>CM028134.1:640875000-641475000 GCA_016271365.2 Neoceratodus forsteri
GGAGGGTGAGGGTGGTAGAATAAAGGTGCATCACCCCAGTTGTACCTCTCCACAATTTGTATACCACAATGGCAGAGTGTGGTTCCTCTATAGAGGAACCTGCAGTGGAGACCAAAGAGGATGTTGGGAACCTACACAAAGGAGACCCACAGCAAGGTGGTATGGGACCCCACAAGGGAAGAAATCAACTCCTGGTGGGGGACTCCATTGTTAGGAAGGTAAAACTGGGGGAGGGAGGGGAGAGGGAGGTAAGGTGCCTGCCAGGTGCCATGCCTTGGAGGGACAGGGTGTGAATCCTCAGGATCATGGGAGCAGCTGCATGGGGAAGGGAGCTGGATGTCATTGTCCACCTAGGGACAACTGACTTGGCTGGGAAAGGGATCAGAACAGTGCAGGAGTAGTTTATGGAGTTGGGGAGGGGCCTTAGACAAGTAGCACACAAAGTAACCTTCATGGAGGTGCTGCCTGTCTATGGCATGGTTGAGACCAGGGCACACCACACCACAGGATTCAATCAGTGGTTAAAAAACTGGTGCAGAGCCCAGGGGTTTGGTTTCATTGGGGACTGGGGATCTACCTGGAGTGATGCAGGCCTATACTGGCACGATGGTCTGCATCTGTCTAGGATGGGAACCAGGATCCGAGGTGATAGGTTTAAATGCTTCATTGGAAAGCATTTAAACTAGCCAAGGGGGGAGGCAAACACCAAGACAGAGACGTTGATAGAGAGAAGGGCAGGGGTAAAAGGTGAAAATGACAAAGGCAGCAAGGACAGAGATGGGGCAAAAAGAGTAAGGCCATCAAGAAATGGAGGGCAATGAGTACCAATGCCCATAGTCTGGGCAACAAGCTCCCTGAACTGGTGACCTTGATGTAAGAGGGTTGCCTGGATATCATGGCAGTCACAGAAACATGGTACACAGAGAACCATGACTGGGATGTTAACATACCAGGGCACACAACCTACAGGAGAGAGAGGGAGGCTAGAAGAGGGGAAAGAGTAGCTCTCTATGTAAGAGAAGGGATAAAAGCAGCAAAACAAAAGAGTAAACAGGGAGGAGAGGAGGCACTGTGGACCATCTTAGAGACTGGAAATGGCACCACAATCCGTGCAGTGGTTATATACAGACCCCCATCTCAGGGGCAGGGAATGGATAAGGATATGATAGAAGGCATCCTTAGGATGGCAGAGAAAGGGGAGATATTATTGATGGGGTACCTGAATATGTTAACTGGAGTACCTTTGCTGCAGCCACATCCAAGAGCAGGGCCATTCCCGATGCCCTGCAGGGGGCATGCCTCAGACAGCTAGTGTTGGAACCCACTTGGGAGGGAGCAATCTTAGACCTTGTACTCTCAAGTGGGGACAGTGCCAGCATCTCAGATCTAGAAGTGGGTAGCCATCTGGGAACAAGTGACCACCAAACAGTGTAGTTAATGATAAGCTCAGCTGCAGAGTCAAGCCATAGAAAAGTGAGGGTACTGGACTTCAGGAGGGCTGACTTTGTCAAAATGGGAGAGTGCCTTAGAAAAGCACTAGCAAACAGGCAGGAAGGAGGGGTGAAGCAACAATGGGGAAACATCAAAACTGCCATCACAGAGGCAACAAACCTTTGTGTGAAGCAAATAAACAAATTAAAACAATAGAAAAAGCCACCATGGTTCTCAAAAGAGGTGGAGGGGAAGGTTAGGGAGAAAAAGATACAATTTAGGAAGTATAAGGAAACACAAAGGAGCAGGACAGAGAACTGTACCAGTTAAGGCAGAAGGAAGCAGGGAAGGCAGTCAGAATAGCAAAGGCCCAAGCTGAGGAAAAGATAGTCAACTCAGTTAAGAAGAGGGATAAAACTTTTCTAGGTACATTAGGGAGTGTAGAAAGACAAAGGGAGGGATAGTGAGGCTGAATAGAATGGACGGTGGGTAGGCAGAGAGGGACAGTGAAAAAGCAGGGCTATGGAATGAATATTTCTGCTCAGTATTCACAAAAGAGGAGAAGGGGGAGGTACCTAATCCAGTTAACAGAAGCACTCTGGATAGGGGGATCGATCCCAGTCCTTTCACAGAAGAAAGGGTTCTCAAAGAACTCCTAAAACTGAAGGTGGACAAAGCAATGGGTCATGATGGGATTCA
The DNA here is from genome assembly GCA_016271365.2 of Neoceratodus forsteri. NCBI lineage: Eukaryota > Metazoa > Chordata > Ceratodontiformes > Ceratodontidae > Neoceratodus > Neoceratodus forsteri. Next base: position 640,877,131 of record CM028134.1, read on the forward strand.
CCCAAGAATTCTAAAATAATTAAGGGGAGGACTAATGACACCACTGACTACCTTTTTAATCAAATCATGGGAGGATGTTGTGGTATCTGAGGACTGGAGGGGGGCAGATGTGGTTCCCCTTCACAAAAGTGGGAGCAAGACAGAAGCAGGAAACTACAGACCTGTCAGTGTGATCTCTGTGGTAGGGAAATGATGGAATCACTTCTGAAGGAAAGAATTGTTGAGTACCTAGAGGCCAGTGGGGCACAGGACCCAAGGCAGCATGGTTTCACAGTGGAAAGGTCATGTCAGATGAATCTAATCAATTTTTTTTACTGGGTGACCAAAGTAGTAGATCAGGGAGGGGCTGTGGACATGGCCTACCTAGACTTTAGTAAGGCATTTGACACAGTCCACACAAAAGATTAATGAACAAATTAGCCAGCCTGGGAGTGGGTCCCAGGGTGGTAGCCTGTGTAAAACATTGGCTGGATAACAGGACACAGAAGATAATAGTAAACGAAGTCCACTCTAAAAAAAGGGGGGGTTACTAGTGGAGTACTGCAGGGTTCAGTACTGGGTCCAGTCCTTTTTAATGTCTTTATAAGTGACATTGCAGAGGGACTAGAAGGAAAAGTATGCCTCTTTGTAGATAACACAAAGATCTGCAACAGGGTTGATATACAAGGGGGGGTGAAAAGGATGAGAAGGGACTTGGCAAGGTTGAGGAAGGGTCAGATGTATGGCAACTTGGATTCAATGCAAAGAAGTGCAAAATAATACACCTGGGAAACAAAAACCCAGGGGAAGAGTACACGGGGGGGGAATACTAAGAACAACAAAAATGGAAAGGGACCTGGGGGTAATCATATCAGATGACCTTAAGGTTAGCAAGCAACATAAGAAGGCAGTAGGGAGGGTTGGGGGATACTGGTATATAATAGGGAGAGGCATCACCAACAGAAAACAGGAAGTTGTTATCGCTCTATACAGACAGTTGGTGAGACCCCATCTGAAGTACTGCATCCAGTTCTGGAGATCCCAACTCTGCAAGGGCATAGACAGGATGGAGGCAGTCCAGAGGAGGGCAACTAAAATGGTGCAGGGTCTGCAAGAGAAGCCATACGAGGCGAGACTAAAGGAGCTTAATATGTATACCCTTGAGGAAAGGAGGGAGAGGGGGGACATGATTGAAATTTTTAAGCACCTCAGTGGAATCAACAAAGTCCAAGAGGGTAGCATCTTTCAGAATAAGAGAAGTGTAAGAATAAGGGGGCACTATTTGAAGATAGAGAGGGGATGGCTCAGGGGCAAGGTGAAAAAAGTATTTTTTCACAGAGAAGGTGTGGATGCATAGAACCACCTTCCTGAGGAGGTTGTGGGGTCTAAAACTGTGGAAGAATTCAAGAATACATGGGACAGACATAAGACAATTCTTGTGGGGAGTAGGAAGAAATAGGCTTTTGGATAACTAGGATCTGCAGCTTATCCAGTAGGTAGGGCAATGGACAGACTAGGTGAGCCAAGCAGTACTTATCTGCCATCAAAGTCTATGTTTCCATGTTTTTATGTTTCAGGTAAGGCACAGTACCTCATTAGCAGAATTTACAGAGTGATCAATCAGCTTGCACTCTGGCTGACCTGAGGCAGCTTGATTGGGAAGTCTCAGTGGAAAAACAGCCAGTCAGAGGGATCAAGACCACTTTTGCCGCTCAAGATACCACTGGGGCTGGGGTTGGGGAACAAGCAGCAGAAGTGGTAAGAGAAGATGGGGGTCATCCAGCCTCCTCCAGAGTGCCATCGAGCACTAAAAATAAGTTCTGGTGAGCAGGGACTCCTGCTACTTCATTCAACGAGGATGGGGATATGGATGCTTTGCTGCAACTCCTATACCTTTGCTATCACATCACAGTGTCCCTGGCAGCAGCAGTGCAGTTCCAGTGTCACCTCCTGCTCCTCTTAGGGAACACCCAGGGATCCATGTGTTCTAATGGAGCAACCCATTGAGTATTTTGTGGCAGGTGTCAATGTGGAGCACAATCAATGGGAGGGTTGAGCAAGTTGTCCATAGGTTGAGCAAGTTGTCAGCCTGATGGCTACAGCTGCATTCTTAGCGGTGGAGGCTGATTGGGGAACTGCTGGTCTAGAAAATGCTTCTCAGCCACAGGTGATTTAAACGGCTGCATTTCTCCATTGTGGATGATCCTCAGATGGGTGGGGTAGCGAAGAGAATATTGCAGGTACAGGGTGGCAAGTTTTTTTCTTACACCAACCAATTCCTTGCAGTGGTCAAACAGATCAACTGAGTAGTCTGGGAAAAAATAACTGCTATGCCCTTGCCATGTGAGTGGGCCACCTCATGAGTCAACCACACTTGATTTTCTTTATTCAGTGGGAATCAAAGGAGCTTAGCAAGGACTGAGTGAGGCCACCCTCCCGGTTTTGGTATGGGGGCTAGAGAGCAATGGGTTCTCTGGATTTATAGAGGAGGGCAGTTGTGGCATTCAGGATGACAGGTATGGCCCCCTTAAGAAAGTGAGTAATGTCAGTAGCCTCAGCCCCTTCCAGGAACATGACAAATCTAATGTTGGAGTAGTTTTCAAGATCAACCACTTTGTCAATGAGAAAACTAATCTTCCTGTCCTGGTCCTTTAGCCATGCCTGCTGTTTATCTACCTGGGATTCTGCAATCACAGCCCTGGACTCCACTGCATCCAGTCTCCCTCCAGTCATTGCCAGGTCCATGGAAGTTTAAATGACTGAAGATTTTGAATCAGCAGTATCTCTGTAAATCTAGGACAGCATCGCAGAAATATGCTGCATGTCCATGGGAGAAGATACCATCCTGAGGGCTGGGAGCTGCACGTCTGTAAGGTAGGGCCAGATCTGATATTTGTTTTTGTTAAAAAAGGAGGATTGCTGGTCTCAGTTATGTCTCCTCTGCTCAATATAGTTATCAAAATTTAATCCAGACCCACCTAAATGATCACAGTCAGGACTTAATACCTAATAGATGATTGTAGATACAGGAGGATGATAGCAGAACCTAAACCCCAGACAGGGACCTTTTCTCCATATGCAACCTGTAGTCTTACCCACTATACCACACTACTTGTTACTGTTTTCAGCCAGCAGTATTTATTAGTACTTTAGCCCCCCCCCTCTGTTTTTGGTAGACACCCGCAACTTGCTAAAGTAATCCATTAACACCCCACTTGCCCCATGGCTGTTTGCACATTATATTGATCTTGAGCTACTACTAGATAACTAAGGCGACTGATAGGTAATCTGTTGTGTTTTGGATGATCCATTAGATCTTTCTTTATAGAAATTTTTTATACCAGCTAGAATTTTAGGCTTTTTGTACCCCATTTAGTGTCTGTTTTTTCTGGTATTTTAGCCAAAATATTTTATATTAACTGATTATATAGCATTTTTAGAGAAGTTTATTTGATAGTAACACTGTTTTTGCCTTTCAGTTATGGCTGTACAAGGTTTATGTTTGGGTTCAATGTGCATTGCTTACTTGATTCCAACTGATATCTTGCTAGCCCAGTCTGTCCATCAATCATCATCATATATGAGGGGTAAGGAAAGAAGGGTTAAATTCTCCATAGAAGCCAATGACTGTCTTAACATTACACATCTGTTGGGTATTCATCATAATACTCTGACATATCATATAGGCTTTTCCACAAGAAAATACACTTATACTTGTGTAGGGATAAGACTTTGCCTCACACCAGCATTTATTTAAAGGTTACTTATGTTAGCAGGGGACATAGAATTGAATGCAGGACCTATGGCTGACACTGTTGACACTAACACAGATTATTTTTTGACTGCAAAATGAGTCTCAAAATCATCCACTTCAATGCTAGAAGTATTGCCCCTAAGTTACATGAAACAGAGTCCTGTGTTAACTATTATAGGCCAGATATACTTGCAATATCTGAAACATGGCTTCACACTACAATTCCTGATAATGAATTGGCTTTACCAGAATGTCGAATTTACAGAAAGGATAGGCAGAAGTGTGGGGGTTGGGGGGGTTATGTTTTATATCAAAAACTCTTTGTCAGCTTGAACCCCTTACTCAAGCTGAGCTAAGTCATTACTGTCTCGAGCACTTAGGGTTAAAAATCAGTTTGGGAGCATTTAAAAAGTTAGACATTTATTGTATTTATAATCAACTCAAAAATAATAATCTGAGGTTTCAGGATTTTATTGAATTAGTGACTACCTATAGCAAAAGGGAATTACTGGTAGTGGGTAATTTTAATTTAAACTGGATGGGTAAAGAGTTTTATTTATTTATTTTTTTTAATTGTAGTTTATTAACTTTTTTCATGACACAGACATAGGCATTTAAGAACAGGAAGACAAAACAAAAAGATAAAAAAAAACATAATAGACACAACATTAAGTCCCATTCATCCTACTACAATTTTTCATATATCACTAAGTTAAAAAAAAAAACAGGTTCAATTGTGCTTATGCAACTGGATGAGATGTATGCTTGTGTGACTTTGATACATTGTGGCTATTTGCCTCTCTATCCATGGGATATACCACCATGTAGCGGTACAACACAAGGAACCCTAGGGGAGGGTTCTCCCATAAGTACCAAGGGAATGATTTCCTTGGCTAAAGGTAGCTTAGGAAGAAGCCCTAAAAGAATACCCAAAAGGGTGTAGAGCATCAAAGAGGTGAGAAATCAGAAGATATCTGTACCTGAAACACATGTGACCGACATAGATGGGAAGGACAGGAGAAGAATGATAAAAGGTGAGGATGATGAACAAAAGGAAATTTGATGAGATGCAGAAGGGTGGACTTCCTAAGGAGCGAGAGAACAGCCGGGGCCACCATCCAACTCCATCCAACAGTGGAACCTAACTAAGGAATCTAAGAAAGCACTAACCCTAACGAATATTATGACCATTGGCATGAAAGAGAGGAAAAACCCCCGTTGAGGAGGAAACCTCTGTGGATCCTAGGCCTAGGTTGCCTTCCCTCCAGACTGAAGGACGTTTTGATTAGGGATGGCTCTGCTATAGTGATTTAAAGTAGAAACCAAGGAAGGTAGAAAAAATCCTAATTTTAGGGGTAGCACTCACTCTGTCCTTCTAAATGAACAGCTGTCGAGGGATGCTAGCGATGTCTGTAAACAGAAGCTCAAAAGCAAGAGAGGAAGTATGATGACAGACAGATGCCTTGGAGGCTTGAACGGTTTAAAGTGAGACATGAAATGAATGATGAATGATGATGTAAAGAAGCCTGCCAGCCCCTAGTAAATGGGCAATAGACATGAAGGCATGTCTTTAGTGGAGAGCAGGTTGAGTCAAGGTAGCATGGACCAGAGAGGGTTATGCTCGTGTAGTCGATGTAGCAGAGTAGACCCATGTAGAGGTCGGATGAGTGAGGGATACCCAGATGTGGGTATGAGAAGACTGATGGTGATAATAGCCACAGGAGTGCAGCAGTTTGGTGAGGTAGCATAGGACAAATTTAAGAGGTATGCTTGATTAAGTGATGAAAATAAGTAGACTCTGAGGTCAGACTGAGCAAAGCAGAACCAGACTCTGGCACCTGGACACCATACAGACTGAAGTAAGAGGAGGATACAAATAGAGAAGGTGATGGCAGGATAGGGAAGAACCCCAAAAGAAGGCAACGGTCAAAGAAGGAGTGGAATGGAGGGAGGAGTGAACAAAAGGAGAGAGCAATGAATACCTAAAGTGCCCAGAAGCACAGAGGCCAAGAAACAGATGATGTTGAAGGAGAACACAACAGGGTAAAATAGGTCAGACATGGAAATGGGAATGCGATCAAAAGAGAAAGACCAACAGGCGGTAGGTCGTGAAGGAAGGGAGAAGGGCCATAAAATATCCATATCACAAAACTCCGGGAGGGGTAGATAGAGAGAACAGAAGCATAAGGTAAATGAAGCAATTGAGAAAGAAATGACTAGAAAGGATCAAGACAGGCTGACACCCATGCAGGTACGTCAGCCGAAACCCAAGCAATGATGGACAGAGCAGAACTTCCCCAAGACGAACTAAATCAATGATAAAAATAAATAGAAAACACTCGATATCCTGTCACTGCAGTCCAACAGTGCCCCAGGGATGTCCACCCACAGACAGCAAAAGGACTCCTGGAAGCCAAAAAGCCCATGCCTGTGGGCCCTTCCACAGACAACTGACAAAGGTAGCAAGGAAGAACAGGACAGGGGGAGGTAAGAAAGGTGGTGGAGCAGGACAGCCAGGAGATAGCTGGGGGGGCAGGTATGTATGAGATGCCCTTGCAGCATGAGAGGAAGGGATATGAGTAGTGAAGAAGGGATTCGTGAAGGAAAGGGAGAGATTTGGAATGGAAGTAGGGGGCAGGAAACCCCAAGGAAGCTCGGGTAAGTGGAATGCACACCCAATCGAGCAAGAGCAGTCATGAGAAGTTGAGAAAATGCTGAAGGAACACAGGTATGAGAGAGCCCCAAGCTGCAATGAGCAGAAATGGAAAGGAGTGATGCAAGCAGAGGTAGGGAATCATGCTCAGGACAGGGAAGGACTGAATGGCAGGAGCCGGCAGCAGCGAGGGAGCCTGGCAACAGAAACAATGCAAGGAGGCAACAGCAGCACCTGATTTAGGAGCTGATTGCAGGAATGAGGACCAGAGCATGGACATGTGGTAGGGTAGGGGAAGAGACAGCAAAACAGGAGATAGTTGGTCTGAAGCAGGGAGGGACAGCACAGAGAGTAGAAGTGGGACGAGGCAGAAGTGTGGAAGTGGAGGGTTGACACTGCAGGAAGCCAGCACAGGCAGCCGAAAAAGAGGCAGGCAAACTGCTCTGGGAGGCATGGCAGCAGGCTGGGAGGATGAGCGGTGGAAAAGCTGCAAAACAAGAAAGGCAAGAAGGAATTTGGCAGCTGGAGGCGACCACAGGAACAGGTGGTGACTGGGGAAGCTGGGAGTGAAGAAAAGCGGTGCCTCCAGCCACAACGAAGAGATGAATCCTGGAATAGTCCAGGAGGAGTGGCCACTTAAGACCTAATGGGTGAGTGTTATAGTTGCTCCTCCCATTGAACCTCAGGCTTAAAGCCTTCCCATTGTAAGAAAATACATTAAATTAAAAACAACTGATGAGAAACAGGAAAAATATATAAAAGAAAATAAAAAACCCACAGTCCCAGAGGTATCCTCTTGAATACATTTTCAGAATAATACCATTTGATAACCATTTCATGGTGCTTTCAAAGCATATGGAGGGAGGAGAAGAAGACTCAGAAGAGGGGAGGTCCTTGAAATATCTGTGACATTAAGTCTGCTCAGCCAGGATTTCTAAAATATCCTTATTTTCTTTAGAAGCTTTATTGTGCAAAAAGGGGAGCCATCTACCTACAAATTTATCCATCTAGAGCCTAAGTTTTGCAGTCAGGTGTTCCATTTCTAAAATATTCAAACAATTGAAACACCATGGCCTGGATATTCAAACTGCGCTCAAAACTGGCGCAACAGCAGGTGCAAGCACAAACCAGTTGTGCAAATGCGCAACAGGTGCGATATTCAAACATGGAGCAGAGCACATTGGCAAGCAACCAACGCCTGAATATCGCATACCGCGCCATCACAAGAACCAGGAAGGAGAAGTTGAGCCAAAATGTTGCGCCATGGCACAACCAGGAAGCTCAGCTGAGCAGTCCAGAGCTGCCATAGTGCAAGCACAGCCCCCAGGGCAATGGAACTGCACATCCAGGGAGGCAGGCTGGGGCCCACCGCCAGCCATGCCACACATGGGCACAGGAACACACTGCAGAACCCAACCACACCGCACACCCCAAGCACAGCAGCACTGGGGTGGGACGGATGATCCACGTGCCCATGGGGACAAGCCAACAAAGCATAGCAGAGCCCTGACACCCCAGCACAACCACTGGCAGGCGGAGAGGGCCACACACAGGGGGTTGACAACCACAGTGCACATCATCCCCCCGTATGCACAGCACACCCTGCACTGTGACCCCAAGACACCACCCATGTGCAGTGCCTGGCACTGCAGGAAACCATGCAGTCCCCCCAGTACTCATCAGCCCCATGCAACACAGAAGCCTACAAGCCAGACACACCCTGTGCCCCCAGCACTGGGTGGCAGCAGATGGCAAGACCAACCGAAAGTCACTGCCATGCTGGAGATACCTCCCCATGCACACACACATACCCAGGACCATACCAGCCCAGATGGCATGTACACACCTGCAACTGAGCACCCATAGCCAGCTGCAAATCAGAGACCGACACAGTATTCATATATCAAAATAGAAATGTATATTAAACATATTTCAACAAGAACAATAAAAACTATTTACAAGGGGGGGACGGGTACAAGGAAGGGGTGTTCAAGAGGGAGGGATTAAAAACTTGGAGAGGGAAGGCAGGGTGGTAAGGATGGGAGAAGTGGGAAGGGTAATGTGGGCTCCGGCCCAGCTGGCTCCTGGTCCTCCTCCTGCTGGTGCCCCATTCCATCCCAGCCCTGATGGCGTCCATGCCTCCGGATGGCTTGCAGGATCCTGTGGTTTGCAATGCTGACCTCTGTGAGGCGACGGACATCCTGTTGCATCCTCCATAGAACCTCGAGGCCTAGGAAAATGGGAACACAGTCAATGGCTGTGACTGACCACAACCCTGAACACCACCCAACCTGCAAGCCATATAGCCCAATGTCCCGCACCTGTGATGGCATGCACCCACCCACAGTGAACATGCACATGGCTATCACAAACAGGCGGCACCAGCTATCGCACCACCGCCCACACACACTGCCCACGCCAATCACAGTACAAACTAGGCTGGCAAGTGATGTGGCAACGGTGCGATGCCAGTTACACAGCTATGTGCCCAGTGCATGCCTGACCACCAGTGACAATACACAGACGTGCTGTGATACTGCACTGTGATGCATGTCACCTGTCGTGCCTACATACATGGATACATAGACAGTGTTGGTAGATAAGGCCTATGGGCCACCCAGTCTGGCCATTTGACCTTGTAAGTTCACTCGTTGTCCTATAAGTCTGTTGCACCTACCCTGACCTCCAGAATTCCTGATGGCTATCCCATGCATTCTTAAATCCGTGACCAAGTCAGCCCCACCACTTCCTCTGGCAGGGTGTTCCACTTGTCCACCACCCGTTCTGTGAAGAAATTCTTTCTCATGTTTCCTCTGAATCGTCCCCTCCAACTTCATCCCATGCCTCTAGTCCTGGAACATCTTCACGCTTAAAATAGTGTTTTCCTGCACTCTGTTCCCCCTGTAAGATACTTGTATGTCCCCATCATATCCCCTCCTCCCTCCTCCAGGGAGTACATGTTCAGTTCCTTCACCCTGTCTTCATAGGACTTGTGATGCAATCCATGCACCATCCGTGTTGCCTCCCTCTGAACCCTCTCTACCCAGTCCATGTCCATACGTAGGTATGGTCTCCAGAACTGTACACTGTACCCAGTGTGGGGCCTCACTAGTGTCTTGTATAGTGGAATTATGACCTCCCTTTGGTTGTGTTGTGCATGGCTGGTGGTCTTGCCCCCAGCATGCAATAGCATCCACGGTAATGATACTCACATCCTCCAGCAGCTGGGTCTGCCGCTGCTGCTGATGCTGCTGCTGCTGCGGTTGGGGCACAACACCCCCTGGCACCGGGGCCCTGGCATGGCCCACCTCAACCTCGCCCGCGTTGTCAAATTCGCCTGTGGGAGACATATGTCGAGACAAACATCAGTGTGACTCAAAGCAGAGTGCCCCTGCCCCAGTGAGAGTGCCTGCCCACACAGCCATAACCATCCATCGCACAGCTGCACACTGACACAGCCAACCGTGTCTGAGCCGCACCTATGCACAGCCACCAAGCACACACACACCCTACAGAGAATATAGGCATAGATGGTACACTCACCTGACCTAGGCACCATGCCCCGCCTGGCATGCGAACGCAGCCAGCGCAAGAGTTCGCTCCTCCGCGGAGGTCACTGTACAGACCGCCCCCGGCCAGTGACCTCCACCAGGTCAGTGGCCACTTGCTGCCACACGTGGGTCCTAGGCATGGTGAGGGGGGCCTCACCATACAGTGCCTCACAGTGGGGCTCCACCAGGGCCACCAGGTTGGCCACTTCAAGCTGGCTCCAGGACACCGCCCTCCTCCTAGCCATGGCACCAACTTTACAGCAGGCAATATGGCGCCCCGCTGCACCGTGACCCCACGTGGAGTTGTTGTGCAATAGACCACCACAGGCTCCAATTGCGCTGTTCGAACAGCGCGTCACTTTCATGGGCGCTGTCACCAGACAGCGCAATAGAAGACGTACACATGGCATCGCGAACAGCACCAGAGGGCAGAGGGCATACACAAGGTCACGCGACATGACGCAGGCATACGCACAGCGCCATCGGACGATAGGCATCCCGCGTGACTGCCAAGCTGAGCACCAGTGCCACAGTGGACTATCGCGTAGTGCCACAGCGCCATATAGTGCCCAGTGTTGTAGCGCCACTGGCACAATGGTGGCCATGGCCTGAATCACCTATCACGCTCAGCAGGTCTGCAGCACGATAGACGCATGCGTAAGCTGTCTGGGCATGCGCAATGCAGTGTAGCACGCAGCCACAAACCTGCGCCATTGGCTCAGCCGGACCTTCCGAATTGTGCAAAGCGCAAATACGCAATATTCAGCCGACATATGCAAATCATTCGATCAGCCATTCAAAGGCGCAGTGGCGCGATTAGCATGTCATTAAAGTTGCGCCACACCTCATTTACATATGTTGCGCTATAAAAATGCGACAGTGGGTTGTGCTGGCCAGATTTGGTTACTGCAGGTGAGAGGTGAGTTACATGCTGTGTGATGCTCAGGACAATGGTCATGGGCAGGGGTGCCGGAGGATGATAAATGCTGAGGGGCTGAGCATGAAAGGGCACTTAGAAAGGGTCAACGGGCACCTTTCTATCAGTATCTGCCATGCGGAGGGAAACAGGGGGCGGCAGCTATGCTCATGGGGAAATGCTGTCGACTGCACAGTGACAGGTGTCCACTTCCACCCATACAGATCCAGTACTGACCAGAGCCAAGCTGAGGGTGTGGATGGCGGGTGTAGGAGGAGGCTGAACTTCACCGCGGCAGAGACGGAGGCCTCCTCCAGGCCTACCTGGAGGATGAGCCACTATTGAGTGGACGGAGGGCACCCTCAGGAGTGTGCAGCTGCATGGGAGGGTAGCTCGAGACCCATCAACCTGCAAGGCCACCAGCGCTCCATGCAGGAATGCAGGAACAAGATGGGGACTGACCGCAGGAGGCTGAAGGAGAAGGTGGCAGCCTTCAGGGCGGCACGCTGGCACTGGCGGGGCCCACCAGTGGTGTTGCAGCTGACCCCCAGAGGAGACACTGGTCGCGCTATGCAGCCGAGTGCTGTTGCTGGCGACTCAGGCGGAGGATTCCAGACAGGTGGAAGCCCATCACTGCGGTATGACATGGTGGTGTTGTTGGGGGCTGTTGTTCACATGCACTACATGTACTCTCTTTCTGTTACAGATCCTGTTCGGTCTGCAGGAGACGGTGGTGGTGTTGGGTCCAGACAGTGAGGCAGACCTGCTGGACGTGGAGGAGGGACCATCCACCTCCGCCACCAGACTGCAGGCACTGCAGCAGCATGCAGGCTGGGCCAACAACTCCAGTGTCAGTGATACGGGTGCAGGGGGTGCACAGCCTGTGTCACAGCAGTCTGGCATGCAGGTATGCCAGCATGCTGTACCTATGGCAGTGGCACGCACCTGCACCATTGATGATAGCAGGCCTGCAATGGGCAGTGATAGGTGTGTGTCCCATGACAGACACATGGCAGGCCAGCACGTGCCCCTGGGCCTTCCTGGTTCACACCTTGTGACCAGCATGCTGGCACAGTCCCAGGCTGTGCCTGTCAGCACCGGTGGGGCAGCACTGGTGGCTGTGCAGGTGTCTGGCACTGTTGTCAGCACGGAGGTGGAACAGGTGGACCTGGGGCTCAGCAGTTGGAGGGGCAGCAGCAGGGCACACCAGGTCCAGGGTACAGTGTCAAGCAGTGGCACATGTCCACCGCCTTTGATCCGCCCATACCTGGTCCTGGCAAACAGCGCCCACCTCAAGGGGTGCTGTGCACCAGGACCGCCCACACCCTGGGGTCACGATGCCATTGGGGCACAGTACCCATTGACGCGCACACCCACCTGCTGCAGGAGTCAGTACAGCTGCAGGGGTGGGTTGCAAGGTCCGTGGAGGCACTGTCTGTGTCCGTGGAGCAGCATAGCAGGGAGTGTGCTCGGGACCGAGCCAAGCTGGTCCTTATGCAGACGGATGTGACCGCTGCCATTGACAGGCTGACCCAGGCAGTGGTCTCTGTCGCGGATGCTTTGGCCACACTGTCAGGTGCCCCTGTACCACACACCCCACACAGTGCGCTCTCCACTCCCCATTCCCGGCGCGTGTGACACCAGGCCTGTAGGACGCGGGTTCTGCTGTGGCATCCGAGCACCCTGGTGCAATTTTGTTTGGCAGGATGCAGACCCGTGCGGGCAAGGTCGCTTCGCACAGTGGGACCCCTGGTGGTGCACCAGCACCACCCGATGTAACCCCTGCTCAGCCTGCCAGTGCTGCTGGGCCATGGCAGGCCGCCCACGCATCCGTGGTGGCCGTGGGACAGTGCTACCTGACTGAGCTGTCTCCCAGTGCAGGCCCTGTCTGTGCTGCCCTGTGTGCATGTGTGTCATGGTGGGCAGTGCACTGCTGGGTGCTCTGCTCACCAAGCTGACACACGGACCACCTGCACTCTCCCAACTGCTGTCCACAGGTGCGTGTGCATGATGATGCCTGCATTGCACTGTACACCAAGGTGCAAGGTGCCCAGGTCCTGACACACGTCATGGACAGTCCAGGTGGTGGGGTGGTTGGTGGTGCTGTGTGTTGGCAATGTCATTTCCGCAGTCCTGTGCTGCGCCCATGTATGCTGCCTGGTGTGTGTGTGTGTGTCCATATGAGTGCTCACCCTCTCTGATGGTGTGTTGGTATGCCTGGAACCTTCAACTCCCTGACCTTCATGCACAGTGTGTTCCCCTGTGTGCCTGTGGTTTCGTATGGACAGTGTTGCCTGCACATGTCCCTTGCCTTCGTGTTGGGCGTAGTGCTCTTCTGCAATGGTGTCCGGTGCAGCTGGGCCTGCCAGGTCAGTCGGGGGTCCATCCTAGGGGGGGCTGCTCATCACCCACATCACCGGCGCCACTGGCGTCCCCATCGCTGTCCCCTCTTGGACCTGTATGGCTATCACATGGTCTTTGGCCATGTTGTGCAGGATGCAACAGGCCAGGAATATCCCACAGGCCTTTGGGGCTGTACTATAGGAGCTCCGCCCGGAGGTGTCCAGGCATCGGAGCGTGCCTTGAGCATCCCAAACACCGCTCTATGATGTTCGTGTTGCGGCATGTGCCTCATTGAAACATAGCTGCGCTGGGGTCGCGGGGCGCCGGTACGGTGTGAGCAGCCAGGGACGGAGTGGGTATCCGCAGTCACCTGTGTGGAGATAGTGGAGATCAGTGTCATGTCAGGTCCATATTGCCCATATCCTTGTGTGCCACTACCATGGCACCTGTGTCATTCCCACCCTTGCCCAGAGTTTGCATTCCATACATGTGTACTCACCCACTAGATGACCCGTGGGGATGTTCCACTCCGAATCAATGGCACAGTGCAGACTGGTGCCATATGAAGGCATCATGTGCTCCACCAGGGTGTGTGGCACAGACATTGATAATCGCCTAGTGGCATCACACACCACCTGGCAGTTGACACTGGAAAAGCCCTTTCGGTTCCGATAAGCCTGGCCGTCGGGGCCAGGTGGCGTCTGAATGGCCACATGGGTGCCGTCTATGGCCCCTAGCATGCCAAGCATACGTGCTACCTGTGGAACTCCTGCATGTTTGCTTCGCTCTGCGCGGTGCTGGGAAATGGATGTACTCGCGGCATGAGGCAGCAGTGCGCTGAGGAATTGGGTGAGGGTGCATGACGTGGCCGACTGTGTAATGCCTGTGGTGTCCCCTGTCGGCCTCTGGAAGGTGCCCGTGGTGAGCAGGCACATGCAGGCTGTCACCTTGGTCTCCACGGACAGAGCATGACTCCGTCGTGAGGGTGCCTGCATCACATCACTGCACAGCTCGCAAAGCCGTCTCAGTATTGCCCTGTTCAGGCAGTACCGGGCTACAATCTCGAGCGTCTGTGTACAGCTCGAAGCTGATGCAGGCCGCGATACCGCCTGTCGGGGCATACCGCCCGATGGGCCCCTCCGACGCCACGCCCCTGCAGCATGGTGTCTCACCTCATTACAGCTTCCATGTGAAGCTGACACTGTCCATCTCCCCGCTTCTGCCCCCCGGCTGCTGTTCCTGTGTTACCCCGCTGCCCCCACTGCCGCTTCCACTGCACCGGCACCCCACTGGCCTCTCTGTCCTCCTGGACCCACTGTCCTCTCTGCCCTTCCAGTTCCTGTCTCTCTCTCTCTCTCTGTCTCTCTCCCCAGTGTGCGGCCTGCTAGGGTTCTTCTTGCCCGCTTCCTTGAGCCTTTTATTTTGGCTCAAACCGTACTGCGCAACTTCCGCTGAGCCACCGTTGCGCATTGGCGCAGTGTTCGGATATCGCATTGGCGCACTTTATGCATGGACCCGCCCCCTTCGGTTGCGCATGCCTTCATTTCCATTGCGCTGTTGCTCAGCATGTTTTCGGTGGTGCAACTGGCCCCTTCTGAATATCGCAGAATGGTGCATTTTTGGAGTTGCGCACGCGCAACCCTGTTGCACATGGCGCAACCCTTTTGAATATCCAGGCCCATAAGGCCAAAGTAGGGATTCTCAGAGAAAGCCAACATTGTGTGACTACCTTTAAGGCTGCTGCCACAAATATGTTATACAAATATCTTTGGGTGTTAGATTTTTCAGTGTCAAGAGGCAGTCCATATATCCAGTGATGGACTTCCAGTGGGGGAGGGATATGATTAATTTCTCCCACTGCTCCACTAACAGCACTCCAAAAGGTTGCCAGTAAAGGACACTCCCAGAAAATATGGGTATGTGTACCTGGCGCTTGACAACCCCTCCAGCATAAGTCTGAAGTGTTTCATCCAAAGAGTTTGGTGATCACTGGAGTGCGAAAATATCTCAATACTACCCGTCTCCAGAACTCCCTCCAGAAAGGTGATGCCATGATGCAATGCACCCCCATCCAAATCTTCTCCCACTCCTGGCTATCCAATTGGATATCTGCTTCTGTGGTCCATTTCTCCTTTATATGAACCAATTGATCCATCTCCAGGGTGGAGAGTACCTTCGTAATACAAAATACTTTACCCCTCGAATTTGGGTTACAAGCCAAAGCAGCGAGACAGTCCTGAAGGGGGTTTGGTTCTCTAGCCAAATACAAACCTTTATTACCCTCCATTGGATAGTGTCTGATGTGAAAAAAAACTGAAATAGGTCTCTATGGGGCAGTACAAACTCTTCTTGAAGTTGCTGGAATGATTTGAAGGTTTCACCTCTATAAAATTGTCCTAAAAATTGTAAACCCTTCCTGGCCCAATTCCTGAATCCAGTATCCCACTTATACAGAAAAAAGTCTAAGCAAGCTCTCAAGGTAGTTATGGTTCACAGTCTCATTTCTAACCTAAACCTTTGGCAAACCTCTCTCCAAGAGGTCAACATAGCTAGGGCCCACAGATTATTTGTATTTAGTTCTTGAAACTCATCTCTGTCCATTAATAGCATGTCATGCATCTGAGCCACTGTCGATGACTGGCAATCTATTTCCACCCACCGGGGTGGCTCTGTCTCCATTATGAAGAGGACTAAGGCCTGCAAATGTTCTGCCCAATAGTATTGTTGGAAGTCCAGCAAACCCACACCACCTTGAGTCTTGGGTACCAAATGTACTGACCATCTTACTCTCAGAGCCATCCCTGCCCGGATGAATTTAGAGATAGTTAATTTAAGTGCCTTCCAAAAAGACCCAGGAGGTCAGAGTGGGAGAGAAATGGATAAGAAAAGGAACCTTGATAGCACATTCATCCGAGTGCATTCAATTCTACCAAAGAGGGACAATGGTAATTCTGTCCATCTATTACAATCTACTTCAACTGTCTGGAGCAATTTAAGATGACTAGACTGCTATAACTTACCCAGATCTCGAGGTACTCATATTCCTAAATATTTAAAATCCAATTTTGTCCTCTTAAATTGGCCAATTTCTGGGAGTCATAGATCTTGGCTGTGCCCCAGCAGGATCATCTCAGTCCTTGACTCATTAATTTTAAAGCCTGAGATCTCTCCAAAATCCTGCAAACAGTATTGTATACAGGGGAGAGACCGGATGGGATCAGCAACATACACGAGAGTGTCATCTGCATATAACAAAATCATCATCTCTATCTCTCCTACCTTTATACCCTGAAATAAATCAGTTTGTCTTATAAACACTACCAGTGGCTTCATACTGAAAGCAAAGAGGAGGGGAAAGAGCGGACAACCCTGCCTAGTTCCCCTACCTATCTCAAAGATAGAGGTGGTGACTCCATCCACCATCACTTGAACTCTGGGATTTCTATAAAGATTTTCAATCCGGTTAAGAAATGTATCCCAAAATCCAAATTTCTTCAGAGAGCCATCCAGGTACAGCCAATCAAGGTGATCAAATGCCTTTTTGGCATCCACCTATATTACCGCCTGTAAAACCCGGGATGGAGAATGACTATAGGTGAGCAAAGTATAAAGAAGCATATGGATATCGTCTTGGATATGGTGGCCAGGGATAAACCCTGTTTGGTCTGGGTGAACCAATAAAGCAATTATTCTTTGAAGCCAACTTTCGAAAATTTTAGCGAATATTTTTGCATCCTAGTTTAAAAGGGATATTGGCCTGAAACGGGAACAAAGTGTCAAGTCTTTCCCTGGTTTTGGGATCACTGTAATGTGAGCATCATTCCAAGTGTCCAGGGTCACCCTCTTCGCATGAGCTGCATTGCAAACATTCATAAGGAGGGGGACATAGTCTTCAGCAAAAGCCTTATAAAAATCTACTGTAACATCATCTGGGCCTGGTGCTTTGCCAGTCTTGAAGAATTTAATTACTGATGACACCTCAACCTCTGATACAGAGGTCTCTAGTACTTCACATTGTTCCTCTGACAAAACAGGCAATTGCACCCCATGTAGAAAATCTACTACCTTCTGAGCATGGTCTGGTCCCTGCTCCCGACTATATAACTGCTTATAGTATTATAGAAATTCCTATGCTATCTGAGAAGGCTGTGTGACCATTACCGAGGAGGGGACAACCATATGGACACTCGGAACATATCTGTCTGCCTCCTGCTTTCTTTGGTGCTGGGCTAATAATCTGCCCGCTCTCCCCACCCCCTTCATAATAACACTGTCTAGTGTATCTCAGGACATTTTCTGTATGTCATAACATCAGACTATGATATTATTCTCTGGCATCTTTAAGCTGTTTAAGCACACTGGCACACCTGGTACATTTATGTTGTTTCTCTAAACTGGAAGTTAAATCTAATTTCTCTTGGATTTTTAGCCTGATGCTACCTTTTCTTATATGAAGCAAGTGCAATAGTATGACCCCTGGATTACTGTTTTTAGTCTGTCCCAGATATACTTAAGATGGGAGTCTGCTTCTTTATTCTCTGCTATGTAATTTTTCATTGTTGCTTTGGTGGAGTCAACATCATTTTTAAAGTGTAAAAGTTCAGGGTCAAACCTCCAATTACCACATCTCCCCGAGGTTCCCCACTTGATTTGAGAAGAAATCATAGCAAGATCCAAAAATGTCACTGGGTGTATCTTTAGATCGTGAAAAGTGTGAGCCATGCCCCACTGAGTACAAAATCTAGCTAATCTTGATTAAGAATTGGTTGCCATCCAATAAAATGTAAAGTCGGACTGGTGTGGATTTTGCAAGCGCCAGGGGTCTACCGATCCATATTCAGAACTAAATGTTCTAAGGAGGCAGGCACAAGTCTTATGCCCCTTAATATCGAAGGCCTTCTATCAAGTTTAGGATCCTCTACACAATTTCAATCTCCTATGCACATAAGCTGGCCCTCAGGTAAATCAGAAATTGTGTGGAAGAGAGATCTAAAAAATTCTCTGGTGGGGGGGCATAGGTCATCAGCACATGAACAGGTCGCCCATTATATAACCCTGATATTAAGACCATCCGCCCAGTACCTGCAGTTGTCACCTTATTTACCTGAAAAGGGAGACCCCTGTGCACCAACACAGCTATTCCTACCTTTTTGGCCCATGGACAGGAATCAGAATACACTGTGCCCACCCAAGATCGTTGTAGCTTGGAATGCTCTATGTCAGACAGTTTAGTTTCTTGTAAGCAGGCGATACCACGCTTCTCCTTTTTCGATTCCTGTAAGATTCTAGTACTTTTAACTACATTGGTAATGCCTTTGACATTGACTGAACATAGTTTAAAGCTCGCCATACTTAATCCAAACAAAAGAATAATCCAACATATCCTTCCGCCAGCCCCCACCCTTCATCCCTTCCCTCCTATAGCACCAACCTTAGGACCAAAACAAAAGCAATACAACAGAAAAGAAAAAAAAAGGTAGACAAACAGACAACAAAGTGAACAAGAACATTAAAAACATGAGTTAAGTATCCCCAGTTAATTCACTGGGGGTTAAAGTCTTGCTGAATGGATAGTCAACCTGGAAATCATCCCAGTTAAAGACCACCCAAGGTTGATGCAGGGAAAAGCATCCAAACAAGGGGGTATTACCCCAAGGGAGTTGGCCACTAGCAGTAGTGGCAAAGGTCAGCCACCCCAGCCTACTCCAGAGATCACTAGACCAGTACCTTCAGAAAACAAGTCCAGGGTCACCGGCTCAGAACCAGAGATACCCGGGTGCACAATTCAAACAGTAAGGTGGGTCTGTGAGTATGCTCCAAACCAACTTGCTAACCAATAATACCACATAAAAGGTGAGAAAAAGGAGAAAAAACTCACAGCCCACATAAGCATAAACTTCTAATAGTGAAATGGTCAACCACTATTATATCTTGACAGGAGCTGAGCTGCATAAATAATGTAACCAAAAAAAGTTCTAAACCCTGTTTAATTCCCTTGTATTACTTCTAATCCCCAACAAGTATTAGTCCCATGCAAGCAAAGTAAATCCAGAACTTCCGTTGACCCTATTTAAATCAAATACATTTCTGCCACAGTGGCATAAGTTAACGAAAGTGACCCAGAGTCACATTCAGAGAGTTGAAATGCATAGTCATTACAACAATCTTGAAACATAAAGCCCTTATTCAACAGGGCAAAATCAGTTTGTGAATATATGAATAACCCTCTCATGTTCTGAGCCTAAGAAACAGAAATCTCAGAATATGAGATATTTTATATACTGTATAAATAGGGAGGCAGTATAGCGCAGTGATTTAAGGCTCTGAGCTGCAAATCTGGAGAACTGAGGTTGAATCCCACAGCCCACACTTGCATACTGTGTGACCCTGAGTAAGTCACTTAACTTCCCTGTGCTCCCAGGTTGCACCTGTAAACAAGCTTTCAGCTTAGTGTGTCTCTCCTGGTTAAACAATTGGAAACAAAAATAAATATAAGAAACATTGGATGTAAACTAAATTTCCTTAAAGTCTTGGTACTGCATTGCAGCCCAGAGGCACTAAGGTCAAGCGCTGGTTGCTGCACCTCATGCACCTCTTGCCATGCAGGTGAGCCTGGGTTGCATATGAGCCCAGGCATCAGGGATTGGCAGGAGGAGAGAGGATTGAGCATCCAGAGGACTGCTGTCCTCTCTCTCGGGGAGGGCACATGCTGTCTCACACTGATTGCCCTCCGTGGTGACCAGAGGGCAATACGGGTAAGGAGGCATGCTCCAACATGATTACGCTGGTGGGGAGGGGGCGGGAGAAAACAGGAGGAAATGAGCCTGGCAGGGCTCCATGATGGTCCGCCATGCCACAGGCCGACCCTGGGGTTCTGGATTGGGTCTCTGGGGAGGGGATGCCACCTCCCTGACCCCGCTGTGGGGGGCAATCCATGGGGGAAATACCAGGGGGGGTGGCTAATTGTGGAGAGGTGGGACCTGAGAGAGAGTTCCTCCTTCTGGAGGGACTGAAGCACCTGCCAGGGCTGAGGTGGAAAAATGCATATGGAAACAAAAAGTCTTGGTACTTGCATGGGTTCAGAGACTGGTAACCTGCAACTTATGAGTTTGTTCATACATAGACAAAAGAAAAGGTAATCCAGTCTGCCGAATGCAGGATCAGCCACCTTTGCATGTATGGGATAAGGCCAGGGGGATCTAAACATGCATTGTATTAACACAGCAGGAAGTTGGACCTAAGAACTGAACTCCACATAAACAGATCCATTAACCTCCACATCGCAAATCACTAATCCTCACAGCCCAGCCTGGTGAAGGGAAATACTAATCGGAGTGCAGATTGAAAATGTTATCACAGCTCACACTCGCTCCAAACCCCATAGGGATGACTCTCCAGCTGTGGCACAATTAACAGGTAAAGCTTAACACTGCTGCTGAATGTCAGTAGAAAGATAATTAAACCAGGCGTTCAGGTCAGGGTCATTTTTTAGGCATAACCCAATGAGCTATATGTGAATGCAGTGGAAGCAGGAAATCTGCCCTTGTCTTACCTGACAGCTTTCATCCAGGTGCCACAGAACATAGAAGCTCCTCGATTTCTTGTTCAGCATTGGCCTCTTTTAAGTCTTGTAAGGATATGTCAGCAGTCTCCAGAAAAGGCAAGGTGGCATACAGAGTGTCAAAGAGTTTTACTCCCTCCTTGTCTTCCACCTAACGTTTGGCAGGGTACCTGAACTGAGCTTTCAGCCCCTTCTCCCTAAGTTGTTTCAATACAAACAGCACTTTCTTCCTCTTGGCCAACAGGAGAGGGGGATAGTGCTGATCAACATAGACCTTGTCACCATCCAGATTTAAATCCTCTCTCCCCCCCCCCATCATCCATAAAATCTTATCTTTCATGAGGTATCTCAGGAATTTAATTAATATGGACCTCAGGGGAGCCCCTGATTTTTGCTTGGGAGCGATGGCCCTGTGCACCCTCTCTATCTCTAGGGTGAAATCTTCAATCAAGTCCAATACTTTCTTTAACCAGCAGTCCATAAATTGCACCACATCATCTTGTTCACCCCCTTCCGGGACTCCAAACACCCAAATTGTATTTCTACGGAATCTGCCTTCTGCATCTTCCACACGAAGTGCCAAAGCTTGTTCTCTTTTATGAAGATAAGCTAATGATCTCCTGAACACCATGCACTCATTTTGTAATGTCTCTAGTTGGGTTTCAATAGTGGAAGTACTGTCCTCCAATTTTTTTAAAGTCTTTTTGTATACTGTATCTGTCACTTTGCCATCGATTTGGCGTATGAGTCTCAGTTATGGTTTGACTGTCGGCTTTAGTAATAGCTGAGCCCATGTCCAAGCTTGAGTCATCTCCATTGTCTGCTGACCCCGTAAGCAATGATGACCAGGAGGGTGTAGGGCTCAGTCCTGCAGGCCGCTGGGACAATGCACCTGAGGATTTAACTTCCCTACTTCTATTCATAGATTTTTTGATGCATCCCATTGGAATAACTGCTGAGACTTTAAAATCTGTGCTGGAGATAGTTGGATTACAAATTTTAGGTGACTGATTGCTTTAGATTGTGCACCTTTGATATGGAACTCCGAACTAGACTTCCATTAGAGTTGCTGACATCACCGGAAGTCCAATTTATTTTTATTTTTTTAATATACAATTTTTGTGTTTCTCTCTGGCTTTCTCCCCCACCTGGGGAGCCCAGCAGACACATGCATGTGCATGGAGATGAACATGCATACTGGGTACTGGCATGGTCCCCTTCTGCCCCACCCCTGGCAATCACCTGCCACCCCCTCTGCCTACGCTTCCCATCAGACCTCCACCTGATGGTAGAAGAACTATGGGGGGGGGCAAACAACCTCCCCTGGGAGAGGAGAGCTATCTTTTGGCTGCTCAGTCCTGCTGGCTCCCTGATGGCCCAAGGTTGTTCCTGAACCTGGGTCACCCACGTGATGTAAGGTAAGGTGTCCAGTGCCTCAGTGCCACTAGGCTGGCAAGACAGTTTTAAATACAAAACTGCACTCCTGGATTCAGGCCTACAGCAGCTAATAATTAACCCTACTCACCATAACCTAAAATCCAATAGGCGCACTCTGAAGTACTGGTTTTAACCAATAGAGAGGAGCACATTGTTGTCAGTGGTTTAATACCAGACTTTATCAGCAATCACCATCCAACCTTTGGAATATGGAAATGAGGTTAAATGCAAAAGCCATCCCCTGGATATATTGAAATTAGGAATTATGATAAATTAGATGTTCCAAATGTTTTAAGTAGGTTATCTAATCTAGATTGATCTTACTTGAAAGCTATTCTGGATGTAGATTGTGTACTGGACTACTTCATTAAAGTTTTTATGGTGATAGTAGATAAATATGTGCTGGAGATTAAGAAGAAAGTTAATGGGAGGAAAACCAAATGGCTTAACAAAAAATCTCTTTAATCTTATGAAAGACAGGGACTCTGCTTGGCTAAAATCAAAAAAAAGTAATACTGTCTTTAATTTAAATGAATACAAAAAAGAATAACTGCAAAAAGGGAATTAGAGCAGCCAAAATTATTTTTTTTAAGCAACAAGTGGAAAATTTGTCCAACTCAGAAAAATATTGGGGTTCTATAAGATCCCTACTAACCACACCTAATGAGGTCAGCACAAGTATGCAAACGGATGAGAATATGTTGACCAAACCTATCTTAATTGCTGAAGAATTTAATTTACAATTCACAAATTTGGATAAATATCGGAAAAATCAGCATGGACAAACCACTTCTGATCAGAATGTTAAACGAAGTAGGCAGGTTTTAAGTGCTGTGGGTATTACTGAAGAGGATGCCTGTTCTACCATCTGGGCAGCTTGGCTAGAGTCATGGATCACTTACAGCAGGGACCCCCCTGGTATAATCCCTGCACCCTTTCAATAACATTCCTAGCATGTATGGGAGGCTGGGTGATGACAGCATGGCAGCATTTTGAATTAAGAAAATAATGTAAAATCTTGTGTGTTGGGGATATGGCAGTCCAGATGAACTGTCATATCCCATAATCACTGGCTAAGTCCAGAGTAAGGGTCCACTCTCTGACTATGACTTCTGTTTCAGCTGTTCCCCAAGAACACCTCTGCCCCTTGCATTACTATAAGAGAGGCAATGGAGGGGTGCAGACCACTGCTCATGAAAATGCTACAGCACAGAACAGATGCTGAGGCAAGAAAATGATAGCTGTGCACACACCAACTGAGGTCCAAGGATATTTTACTGGCCTACTACTTGATGCTGAGACCAGACAAACATTCCTACATCTTGCCTCTCACAGAAGGCTTCATCGGAGGCCTTAGATCTTTGGACCTCAGTTGATGTATGTACAGCTTTCATTTTCTTGCCCACACAATACTCTGCATGCATGGATATGACTGGTTGGGGGCTGAGGATCCTGCAAGGAGTGGAGCAGGATCAGGGTGCTGGGCTTTATCCACTGAGTGGACCCTATGCACTTCTGCTATATGCAGTGTGTAGGCAGTACTAAAAGTGCATTTGCCACTCAGTGGGTTCCAAAGGGACCTATGTGGCATGCACAATGCCTTGTACTGCTGAACTAACATGCGCCCCCTACTCGATGTTAGCAGTCACAGGACCACAGATGTCTAGGACAGTGGATAGTGGGGGGGGGAGGCCACACAAAGATGCATTCATGAAGCCACCTATGTGTGACTGAGGGCAGCAAGGGGGTACATAGCTTATGCTGTATGGCACCAACCATAAGCTCCCCACTACCCCACGATCTCTGCACCATGGGAACAAAAGGTAGTGTGTGAAGGGAACTGGCCCATGCCCAATCATCCCCAACACCACAGGGTTTAGGACATGCACAAGCACTGTGTTCATGCCAGTGAGTGTCTCCTGGCACAGGACGTTCTGTATCATAGTGTACATCACAATCACCTCCATGAGATGCCATATCCTAGGATTCCCTGTGGGTGCGAAGCAGGGGATCCACTGGGCTGCTAGACTGGCCTTCTGAATGGAAGCCCAACCACTACCACAACCCTTCCTAACTGACTATCCTCACCCCCTGTGTGCTGCTCTATGAGAGTATATTGGGGCAGCCAGGCATTGTGAATGCCATCTGCACATATGGTGCTAGGTAGCAGAACTGGACAGAGCTCAGAGGGCAGCAACTTGAGGATCATGTGTGTGCCTCAGGAGTGTTGACCAGCCTCCAGTAACCCTCTTGCCCATTCCAGTACACATATCACTCCAGGAACAGGGTATCTGGAAAAAAACTGCTGAGTTGCAGCTGTGATGGCATAGCTGGGTCCTCTTTACACCCCCCAGGATGGTGGATCAGTTATGTGTAGTAATCTGTGCCCTCTTCAAGCTTTATCTGCCCCCAGTTTATCCTACATTGAAAGGATGGCAAATCCATAGACAGTTTCTGTACTGTACTTGTACAAAAGGCTGCCAGATTCATAGACTGCTGCACCGACAGGACAGGGGATAGCTATGTAGTATATGTTAGTGTTAGTGAAGTAGTGTCACCCCATGGACTGCCTGTAAGCTGACACGCTGCTGTCACCAAGAGCATGGCCACACTTTCCTCTCCCCTCCTAACATGTGATTGCACAATCACCTGCTAACCATAAATGTACTATGCTAAATACAACTCTATGACCTGCTATATTGAATCCTTGGGCATAGTGATCTTTGACACTCGATAGATAGCATACAGTGTATGCTTTGCAATGCCACACCCTGTGAAAATGTGTGCCATGGCAGGATTGCAGGGGCCAGTCATAACTACTGTAAGGATGTCAGAAGCAACAGCTGGAGAAAGCCTTGTTCTATTCTGTGAGTGATGTCACTGTCAATATTTGTTGCAGTTCTGTACTGTCATGCCACAACATTGTCAGTGACTGACCCATTGCCCTCACATTTTGTGTACTTACAGAGTAAGAATCTAGGGATAATAGTGGTCATGACAGCCATGAAAGGCTCAGGCAGCCTGAACTCAGTAACCATCCCCTAATTCTGGAGGAGAGGACACCCATTTCATCCAGGGTAGATGGTGTGTTGTATGTGAAAGCATTCAGCCGGATATGAGCTATTGTTGGCCTTTTTGTATGTTATTTCACAAGTATTCATATAGAAATATAGAAACACAGAAACAAAAACTGGGTTGGGTGAAAAAGATCTATTGGCCCATCGATTCTGCCTTTTTCCCTGCCTAGCTCCATGCTTGGAATAATACCAGGCAGGTTTTAAAAATCCAGTAGCCCTAATGGCTGATCGTAACCCCTTCCCTAGGTATCTCTTCACCTCTTCTGCCTATGGGTCCCTGTATTTCCTTATTTCTGTCCCGTTCAAGTTTAAACCCCATCACAGTCTTGACTTCAACAAAATTTCTAGACAATTTAATCCATTTGTCCACTCTGAGAAAAATAATTTTCTCACTTCCCTTCTGATTCTCCCACTAACCTTCACCTATGTCCTCTAGTAAATTTACCCTTGTTCCTTGTCAACATGTCCTTAGAGTTTACAGTTTATTCCTCATACAAACATATATGTCTCACTCACATCCCCTCTTTCCCTCCTGGCCTTCAATGTACAAACCTTAAGATGTGCTAACCTTCCCTTGCATGACCTCCCCTGTTGCCCCTGGATCAGCAGTCCTTTTATCTTTTTGAGATGTAGACTCCAGAACTGTGTGGAGTACTCCAGGTGTGGCCTTACTAGAGACCTATACGGGGCACTATCCCCTTCTTTCTCCTTCTATCAAATCTCCTTCCTATACATCCCAGCATACTGTTTGTCTTATCATGTTTTGCTGTACTAATCCCTGCACTTGAGACTGTCACTACTGGCTATCCGTAGGTCCCTCTCCTTTGCCATTTGCATCACCCTTACTCCCCCATCCTGAAGTCCATTTTAAGGTTCTTTCTACCAAAGTACATCATGCTGCACTTTTTCCATTGAGCTTTAGCTGCCGTAAGCTGTACTATTTTTCCAATTTTTACAGGTCCTTTCATTTCTCAAACTCCCTTCTCAGTGCCCACTCTGAAACAAATCTTAGGGTCATGAGTAAAGAAGCATACCTTATTTGGGACCCCTCTCTTATATGACTCACAAATGAAGATATTGAAGAACACTAGTCCCTGAACTGATTCCTGTGGTATTCCACTTGAGAGTCCCCTTGGCTCTGAGTGGGCCCCATTGTTGACCACCCTCTACATCCTGCCCTCCAGCCAGTTTCCCATCTACTTGGTCACTTTGAGCCCTATACCCAGAGCACTTAGCTTTTTTATGAGCCTTCTGTGTGGGACAGAGTTGAAGGCCTTTCTAAAGTCAAGGTGCAATACATCCACTGCTCTGTCCATATCCACTGCTTTTGTAACCTAATCAAACAAGTTACATACATACATAGTTGCCAGCAGATTAGACCTAATGGTCTATCTTGTCTGCCTGACCCAGTTCACTGGTAGTGTACAGCAGCTGCTCTACCTCCCCTCTTATTTCCCACCTTCCTCCCCTTACTCTCCCTGTATACCTCTGGTGTTCACCATACCCCCAACCCATACCGTGCCCCTGTGCCTGTCCCAATATTTCTTGAAGCCTCCCACAGTTCCCATTTTTACCAGATCATCCGGCAGTGTGTTCCAGGGTGCCACCATCATCTCCATGAAAGAATGCCCCCTTGCTTTTCCTCTGTACCGCCCCCCGCCAACTTTAGACTATGGCCTCTTGTAGTCCCCTCCTCCCTCCACTTAAGCAGATCCTCCATGTTCCCTCTGTTGAATCTCTTTAGGCATTTGAAGGTCTCTATCATATCCCCCTATCCCTTCTGTCCTCCAGACAATACATGTTCAGCTTTCTATGCCTGTCCTCATATGACAACCCCACCCTGACCACTAATCATCCTCGTCATCCTTCTCTGGACTATCTCCGTCATAGGCGGGGGCACAAGAACTGCACACAGTACTCCAGATGTGGCCTCACCATTGAGGTGTACAGGGGAAGTATAACCTCCCTTTTCCTGGATGTTATCCTCCTGGCTATACACTAAAGCATTTGGTTTGCCTTAGCCGCTGCCCTCCTGCACTGCTCAGAGTGATTCCCATTTTGCATCAGTCATCACCCTCAGATCCTTCTCTGTCATTGTGGCAGTCACCTGTATACCCCCAGGTGGTAGTTTTACCCAGGGTTCCTAACCCTCAGGTGCAGAATGCTAAATTTGTGTGCATTAAACCCCAACTGCCACACGTGGGCCAAGTTTTCCAGCCTCCCCAGGTCATCCTGTAGCACCATTCTGCCCTCCTCACTGTCTGCCACTGCCCCCAGTTTAGTATCATCAGTGAACAAACTCATTTTATTACCAAGCCTCTCCCTGCTGTCCACAATGAACACATTAAAAAGGATAGGGCCCAAAACTGAACCTTGTGGGACTCTGCTGATGACCCCTCTGGGTGTCGAGACTTCACCCCCTATCACCACCTTCTGCTGTCCATTCCTAAGCCAATTTGCCACCCCCTACCAATTTATCTCCCATCACCAGTTCCCACCATTTCCACAGTAGCCATCTGTGCAGGACTGAATCAAAAGTCATGCTGAAGTCCAGGCACAGGATATCAGCTAGCTTTCCTCCAACCACTGATCTTGTCACCCAGTCTAAAAATTCAATCAGGTTAGTTTGATACTATTTCCCCCGGACAAACCCATGTTGGATATCATCTTGAAAAACATTTACCTCCAGGAACTCCACCATCCATTCTTTTAAGATGGCCTCCAACATTTTCCCTACTATGGATGTCAGGCTGACTGGTCTGTAGTTCCCCGGCTCATCCTGAGGTCCACACTTGTGTAGGGGCAGGACATGGTCCAACCTCCAGTCTAGAGTGACACATCCTGACTGGAGGGAGGAATTGAATAGTTCCATCATTGGAGCTACCAGGATGTGCACCAGTTCCTTCAGAACCTTGAGGTGGATGCCGTCTGACCCTGGAGCTTTATCTGTCCTCAAGAACTTGAGAAGTCTCCCTCACACTCCCTACCTGGGTCTCCCAATCTGTGAGAGACCCTCTTGTCCCCTTTCCTGCCCCTTTCCTGCCCTCCCTGAGGCAATGGCCCAGCCCTTTCTAGTGAAGACCAAGCTGAAATAATCGCTTTAGCATTTCAGCATGCTCCATCCCCCTCTACCCATCCCCCCTTCCTCAGCTTTCTTATCTGCCCCCCACCCTTATCTGCTCCCTAACATATCTAAAGAATCCTTCTCTCTCTCTCCTGATTCCTCTTGTTAATCTAAGCTCTTTATCAGCCTTGGCCTTTCTAACCTTTCTGCTAACCTCCCTGGATATCCTCTGATACCCCTCTTGGTCTGCCTCACTACGGGAGCATTTGTATCTTCTAAAGGCCAACCTCTTTTTCCTCACTTCCTCCTGTACATCCCTTGCCCACCAGCAAGGTTTCCTGGCTCTGGACATCTTGCTTTGTGACCTGGCACAAGTTTTGGTGGCATCCAGGATGCCCAGCTTCAGGATTTCCCACTGCCTGTCCATGTCCATCCCATGTCTGATTTTACTTACATGCTCCCTGAGGATATCTGCCATCTTCCCGAAGTTTGCCCTTCTGAAGATCAATACTGTGGTCTTCATTTGGTTCCTCTCCTTCCCTATATCCAAGGTAAAACACATGGTGGAGTGGTCATTACCAGCCAAGGAGGCGTCCACTGCTAGATCCCTGTTGAAGTTGATAGGTTAGTTTGGCAAGACCATTCTCTACAAATTGTACTGCCTGCTGTCCAGCAATTTTTTTGCCTTTAAGAATTCTACTATCTATCCCTTTAAGATGGTCTCCAGGAATTTTTTTATTTATGCTGAATGTGAACAAGAAATGAAAAAAATAAAAATGGTAAACTGTTTTAGAAAACTGTTATGGAAACAAATACATCTATCATAGAAACATTGAAACATAGAATTTGCCAACAGATAAGGCACACTTGGCCCACCTAGTCTGCCCATTTTCCTGCCTATAGTATCACTGCAGATCCTACTTGATCTCTGGCCCATTCACCACCCACCCTTCCCTTTCCTAACATTCCCTTTATGCCTATCCCATGAATTCTTGAACCCCACCATTGTTTTTGCCCCACCATCTCTGTTGAAAGAGTGTTCCAGGAATCCACTGCTCTTTCTGTGAAGAAGTGATAGTAAAACCTTTATTTTTATGCAGGATTTCAGTGGTACAAATCACACAATTAGGACCAAAGGTCCTGTTTACAAAGGTGGTCCTGCTTATAGTTGTATGATTTTAAAAATATAAAACTGAATATCAAATGATATACATTCACAAAACTATAACAAGACAAAGATTATTATTATATAATCAACATGCATTGCCTGTTTCTACAAACAGTACCTTTATCTGGTAAAGGTACTTAACCTAACTGTATTTAACATTTCATCTGTTGCAAATACAACTGTCAGGTCTTGTTTTAATACATTAATGTAACCCACCCCCCTTAATTTTGTAAGGCTTACTCCTCTACTTGTTACCTTGGCAAGACAACAAACCACAAGTTAGCAGAAAATAAGTATCACCCCTGGCATTGGAGTAAATACTTGGCTTGGGCATCTAGGAGGCGGAGGGTGGTACAAAAGTAACATTTATTTAACAGGTTCAGGAGAGAGGCCGTTGGCAGGGAATGTTGTGTCTCCTATCTTAGGGCAGCAAGAACATTTCACAAGTCACTCAAAGATGGATTATCCAGACCATAAACTTTGGGATTGTATTGTATGGTTTTATTTCTGACAAGATGGAAAAAGAAGGGTAATCCCCAAGACTTTACTGTTCTGAACATATGGCTACTTTTATAGGCAGAAACACTTTACACTTTGGCAGTATTGTAAATCCAACATGAACACTTTTCCAGAACAACTTATCCATCCCTATGCTGAGGGATCACTGACTCTGTAACCAGTGCATACATTGTGGTGGTTGCCATGCTCTTAAACTTGAACACACCTTATGAGATGACGTGTTAACACCTGAAGGAAAACTGGTCCTATCTTGTAAACAGATCTCCTCTGAACCATGAATGAGGAGCAGCTCACTCTGGCCAAAGCCAGACTCTGCCATTACCTTAGGACACAACTGGATTCCCCCATCTCCACTGGGCTCCTAGAGACATCCATACATTCAGCACATTAACAGCACATTTTTGTGGTGAAATAAGGTTCTGAGTACCTGTAATCTAGCCAGCTGAGGGCGCATACAAAGAAACCGGACAACCCACAGTCTATCTTCAAATGAACCTTGTACTCACAGTTTGGTATTCCCTTTTTAAGGCATTTGAAAGAACATTTCAGTGTACAATTCTCTCACAAATCCATAGCTTTTAAAGCAAAGACATACACAGTCTCTTTACTCTGGGCAGCTCTGACAGTCTTTTAGACTTCCAGGGATTGCTTCAAAGAATGACTGACTTCTCAGTACCATTCTACTTTATTGTGTGAAAATCTTACCCCTGTGGGCTTCACAGAATTTGTAGCCACTACCCAGGAAACCAGTCTTTGGATCACTGTACTATGGCAGAAACACAAGCAGAGGTCTGTCCATCTCGAACAAGAGTGCCAGCAGGCCCTCTTTCTCTCAGAACTCTCAGTGAGCTCCTTTCCTTTAACCTCCAACTTCAGAAGAACACTCTGACAGCTCCAGCCAGCTATTAGCCAAATGTGGCTTATGCTGCTGCAAGAGTTCCAAACAGTATTACCTCATTCTCTGTCCAGCAGATCCATGCAAATGATGATGTAATGTTTTACAGATAGCATTTAACCCTCTGAACACTGCCCAGACTATCTGCCTTCTCTAAAACTGATGGGTTTCTACTAACCCCAGGGACTGGCTAGTTACATTAACAAACATTTTAGAATTTCTAGCTATGCTTTTAAGGAATCACTTAATGAATTCCATAGAGATATTGCCACAAAGGAAAGGTCATCTCTCCATATTTGTTTAATGGCCTTGGCAATTTAAATCCTCTCAATTTCTATTCCTCAGGTAGTATTTGAGTTTCATTTCTCTAATTTTCCAAAGAAATATACCAGTTTTACCACATTTATTATTTTAAATATGGTTTGCCCAAATTATTTTCTTTTATTTTCTAAAGATAACCATCCAAGGTTGATATACAATTTACAGTGGTGTGTCCTAAAGTCACATCTAAGGATGAATCTGGCCAACAATTACAAGTACCTCTACTTTGTTCAGCCAGGTTTTATTTGCAAAGCCATATACATGGCTACTGTGGTCCAATATTGGAAGCAGTAACTGGTTTACAGTAGTTGTTCTCATTTGTTTATTGATACAATGGCCAATATGTCTAAAAGCTCCAGTTCTACTGTTAATTCTTTTTATCATTTCTTCAGTGTGATAATTGAATTTTAGATTTTGGTCTGTCCATACATCAAGATATTTATATTCTGTCACCTGAACAAGGACGTCCTTGTTATTTGTTTTAACTTTAGTTTCATAACTTTTGCTTCCTTTATTAGTTTGGCCATATTTGAACATCATAATTTTAGAATGTTTGTTGTTTAGCACCAATTTGGACTCAGACAGCCACATACATAATCTCAAAAAATCCCTCTGAAGATTATACTTCATTAATTCAGTACTGGTACCAGTTGCCACAGTTAGAGTATTGTTCACATATAGCCTTTTTTTTTTGTATTTTCAGCTAAGTCAGTAAGGTGATTTATATAAATTAAAAACAACACTGGGCCTAATATGGATCCCTGGAGGACAATTCTTTGAACTAAAGCAGTGTTAGATAACTCCTTACCAATTATTACGTGTTGTATTCTTACTGTTAAAAAAGAACTAAACCCGTCACAGTTTTCCTCCAATATTTATTTATTTATTTATTGAAACATTTCACCAGGAAGGCACACTGAACAACAAGTTGCTCATCTCCTGGGAGGGCGAGCCATAGGAAGAAATAAACATAACTTCCAATACATACATTGAGCAGCATTAAAACAATTGGTACAATATTATAGTGAAGTATGAACAGATTAAACAGTGCAAAACATGCAACTTACAATACATACATCAAGCAGCATTAAAACAGTTGGTACAATTCTACAGTTAAATGCGAAGATTAAACAGTGCTAATAAACAAGAATGTACATTGAAGTGCTGTAAAAAAATACCTAGTACCAATACCCAAAAGTTGGTCAATCAAGAATCTGGTTACTTCATGGTATCAAAGGCTTTGGACAAGTCCACAAACACTGCACCTAGCCTCCTCTTCTGAATCTACCCGTCCAGCTTTTTATCATGCCCCCTTCTCCTTAAGCACCTTTTTATTCTGAAAATATATCCCTCCTGTACCTTATTTACCACTGTAAGGTATTTAAAGGTTTTATCACATTCTCTCTATTTCTCACTCTCTCTCGCCTCTCTTCCAAGGTGTACATATTCCTCTTGAGGCATCTGATGTAGACCCTGCACCATTTTAGTTGCCCTCTTCTGGACTGCCTCCACTCTGACTCTGTCATTCTGGAGATGTGGTCTCCAAAACTGGACACAATACTCTAGGTGGGGTCTTACTAGTGATCTATACAGAGGTAATACAACCTCCTTCTTTCTGCTGGTGATACCCCTCTCTATGCACCCCAGTATGCCACTAGCCCTCCCAACTGCCTTGATGCACTGCCTGGCTACCTTAAGGTCATATGATATGATCATCCCAGGTATCTTTCCTGTGTGGGGTTGTCAGTACCACTCCTCCCATTTTGTATTTTGCCCGTGGGTTTCTGTGCACTAAGTGCATTACTTTTGCACATTTTCACATTAAACCCAGCTACTATACTCCTTGACCATCCTCTAGTTTTTCAGGTCTGTGCTCATCCTTCACACACACCCACCACCAACACGGAGTGTCAACACTACTGCACATTTGGTGTCATCCACAAGAGGCAGCCCTTCCTTCCAGCTCCTCTGCAATGTCACTTTTAAACATATTAAAGAGGACCATTCCCAGCACTGATCACTGAGGCACCACACTGGTCACACTCCCTTCCTTGGAGTCAACTCTGTTTACCACCACCCTCTGTTGTCTATCCCCTAACCAATTGTTTAGCCAGTTTACCACCTTTGGACCCACTCTTAAGCTACTCAGCTTGCTTACTAGCCTCCTATGTGGAACAGTGTTGAAAGCCTTACTGAAATCAAGGTAGGCCACCTCCACTGCTCCACCCTGATCTAATGCTTTGGTCACCCAATCAAAGAAATCTATCAGTTTGACACTCCCCCTTCCCCCCCAGATATCAGTATATTTCAATGCATACATATATATATATAGAGAGAGAGACCATTTTTTTCATTGAGGGTTAGTCATTAGCCCAAAACAAATGCTGGATGTTGGTGAAATCCAGTTGGAGCTGGGACATAAGGTCAAAGGTAGATGTTTCAGAGGCATAGAGGACTTTTTAATCTGCATACAGTACATATGACTGGACAGAAAGGAACAGGCAGAGGAAAGGTTGTTCAGGAATATGGAGACTAGAATAGAGCTAAGGGCAGATCCTTGTTGTATGCCAGAACAGATTGGGAGAGGAGGGACAAGGCATCCCGATATGTACAGTTTGAGACTTGACCTCAAGGTAAGGGGCAACAGACCCATGGCCAGGGAGAGAGCAAGAGGAGATGAAAAGGAGTTTGATCTAAACTTGGAAGAAATGGTAGGAGGGAGACAGATGAACTGGGGAAGGGGAGAGGCTGTTCCAAATGAAAGAAGGACAGGAGGAAAAGGCAGATTTCCCAGCAGCAGATTTGGAGTAAGGAATAGAGAAGGTGCAGGAGTCCCTGGAACAAGGTTTATGAGGCCAAAGGCAGTGGCGGAGGAAGAGAAAGATGGGCCCCAGTGCAGGTTGTAATTTTGGGCCCCCCACCCCCACCACAGCATATCAACCGCCCGCCCCCCAAGGTTTTTTTTTTACCTGTTTATTTTATACACCTTTCACCCACTTCCTCCCTCACTCACATATCAAGGAATATACGTAATACACAACAGTGTAATATGTTCTACTCATCTATTTGAATCACCTTTTCGCCTTTCATTCTGCAAACTCTTCAATGATCTGCTGTAGGTTAATTTTTCTTGCTTGTTCATTTTCAATAGATAAGAGTCCCAACCCACAAAGTCTCTCTTGTCCCATACTACTCCTTAAGTAGTTCTTTATAAGTTTAAGTTTTGAAAATGAGCGTTCAGCACTGGCTACTGTTACTGGGATGGTGAGAAACAGCAGAAGCACAGTACAGACTTCTGGAAAACTGGATGCTAATACACTATTGTCAACAATGAACAGTTTTGCCAAATCTTTCACTGATGATTGTTTGGAGATTTCAGATTTCAAACAAGATCTGAATGCAAGCAACTGTCCAGGAAAAGCAAGTGAAATGTCTTTGTTGAAATGATGGGCCAGTTTTTCAGCTCCTTTATGCAGATCATCGTCACTTGCAGAAATCAGGGTGCTTGGCTGGATTATGCTGAATCTATCAGCGATTGCCTACAAGCTTTGAAATCGATTTGAAAGCTGTGCAGTTATTATATCAAGGCACCTGTAAAACACATTCACTTTGAAAAATTGTTCTGAGTCGGCAAGTCTTTCATCTTCATATAGCTCATCAAAATGGCGTTTGACCTTTCTCATGCACTTTTCTTCAAACTTTGCTTATACCCTCATTTTCTGATAATGCAGTTGCTGAATTTTTGGCTTCATCAAACTCATTTGAAATGTGAGTAGGTCTTCATTGGCTTTGTGAAGTAAGTTTGCTGCTTTCAAAGGTCTGTGTCTTTAGACTGTAGCAGTTTTGACACAGCATTAACTGTTTCAGAGTCTTTGTTTGGAGCACAACAAGAAAAATGAAACTAAAATTTTCCAATAATTTCTTTAATGCCAAAGCCTCATTGCGCCATCTCCATTTTGCTCTGAAGAACTATTTTTGTGAGTGCCTTCATAATATCTAAATACTGAAACCTCAGAGCAAGGAGTGATTCATAGCGGGATGACCATTGGGTAGGGCAAAGCCTTTTCAAAGTAATGTTGCTGGAAAGCTCTGATGTGGAAGCAAATGAAGATAACATGGCCCAGCGTTTTATACTGTGGCCAAAAAAAGTGTATATTCTTTCAATCACATCATAAACATTTTTTAGTTCTGGTATTCCTCTAACGGAATCATTCAGTGTGAGATTTAAGTTGTGAGCAGTACAGTGAACGTGTGCAGAATTCGGTTCCTTCTGGGATATTCTTGCTTGCACACCAGAGTACACAACACTCATATTAGAGGCCCCATCATACCCCTGACCGCGACATTTAGATAACTCTAAACCTTTCTGTTCAATGCAACTGATTATTATGTTCTCAAGTCCACTAGCAGACTGATCACTAATTTCCTGAAAGCCAAGGAAAGATTCATTGATTTTCACCTCTGTTGCCATGTCCCTTTCATCCCTTTCTATTGTGACATACCGAAAAATTTGACTTAATTGGTCAGTCTTCGCAATGTCTTGGGTGGTATCCATTATTACAGAGAAAAAATGTGCAGCTTTTATTTCATCAATAATATCTTGCTCAATACGCTTTGACAAAACTTCAATGAGTTCATCCTGTATAGTATGACTAAGATAGCGAATTGATCCACTGGGCATGGAAATGAGTTGCTTTAACACGGGATCATACTTGGCCAACATTTCCACGACTGAAAGAAAATTCCTACTATTATACTACTATACTACCTAAACAGCATATAGAAGCAAGCAACATTTGGCATTGACAAATGCTTGTTTTTGTTTGCTTCAATCTGGAGTAGCTAGGCAGCTAATGACAAGAGCAGAGCAATACAGGCTCAGTCAGGACACACAAGACAGCAGAAGAGCACACAGAGCAAGATACAGGCTGGCCACTCGCCACTGCCTGGCAGTCTGGAGACCCACAGGAAAAAAAGTCACAGACAACAGACCTCCTCCTCTCAGTAGTCTCACACACTGCTGCTGCTGCTGCTGCAAGGCAAACACAGTGAAACTACTACAGACTCACTTTCACTGTGAGTACATAACAGTACTACTCACTACTGTAACAACTGTTGTAGACTAAAAAAAGACGATTGATAGTCACCAAGAGAGAGAGACTTTACTGGGTTTAGGCCAGCCAGCAGACTGGAAAGCAACAACAAGTACTAGTAGTACCATATTATTTGTATCACAGTATTATTATTTGTTTGCTGGGGGCTAAAGTGGCTGCTGCTATGCTAAATGTTGCTATGTGTAGCAGAGTCCAGTCCCTACGCACGCCCAACTAGCTCAGATAAACAGGAACAGCTAGCCTTCAGCAGTGCTGTGCTGCCCAATAACTTTTATTTTTATAATGATAATGTCCTTGTTGTTTGCAAAACACAAAACCCAACTCAGGCAGCTGGGGGCTAAAGTGGCTGCTGCTATGCTAAATGCTGCTATATGTAGCAGAGTCCAGTCCTATGCATCCAACTAGCTCAGATAAACAGGAACAGCTAGCCTTCAGCAGTGCTGTGCTACCCAATAATTTTATTTTTATAATGATAATGTCCTTGTTGTTTTCAAAACACAAAACCCAACTCAGGCAGCTGGGGGCTAAAGTGGCTGCACTCTGCCTGCCCAGTAAGTTTTTTTTTCCTTGTTTTTAGTAAAGAATACTAGTAACTGGCTGTTCAGCTGTGTTCTCTGCAGTCAGTGCTGCTAGCTACTAGTAGCCTACTGTTATCAGGCCCAGCCAGCCCCAGGCAGCAGGCAGCACTGTGCCCACTGCCAGCCGCCCAGCCCAGGCAGCAGCAAGCAAGCTAGGTCCAAGGCCCAAGCCTTCTTTCTAATTCTTTCAGTTAGAAAATCCTCAGTAGCAAGTCATCCAGTAAAATAATCAGTCAGTGGTAGTCCTGCCTAAACACAGTCAGTCACATAACATTCAAGATTTAGAAATAATGAAAATGTTGTGTTTTTGTATGTCCACGCCACACACACACTGTCTGCTGCGTGTCAGCAACTCGCTCCTCAGCTCATCAACACCATGTGACCCTCCTCTCTCTGCCTCTCTCTTCCTGCTGCAATCCTATATAGCCCAATTTGTACAGTGTGCTGCTGCTTACTTGCTCACATACAGTCTCACACTGAGACTTCAGTGATTCCCAAGGGACTCCTGACCTCCTCGGCTCCCTGGCTCCCACCCACAGGCACACAGTCACAAAAAAAAAAAAGAAAACCTTAACCTCCAGCTAAGGTGGCTATACCCTGTTGCTATGCTGCAGTGCCTAGACCTTATAAGTTCTGGAACTTGTGGCTGTGCCCCTGCCCCCAAATTCCAAAAATAGCCAGGCCCAGGAGGCACCCCAACACCAGAACAACAATTTCAGTTAAAGAAGGCAAAAGCAGCACAGAAAAAAATCGGAGAAACCCACCCAGGAGCAGCTGAGCAGCAGCTTAGGCACCTGCCACCTCCCTGGCCTATAGCCTGGCCACCAACAGCCTGCCTGCTGCTATGCTAGACATCCTCCTCCAGCACTACAGCGCTAATAAGTCTGTCTCATCAGTGATCACACACAAAAAAAAAACAGTCAAGTAGTCAGTCACAATTGGGAAGGAAGAATAACAATTAAATCATCAACGATGAAAAGAGATGTGTCTGTCCACACAGACAGAGCACAGCAGTCTGAGTCACTCCAAGCCACTACCACACCACATACTATTGCTGCCGCGCGATCTAACAAACATGTGACCTGCTCCTCCTGCAACAGTTCATTTAGCCCGCTCAGCCCACAGCCCTGCCTACCACAGAATGACTGACAGTGTCCATATCCAATCAGCAGGACATGTCAGTCAGTCATGTGGTGCAGGCATATCGACGAGCTTGGTTAGGACCCTCCTCCCCCAATCTCATCCTGGATCACCCACCCATGCTGCCCATCAATCATGTTCATGCCTGACTGTGCCCCACGCCCCCACCCTGCCCTGCTCAGCTGCTCTTGGTCATTGGTCTCCACTGGTCTTCTCTTCTTGTTGTTGTTGTAGCCTGAGCAAACTGAGCAGCTGCAGCTAAGGGGCGGTGGAGAGGGCGGGCAAAGCCTCAAAGCAAAGGTGTTGAGCAGTGCAGTGTGAATGCTGCAGGCTGCTAGCCCGAGCCAAGAGCGAGAGAATGAGAATCCATAGAATCAGAAAGGATTCAGAATCTGATTTTAAATTATTTTTAATCCCCCCCGCCGGGCCCCCCCCCAGGGCAGCACAGTCAGCAGCAGCAGCCCTGCAGTCAGCCCGGCCCCCCACCCCCGTAGTACACACTGTACCAACCCGTTACCAGTACCCAAACAGACTACTGACTCTACACAGAGTCTGACATTCTGACAAGTACTTGTGTATGCAAGCAAAAGAATAAAAAATGAAGTTTGAACTGACCATGGCAGTGATGCTGTAATGTTGTTGCTAGCACTGCTGAGTCTGGCTCGCGGCTCTTTTGTGTGTCTGACTGGAGAGGAGGACGGAGTCGGGAGGTGAGCTGGAGGGGAGCCGAGCCAGAGCCTGGGGCTGGCTGGGCCTGATAACACTAGGCTACTAGTAGCTAGCAGCACTGACTGCAGAGAACACAGCTGAACAGCCAGTTACTAGTACTCTTTACTAAAAACAAGGAAAAAAAAACTTACTGGGCAGGCAGAGTGCAGTTCAATCCTTGTCCTTCCAATCCTGTTTGAGCTGGGGAATGCATTTTTAGCATAGCAGTAGCAGGATAATACACCTTAGGCCCTAGCTGGGTAGTAGGGAGGGTTTTTGCTGCAAATAAGGAAATAAAAAAAAAGGAAACCTAATTGGGCAGTAAGACAGCCGAGTGTTGTCGGGAGTGCATAGGGTAGGGTATAGCAGCAGTCACTTTAGCCCCTGGCTGCCTGAGTTGGATTTTTGTGTTTTGCAAACTACAAGGACATTATCATTATAAAAAATAAAAGTTATTGGGCAGCACAGCACTGCTGAAGGCTAGCTGTTCCTGTTTATCTGAGCTAGTTGGGCATGCGTAGGGATTGGACTCTGCTACATATAGCTGCATTTAGCATAACAGCAGCCACTTTAGCCAGCTGCCTGAGTTGGGTTTTTGTGTTTTGCAAACAACAAGAACATTATCATTATAAAAATTAAAAGTTATTGGGCAGCACAGCACTGCTGAAGGCTAGCTGTCCTGTTTATCCGAGCTAGTTGCGCATGCATAGGGACTGGACTCTGCTACATATAGCAGCATTTAGCATAGCAGCAGCCACTTTAGCCCCCAGCAAACAAATAATAATACTGTGATACAAATAATATTGTACTACTAGTACTTGTTGTTGCTTGCCAGTCTGCTGGCTGGCCTAAACCCAGTAAAGTCTCTCTCTCTCTCTCTCTCTCTGTGACTATCAATTGTCTTTTTTTAGTCTACAACAGTTGTTACAGTAGTGAGTAGTACTGTTATGTACTCACAGTGAAAGTGAGTCTGTAGTAGTTTCACTGTGTGTGCCTTGCAGCAGCAGCAGCAGTGTGTGAGACTACTGAGAGGAGGAGGCCTGTTGCCTGTGACTTTTTTTCCTGTGGGTCTCCAGCCTGCCAGGCAGTGGCAAGTGGCCAGCCAGTATCTTGCTTTGTGTGCTCTTCTGCTGTCTTGTGTGTCCTGACGGAGCCTGTATTGCTCTGCTCTTGTCATTAGCTGCCTAGCTACTCCAGATTGAAGCAAACAAAAATAACTATTTCAGTAAATATAAGGTTTTTTTTGCTAAGCTAGTGGTGTGTGAGTTCAAAGCAACAGCTTGTAGAAGGCAACTGGTGGGGCACTTCACTGGGAATCATGTGTGTACTGTACCAGTTAGTTCAGTTGTGCTGCAGTTTAAAAGAGTCTGAGGTAGACGTTCAGATACACATCACAGCGCAACATGGCGGCAGTTGTTCAGAGAGTGGAGAATAATTTTATATCGTGATTTACATTTACAGCACAGTATGTTGTAAACACAATACTGTAGATAAGATTATAATTATAAATACAGTTTATTGTTAGTAAAAGATGCCTTCTAAATACAAAAGTGGTGCTCAAAAGTGTAAACAGAGGAAGGAAGAATTGCTGTTGGCTGCAAAGCTTCCTAAAATCAGTGCTTTTTTCCAAAGTGCGACTGATTCTATTTCTGACACACCTGATAAGACTGAAACGAAATTTGTGAAAATGACACAGACACAGAGAAAGACAGTGGACCTAGTGCTTTGGCTGAGATGGCCTGTGCTGATCATGTTGATCCTGAAACTAACTTTGCTAAACAATCTGAACAAGAACCAGACATTAAAAGTGTATTGGAGAAAGAACTTGACAAAACAGCCACTGCTGCTTTTAACAGTGGAGAAGAACCTGCTTTTCCAAGTTTTTCTCCTGTTGCTGATAAAAACCCAGACAGAGGTCATTTTTCTTTAGATATAAAGGATAGCCAAATAAAAGGTACATCATATCACAAGGTTGTGTAAACCCAATGGACCATTTCCACAAGACAAAAATCAAGATGGGTGATGTTTCTCCAGAAGCTATTACAATATCAACAAAGGCAGGAGTTACATTACCACGTACTTGGCTTTGTTACTCCCCTAAATTAGACTGTGCTTATTGTGAGCCATGTTGGCTGTTTGCTGATCATAGTGCACCTGCTTATAATGTTGCATGGGTTAAAGGGAGCTGGCGTCACCTAAGCAGCAAAATTTTTGAATATCATGAAACATCAACAATTCATCTAGAATCTTGCTTAGTGTATGAGCAGTGGCATTTACATGGCACAATCGATGAAGATTTTGAAACTCAAATACAAAAGGAGAAAAACTTCTGGAGACAAGTTTTGGAGCGTCTGATCAATGTGACTCTTACATTAGCTATGTGCAATTTACCTTTCAGGGGACACAGAGAGGATTTAGGGCAAGTAAATAGTGGGAATTTTCTTTCAGTCGTGGAACTGTTGGCCAAGTACGATCCCGTGTTAAAGCAACTCATTTCCATGCCCAGTGGATTAATTCACTATCTTAGTCATACTATACAGGATGAACTCATTGAAGTTTTGTCAAAGCGTATTGAGCAAGATATTATTGATGAAATAAAAGCTGCACATTTTTTCTCTGAAATAATGGATACCACCCAAGACATTGCGAAGACTGACCAATTAAGTCAAATTTTTCGGTATGTCACAATAGAAAAGGGATGAAAGGGACATGGCAACAGAGGTGAAAATCAATGAATCTTTCCTTGGCTTTCAGGAAATTAGTGATCAGTCTGCTAGTGGACTTGAGAACATAATAATCGGTTGCATCGAACAGAAAGGTTTAGAGTTATCTAAATGTCACGGTCAGGGTATGATGGGACCTCTAATATGAGTGTTGTGTACTCCGTGTACAAGCAAGAATATCCCAGAAGGATCCGAATGCTGCATCGTTCACTGTGCTGCTCACAACTTAAATCTCACACTGAATGATTCCGTTAGAGGAATACCAGAACTAAAAAATGTTTATGATGTGATTGAAAGACTATACACTTTTTTTGGCCACAGTACAAAATGCTGGGCCCTGTTATCTTCATTTGCTTCCACATCAGAGCTTTCCAGCAACATTACTTTGAAAAGGCTTTGCCCTACCCAATGGTCATCCCGCTATGAATCACTCCTTGCTCTGAGGTTTCAGTATTTAGATATTATGAAGGCACTCACAAAAATAGTTCTTCAGAGCAAAAATGGAGATGAGTGCAATGAGGCTTTGGCATTAAAAAAATTATTGGAAAATTTTAGTTTCATTTTTCTTGTTGTGCTCCAAACAAAGACTCTGGAAACAGTTAATGCTGTGTCAAAACTGCTACAGTCTAAAGACACAGACCTTTGCAAAGCAGCAAACTTACTTCACAAAGCCAATGAAGACCTACTCACATTTTGAAATGAGTTTGATGAAGCCAAAAAATTCAGCAACTGCATTATCAGAAAATGGAGTGTATAGCAAAGTTTGAAGAAAGCGCATGAGAAAGGTCAAACGCCATTTTGATGAGCTATGTGAAGATGAAAGACTTGCCGACTGAGAGCAATTTTTCAAAGTGAATGTGTTTTACAGGTGCCTTGATATAATAACTGCACAGCTTTCAAATCAATTTCAAAGCTTGCAGGCAATCTGCTAGATTCAGCATAATCCAGCCAAGCACCCTGATTTCTGCAAGTGATGATGATCTGCATAAAGGAGCTGAAAACTGGCCCATCATTTCAACAAAGACATTTCACTTGCTTTTCCTGGACAGTTGCTTGCATTCAGATCTTGTTTGAAATTTGAAATCTCCAAACAATCATCAGTGAAAGATTTGGCAAAACTGTTCATTGTTGACAACAGTGTATTAGCATCTAGTTTTCCAGAAGTCTGTACTGTGCTTCTGCTGTTTCTCACCATCCAGTAACAGTAGCCAGTGCTGAGCGCTCATTTTCAAAACTTAAACTTATAAAGAACTACTTAAGGAGTAGTATGGGACAAGAGAGAATTTGTGGGTTGGGACTCTTATCTATTGAAAATGAACGAGCAAGAAAAATTAACCTACAGCAGATCATTGATGAGTTTGCAGAATGAAAGGTGCACAAAAGCGATTCAAATAGATGAGTAGAACATAGTACACTGTTATGTATTACCATATATTCCTTGATATGTGAGTGAGAGAGGAAGTGGGTGAAAGGTGTAAAATAAACAGGTAAAAACCTTGGGGGGCGGGCGGTTGGTATGCTGTGGTGGGGGTGGGGGCCCAAATGACAACCTGCTCTGGGTCCCATCTTTCTCTTCCTACGCCACTGGGGGGATCGATCAGGTGGTCGGATAGACTCAGTCAGCTGAGAGCTATGAGAGTCTCAGACGAGAGTAGTCGGTGTCATTGTCGAATGACACAGTCG
This sequence comes from Neoceratodus forsteri, assembly GCA_016271365.2. Classification (NCBI taxonomy): domain Eukaryota; kingdom Metazoa; phylum Chordata; order Ceratodontiformes; family Ceratodontidae; genus Neoceratodus; species Neoceratodus forsteri. Next base: position 640,920,315 of record CM028134.1, read on the forward strand.
ACTCAGAGACTGACAAATTAGTGATTGAAGGAATTTGATTAGTTTAGTCAACATAACAAAAGCGAATGCGATCGCGATCAATCCAATCAATCCGACTGCTGCTAAATCAATCATTTTACAATGGGTCCCTACATGTGTCAGGCCCTGTGCCACTGCACCGGCTGCACTGGCTATTTCCTCCGCCCCTGGCCAAAGGGTTGGGAGAGAAGAGAGGTAAGACAGTAATGATGAGTTGATTGTCCAGATGACAACACAGATTGACACATGCTATTGTATAAAACCATCCATTTACCAATTTCATAAAAGAATCATTAAAATAGGCTATGGAGCCATAACTTATCATGGGTAATAAAATTTCTTGTGCAACAGCTGTACAGGCACTGGTCGTTAGACTATGCTTAACTCTGAATGCCAAGCCTAGTCTACAATTCACATCTTTCCATACAGCAGATACATAAGTGAAGAAATCTAACAAGGCATCAAGTACAATTCCTATGTACTTAAAACATGTTACCTTTTCAAGAGCTATGCCATCTTGCCTATTTTTCACTGACTCATCCTTAACAGGTTTAGTACCGAACAACATACTTTATTTTTTTGAATGTTCATAATCATTTTAGTCTCAGTCATCTACTCTTGGATCTGACCAAAGACATGATGTAAGTAAGAGTTCAAATCAATAAGGTGTTTAGAGCTGCTTTACAAAATAAGCTGGAAATTGTCTTCCTCCTGACTGGTTAAATGAGTTTTGAGACTCCCATATGTTAGGCTCCATAAATGCACTGGTTGAAACAAATTCAGGTTATAAGAATTGGAATTTGGGCAAATCACATACAGTGTTCATGTCCATAATGAACAAACATTCCATCTATTTAACATGTAGAAAATCAGATGATTGACAGATGGGGAGGGACTACTTCAGGGATAGGGCCTTTGGGGTTGCTGCACCAGTACTTTGAAATACTCTCCATTGACTTTAGGAACTGCTTGAACTGAGTTCAATCAATTTCATTTTGTTTTTCAGGGTTTCTAACAATTCAGTTGTCAGCACCACAGACAGAATTGGAGATCTGGATTAAAACTGACACTTATTTGACTGTGATCATGACATTTAGCACATGATGTTTTCAGACTGATTATCAGCCCTCCCTGTAAATCATTTATAGAGTTAACCATATGAGGGCTATATTTCAAGACAGAGGGCAGGAAGAACTTACTACAATTTATTTATCTGGTACAGCACAAATGAGATACATCTCATTTTCACTGGGTTCTGTTTTTACTAAATATTACAGCTGGGAGGCCTATAGCACATGGAGGTTAAGTGATTTAGTTAAGGTCATGCAGTCAGAAAGTGACTCTAATGGATTTGAACCTGGGTCACCTGGTTCCCAAGCCTGTGCTCTAACCAATATGTCACACAACTACCAGATAGATTTACTATATGCTATCTAAACAAAGATGTGTTGTAGCAGGGGAGTGGGTGAAAATTGTACTGTAAGTAGTACCCAGTGAGTTCTAGCAGTCTCATGTGGCATTTGCCCTAACTCTAGGCATGAGAACCACTGATCTCTGGTATGACAGGGTGACTACTAAAGTCATTCAAGTGGCTATGTTCAAATCTGCTAACCCCCACCCCCCAACCACTCTCTCTAATGTGAAATTCATCAGAGTTCTGACTGCCATGATAAGCAGCTTTATGGTTTCTGACACTTACCCATTAGAAACTGACTGAATATGAATGCCGGGTTAAGGCATTATGACTTGTTTGAAAGTCAATGTCACTGTGCTAAATGAAGGTCATCTGAAGCAAACTGCTACCAGTCAGCACTGGCAAATTCCTAGACGTCAAGCAAACAAGGAAAGAATGAATGCAGATGATGTCTCCTATCGAAATCTCTTTTAAAAGGATCCCAACTCTTTCTAGGCACTCACAAATCTGCATTTCAAAGGAAACATTCAAAAAGTATGATACACAAAAGCACATATCAGTTTTTGGTGGTGTAGTATTATGCAATGTTTAGAACTGAATCTAATTCAAAATATCAGAGCAGAGATGGAGCATATAGAAAAGGACAGCATCAATTTTTATAACTTGTGATGCTCTGTTGGATTTACGTCCCACATCTTTGCATCCTAAATTGGAGATTACTGGCAGACTGTGGTTGATTCCAATTTTCAATCAGTCAAACCCCGCTACACCAGGAGAATTCTAAATTTGTAGTATAGAGAGAAGCTAAATACTTTATACCAGCATGCTCCTTCAACAGCTTGGGAAATGATGGGACTGGCATGTGTGCCTCAGTGTATAATAAACCCTTAAATTCTGTAGTTTAATCCCCACTTATAGATGGGACTAACAGGATTCAGGGCTGATTCCATTAGGAACCTTTCTTCTTTCTCTCTCTCTCTTTTTTTTGCATAATGGCTACATTAGGATTCAAAATGATAGATCAGAGTGTCATGAAATGTCTGTTTCTTTTCAGCAAACTATCAATATATGATTTCATGTAAACCAATATAAAAATGATTTGTGCATGTAAAATATACTAAAAAGAAAATTACGACAGTTGGACAGCAGTCCCTTATACTGTTTTGGGGAGTAGGTTTGTTCTGTCAGGCAAAATGAATTAAAAGAAATACATGAAAATACAAGTAGTGTTCTAAATTCCTGTTGCTCATGATTTAACCCCTGAGGATTTCGTTAGGTCATCAGAGCTACAGGACTGAGTAATAAATTGTAATGTTATCAGCTTGCATGTTGGATATGAGATGGAAAAACGTCTTTATAAGCTGCAAAATAAAAATCAGATGTTTTACAAAAAATCAGAAAGTCAGCCTGGGAACATGACAGCAACATGCTGTGGTGTGGTATACAAGCCCCAATACTGAGCTGGCTTCTGCTCTTGTATGGCATTCACCTTTACTCTTGTCCACTGATTAGAAAATGGCATGTTGACTTTTAGGGGTAGGGTTGGCCATGGCTATATGATACTCTTCACAAGCTCTACAACAAGGTTTACAGACTTTGGGCCTTTTGGAAAATACTGGGTCACTAGCAGTTCCACAGAGCTGGGCATGGATGATGGTCTTCCAAACAAGAGCTTAATGTGGAAAAGCAGGGCATAAGAGGGGAACCTTTTTTTTTTTTATAAAAAAAGGCACTGATGGCTCCTACTTTTTAAACATTATTATATTATTAGTTTTTGAATCTATCATCACATAGTTCATCATACTCCAACTGAAGAAATAACTATTGAAAAACATTTCAAACATAAATAAATTAACTTTGTTTGTTGATGTGGGATGGTGCTAGTCAATCAGACAGGGAATAGTAAAGGTGCTAGATTTGAAGGCTAACAATGGAGCTTTAAATGGAAGCCATACCACAGGTCCACAGCAGAAGCCAGCACTTAGGAGAAGGAGGAGGTCAGAGCAGGGGCACTCGGTTCATCTGTAGATCTGAGTGAGCTTATTGTTATTTTTCACTCAGACTCAATAGAAGGAAGCTACTGCCCACCCAGCCCATGCTCATCCACCTTTATAGGCTTCTGGTACATTGCTACTTCCTGGTGAGCACAGGCAAATACTTAAAGTAAAAGCTACAGGATCCATTATTTTAGGTTTATTATCTTGCACTAGCATTTGAGACAAGTATTACAATGGGGTAAGTTTGAGAGGAGAAACAAACAAAAATCTATATATATGTTTCAGTCATACACTATAGTTGGGACTAACCACTAGGTACTAGCCAGTAAAGGTAAGTAGGTTACAGTGCAGAATCTGTAGGTAAGGAGTAGGCAAGCTTCTGAAATAGCAAAAAGAACTTAAGATGACTGGAGTGGTGCAGTGCAATAATTGTGGGGCAGCCATATTCCGGAGAACATTCTGGATGCTGCAGTGCTGCACAATCTGCAGGCACCTCTCTGGGCTGAAGGCAGAGGTCGCCAGTCTTCGGGCTGTGTTGGTAAGGATACAGGCTGCATCTGCCCCTTCCCAGAGACCATCAAGACAACCCCACTCATTCAAAGGTTACCAAGCAAATGGAGTGGATGGACAATGGTGGGCTCAGGGAGGGTGAGGGTGGTGGTGTAGAGTCCAATCCCCAGACTGGTAACACTATGAAACTCCTACACAATACTGGAGGAACAGGATGGGATGGTCCAGCAGCAGTCCTCAAGTTAATGACTGAGAGGGATCAGATGGATATCCAAGCTTGACCCCAAAGGGAGGACAGTGGTAGACCCCAGTGGAGAAGGAAGCAACTCCTGGTAGGGGGATCTATTGTCAGGGCAATACAGCTAGGAATAGGGAGCCATGGGGACAGGAGGTAAAGTGCCTGCCAGGAGGCACTGCTTGGAGTCCTGGGGCGGAATCCTAGGATTGCAAGAGCAATAGGTAGGAGGGGAGCTTGATTTTATGTCCACTTGGGGACAAATGACATCACAAGGGCTGAGGAGAGGTTAGATAAAGTACAGGAAGAATTTGGGAGACTGAGTAGGAGCCTCAAGCAGACAGCAACCTTCATATCCTTCGCAGAGGTGCTGCCTATCTGAGGCAAGGGGGAGGTCAGAACATGTTGCATCATTGACTTCAACTTCTGGCTGAAGAAATGGTGTGTGGAAGAGGGTTTGGCTACGTAGGGGACTGGGGCTCCACCTGGGAGATGAGGGCCTGTATAACGTGGACGCCGGCATCCTTCCGGGAGGGAACCACAGTCTCACAAATAAGTTTAAAACTTCCTTGAGAAGGGTTTAAACTTGCTGGGAGGGGGTGGTGGTGGTAGAGTGGAAAAAAAGTATATGTACCCACCCCCATATCAGATAAATGCAAACCAGAGCAGCAAACACACATCAGTTGACCCAAACAGTCACATGAACATGGGTAATAATAACTCAAACAGGGCAAGGGAGGACAGCGGAGCTAATAGGAGGGAGAAAATGGGAATGGAGGGAGGGGACAAAATCATTAAATGGAGAGCCATGTGCTCAAATGCTCACAGCCTGAGCAACAAAATCTGTGAACTAGAGGCAGCCATGGTGGAAGCAGACCTGGACATAGAGGCCATCAGAGAAACATGGTGCAATGACAACCAACGTTAAGAGATTGTTATTCCAGGATACAACATATTTAGGAGGGATAGAGTAGGCAAAAAGGGAAGGGGGTGGCATTGTATGTGAGAAACACCATCAAGGCAACAGAGACACAGTGTAATCAGAGATAAGAAAAAAATAATATGAGTCATACTAGAAAACAGAAAGGGAACATCCATTCATACAGAGGTGGTCTACAGACCCCCATCTCAGGATGAATCTATGGATAAGGAAATGTTAAAATTGATTAAAAAATGTCATGTAAAGGGCAGAAGTGTTGATAGTGGGAGAGTTCAACCTCCCAGATGTGGACTGGAGTCTACAGACAGTTGCTGTGGCTTGGAGTAGAAATTTCCTTGAAGGCATTAACAAGGTGCTCCTAAACCAGCTAGTCACGGACCAAACTAGGGAAGGGGCAGTGCTGGACCTGGTGCTTTTGAGCAGAGAGAATGTGAGGAGGGTAACAGTAGGGGAGCACCTGGGAAACAGCGATCACCAGACAGTATGGTTTGATCTATTAGCTGAGCATGAAACAAACCCCACAAAGACAAAAACACTAAACTTTAGAAGAGTGGACTATGGCAAAATGGGAGATTTTGTGAGGGAATCCATGGGAGTCATAGCAATGTCAACAGTGGGGGAGCAGTGGAAGACAATTAAGGCAGCAATTGAGGATGCAACAAAACTCTTTGTAAAGTGGCTAAGCAAATGAAAGAGTAGAAGGAGGCCACTATAGTTCTCTATAGAAGTGGCTGAAAAGGTTAGGGCTCGGAGGTTGGCCTTCAGGACTTACAAGCAGACTCAGGGAGAAGAAGATTGGGAGAGATACCAGAGAAAACAGAAAGAAGCAGGGAAGGCATTTAGGTTGGCAAAAGCTTCCAGTACAAATCATCACAGGATTCCTTACTCTCAGATACACTGTCCAGAGCAACAAGGTACTCATCTACTTTGGCCTCTGTATCTTTGGCACCCAAGGACTGCATAGCATTCAAAGTAGCCCTTTCAAACTGTCTACCAACCTCTTATGTTTCTTGGCCTGGGCTCACTGCCATTCATATAGCATGGAGACAGCATAGTCAATCCAAGTTTTGAAATCATCTTCTCCCACAGGCATGGGTAGAGTGCCAGAGAAAACCCTTAGGGTTTGTAGTAGTCCTGAACTAGCAGAGGCGGGCTAGCCCATGTTCTTTAGAGGTTCCCCAGAGGCAACAAAGTCCACACATCCTGCAGAGTCTTTCCTTCACTGGCCAGCAGATGCTCTAGCTTAGTCTTGAGAGTTTTCGGCTGGCAGGACTCCCTTTACTTATCACTGCCAAAATGTCTTGGAACACCCCGAATCCCACTCTGGGAGGCACATTTACAGTTCTTAAGTCCTTCTCAGTTTCTACAACCAAGTTTCTAAACTGGGTTCATGGTTGTCTAGTCCTTCTCTGAATCTTCATGATCCCACAATCTTTCAGAGCCCCTCCAGCACTCCCAAAATAAACTCCTTTTCTTGCTCTTCAGACACATTCTTTATCAAAAGCACTTTCTGGGGTCCAATCCTTCAAACACACACAGTCCTCTGTCTCTTGAATGCCATTTCCCCATTGCAACAATGCTGGGGGTACACAATTTTTCAGAATTCATGAGTGCAGGTTGCCACTAGGAGGGGCAATAGAATCCCAGTAGTGCCTCCACTTTGTAACAGCCCCAAGACTCACCATGGCTGTTTCTGGGGCTCTTGGCTCTCACCAGGGCAAACTTCTGAGAGGGCCAGCCTGGGTTCACTACAGAACAGGATAAGATATAGTGAGGTGCATTCACTTGGGGTAGGGGTAGGGGTATGGGATACCTGCGGATAAAATGCAGGTTACCACCCCCCAGGAAAATACAGTAACTGCCCCGACAGTACCTTCCCCACATAATAAATGCACACACTTTGCAATAAACAGTAATACTGAATTTCAACACAAACTAGCTTCACTTTTATTCGGGGAGATTAGAAAAAGGAAAATAACATGCAACGGTGAATTGCAACAACAAAGAATACCCTGTACTGTCCCACACCTCCCACCAGCAGGTTCACCTATCTTTTCCCCCCCCAAATGGCTGTTATGCAACAATCTGGGGGTCCAACTCACTGGGGTGATGGTTCAGAATGCTGGGATGCGGTGGGTGGAAACAGTCTGGAAACTTAGAAGAAACAGTTTTGTTGGGGCCCAATAACTTTAAATAGTGGAAACACTTTGGTATTTCTTGCCTGCTGAGCTTGAGCTTGCGAGTCCTGTCCAGGATTTAACCTCTTCCCACCAGCAAGCTAGCTATATTAGGAACTCCTCTGAGCCACAGCCCAGAGGTACTTATAGTTTTGAAGTAGGGGGTTTCAGCAGGTTTGGTTCACACAGTACTGTTGTGGTACCAGGAACTGCTGGTGGAGCACCATGAAAGCAGGTAGCAGACAGAGTGCAGCCGGTCTCCACCTGTCAGGCCTTTCAAAGGTTCACCTCTGAGGGCTTTGTAGTGGTGTTCATCTGATAGGCCTCTCAACATCTTCCTGTCAGCCAATCTCCATGGTAGTCTGGGGGACTGTGCAGGCTGGGCGTTCCCTAGGCTTTCTCTGGCGCATACAGCTCCTCTGGAACAACAGCTGTGGCTGGGCTTTGGCACAATCTCTAGCTCCAGCCTGCATACACAAATTCTCTTAGGCTGTGCAGCAGTTATACAGCCCTACTCTAATTCCTCCCAGGGGCACACAAGGTACACAGTCTCTTGATCATTGGGGCAACATTATACTAAAGAACCCAAAATACCTTGGTATAGCATTGTAGTATCTTGGGCAGTAAAGGGCTAGGTCTAAAACATTTTTTCTTGATGTTAGTGTTGATGCTGTGTGTAACTGGTAAGTTAGGGAAACCACAGCAGTCATCTTAATTCTATGCTATCTGTGAATAAACTGCATACGTCAGTTTGCCTTAGAGTGGTATTCCCTCACCTTTCAAACGCACTTCATTTGTCACAAAAATATAAACATTTGCATGAATTAAAATTGCATTTTCTGTTCTAAAATTTTGTCAAAGAAGGAAATTAATAGGGTCTGTCCCTAAGTGATGAATATTTTATTGGTAATTCACATCACTGGTGCAGACCTAACACATAGATTTTACAACGTTCATGAGCTTGAACTAACTGTATATTTTCACCAACATCTTGCAAAATTACCCTTAAGTGTGTTACGCTGGGATCCCAAATGCCAGTGTCAAACAGGTATGCCTGATTATTATCAACTGAGCATTACAAGCTACAGCATTTGTTTGCTTGATGAATGGCTGCACACATCATGCTGAGGCCTAAAATTGAAAAGAAATCTTGTTTTTATTATCCTAGACAAATCTAGCAAGCAGGAAGCATATGTTGTGCTTTGGACCTCATGCTGAGGAAAGAGGGAGCTTGAGGGTCTCACACCAATCAGTGACTTCAAACAGTACCTAGCAACCACCTGGGACAAGGACTGTGCCATTAGTCATGACTGGAAGAACCCTCTAATGCCAATAGGCAGCCCCAAGGAGCCAAGTTATCCACTGATAAAATGTCATAAGAAAAAAGCCAAAGAAATAATCAATGTCCCCAATATTGACTTGCATTTTTAAAACTTCTTTCTCCATGGGTTTTGATAAGAAGGGGTTGATTGAGCAGGAGGATGCTTTAAAAGGCTGAGAAAGGCTTATGGGAGATCTTTACTGTTATTGAGCTAATGCAGAATAGGATCATGCTGAATGTATGACCCACACAGATCTGCCTTTTTCAAAGAATATTGATTTGGATTAGAAATGATAATGAGGCTATTTTATGTGCAGCTAAGTAACAACTGTTTCAGGGTTTGGATTAATCATTTTTTTATTTGAAAAGGCCCATGAATTTTTAATGTTTATAGAACCAGGACCTAGATTTAATTTGGTGCTCACAGCACTGCTCAGTTTTTTTCTCTGGTTATACTGTTATGAACCAACCAGAAATGTTTTGCATGCGATTGAGTCTTTGTTTTGAAAAGGATGATGTCAAGGTTTATGTTCTTGATACTGCAAGCCCCAGTACTGTGAAAGCAGGAAAATACTTTTTTGGCTAGCACAGTATATATTTGTTACTTCACTATTGCCAGCCTGTTTTTAACAAGTACACAAGATGAAGATGAATACCATGTTAAGTTACAGGAATCAGAATTGAGGGCCTTTATTACAATGGCTCCTGACATGGCATGGTCTTTGTTAACCCTGGTTCTGCTAATGTCATTTTCTGGCATCTGCCTCATCCAGACATTTGCAATACAGTAGTCCATATTTTATTCATTAAACAACCCTTCTTGTTTTTTGAGTGGCATCCCGCATTCTCTCTCCTCACTTAATTTCAGTAATTAGTAAGTGGTAGACTGGGCTTTGGAGAGGCAATTGACTTTGAATGCCAGCCTTGGGCAAAAAAAAAAAAGGTTTCACAGCATACCATAAATTAATCTGTTGGGACATTATAAATACAATTAACAGGGATATGTATTTGTTCACTGGATAGCAGAAATGACACAAAGTCAGTAATCTATTAATTAACCTAACGTCAACTTAGGGTGAGTTGTATTCCTCACATTTGATAAACTATCTCACCTGTCTCCAATCTGTAACATTTCCCAACCAAAAATATGGACAGCACTTTCTGTACATCTAAGTGTGTTTATTCACATGTATTGTGACAACATTTTAGGTCCTGTGTAGTACACACATTGCTGCAGCTGTTTTAAGTATATCAACAGACAGGAGTTGTGGAACTTTGCAAGCAGGCTGCCCCCCCCCCACCCCATAACCCACTGTATTGTTCTGTTTTTTCTTTTTTCATTTCCCCTCCTTCTTCCCTTCCACTGCAAGCTCCCTCCTCCAGCCTGATACCAGTCCTTCCATTATCTTTGTCTTTGTTTTTAAAACAAGCCTCCATTCCCTCCTTCTGCTGGCTCTCTCATTCACCCCCAATCCTGGCAATGGTGCAGACAGTGGGTGTGTCCTCACAGAGACAGAAGACAGTGGCTACATTACAGAGCCCCATGACCACAGTGTTGCAGTGCACTGACATGGATTCCCTTCAGCAGAATCCACAGAAGAATTGTACTGGTGCTGCCCTGTGACCCCTAAATCAGTGCCAAAATGTAAGAGTAAATCTGCCTTCTACAGTATTAACACATGTCCAGGCTTCCATTTGTACAGGGACAGTGCTTTGTTATAGCTCTACTTTATGACATTATCTTAGAGCCATTAAAAGTACTATAGCTGGATATTTGGAAGAGAGGATTTTACTTGTATCATATATTCCTGGACCTTCTGGGATTCATGAAAACCTTGTAAACAGGAACAGTACTTTCTTCATTGAGTACAGAATTGCTCAGTGGAGCTGTCAGGTACTAATTAATACATTTAGGATCTTTTATCAGGCAGCATTTTTTTCTCCAGTGAACTGTATGCATTTTTCTTCCTTACAAGGATATGACATGCTGAGGAAAATATGGCCATACTACATCTACTCACATACAAGAATAGATGTTATCAACAAAACTGGTATACAGATGGATATTGGAAACTAAAACTGGTACTCTATGCACTAGGGATGTCATCTTTCAGAAAGTACTTAATCTTTCCCACAATTTTAAATTTCCTGTTCTGTTTTAAAACACAAAACATACAATGGGGGATATTTTCAAAGGAGATGCACAAGCACATCTCAAGAAGTGAGCCACAGTGTGATATTCAAAGGGCCGAGATGTGTTTCGCATCTCCGTCTGTGCCCAAGTACAGCAATAATGTATGCACTGCATCTCGAGGGGGCATGCCCATGAATATGCGGCACAACTCCATATTCAGCAAAGATGTGTGGCGCAGCTGCCCGCGCAACTTGAAGATGTGCTGCACAACGTTAGGCATGGAATAACCATGCCTAAGTCCTGGCCACCCACAGGCAGGCTGCTGTACTGCACACAGGAACATAATGAGCTAGTACATTGTACAGTACGAGATTGGGACCAATCAGTCAGTGGCTGGCCATGGCAGGGTGTGGAGGGATGTGCCAGTTGCAGGCATGGGTCAGGTTGGGGTGTGTGGGGAGGGGGTTATGCCTACCAGGGTGGGGGCCGCTACACTATGGAAACATTTTGACGATTCTGATTCAGTTCACGATCATGGACCAGGCAGCAGTCTTATTTATTCGATGCAGGTTTTCCACTGGGGCAGCAGTCTGTGGTATGTGAATGGGGTTCACGGTATGGGAAAGGGTGGGGGGGGTCCACTATTCTATGGGAAAGGGGATGTTTACTGCCTGGGCATCAGGGGACCGGATGGGGTGGGGGCTGCTACACTATGGAAAATGTTCGATTAATTATTTTACTTAGTTTATATTTTAATTATTTAACTACTTTCTCTTTAGCCTCTTCTCTGGTCACTGGTTTCAGCTACTGTCGGGCACTCTCTTTTCCCCTCCCCCCTTCATTGCTTCTTTTAACTCTTTTTTATGCCCTGACATGATTCTAGTTTTGAACCTGCCTTTTACTACACCTCTGATCCCTCTGTCTAGTTCCCTCAAAATGTATCATACATTACATTTTGCATCCGTGGACTCTTATTCCTAACCGTTGTTCCTTCCAGTATCTGTCCTACGCCCCTTCCCACCCTGCTCCTTCTTCTGCCCTAGTCAATCCCTGATTTATCTTATTTTTTATTTATTTATTTTAGAATATCAGATTTACAGACCTTTGAGTCAAGGACTCATTTACAAAACACCTTGTCATGGAGTACAAAGACAGACAGTGTTACATAGTTCAATACATAGTGATAGTTACAGGTTACAGGTTTCAAACAATAGTTACAAGGTTTCAACAGGTGTTACAGGAGGACAACGCCTCAGTGATACATGAATAGAATACAGTTACATGACTGAAGGAGGCTATACAGGAGGACAACGCCTCAGTGATACATGACTAGAATACAGTTACATGACTGAAGGAGGCTATACAGGAGGACAACGCCTCAGTGATACATGACTAGAATACAGTTACATGACTGAAGGAGGCTATACAGGAGGACAACGCCTCAGTGATACATGACTAGAATACAGTTACATGACTGAAGGAGGCTATACAGGAGGACAACGCCTCAGTGATACATGACTGAAGGAGGCTATACAGGAGGACAATGCCTCAGTGATACATGACTAGAATACAGTTACATGACTGAAGGAGGCTATACAGGAGGACAACGCCTCAGTGATACATGACTAGAATACAGTTACATGACTGAAGGAGGCTATACAGGAGGACAACGCCTCAGTGATACATGACTAGAATACAGTTACATGACTGAAGGAGGCTATACAGGAGGACAATGCCTCAGTGGTAGATGAATAGCAAAACAGTTAAGCAGTGTACAGTGAAATATGGTCCCTGGTCAGTAGAGCTGTGAGAATAATGGTGCAACACAACATATCGCCAGGTGACAACAGCAAGGGGGTTCCATTTGGTTCACCTTTTTATTTGTTCTCTACTCACACTATAGTTGTTGAATTTATCTGCATTACTGTTGTTTGTACTTTTTTCTTTTCTGTATATTATTGCCATATTTAACCTGTATTTCCTTTCATTTGTATTTCCATGCCTGTGTTGACCATGCCATTGTACTGTAACTACTGTGTATTTTTGTTATATTGTACTTGTTTCACCCAGGTCCACCTAAAATTAGCTCTGCTCAATGGTGATCACACGGTTAAATAAAGATTTTGATTGATTGACATCGAACTGTGAGCGGGGCTTGGGATGGGGTGGGGCCACTACACAATGGAACAGGGATGGGGGCTATATTTATATTTAAACAGGGTTCAGGATGGGTAGAGGGGTCCCTACACTATGGAAAATGGATGGGGTTTGCTCATTCCACTAATGGGATTGGGGTGCTTGGCATGCAAATGCAGCCATAATGAACATGCAAATGGCCCATTTGTGCCTTGCGTTGCCTAATGGCTGCATTTGCATATTCTGGCTGAATATCAGGAATTTGGGACTGGTGCATCTGGGCATGTGCCACGCATCCCCATTCCTGGTATTAAGGTCATCCGTGGATGCGCTGGCGCTTTGTCAGCTGCCCCCATTTGCACCACCACTAGGATTGCTATATTCAGATGAGATCGTGATCCATTGGTATCTTGAATCTTGATTGAATATTGCATTTTTTACACTGGCCCATTTATTTGGCGTGCATCCCCAGATTTTAAAATGGGGACCAATGCATTTGCGATGCTTTGTCTGTTCAGTGTTTCAGTTTCATGTATATTGATTGCAATTACAGAGAAAACCTGCCATGCTCATTAACATTTGACTAAGGAAATGTACCCTTTTTAGGTCCAGTGTTCCTGTCAGAAGACATGCTGTGGGACAAAGATCTCATTGTCATTAAGTTTCCACTTAACGGAACTATTTACAGGAGAATCTATACTAAGAATTGCTTTGGGACTTAAACAGTACAAAACACAATTCTGCCTCTTTTTCACTAAACATTGTGATGGTTTAAATTATATATCATTTTCTATTATGATTATTTGCATTATTATTATTCCTATATATGATGCTTGACTGGTATAACTGCTGCTCATGACACCTTTGTAAGTGAGACACCAGTATCAAGAGTTTTATAGTACTGATTTATAAAGATTACTCCTAATGTTCAGTACTGGTTGTTCACCGGACTCCATCACAGAAATGGATTTGTCATTTATGTACCCCCTCTGTTCTGTCATTTTCAGCACTATTTTCAAACCGACCTCACTACTAATGCACTTGTAGAATCAAGTTACTTAAACCGCTTTGCATAACATCCATTCTGTGATGGAAATCAAACACACCATGGTACTTTTTAACAAAAGAGGGGTATTTTCTATCGTGTTCAGCCCAACATTTTATAAGCTCAAGTAACTGTCCAAGGCTGTGTGTTGAAGTTGATCTAGAATGCATGCCACTTCATGTTTATGACTGTGCCATTAGTCTCTCTTAATTCCCTATAAAGCTCTTTAAGAAGCAAAGTATGCAATAAGCTCTTGTACTGTATATAAATGCAAATTATTATTCTTCTTCCTCTCTCTTTCTTTCTCTTTCGCTCTCTCTCTCCTACTCTTTCTTTCTCTGTACATAACACTGTACTTTCCTTAACCTACTTTAACTTCAGTTAGCCTTCCAATGTGGTCATCAATTCATTGATTGTATAAAGTTTTCATCTCATCTACCACTGTGATCCAAGGTCCCAAATGTATTTCTCATATCACCAAGGATTTGACATGCATATCCAGCAATATAGTATATCCAGAAGCTAGAGAACTGGTGGTTGGTGTACTAGGTTTTTAATCAGAAGCCTGTGTTTCACCATACAGTGAATTGCCTTCTAGTAAAGTGATTCATGTAAATCTAGGGAGGGATACGTGAACATTTTGCAAGTCACTGATGTGATTAGCAAGCATTAAAATGAAATTACAACCATTTGGTGGTTCCTGCCCCATACTGGCTTTCCAAGAATAGTGATCAGAAAATCAGCAGTGAGTGCTGAAATCAATGCAAGCAAATTACGTGCAAATTAGGGCACGGCCATGCATATGAAGCACAGTCACATTCTCAAGGCATATTGCCTCTGCAAAGCAGTGGCTTGTGATCTCAAATGGAACACTCACAAAAAGCAGGTAGTATCGAGTAACAAATCAACACAGGGATGCAGAACACATGTGTAGGGCACTAGAAAAGGCAGATAGGTCTTTGTAAGTCACACCCAGACCTACAACATCCGCCTGCACTGGTTGTTGCTGGAACTTATGTGGCATGGGGGTAAACATGGTGTGGGGATAGGCAATACAGGGGAAGGGACAAAAGTAAATAAAGTGCACCTGGCTCAGGGGTGACCATGGTGTTGATGCCACCCCCCACACCATCTACATGATGGTGGCCCAGAGTGCCAGCCCAAAGCTCCCCCACCTGTGTGAAGGTGATCTGTGTTGGTGAGCCACCCAGTGGCCTGTAGTGCCTGCCATGCCTCTGTCATCTTCCACTTGGTACATCTTCACATGTCATATAATTTCTTTTTCACCTCCTCCACTGAGCACCCCCTCACACACACTTGGCATTGATTGCTTCCATCACCTCCCTCCATGCCATTGCCCTGCATCAGGAGGGGACACCCCTGTGGAACTGCACCTCATGAGCAATGTACTCCCATGTCAGCACCTGTCTGGAGAGAAAGTTATGAGTACATTTCCCACCATGAATGGCCTCATCATCCACAGCACTGTATGAATGGATGTACCCCCTTAGTAATCCTGTGCAACTGCCACGTGCAGTTGTGGAGCATGGCTTCCACATTGGACAGGCTGTGGCCAGACTCAGTCATATGCACCAGACTGTATTCCCCCACTGAACATGCATGGTAGGTGATGCACCACCATTGTCCTGTCAACACACACTGGGTAGCAGCAGGCATGTCCATCTAGGTGTTGATGAATGCTGCACAGTGGCCTGCATGTCTGCTGCCATGTAGAATGTAACATGCAGTGTGGAGAGATGCATAGCACATGGAGGCAGGAGGAGATTTCTGGCAAGTGTGCACATACCATGGGCCACATGTGTGCCACCCTGCTGGTGGCTGTGACACTAGACAGCTGATGGCAGAGGGCTGTGGTAGAGCTGCACCTCCCTGCACTGCCCATACACCACAGCATGTGCCCCACACTCACTGACATACATGCACCCCTGCCTGGGGTCATTTGCAATCTGTGGTCAGTCAGACATTCATTATTGGTAGACAGCTCTGTATTTGCTCAGGACATATGAATAGGGTCTGCATACTAATAATCTGTATAATGTTGTCTCTTGTCTGGCACTATAGACAAGGGGTTAGATTCCAGAGCCATGGATCATGAGCTTGTTACATCCAGCATACCTGGATTTGTTTGACAAAACATCCACTTGCATACTGTGTGACCCTGAGCAGGTCATGTAACCTCCTTAGTGCCCTCAGGATTCCCCTGATGGCAGATTACCTGTTGAGCCTTATACAGTTGCCACAGATAGCAACACACGTCAGGAAAGAAAGATGCTGAAGTCTGTACAATGCACTACTGGCTAACCTAGGACCCCCTTGTAAATGAACATCAGGCAGCTGAGAGTTGTCCTAAATAAACAAAGTCATGCAGCCACAACTGGAAACAGCAGTGCTATACACTACTGTATGGACTGCAATGGCGGCATAACTGCAGTTTCCTGGAGCTAAACACATATCTGCATACCCTATCTCCATCCCTGCACTTCATGGATGATGACATTCTGAAACACATAAGCATAACACAACTTAGTAATGGAACTGTGCACATCATCTGTGGGAGAGGTTTAAAACTGTTGGTTGTGTTGTCGTATCTTATCTTTTTTCAATAGAACATTGTCTATCAAAGTGCTGCCGCTGCTGCTCCTCCAGATTGCAGTGGTATTCAATGTGGACTGTGACCCTTGAGGGAGGTCCACTTTAATAATGAGGCAGTAAAGAGACCATAATAGCATGCAAGTAGAGATGCAGCAAAATTAAATTTCGCTGGCAAAGTGAATGCGAAGTGGCCACTTTGTGTTGTCACTCCGCTACGTGGTGTGGCCAAAGCAAAAGGCTCACTTCACCTTGCAATTATTACTTTGCATTGTCATTCTGCCTTATCTCGAAATAAGGCAGGTGACAATGATATTGGCAACTCCTCACACACACAGTCACCAAAATTAATGTGCATCCCCAAAATGCTACTGTCTTGTATCGAGAAAATTCCCAGTGCTGACAAAGTGAAATGATAGCACAACAAAAATGCAAAGTCTCCCAGAATTAATGGTGCACTCAGCCATGCATGCAGTGGTCACACACAGTCACCAGAATTAATGTGCGTCCCCAAAATGCTACTGTCTTGTGTCCAGAAAATTCTCCAGTGCTGACAAAGTGAAATGATAGTACAACAAGAAATGCAGTCTTCTACAATTAATGGCGCAGTCAGTCATGCGCGCAGTAGTAACATACAGTCACTAGAATCATTGTGCATACCCAGAATGCTACTGCCTTGTGTCCAGAAAATTCCTCAGTGATGAAGAATTGAAATGAGACCGTAACAAGAAATGCAAAGTCTCCCAGATTTAATGATGTACTGCAAAATGCAAAGGCACAGACAGATTAAGATTGCGCTGTGCACACAAGAGATGCAGACGCAAAGGCACAACAACACCTAACCGGTGCTCACAAGTCACAAATCCAAATCTGGAAAAGAATACCTTTTGCCGGTTTGGGGGGTAGTGCACAGCAGTAACAGTCCACTACCAGTAAAGATACCACAAAGCAGTTTAAAACATTCATGTAATTGCGGTGGATCGCAGGTTCACACTGCTGCAGTTACTATGTGACACAATAAAAGGTGTCTGATTTAATGACGCATCGCCACACACACACACACACACACACACACACACACACACACACACACACACAACACACACACACACATACACACTACAAGTAATGCATAGCAAATTGAAAAAATTTAGTAATATAACCAAATGTTTTTCACAAACTAAAACAAGCTGAAACAAGTTGCACCACAACAATCAGCAACAAAAGTCAAGAATTAATCAAAAAATTTCTCTATGTACATTAACACAGTTATGCAAGAAATATATAACCAAAACAGAAAGACTGCCTTTTTCTCCCAGTTAATCTACCTACACCACGGATGCCCCTCCCCCGAAGCACACTTCACAGTACACAGACTGACTGTTCTAAATTAACAGTCAAAATCAATACACAAACAATAAACACTTGATGATATGAGCACAGGAGGGTTTCCTACAATCGATGTACTAAATTTTGAGCAAAAAGAAAAGGCTCAAAATGGCTTTTTATGTGTTAATGCTTTTTATTGGTATTTATCAAATAAAGTAGTACAGTTATACTTCATATCCAGGATTACATAGCAATTCAGCAACAGAAGAAAGAAACAAATATACAGCAATAGCATCCAGCATAAGAATGGTACATATGTGACTATTCTCCACTGATTCATTACTGTGTTTAAATTGAACATTAGTCATAGAGACACAAACACAGAGCAGTCACAGGATAAAACAAAAGGGTGTTGCCCCAGCAAAAGAGATATCCCCTTTATATTCTAGAAACACTAAGAATCAAAGTCCAAATGTCCATAAGGGGATGCTGACCTAGATCTCACTTTGGAAGGAAGATAATTATACAATCATTTAAACGGTAACACTGTGTCCAACTGCAATTGCAATGTCTAGTACAGTTAAAAAAAAGAAGTGACACAGGGCATTATCTGATAATAAGACTCCAAAATAAAGGAGTCGGGTATCCAACAGCCACATCTCTTCACTAACAAGATCATAACCAAAAGGGGGGTGCTAGGCTTCAGCCTATACCTGCAAGAGGAAAAGATATGCCAGATAAGGAGCCAGCACAGGTAGTACTTAGACAATTTGTTAGAAACCATATGGGATAGACGATCCAGCTGAGTAATCACAGACAGCAAGTTATATAGCTCAGGCAGGAAGGGAACCTCTGTGGTTTTCCAGAGGCAAATAATAAGTCATTTGGCTTGCAAACTGAGAATAGAGAGCCATCAGATCTGCACGTCAGAGAGTTTAACATTATTAGGAGGGAGCCCCAGAATCCAGACCAGGGGATCCATACCCACTACACATCCTAGCACCTGTTCGGCAAGTCCCAGTACTGTGGACCAGTAGGGTGCAAGCAATGGGCAGTGCAATAGTATATGAACCAAGTCTCCCATATGGGTATCGCACCTCCAACATTGGTTGTTATCAAGAATGCACATGCAGTATAGCATAATGGGGGGGGGGTGGTACCAATGGGAAGAATTTTATTTTGAATAAGCTGACTTTAAGCATCAGGTAGATAGATGTCAGCACCCCACCAGCAGGCCTGCCATTGTTCCTCTGAAACAGATTGATGAAGGCCTTTTCCCACTTCATTTTAGCTGCATTAGAGCCAGTGGGGAGATGAGACCTGAGCCCTGAGTAGATATGACTAACTACATCCTTTTGCAGAGAGCCACCTGGGAGGCAGGATTTCCCTGTGTCATCCCTGTTGTCTCTTGATGTAGTCAGTACAGGCACTACGTAGTAGCAGATACTGCCAAAAAGTATTTTTCCCCAGGTGGAATTCGAAATCAAGTTCCTTAAAGGGTCTCAAGTTGGATCCCTCTTTGTCCAGTACCCGGGACAGTTTAAATATACCCCTGTTGGCCCATTCTGCCCAGAAGAGGGTTTTCCATCAACCGAAAGGGTACTATTATGCCAGACTGGCTTTTCAGCCAGTAGACAGAGGTTAGTTCGTAGCTTATTGTGGACCAGATTCCATGTGAGAACAGAGGCCGAAATAGTAGTGTGGTCCCGCAGAGATTTTGGCAGAGGAGAGTACAACAAGGCTGACAGGCAGTACCATTGGGCCACCTCAAGCCTCCATCCCAACCTACTGATGCCTCTGTCCCAGGTGGCAGGAATCATGCAAGGGTCTGTGCTGTGAGATAGGCCATTTGCACCCCTCTAGCCATGGCAGGCTCCAACCTCTCTCCCTCCAGTGAGCTTGCAGTTTGTTCCTACTATAACTGGGTCTCAAATTTTCCAATATGAACCCCAAGAACATCCTGTCTATGACAGTGACCCAAGTTGCTGGGAGCGCCAGTGGGATATGTGAGAGAGAGTGTACAAAAGCTTAGGGGCTATGACCATCTTTACTGCAGATATTTTCCCAGCCAAGGTGAGGTGGAGTTTGCGCCATCAGTCAAACTCGGTCCTGATCTGCACCAGCAGGGGTTATATGTTAATCTCCCAGATTCTGCTTAAGTTGGGGTTTAACCTGATACCCAGGTATACTAGTGAGTGAGCAGCCCGCTGTAGGCCAAACTGGGAAACTAAAGATTCTGGCATCAGGAGTTGAGTGGCAACGTCTCTGTTTTGAGTGATTAATCTTTAGCCCTGAGAGTGTGGAGAATTTGGCCAGCAGGTTAAGTAAGGGGGATGGAGGCTAGAACATTGGCTAGAGGCACTAGCAGGTCATCAGCATAAAGAAATGTAGTAGAAGACCTTGTGTCGCCAATTGAGATTCCCTCAATATGAGGAGAGAGGAACTGCAATTGTAAGGGGTTCCACTGAAAGGATAAAAAGGAGGGGGATAATGGGCACCTCTGCCTAGTACCCTGCCCAAGAGGGAAGGGATCTGACAGCGTGACGTTCATAATGACTCATGCCATGGGCTGGTTGTACAAGGCAGCAACCCAGGACCAATAATGGGGTCCAAATCCCATGGCCTCGAGCACCTGGAGCAGAAAATCCCATTCAAGGGAGTCAAAGGCTTTCTCAAAATCGATCACCACAGCAGCGGTGGGGGTAGGGACATGCTGAACAAAAGCCAAAATATTGATCATGGAGCACATATGATCCCTGCTAAACCTGCCCGGGACAAAACCCACCTGGGATGGGTGGACAAGCGAGGGAAGTAAGGGCTTAGATGGGGGGCCATGATCTTCGCAAATATTTTGCTGCCCAAGTTAATAAGGAAAATAGGTCGATAGTTAGAGGGCCTTTAGAGATCCTTCCCTTTCTTGAGGAAAACTGTGATGATTGCTTCTCTGAGCATATGGGGAAAGAAGCCTGTGGCTAGTGTTGAGTTAAAAAGATTCGCCAGGAGAGGGGCGATTTGAGGAGCAACAAGAGACCAAAGCTCCGGGGGGAAGCCATCCTTTCCTGGTGCTTTATTTATTAAATTTGCCTGCATTCAGAGCTCATAGGGCAGTTATAACCTCCAGCGGCGAGATGGAGCTCCCCAGGGCACTTGTCTTCTGCAGAGACAGCCGAGGGATGGGAAGAGAGCCAAGAAACTGGCAGACTTCTGTGAGACCTATAGTCCTTGAGGAGGAATAAAGCTCTTTGTAGAAATCCACCATGATGGAGTTCACATGATCCTGATTCACCTGTATTGCTCCTCCTGGTCTTCTGAGGCCAGATATAAAACTATCAGCCCTCTGTTTACACAGCCTATAGGCTAACACCTTCCCCTCTTCCCCCCTCCCAGTACTTATAGCTTCAGATGGAGGATAGCCAGCTCCGCCTTCCTGGCCAGGAGGTCATTAATGTTATGACAAATGCATACCATTTCAAGGTGGTGGGAAAGTGCATGAAGCTGGGGGTGGAGCTTACAATTAGCTTCCAACACTGCCAGCCACTCTCGAGAGAACTGCTGCCGCTCTTTGTCTTCTGCGGTTGGCAGCATAAGACATTTTAGCCCCTTATGGTGGCCTTCAGGGCTTCTCATAGATGCACCAGGTCCACAGAGGTGGGAGTTGTCCTGCAGGAAGAGGTTAACTTGGGTGACTAGCCACAGAGGGAAGTCTGGATCCCGCAACAAAAGAGGGTCGAGTCGCCAGTTGTGAGATGGGGTAGCCACTTGGCCATGAGTTAGAAAAAGTCGAACTGGGGCACGGTCCAAGATTACTGTCAAGAGGATGCAAGTATCTAGCACTACAGTCATCTGGGAATCAGAGAGTAACCAGTAGTCTAAACAGGAGTGGGAGTTATGGACAGGGAAAAGAAAGTATAATCCCTGTCCCTGGTGAAAAAATTCTCAAGCATCTTGCAGGCCCAGATCAGATATAAGCTGCTGGAGCGCCCACCAGGCTTTCTGATGTTTGTCCAGGGTGGTCCATGATGATCAAGGGTCGGATCTAGGGAGATTGAAATCTTCTTCCAATACCACCGTGGGTCATAGCTGGCGGTGGATGAGATGTTATGCGCAAGGGCATGGAAGTATTCCGGCTGGTCTTCATTTGGACCATTTGCATTGGCAACCACTAGGGGGCCTTCTGGAGTGTTAAAGACAGCCACCACCCATTGCCCAAGGGCATCCCGCTTGGTTTTAACCAGGGTCCATTGTAAGAATTTATGTACCAGGATGGCAACCCCTCGCTTATGCGTGGAGGCAGAGGAGGAGGAGGTAACTTGGCCTACACATGCCTGTCTGAGTTTGTCATGATCCTCCTTCCTAAGTTTAGTCTCTTGGATCAAGGTGACATCTGCTTTCAGCCTTTTGAGATGTCCTAGCACCTTCGAATGCTTCACTGGGGTATTCAGGCTCAGCACGTTCCAGGTGACAAAGTTTGTATCAGCCATAGTCCCAGATCCCTTTGTAGGCATAGCTAGAAGTTTGATACATTATCTGGGAAAAGGCTGAAAAGGAGAGTGGCCCGCTCCAAGAGATTGTGATGCAGCTGTCCATTTTAGATTCTACCCAAACATAAATTCCTTGTACATAGACATGTTGCAGAGAACAATCTTGATACATTATCAAAGAAACAAACAGCCAATATACACATAAACCATAACTATATACAACAGGCCTAACTATGACCAAAGAGCCGGGTACAAGGCCAGTGGCGAGGCTACAAGGCCCCAAAGGGCTTCTCTGAGGGATGGGAGAGAGGTCATTATAGTACCCTATATGAAGTACTGTCTCTTGGCCAGGGCAATGTCGTAGGATTTTGGGGGTCTATTAGCCACTTAAAAGGAGCATCCATGTCTCGGTATCACTACCAAGTACTATCAAACTGTAATGAAAGAAGGGAGCAAAGACTGAGGGGAGGGGGAGGGAGGAGAAGCTAACAGCTCCATCAGGCCTGAGTGGTCCAGCTTCCAGCAATAAATGGAGACCAGTTACTTAGCCATGAAATGTTCAGGTAGGAGTATCGGAATGACCCGCTGATCGAGTCTCGTCCAAAGAAGGATGTTCTGGAGATCGACTAGCCGAGCTGATGGCAGAAGGGGGGAAAGAAGCCACCGATTGCTCTGATTTAGATGCCACAATATCTTCCCAAGAACTGTTCTGTGAGGGTGCAGTTACCATCATGTCTTCCTCCAATGGGGCTGCATTCGTGTTAGTCTCCGCTAATGTTTATGGGGTGTCTATTTGCAGCAGTGCATATAGGTTCGGGTAAAATAGGCCAGTAGATCTGAGTCTGGATGGGCTCTGAGCCCTGACTCTGGTCAAGGGCTTGGAGAAGCAGCCTACACCTCCAGATGCTGGCATTTGGAGTGATGGGCTGAGGGTGTCTCTTCCTAGCCTAGGAGGTAGAACTGCCTCAAGCGTCTTGACCTGCGGGTTAACAAGTGAGTCATTTGGGGCCAGTTGAGATCTCTCCAGTTCCAACAGTTCTGCTGCTGCAGGAGTAGCTGTGTATATACCTGGTCCCGAAAGTTACCTGGGTGTTGAGCTCTAAGAAAGTCCATAAGGCTTTCAGGTGTAGCATAAATCAGTGGTGCCCCATTAGCATAACCCTCATAGTAGCAAGGTAGCATAGGAAGAAAGAGTAGTAATTGCGTGTGGAGAATTTTTCTAGTAGGGCCATATTCTTTCCGGCACTCTGACAGCTCCTTGAGTAGTCCTGAAAATTTGAATTTTGTGCCCTTGCAATGTGATATTGTTGGAGTCTCTAGCAGTTCTCGAATGGCTTCCTTTGCCTGTAATCCAAAAATTTGGCAAGAAGTTGCCTGGGCTGCTCACCCGGCTTGGGAGGTGGAGCCTAGCAAGCTGTGGGCCTGCTCTTTCTTAGGCTTGAATTCTTCCAAGAGACCTAAGCAGGCTGGGAGAGCTTGTTGGAGAAAAGAGACCGCATTTGCTTGCTCTACGCCCTTCCGAGAAGCCTATAAACCTCAAATTGTTTAGTCGGCTTCTATTTTCAAGGTTGTTGACCTTATCCTGAAGGAAATGAATCCGCTTCACTTGCTCTCACAGAGTGGCCGAAACATCCTGAATAGCAGCATCATGCGACCCCAGCCTCCGCTCTGTATGGAAAATGCAGACTTCAATGTTGTGAAGCATTTGATTAGTTGTGTTGACTGCTGAGGTAAGCTGAGCCATTTGAGTAATTAGTTGGGCAAACATTTGTTCAGTTTGGGAGCTGTCCACGGTTGTCGGATGCTGCAGGCCATAGCTGAAGCCCAGCGCAGAACTGAGATGGTAGGGGCTAATTCCAGCAGCTCAAGGGCTCTCTCTGTGGATTGCCAAGATAAGTAGGTGCCTGAGATGCTTACATAGATTAGGTACCATCAGTTGGTAGCAAAATAGACCCATGCTGGATTTTGTCAGATTAACCCTTTAGGCACTGGGAGCTAGGTGATTAAGCAGCCATCTTCCTTCAAATGGCTTTTTAACAGCTTTTAGAGGATTTGAATCTCAGAGCTCTGAGAGAAACTGTCTCCATCTTACTACACACACACTACACAGAACTGAGGCTGTGCAGAACAATCTAGAGCCCATGTGACCTGCAATCTCATGAAGCACTGCAAAATTCACCTTTGGAGCTCAATTACAAGGCAAAGTGATGCGAAGTGCATTGATTTCAATGTACTTCACCTTAAAATTGGTGGAGAAGTGATTTGGGGAAGGTGGAATAACGTGAAGTCGTTGGTTTCAATGGACTTTGCGTTGCTCATTATAACACGAAGTACTCCACTTTGCGTTGCAGACACTTCGCAGATTCCGTGTTCTCCACCAATCAGTTTGTGGAGCAAATTTTGGCCACTTTGCCCACCTCTACATGCAAGTTATGTTCTGCACCATGTGTGTTAGACTAGGCCCATTTGCATGTTACTAACCAACATAAGGCTATTTGAATTACGACTGTCACTAATGTATTAGTGATTGCTAATGATGACTGCATCAAATCCTCTACAAACATGTGGTTTGGCCAGCCTTGCACCTTGATGATGTGTGGGCCATTGCTAATGATGACTTTAGGCATTTTCCACAGACATGCATCTTTGCGATCCCACACAGCTGGTAACGTGCAAGCAACACGGAAGTGTCTGATCCAACTGTGCATGCGCATGGAGGCATGCATGTGGCAGTGTTGTCCTATGGCATTTTGTTGATGCTATGCACGCATGTCATATCATTTGTAAAAGTAACATCTGCAAATGGTTTGGGTCCCTTCCCTTTTCCTTCTCCTTACTTCTCTTCTGCATTCCTTTTGCTTCCTGCTCCCTCCTCTCCAGGGATCCTTGCACTTTCATCATTCCTCATCCCTCCTCTGCTGAGCAATCAGCCTTTTCTATCATCCTCCTTCCATTTTACTACCATCCTTGTTTCCCTCAGATAACAGCTGAAACTCCCCCACTTATGTTTTCCCCTACTGACTGTGACAGGGTTGGAATAATACACTGTCCTATTTGTTATACAAGGAGCTAAAAGCAAGGCCCTATTCTGTCTCCTCCTTATGTCACTTGTCTATCTCTTGCCTATCTGATTGCGCAGTCAGATTTTCCTTGTGAGACCAGGAATTGGCCACTTTGATGGTCCCACTATTTTCTCTGTTATCTTCCAATCTTCACTTGCTTTTCTAGTCTTCCTTTTTTCTCTTTCTTCTCTGTTGCTAAAAAAATATATATGAATCTGTATATGAAATTGGGATCTATTGGCTTCCAGATGTATATAATTACACTGTTGAAATGAATGAAGAAAGCTATTTGGATTTCTTTTAAAAATGGCAAGCTGTAATACAAGGGGTTGATACAAGGGAAGAGAAACCCTGAAGCCACCTATGGGTTGGGAAGGGAGTTGCTGGCAATCACAAGGGGAAAAAAAGACTTGGGCATCATCATCACAGATGATCTGAAATCATCCAAGCAGACCACTAAAGCAGTAGGTAAATCTAGAGGGATGTTGGGGTGTATTAGCAGGGGTATCACAAGTCATAAAGGGGAGGTAATAATCCCTCTTTACAAGACACTGGTTAGGCCCAATCTGGAGTACTGCATGCAGTACTGGAGGCCACACCTGCACAAGGACATTAACAAAATGGAGGCAGTACAGAGAAGGGCAACCAAAATGGTTCAGGGACTTCATCAGAAAACATATGAAGACAGATTAATGGAGCTCAATATGTATACCCTAGAGCAAAGGAGGGAGAGAGAGAGGTTGATATGATCGAAACATTCCAACATCTTAAGGGCATTAACAAGGTTAAAGAGTCTAACATGTTTCAGTATAAGAAAAAAAGCAGGACAAGAGGACACAGCATGAGATTAGAGGGAGGCCGATGAAGGGGGAATGTGAGTTAGTTCTTTTTCACAGAAAGGGTGATGGATGCATGGAATGGCCTACCTCAGGAAGTGGTGGATATGAATACAGTGCAGGGCTATAAACAGGCATGGGATAGGCATAAGGGAGCAATAAAGATGAGTATGAATAGATAGACCATTGGCAGAGTACAGGCCTATGGCATAGTCATAAGGCAGAAAAAAATGGGCAGACTAGATGGGCCTTGCGGTCCTTATCTGCTGTCAACTTCTATGTTTCTATGTTGAGCTGTGTTTTGACCTCCACAAGCTTGTTTGCAGAATTGTCAGCATGAAATCAGCCCTGAGATAGGATGTCTTAGTAGGCTGCACATGTTAAGAAGACTAATGTATTCTTCAAGCTGGTCACAGGAAATAAATTGACAGTCTTATTACATTTTGTGGAACACAGGTGGTGTCATTTACAAGAACAGGATGCAGAATTTAATTGCTAGGGAAAAACATCCTATATAAAGAGAGCAATGTTTTGTTTAGGATACATAGAGCAAGAGATTTTAAACAGACTCTCAGATTATGGACTTCTGTTTGTTTGAGGATCCTTCAAATTTTTTGTATGTTATTGTTATTAATAATAATAAAATGCTACTTGAGAATTTTATACCTTCTCCTGGTTTGTCTACGTTTCTTAACCTATGTCTCTACCACTCTGACTGCCCCCCTTTACATTTGCCTCCTACACCAGTATAAATGTGGCTGTATTACCTGATTGTTGCTGATTGCTTTTATTGTACTTACTCCTGTTTTAATCATGTACATTTCACTTTACTGTAATTGCCAATTGTGTAATGCTATATAATAGCATTTAACTGATATTCTGTCTGTGCTATGTATTTGCCTCCCTTGTTCCCTCCTTACCCCTAGAAACAGAAAGGGGAGTACACCTGCATCCATGGTCCATTCTGTATCCATCACTACATTTTGTATGGGCCACATGTGGCACTGTGTGTGCCCTACACATGCTGCAGTGTGCAGTTCACTGGTAGTGTGGCATATGCACTGTTCCTGAATACCACCTGTGGGGCCACTGGGGGGAGCCATTTGGGTCACCAGGAATGCATGCTGCATGTTCCTCTCCATACCACTGTATGCACTCTAGTGCCAATGCTACCAAGTCACATGCTGAGCATGGCCTTGTGCCTATGCATAGCTGTGTAGTGCAGTGTATTGCACACCATCTGTGCCACAGGGGTTTGCATGGCACATACCTGTTGTGCCCCTCAGGGCCCTTTCATTCACTTACATGCTAATTTCTTTGTTCCATGTCTCCACAGGTCCAAAAGCAGGGGAGTGATATCCCAGGGGTAGTCAAGGAGGATAAATGTCAAGTACAACCATGTTCCAGTTGTTCATGGCTAGATTCATGCAACGGGGCTGGGCAGCGACAGACAAAGCCAGCATAGCACCACTGCACAGCACAATGGGGACAGGCCCACCACCACAGCCTAAGCACAAATAGAGAATATGGGACATTTGGAGTCTTGCACCAGGAGGAACCTACCACCACAGCCAAGTGGGGTGGCCTATTCAGGTATGTCTCCAGTTGTTTGCATACTGCACCATCCCACTCTGTTTGCACAATATGGGTGCTGTTTACTATATATTCCTCATGCATGTGGCATGCAGCTTCCTCAGGTATGCATGTCCACTACTTCTGTGGAGCATTGCACATTGTCTACTCATGGGCCATGCAGGATCATCTGGTTCTGCAGGGTCGCCATATGTACATCTTGGGTGGACTGTGCTGTGGCATCTGATGCAGCTCTGTGTGTGGCATGGCATATGCACTGCACCATCTGCACAGTGCATGGGGGATTTACCCTGGAAATGTGTGTGGTTCTTGGGTATGTACAGCTGCCCAGCACTCCCATAGGTGCTGCATAACCACCTATGTTGGGCATGGCATGTATAACACACCATATACCACAGTGGTGTTTGTTCACCCAGAGTATGCATGTAGCTGTGCAAGCATTGGCTCAGCTGTCCTGCAGTATGCCTGGCTGCCATCAGTGTCACTTCAAGGCAATATTGTTGCCACTGGTGGTGTCACAGCTTGCTACTGCACATTCTGGAATGCACCTGTGGTGTCTTTACACATCATGGTAGACAGTGTGGCAGCCATACTGGCACCATTACACCATTCATAGTGATGTCCCACATCAGATACACATATGTCCCCCACCATTGTCCACCCTCTAACATTGGTGGTACGCATGACCAGGGTCAGTCCAGCATATGGGGGGCTGCATGTTGGCCCTTGTGTAGTGTTGTAGGCTTGAGTCAGTGTCCAGCATCGATCACACTTGCTTTCTTTATACATGCTGTGTTCACAGTGGTCAATCCAATGTTCACTGTTAATGGCTATGTCCCTCTGTCTGTCCTACACCTCATGTGTGGTACACTACATACCAAAATGGGGGTGTGCATGATGTTTGGGTTGTTCATATGGCCATGTCCAGGTCCTCTCAGCTGCACTGCTATGTGGGTGTGCAGTATGGTGCTGCCTTCAAAAGGTCCCTCTGCTGCAATTGTCACATTTGTGCAGCAGTGTCTTGTGCCACTGCACACATGACAGCATGGACATACGTGTCCTGACCATTGGAGTACATTTCACTATGGTGTTCCATGGAGATGTTCCTACTGTGCCTGTGTGTCTTGCACATGTGTGTCATATGTATCACATGTGGCTGTCCATGCCTATAGTTGTGTCCAGTATGTCTCTAGTGGTATGTACTGTAAGCCCCTGTGGTAGTTGTACACTGTTGATTACTACTGTGATAATGATGGGGTATGCTGGGACAGGATCACATTATGGTCATTGAAATGTGTAACTTGAGTGACTCAGCATACATCAGCATTACCAAAGGGTTGTCAACATTTAGATAACTACCACTGTACATTCTGCACTGCCTGTGTGCCCCTACCATGTCAGGTGGTGTGCTTGCTGGTACACAGTGTGTGCTCTGGGTATGGTACAGTGAGTTCCTGGGTATGCTACTGTACAGTAGGGATCCCAGTGTGGCAAGACTCCATCATACCCTCCAGCTCTTGCCCCTGTAGATGACTGTTGGCCTGCACATTGTGGTTCACAGTACACTACGGTTGCCACATTCTGGTAGGTGCATGTAGTAGCAGTAGTAGATTTTATTTATTTATGGTGCCCTTTCCAGGAGGCTCAGGGGGCCAGTAAAGAGCAAAGATTACAGATTACACAACCACAAACCACTGGTCAGTAACCTACCAACCACCCTGTGCCTCACCACTGTCACCTGTGACAGATATGTCTCACAACATACTATTGGCACAAGCATATACTGCACAGGGTTATATGAACTAGGAAGCATAGAAGAACAATGGGTGGCAATGGGGGATTGATAAGATTACAAGACTTTGTGCCAGAGAAGCCAGCACAGGCAGGAGAAGGAGGAGACCACTTTGGTTCACTCAGGATTTGCGGAAAGGGTAAAGGCAAAGAAATCAACCTTAAACAGTACAAAAAATACAAAAGGAGGACAGGAGAACTTACCTGGAGAGGCAAGAGAGGCAGGGAAGGAAGTAGGAAGGCAAAACAGCAACAGAGAAATGATAACAAAGTTGGTTGGGGCGGTGGATAAAGCATTTTTCAGATATAGTGGGGAAAGGAGAAAGGCCAGAGGAGGGGTAATCAGGCTGCTGGGTGAAGGAGGGAACTCCATGGAGGAGGATGGCCAAAAGGCTGATATATTGAACAAATACTTCCTTTCTGTCTTCACAGAGGAGGGGGTAGAAAATGAGCCTGAAATACACAACAAGGGCAAGAAGGGCAGGAAACTAGACACTAGCCCCTTCACTGTGGACAGGGTACAAATGATATTGTCCAAGTTAAGAGTGAATGAGCCATGGTCCCCGATGCAGTGCACTCCAGGCTGCTGAGGGGCTCAGAGAGGTAGTTGCTGAGCACCTGGCAGCCTGTTCAATTAGTCTCTGGAAACTGGAGTTGTGCCAGGGACTGGAGGAGGGTTGACATCATCCTGCTCCACAAAGGGGGTAGTAGGGAGGAGCCAGGAAATTACAGGCCAGTCAGCCTGACATCCATATTTGGCAAGATAATGGAATCACTACTAAAGGAAAGAACTGGAGAATACCTCAGACCACGGACTGCAGGACCAGAGACAGCATGGGTTCACAGGGGAGGTGTCAGACTAACCTGATAGAGTTCTTCGATGAGATGACCAGGGTAGTGGACCAGAGCGGATTGGTGAATATGGTCTATCTGATTTCAGCAAGGCCTTCAACACCATCTTGCATAAAAGGTTGGTAATGAAACTGAGCAACCTGGTGGTGGGGCCTAAAATAGGAGGGCCATTTCGGCTTTCAATGGGGGGGGCAACAACTGGTCAGAGGGGCTGTGGGGGTGGAGCCGGGGGCTAAAACACAGAAAAAACAACAATAGCCTGCAATGCAGGGGGGGCGACTGCCCCCCCAGCTTCCCCAAATGGTGCCCCTGGCCTAAAATAATACATTGGGTGGAAAACTGGCTTTGGGATAGGAAAGAGTGGTGATAAACGGGGTACACTCTGGGGAGGGAAGGGTGACTAGCGGAGTAATACAGGAGTCTGTGTTGTGCACATTTCTGTTCAATATCTATGTTAGTGATATGACAGAGGTGCTGGGAGGGAGGGTATGCCTGTTTGCAGATGACACAAAGATCTGCAATAGGGCGGATACACAGGGAGGGGTGGAAAGGATGGCATAGGGCCTAGAAAAGTTAGAAGAGTGGTCAAAAGTTGGCAGCTGCGATTCAATGCAAGAGTGCAAGGTTATGCACCTGGGCCACAGGAACATAGGGGTGGAGTACACTCTGGGGGAGAGGTACTAGAGGTCACAAGGCAAGAGAGACACCTGGGAATTATCATCATCAATGACCCGAAGGTGGCGAAGCAGTGTGGGAAGGCAGTGGGAAAGGCAAACCAAATGCTTGGATGCATAGGGAGGGGTATCACCAGCAGAAAGAGGGAGGTAATACTACCCTTGTATACTTCATTAGTGAGGCCACACCTCGAGTACTGTGTGCAGTTCTGGAGGCCCCATTTTTGAAAGGACAGGGACAGGATGGAGATGGTGCAGAGGAGGACAACCAAAATGGTGCAGGGCCTGCATCGGAAGACCTGTAAAACGAGGCTTAAGGAATTGAACTTGTACTCTCTGGAGAAGAGGAGGTGGTGGGGGGATATGATTGAGGCATTGAAACATGGCAAGGTAATAAATAGGGTGCAGAGGGAGAGTATTTTCAAGAAAAAAAGATGTTCTAGGACAAGGGGTCACAATATGAAGTTAGAGGGGGTAGGTTCAGGGGCAACATGAGGAAGTTCTTCACAAAAACGGTGGTGGATGACTGGAACAACTTCCCAGTGGAGGTGGTGGTGGCAAGTACAGTCACTGGTTTTAGGTCTGCATGGAATAAACACATAGGTATTGTGGACAACAGAGGTGGATGATGGCCCCCAGTAGTGGCTGGGTAGCAATATTAAGGGGATTTCATGGGCAGACTATGTGGGCTAAGGGTCCTTATCTGCCAACAGAATCTACGAATCTATGAATCAGTGCCCTGCAATCTGTGGGTACATATATGTGCTGCTTCAGTGATATCTACATAGGGCATCAGCCCATGACATCACACACAGCACTACCCACTGTACAGCAGTCATGTGGGGGGGGGCATGTCCTTATTGCACACACTTTTATTGTGAGGACCTGAGATGTGGATTCCTTGCCCCTGTCATGTCCATATGTGCCATGCTGCACTGCACAGGTGTATTTTCATGCAACTGCATTGTGTGCTGCCTCACAGGGTGTCATATCTGCTGTACACATGCTAGCGGTACTTTGTAGCTACCTGCCATAGGCCACTCCCTGTGGCATGTGTGGCACACATGCTAAGGAAGTTTTCCCTTTTCTGTCCAAGTGGTGGTCCATGATAGCAGGTACAGGCAGGGACGGGAGCTCTCTCCTGGGTGAGACAGACTCACCACTAGGTCTGGTGCACATACATGCTACTGTAGGAGTTAACAGTGCTGCTGGAGAGACTGCAGCACAGTTAAGGGTGCAAGCACAATCTCAGGGCAGCCATAGCAGTGGACAGATTTTGGGGTGATGGCACCAGCCAATCGCCATTTATATGGACCACCTAGGTTTTCCTGGATATTTTGTGCCAGCTGTTTTTCATGTTGTTTAATGTTGGTGTACCAGTGCTTTTAGTTTCTTATATTTCATGGCAGTGTGCCAGTGATTCATGACTTCCATTCTGCTATGGTTTATGTTGTTAATTCTGTGCACCAATAAAGTGACTTTTTATACATACCTGTGTATGTGGTCCTTCATGGTTCTGTGGCCCAGATATTCA
The DNA here is from genome assembly GCA_016271365.2 of Neoceratodus forsteri. Classification (NCBI taxonomy): domain Eukaryota; kingdom Metazoa; phylum Chordata; order Ceratodontiformes; family Ceratodontidae; genus Neoceratodus; species Neoceratodus forsteri. Next base: position 640,953,004 of record CM028134.1, read on the forward strand.
AAGGGTTGTGCATGGGCATAAAGATGTGGCACCATGCAACCCACTGATATGCGCCAGGTGCGATATTTAAAGGGGAAAAGTCTTGCGCACAATCTGATCATGGGAAGCACATCAGTAATGTATGCAGACACAGGTTGGGGGCGTGCCCATGCATAAACTGCACAGCCCAATATTCAGCCTGGGCCGTGCAGAGTTATGCAGGCACAACCCCTACCTGTGCCTGCACAAAGTTAAGCCGAAAAAAAAAGGAACAAGTCGAGGCCACCCACAGGTGAGCTGCCGCATTGCAGGCGCAACACAGCAGCTGCCACCTGTGGTGGCCATCGCTGTTGCCGCCACACTGGTGGTGCCCCCCATGCCCCAATCGCGGGCATAACAGTAACCCCAAGTATCAGACTCCCCCAAAGTCCAATATCCCTGGTGGCACAGTGGACCACAAGTAGCCCAGTGCCCGGGCATAACAGTGTCCCCCTAGGTAGCCCGATCGCGGGCATAACTTACCCATTAGCCCGTCGTGGGCATCAGATTCCCCAAAGCCCAATATCCCTGGTGGTCCAGTGGACCGAGCAGAAGCCGATCACAGGTGGCATTCCTCACCTCCCCCAAGTATGAAATCCCTGGTGATCTAGTGGACCCCCACCCACCCGCCCATGGAGCCTGACCACCCCACTCCCCCCTCAGCGGTGGGTGGCAGCACCACCCGCCTGCCGCCCCACCGCTTGCCGACTGACAGCTCGGTGTGGCTGCACTCCCATTGGTTCAGGCATGAGCCAATAGGGTGCAGCCTCCCGTACTAGTCAGTCCAGATATGTGAATGAATATTCAGCCATACCGAGCTGTCAGTCGGTGGGCGGGCGGAGCGCAGACAGGTGGGTGCTGCCAGCTGAAGGGGAGTGGGGTGTGGGGCTCAGGGCGGGCTGGCGGAGATCCACCAGATCATCAGGATTCATACTTGGGGGCGTGAGGAATGCCGCCCGCGATCGGCTCCATTTGTCCACTGGACCACCAGGATATGGGCTTTGGGGATCTGATGCCCGCGATCAGGCTAATGGGGAGCGGGTTAAGTTATGCTCACGATCGGCTACTCCGGGGTTGATGTAGTTATGCCCGCGATCGGGCTAATCGGGGCGGGTAGAGCGCCCATGATCGGGCTACTGGGAGGGTTGGATGTAGTTATGCCCATGATCGGGCTACTGGGGGTTGGATGAAGGTCTGCCTGCGATCGGCTACTCGGGGAGGGTTGGATGTAGTTATGCCTCGATTGGGCTACTCGGTGGGGAGACATACAGTTATGCCCCCGATCGGGCTACTGGGGGGGACATACAGTTATGCCCGCGATCGGGCTAATCGCGGTCCACTGGACCACCAGGGATTGGAGCCATTCATTGTCCCTTATGGGACGTCCCGCGATCGGGCTGCAGGGGGCGTCGGTCCCCGATGGCTGCTGTCTGGCAGGGCGCCAGGCGCAAGTCGTCGGGGATCTGCACACCTGCATGCTAATGGCATGCAAATGGGACCGTAATCAGATGCAAATGGACCCCATGCACCTTGCATAAATTATGGCTCCATTTGCATGTCACCCTTTGAATATCACAGATGCTGTGCATGGCGCAATGGAACTTGCGCCACCGCATCTCAATGCTCCACTCTGACCACTTGCGCTGGCGCAGTTCCACTGCACCATGCACAGTGGGGGTGGCCAGGGAGCGATATTCAAAGCAGTTGCGCCATAGCTGATGGGGGAGCAGGGGTGGTGGGGCTCCGTGGGCGGTGGGGGTCCTAGATCACCAGGGATTTCATACTTGGGGCATGAGGAATGCTGCCTGCGATCAGGCTCCATTCAGTCCACTGGACCACCAGGGATATTGGGCTTTGGGGATCTGATGCCTGCGATCGGGCTAATGGGGTGGGCGGGTTAAGGTTATGCCCACAATCAGGCTACTCGGGGTTAGATGTAGTTATGCCCTTAATCGGGCTAATGGAGGTAGGTTAAGTTATGCCCGATCCGACTACTAGGGGTTAGATGTAGTTATGCCCATGATCGGGCTACTGGGGAGGTTGGATGAAGGTCTGCCTGCGATCGGGCTACTCGGGGAAGGGGGGTTGGATGTAGTTATGCCCGCGATCGGGCTACTCGGTGGGGAGACATACAGTTATGCCCACGATCGGGCTACTGGGGGGGACATACAGTTATGTCTGCGATCAGGATAATCGCGGTCCACTGGACCACCAGGGATTGGAGCCATTCATTGTCCCTTATGGGACGTCCCACGATCGGGCTGCAGGGGGCGTCGGTCCCCGATGGCTGCTGCCTGGCAGGGCACCAGGCGCAAGTCATCGGGGATCTGCGCACCTGCATGCTAATGGCATGCAAATGGGACCTTAATCAGATGCAAATGGCCCCCCATGCGCCTTGCATAAATTATGGCCCCATTTGCATGCCACCCTTTGAATATCGCAGGTGCTGTGCATGGCACAATGGAACTTGCACCACCGCATTTCAATGCTCCACTCTGACCACTTAGCGCGGCATAGTTCCACTGCACCATGCACAATAGGGTGGCCAGAGGCGATATTCAAAGCAGTTGTGCCTCGCAGCAACTCCATTGAATATCGCCTTTGGTTACACCCCCGCGCAACTATTTTGAGCGGCGCACAGGCTTCAGCTTACAAATGGCGTAGTTTGAATATCTGGGCCTGTGTGTTTTCCTGGGGCATTGTTGGGGAAGGGGTGGTTGTGCCACTGTTTGTGGTATGCCATTCATGCTCTCACTGCAGCTTTGTGGCTTCCTTTTGCAATTGCAAGGTGGGGTTGTGGAGCAAATTGCAGCAGCTTTTGTGGTTGCATTTGTGACTGTTGCTGTTGCCTATTATATTGGTACACATTTTGAGAATGCTGTGTCAGTTTGTGAGTGTTCCAATATACCACTGTTTAGTGACTGGCACAGATTTATGATCGCCAACAGTGGTTTGTGCCACAATTGCAATAGTTTGAAGATCCCTGCCCTAGTGCCCTACATCATGTGGGATTTTGTGAGTTTGATAATGATGATGAACTCATGTGCCACTTCAATGACCACTTGTTTAAAGTAAGTTAACAAAAACATATTTTGTTTAAACTGGCATGTAACAGCTGGAAAAAAGCTTTCTTTATCAATCATATCAAAAGAATAACATACTATGTCAGCATGTGGGCTGCAGATAAACAAATTGTCAGATTAAATGCATGCTGAAAACAGAAAAATAAAGTTGAAATCAATGTTTTAACCATGGGCCAGCTTCATAAAATTGTCTACAAAGAATATCATCATTATTTTTATTATATCAAAGTTCGATGTGTAAAGTTATATCACCACACAGCTGTTAATTTCCACCCTTAAAATGTACTATGAATAGTTTAAAGTTGGCAATACCAGCTCATGGCACAGAGTGGACCCACCTCCAGACAGTCCCCTTGCTTTATGGTATAAGTAACAGAATTTTACAAAGTGTACATTTGATATATAGATGTGGCAGCCAGTTACATGTACCAAAGTTGCATGAAACTTCTACGCGCATAGGTGTTTATTCACGTTGCACAAGGTGCCATGGAGATTTGAACATTGGGTACTAACTGTGCTGACATTATATTTTAGCAGTTGTTATACAGTACAAGAACAAGATAATGTTCCTTCCTTTGGAATTATTTATTAGTGAATACATTACATCTGTTTTGAGGACAGGCACTGCACTGTTTGCAAGAGAGGCAGTAAGTCAATTTCAATAAATTTTTGATTTGTTTACAAAGCACTAAATGGTTTGAGTCCCACCTATATCATGGACCTCCAGGCAAGTATATACATGTGTCTTTCCTCTGTTTGGCCATGGGAAAGATCCTACTGTAGTTACCCAGCTTCTCATTTGAGGACTGTAGGGAAAATGGCCTTCTTGATGGTGGTAACATGCCTACAGTATATCTGCCTTGGAGCACGCACAGAATAAAAGACATTTCTTTTTGGGGAAGCATAAAGATTTGCTTAAATTATGGAATGTCATGCTGTGGTGTTAAATTATGTATGTTCAGGATTAGGATATATTGTGTGTCTGCAGTTTTAATTGTGATGCACTGTGGGTGGGCTTGGTCCAAAAGGGTACAATGCAACTAAGATGATGATGATTACGGTGGGTTACTTTATACTGAGTAGGTGGCTTGCTGATGTCAGGCTTCCATTTAGAAGCAGATTTTCTCAGTAGTAGCATCCCTTAACTAAAATTATACTTTCTATTCAATCTAATTTTTCAAGGGTTATTTCAAATTTTAAATTACCTCTTTTTTAAATAAATAATACTATCACCTCAAATTAGAAATTTAGTGGTATCTGGCAGGGATAAATTGTAACATCCCTAAAATTAATTGAAATTACTGCATATTTATTAAGAGGACACACGTGTCACATTCTAGACTGTTACTGATGAAGGCTCTACATGTGACAAAAGAAATGTGGGAGATCAGTCTTAAGGCTTTTAATTTGAATAACTTGCATCACTCTGAATTCTATGGCTTGAGTTACATTAAAGAGCTAGTGCATCAAATGAAAGTTGTTTTAACTTTCAAAATAGTCACCTGTTACTTTTTGTATCTAAAGTTTTTTTTTGTTTGTTTCTATTGTGCTAGTTAGGAGATTTACTGCCAGATACTTCAATGTGTGATATGTTGAACACTACTTTATCTAGAGGCTGGCATAGCTAACTGTATTACACTTAATACCACATCAGTAGTATGATGTTACTGAGTATGACATCACAAATGGCCAAGAAGAGCCAGTCACCTTCTGACAGAGTGGTCTCTAGTGACGCCACAATAAGTAGGGTCACAATGCTGATCAGTTATGAAGGGGAAAGTACTAGATATGTCAGCCTTCATGGACAGTGTTGTTCCATGTATCTCACCTTATACTATTAGGCAGAAAAACCTCTGATTAATAAAAGAAAGAGAGAAACATTTCTGAAATAAAAAAGTAACAACTGTCTACTTTTAAAAGTAAATAACATTTTCTGTTTGCTGTTTTTGGCACTACTAGTTTACAGACTGTTGTTCCATCTAGATTACCCGCAGTACTTTTATAGCCTATCACATTGTCTGGCACCTCAGAAATAAATAGTCTGACTTTCATGCTCAGTTAGGAACCCAAGATAACCAGGATATAACTATTTTTTTTTTAATTCAAACCCACACTGTTGTTCAAGGTTCCTACTTTCAAACCTCTTTTGCTGTTAATACTACTGTGGAGTCCACTCAAACAGTTTTAAGAGTAGTCTTTCATCGGCATGGGCGATGTGGCAGAAATTCACTTCAGAAATTAATTGACATGTTCCATGGAAGTTGTGAGGTGTGAATTCGTCAACTTTGTGAAGTTTCAATATGTGAAGTTGCCTCTTTTTTGGCAGAGAGACCAGATTTACCCATGATGTGGCCACTTTGCCAGAAAATGGCCACTTATTAGTAACAATGTCACGATTTCAGTAATGTTGAAGTTCCAAGGGTCCACAGAAACATTGCAAACCTTTGCAAAGGTGAATTCTGGGCTGTTTTGTGACAACTTCACCAGCAAAGTTAGAACTCGCAACATCTCTCGTCTCACACGTATTCTTTGGGTATTAGAACCACTTACCAAAGGTGAGTGGTTCTAATAATCTAAGAATGTAGGTGAGACTAGTTTCATACTGCAAGAGTGGTCTCTTGGGCAGTATTAGTATAATATTCATTGAAGTCAATGAATAATATATTGAATGAGGTGAAAAACCTCAGTTGAACTTACCTATTTACTGGACACCTCCATGTGTGGCACTTTTTACAGAATGAATGTCTTATATACAGGGGAAACAAGTGCTCCAATTCATCAGAAGAACTCCTTTGATATACAGTGAACTTACACTAGTAATGTACATACTGTTCATTCATACCTCTCAACTGCCTCAATTTTTTTTGGATCTCTTGAATTTAGACTCCCCCCCCATCCCAAAGTCCCAAGCAGCCTGCAAATGCTCCTGAATTTGGAGAACACCAGTGTGCTTGGCATTGTCTCCATCAGCTCCAACAATCACTTCCTTGTTTTCAGACACTCACTGGCATATGATGCCATTCTGGGATATGAATGGAAGAAGACAAATGTGCCAAGTTTAACCGTCCACTCGCTACATGTACTGGCAGCAACAGCCAATCAAACTACTGCTATATGTTTATGCATTAAGTTACAAAAAATACCCAGCAGCTATTTTCCAGCCATGAGCACTTTGAAGATGATGAGGTCCTCCTGGTCTATCTCCATAAAGGAGGCAATCTCCTGGGTCAAGCCATTATTCTTTCCTGCTTGACCCTGATGTCAGTTCCAGAACGTCGGTCAAAATTAGAAGTCTGAGTCCAAGATAGACAGAGAGAGAGAGAGAGATGGCAGAGAGAAAGTGTTATCACTGATATGTTCCACAACAGCACCAGAGTGGACTCCATAGTGCAATCAGCTGTCCTGCTCTGACCATAGCTTGAACTGTCTGGCAGAGCACTCTAGCCAGATCTGTGTGCCTGAGAGACCCAGCAACAGCCAAACAAAAAGAGCCATGTAAATCACTAGGTTTGAAATTGTTCTTCTTAGCCCTATAAAAATAGCTACAACAAACAGCTTGAATTGGAACCTGGAGGATGGATGGATCTCCTCTTTTTCAGCTCCGGTGCATGGCAAGATAATTACTGAGGTGATTGATGTTGAGCATTGCTGGATGAATAATAACAGTCAGTAAACTCTGAGTATAATCATTTTAATGTTTGCTAAAAGCACAGGGACATTTTGTTATGAGAGTGGGTTTTGAGAGTGTGACACTGTCAGGCCAATGCAGGGCAGTCTGCAAGGGTTTGACAGTGTCACAGCAATAATCAGCCAGGCTGATCATAACACTGTTCTGGCTCACTTGATGGAAACTTCATGCTGTTCAAAGGAAAGAGTAGGCCCAATCAAATGGTATTCTTTCCTTTGTTCTCTGTATGACCACCCAGGAAGCACAGCTGATCTGTCATGATCAGCCTGCTGTGGTTTCTCTCCCACCACCAGTGTCATCCACAGTGCCAGCTGTAAGCCCCACACCCCAATCATTTTCACTGTGCAACCCTTAGAGAGCCTATCCTTGATGCTGTCAAGCATAACATAAACCCTCCTCCATCTGTCCCTGCCCACCTATGCTAAAATTCTAGCACAAAGGTGTCCAATCCCCATGCAGGTGCTGCCCCCAACTCTGCCCATTTTGATTCTGTGACATCGAGAGTCAACCCCTTGTGCTGCCAAACATAACACCAACACTGGGGTGCCCAATCCCCAGTGTGTAACTAAAATAAAGGAACCACCCTCGTAAAATGAAACTGTCCACCGATGTCGGTTGTCACTGCCATTACTGTCCCACCTCCCAACCCTCCCACTCAGCACCCACTACCCCACACTCCCACCAAGCCCTTAATTACCTACTGGGTGTCCAATGCCCTAATCCTCTCTCGACTGGCGACATGTCTTCACTCTTCTGTACTGGACCGCAAACTGAGGAAATCAGGTATGCAGTTCAATGTATTTCAATAGATTTTGAACTTGTTGTCATAACTTGTTCATTTTTGAATATTTTTTGCTGGAGATCTTCAATATGCCTTTCTTGGGATCCCACATCATGAACAATGACAGTGAAATTAGGCAACTCTGTCCCAAAAAGTGATTTTGTACTCACTGTGCAAAATCACCTTTTGGGCAGGATTTGAAAATTTTCTCCACCCTTGCTCATGAGGTGAGTCATAAGAAGGCTATGTTGAAAATGTGGGGTAAAAATATTGAAAAACAACAAAATCATCAGTCTACATTTAAATCTATAAATGCAGGCTCATAACTTTGGTAATTATCAATATTTTGACCCTACATTTTCAATACAACCATTCTTCACAGCACCTCATAAATGTGATAGCTATCATTTTTCAAATCCCGACTAAAATGTGTTTTTGCACTTGTGGCCCAAAATCACCATTTGGGCAGGATTTGATACTTTTCTCTGCCCTTGTTCATGAGGTGGGGTCATTATAAGGCTATGTAGAATCATAAGAAGGCTATGTTGAAAATTTGGGGTAACATATGAGAAAACAACAAAATTATGAGCCTCCATTGGCATTTTTTCAATATATCCTCATAACTATGGTAATTTTCAATATTTTGACCCCAACTTATGAACATAGCCATTTTTTATACCGCCTCATAAATGTGACTTCTGTCCTTTTTTAAATCCTAGCCAAAATGTGTTTTCACACTTGGGCATGGAATTACCTTTTGGGCACAACTTGAAAATGTTCTCCACCCTTGTTTATGAGGTGGGGTCATAGGAAGGGTATATGGAGTCATAAAAAGGTTATGTTGAAAATTTGGGGTAAAAATATTTCAAAAAACAAAGTTTTGAGTGTATGTTGAAATGTTGCAATGCACACATGTAATAGTAGCAATGTTCAATATTTTGCCTCAGATATTTAGTATGGACATTTTTCTCACCACCTCATGAATGTGACAGCTTTCATTTCTCAGACCCTACCAAGAATGTGTTTTCACATTTGTAGTCAAAATGACATTTGGCCATTGTTTTATAAAGGACACCTGTCATTCTCAGAAGGAGTGATCATAAAAAGATTATGTTGACAATCTGGGGTAAAAATGTGAAAAACCATCTAACTTATGAAGAAATGTTGAATTGTTCCAACATTTGCTCATAACATTAATTTTGCAGATTTTGGCCCCCTGATATTCAACATGTCCTTTGTGTCACTCCACCTCCTGAAAGTGGCAGGTGACATTTTTCAAATCCCCTCTGAAACTTGTTTCCACAGTCGCACAGTGAAATTACTTTTCAGATGGAATTTTAAAAATTCCACCTGTGTTGATCATAACAGGTCATAAAAAGACTGACATTTGAGATCTAAATATAGGAGCCACTTAAAAGTAGATATTGCCTCTCAGCTGTCATATCCTGGGTAATTACAATCTACAATGTGTAAAGGCAGGACACCACTGAAAATGAGACACTGCTTCTCATTTGCTCTACCCTGGGTAAATGTATAGTAAATATGTGTAGAAGCGAGACTTGGTACAAGCGCAATACCAGTGATGAACATTCAACATTGACATATGCTTGTTTTAATTGAAACATGTTTTAAATTTGTTCAAGTTCCTTCCTGATCACTGGCTGCTACTGCCCCCCTGATTGATAGAAAAAGTAAACTTCTGATCTGATGGGATTTGTCTATGCAGCAGAACTAATTTCAGCTATGATATGATGTTTTGATGTCTGTGATAAAATGACACTGATATCACAAACACCAGGCTGGCTAAAAATATACAGGCAGTGTTTTCAGTCTTAGATCTGTTTTTGCCAGCAAATTCATTCTTGTAATACCAGAGGTTAAGATAACAAGAACAGTCTAGTTTATAAACCTGATTTTTATTGAAATTCAAAACAGATGCTAAGGCATGTTGTCAGATAGCAGTATTAATTACATTCAAAATAGTATTGCAAATAGTTCAAAATAAAGTTTCAAAGAAGGACGCCATGTTTTGCATTGTGTTCTTTATTGTAATTATAAAAAATTCAAGAAGTCTATGAATTCCATGCATTTAAATAGATGCAAAAATTGTGACTCTGCGCTATTCATTGAGTAAAAAAAAATGTTGTCCCTGATTTTGAGCATGTGTCCGTGATTTTAATGGGCAGTGTCCCTCATTTGGGTCCCAGCAGGCTGAGTGGTATGCATACATTTGTACAGCATTACTACGTGATCTACATGCTAATAACTCATTGACATTTTAAATCTCTCTAACTGCTTTTAAACAGGGGTTCTTTTTTGTCTACATTTTAGAACTAGACAGGTGCTGCTTTTAGGACTGATTCTACCCTTCCTTAATGAGTAGCAAGTGTAGAGACAGAATAAAACTGCTGCTCGGATGCCTTTCCTCATGTTTGGGAGACTGCAGCATGCCTATGCATTGCCCTGCAGGAAATTCTATAACAGTAGAATGGAAAAAAAAAGGAAAACAAAGCATTAAAAAACAGCTCTTTGGGGGCATTAATCAGCAAAGAATATAATGGCTGACATCATCAGAATTCAATTACTAAGCATTCCAGAAATTTCTGAATTTGAAGTCATTCTTGTAATTACTGATACCTACTTGAAATCTGGATCCTTGTACCTTATACTGTAGTTCACTTAATGCTCAAGTTTAATCTAGAGCTGAAGTCATAATCTCCTTGTTTTGACATCACAGTCTGTTGCAACGGAAATGGCTCTGATATAAAAAGTGGGGCATTACAGCTTCGGCTCCAGAATAAGCACCAGCTATAGATGAAATGTAGGGCAAAAAGCAATCCTGTTTTCATGTAAACACCAGCAGTAATGAAGAGTGGCATGCATGAAAATTAAATGTTTGTTTTGCAGTTTAGTGCAACTGAGTTCAGTGGATGCAAACTATGATTATGCTAGTGACTGGGCCAGCTCATTAAAACATATCATTTTGCCTAATAATATTTCAGAAGCAGTTAAACAGTTTGAAGTAATGACAAAACTGGAAAAGTTTTGCTTTACCACAACATCAGTATTAACACCAATAAATCAGTAAAAAGTAGTGCTATTATTCTTTGTGACTTATACAATCAATGTCCTGTCAAGCAAAGAAAATGCTTTTTAATGTTTAGATTAATTATTGATCAGAGGTGCCTGCTTCCAATTGTTCAATCATGTTTGTTGAAGTAAAGGCCACGGCTGAGTCTAATATAACAGCAACTCTGTCTCTCCAGGCAGTGAGGAAATACTGTGTATCATGTATCTGAAGATAGTCTGAAACATACATGCAAACTAAAGACAAGTGCTGTACAGACATACTCTTGGGCAAGGTTCATTATACACACTCTTTTTTGAGAACTGTTTCTTTTTCCCCCTTTATTGATTTCTGTTGCTTTGTCTGATGAGAATGTGATTATGCATATATTTATGTACGTGTGGAACCTGCAAATCAGGGTCTTTGTCACTGAAGTTCTCTTTGAGTGTCAAGCTGTTGAATGAAATGAAATAGATGTCATATGCATGAGCTACGGCCTGTGTGTGACATGATTTGGTCTTTTCACAGGGGGCACAAAAGGCAAGATACACAGGCTACAACTAAAGTATGCCCATAATGAGTTGATATTTGTTTTATGAGTTATTCAATACATCCATCAGATATCAGGCATGGCCAGCAGTTTTCCAGTACCATATCTATGCAGTGAAAAAAGGAATACAAAATATTAAATTTCTCCATATAATTGTGCCTTTGAGGTTCTGAACAATTATGTACAGCTAATAATTTGGATGATATGTTATTCTTCAAAGCAGATGGATTTTGTTTCAAGAAGACTGCCTGAAGTAATTTCGGCACCAATCTTTTCTATAGGCATTTATATTGTACAAAGCACTACAAAAATAAATCATACATTGAAATCAAAGGGACATTTACTGTATATATATAAACAGTTTCCCAGGGGCTGACTGACAGTTATAAACTCTTTCTGTTAATTGTTTCCACTTTCAGTTTGTCAAAGCACACTGATTATTTCCTTATCTAACATAGATTGGAAGAAGAAGGGACAGTTTTCAAAACACTTTTCTAAAACTCTCTTCAGGTCAAGAAACATTTATATGAAATATAAATGAAACCTTGATTTTTGGAAAGAATCTTAATTAAAATATAGGAAAACACTGGGAGTGTTTACAGCTCCACAGAAGAGCAACTTGGTGTTTCATTTCCATGCTATGCACATTGTGTGATTATCAAAAATCTCTTAAAGAAAAACTTAAGTACTGCAAATGTTTCCATGATGCGGCTTCTCAACAGCCTCTTTCTTGTCATTTGTGTAGATAACAGTGGTCATCTGAGTTAGACTGGTTGGAACTTAAGCTGAAAGACATTTATTTTTATGTTTGCTTGCACGCATGTGCAAGAAACATAGTGCCATCATCCAAGTTTTCCAGAGGTGTGTCAGCCTCTTCCAATTCAGTCAGTGTGTTTGCAGGCACGGTCACAGTGTGCCAATCACTGCTCCAGCTGTCTATGACAGCTGAAAATGCAGTGGCATACAGTTGAAAGGGAGAGCTCCGCTTCAGTGAGCAGAGCTCCCCCCCAACACGCACGCATGCATATGCGTGCTTGACGCCTCCCCACTCACATACTGTATAGCCAATGGGGTGCCCAATCCCCCATCAGCTCCACACCCCAAAAAGCTGTCCAGGTGCCACACTGGGAGCCCACCCAGTGTGGCAAAATATTATGTGAGGGTTCCCAATCTCCCATTGGCTCCATGGCTGCCGCCCTCCAAAACCTTTCAGGTGCCATGTTGGGAGCCCACCCCAGAGTGGCAACTCTTGTTGTAGCCGATTAGGGTGCCCAATCCCCCGTCAGCTCCAGCCTCCCCCGAAACAGCCTTTCCAGCTGCCACGCTGGGAGCCCACCCCAGCGTGGCACAAGCCCGTATGACCGACGGGGGTGCCCAATCCCCCATCGGCTCCAGCCCCCCTACCAGCATTTCCAGCTGCTATGCTGGGAGCCCACCCCAGCATGGCAAATGTCATCGTTGTCTTAATAAAAAAAAACCTGTAAATAAAAACTGTCCCTTGCAGTCTCACTGCCCCACCCACCCACCCACTGTGCACCCTGCCTCCCACACCTCCCTCTCCCCATACTTACCTCCAGAGTCCAGTGTGATGATCTTCAGTGGACCAGAAACACGTCTGCACTCTTCAAAGCTGACCGCGAACTGAGGAAATGCCGGTAAGCTGTATAATGGAATAAATAGGGTTTTTTCACCTTTGCTGGATATCTCGGGCATTTTTTGGAATTTTTGCACCAAATTTTCAACATGGGGTTTTTGGGACCAATTCTCATGAATGCTGTCACTGTCATGGCATTACTCGGGCCCGAAGGGTGATTTCGCAGCCACTGCACAAAATCATCTTTCGGGAATGATTAATGAAATGACATAGCCAGTGTTCATAAGGTGGGCTCTCAAAAAGCCTATTTTGAAAATTTGTTGGAAAAATTCCTAAAAATGACTGTTTTATGAGCGTGCGTTGCGCAGTTCCTATGCACGCTCGTAAGTTCGCGAATTTTCAATATTTGCACTCCAGATTTTCAACATTGTCATTTTACCACACCTTCTTATGAGCAGTATAACTGTCATTTTTCACATCTCACCCAAAATGTGTTTCGGTCCATGTAGCGCACAATGGCGCAGTCAGTGTGCGAAATCAATGTACGGGACACATTAAGAAAATCACAGTGACACTGTTCATAAGCAGAGGTCTTAAAGTGGCTATGTTGAAAATTTGGTGAAAAAATTCCTAAAAATGACTGTTTTACAAGCGTGCGTTCCAGAGTTCTATACTCGCTTCGTAAGTTCGCAAATTTTCAATATTTTCACTCCAGATTTTCAACATTGCCATTTTACCACACCTCCTTATGAGCAGTACAGTTGTCATTTTTCACATCTCGCCCACAACATGTTTCTGCCCATGTAGCGCACAATGGCGCAGTCAGTGTGCGAAATCAATGTATGGGACACGTTAAGAAAATCACAGTGACACTGGTCATGAGCAGAGGTGTTAAAATGGCTATGTTGAAAATTTGGTGAAAAAATTCCCAAAATGACTGTTTTAGGAGCGCATGTTGCGCAGTTCCTACGCACGCTGGCAAGTTTGCAAATTTGTAATATTTGCACACCAGATTTTCAACAGTGCCATTTTACCACACTTCCTTATGAGCAGTACAGCTACCATTTTTCACATCTCGCCCAAAATGTGTTTCCGCACATGTAGTGCACAATGGTGCAGTCGGTGTGCGAAACAATGTTTGGGACAGATTAAGAAAATTACAGTGACACTGATCATGAGCAGAGGTCTTAAAATGGCTATGTTGAAAATTTGGTGACAAAACTCCATAAAATGACTGTGTTACGAGTGAGCATTGCGCAGTTTCCACGCACCCTTGTAAGTTCATGAATTTGTAATATTTTCAGTCCAGATTTTCACCAGTGTCATTTTTCCACACCTCCTTATGAACAGTACAGCTGTCATTTTCCACAACATGGACGAAATGTGTTTTCACACTTTCAGCACAGAAATGCGTGGTCGCTGTGGGAAATCATTTTTCGTTACAGATTAAGAAAATCACACTGACACTGTTCATGATCGGAGATCCCAAAATGCCTGTGTTACCAATCTGCTGTAAAAAATCCCCAAACTAGTTACATTATGGGTGTCGTTGCACACTTTCTACCTGCCTTCGTGACTTCACCAGTTTTTAAGATTTTCACCAGATTTTCAACATTGCCATTTTTACACCTCCCCATGAACAGTACCACTCTCATTTTTCACATCCAGTTCAGAATGTGTTTTTGCACCTGTGGTGCCAATGCCATAGTCGCTGTGCAAAAGCAGTTTTCGACTAACAAACATATTGCCACTGTTCATGAGGTGGGGGTCACAAAAATCATGTTGAAAATTAGGAGTGAAAATACCAATGAATGCCTGAGGCGTACTTTCCGACCATAACACCCCACCCTGTAGAGAATGACAGGCATCAGGGGTGTGACTTGGGATTCTTGCCTGTCATGCTCATACCATTCCACCCCACCACACCCACACCCTGCAGCCAGTGAGAGGCATCAAGGTGTGCCTCGGACTCTTGAGCCCAAACTTCACCCCATTCTCCTATTCCACACTCATCTAACCGTATTTCCTGATGGAATGGGGTGTGCATAAGGCCAAAGACCCCAAGGGCACACCATGACACTTGTCAGTGTCTGCAGGGGTAGGGTGTGGTGAAATGGCGTGGTCATTATGCCTGATTGACCCAAAAGCACACCCCAATGCCTGTCACCTCTGAAGGGTGGTGGTGGGGTTGGCTTCAGTTCAATACTAGCTGCCATTCCTATTATGCAGCTCTGTAACTCTACACTACCAATGCCAATGCCAGCAAGCAAACATTCGGCATTGACAAATGCTGTTGCTCTTGTTATGGTCCAGTATTCTGTGCAATGGCATTAGGTTTTAGTGCATAAAAGGTTAAATTGATTGGCTGAAATCTGCAACTTAAACAAAAGTGGTCCAGAACAAAATTGCAGCTATGACTGAAGATGTGGTTTCACAAGAACGAAAATTAGGCTAGAAATGGGACTAGATGGAATAACTGGCCACTGGAAGGCTAGACAAGACTTGGAGTAGCATGCTGTCAAAGAAGTAAAGTCACCTTTACCCCTTTTACACGGTAGCACTTACAACGTGCTGTTCCCAGATGCTTGCTACACTCTGTCAGCACCGTTGTAGTCTGCTTCTACACACACACACTGTGTGCAATGATCTCAGGGCTCATCCGACATTTCTGCTCTTTTTCCTGCCAGGCAAGAGCCCGAGACTGTGGGGTAGGGGGTGCTGGTGAGTTTGCCAGCATTGTTCTACCTGAGTTCAGCTAAAGATATCCTTAGGTAGTGAAAATGAAATGGAACTCAGGGAAACCTGCTACTTTTTGGAAATGAGGGTCAGAAACTACATTAAAGTGCTCCAAAAGTGGAACTGTGATACTCGGCAAGCGCTAATGCATATTCATATCCGTATCCATTGTGATATGAATTTGCATTTGTATCTCCAGTATCATGGATCCACTTTTGGAGCACTTTAATGTAGTTTCCAACTCTCATTTCCAAAAAGTAACAGGTTTCCTGAGTTCAGCTTAATTCTCACAACCTAAGGATATCTTTATCTGAACTCAGATACAGACGTGGAAAGTACACAGAACTCGCACAAGCTTGGGGACACAAATGGGACCAGATCCACAACATGGCAGGGTCTCTCATGAGAGGATCTGTGTAAACTGAAGTGACCACTGTCATGTTTGTAGATAGCACAGGAAGTGCCATAAAATGGTAAACTGAAATGAGGACCCACCGAAAATAGGAACGCTGAGACAGTGAATGCTCCCTTTCAATGCAGTGCAGGTTGCTTGTACATGACAGGACAGGTAACATTGCAGTTGCTCTGCACCACTAAATGCGACGAGAGCCTGCCATGTAAAAAGGGGCTCTGGTTTGCTGTGCATAACTGTTAAATTGACATGCCATAAGTTGAAGGGCAGGAGTCTGTAAATGGAAGACTGATACATAGATAGATAGATAGATAGATAGATAGATAGATAGATAGATAGATAGATAGACAGACAGACACACAAAATGACAGAAGAGATGAAGCCTGTTGAGCAAGCAGTGCTGTCAAGCAGTGGTGGAGTATGCATCCCTTCATACACCTCTGAACACCTGGTAGAGGACTGGGAGGTTTAGGAATATAAATGGAGGAATATACAGTACTTCTGGGTTGCCAGCAGGGACAGGATGGAAAGCCTGAGAGTGAGACACTGTTTCAGGCCCCACTGCCACCAGTGCTTAGGCTGGAGAATGTAATGCCAGAGGCCAGGGTGGATGGTCTAAGCAGTGAATGCTCAGAGTGCCGCTGTTGCAATGTCTGATACACTAGTTCCATAGCTACTATGCTATGCAGTGCATTAGTGACATTAATATCAGTTATACTACTGGAGCAGCTAATGACACATTTGCAAGGCTGGAACACGGACAAGACAGAGAGGGTTGAGGCCTGGGGCTGCACAGTAAGTTGGTGGAGCTAGGCTGACCTAAAAGAATAATAGAACCCTAGTCACAGCCCCACATTTTGCTGTCACTTTAAAGAGAAGAGTAGGAAATAGAAAATGTTAACAAATTCAAAGAAAAACAAACAGAAATAAATAAGTATAGAGGGCAACAAATAAAACTAGAACTTTAAAAAAAAAACAGGAAAAAGCAGTGTAATGTGGAAGGTAAAAACTGTCGAACTAACCAAAACTCCTCAGATAGTGCACAAAGAAATACAGTACAAATCTGCTGCCTAAAAACAGTCTGTATGCTGGAGATTACAGGGATTGGTGAGGGGACAGAGGTCTACCTCATAGCGGGATGTGCTGTTACAGCATTTTGTGGCCCTAGGTTCAATCTAGACCATGCTCATCACTTGCTGGGATCCAATCAACCACAAATGTCATGCTAGCAAAGATTGGAATCTTCAAAGTCCATTTCCAGCTCAATTGCTCCTTTAAGTGATTTTAAAATTACTGTTCTATTTCAAATGCACAATTTAGACAGCATTTGACTCAAAACCAGGCTCTGGACAGGAAAATAAAATGCATGAGTTTACCCTTACATAATAGAAATTATATAATCATTTCTCATACTAAAAGGAAAAGTGTTAGCACAAACAGATTGTGAGCAACAGAACCACAGTGATGCCCATCTCAATGTATAATTTACACTCCTGCTCTTTCTAACAATATTATCTTTAAAGTATTTATTTGCAGGTGTATTAATAAATCCCTCCCCCCCGTCCACTGCATGCTTGTTTACTTTTTCCATGTTAGTGTTCACCCAGGTAAGGTGATATAGTATATTATATGACAGAAAATAATTTCTTCTAAATTTACATCAAGCTATATGCTAATAGTTCAGTGCACCTCAGTCCAGGTGCAAATCCAATGGAAACAAAATACTTCTGTGGCAAGATTTTGTTAGCTTGAAAATTAATTAGTACCAACAAGGAATTTGTTAAATTTAAAAATATGTTTTTTCAAAGGCTTCCAGCTTTTGCCATGGATGGACATCAACTTAGAAAGTGGACTGATGAGTATGTGGGCCTCTGGGTCAAGTCTACTTTAAGATTTAGTAGCAATTTTGATAAAGTTTCAACCAAGATTTCTCAGCAGTTGGTAGAGTTGAAGAGACGCAGACATTGCTTAGACCAGGATGCCACACTTAAAACTGTGAAACAGTCCCTCCTATGTCTTCTTGATTACAATGACCTAATACAGTATATTGACATGCCAATAAACTGGATCTACAAGATATATGTATATATATTTTTAGATGCTCTTTATGGCACCCCATTACTGGTAAGGATGTACCCCATTTCAACCTCCAAGACTCCACTATCCCACCCAACACCCCCCAACTGACTCACATGGGAAGGCCTGTGACTTACCACTCACTGCAGGCTCCACTGGGGCAAGGCGAAAGATGGAGATGCACCTTAGGTCACTGATGAATCTGACCGGGTGTCATTTGGGAAGTCATCCTGGGAGGTTCCTGGCTTCATGTTGTACAGCATGGATTTCTTTGTTTGTTGCTGTCCTTGGTGGAGGCAGTGATGTCAGTGCACATGGGGTGTGCTCCTGCTTCCATTGTGGAGAAGTCTACAACTCTACCAATCCCTGTTGGAGCACTGGTCCTAGGGGCACCTACCTCTAGCCATCACTAGGGGTCAGAATGATGCTGGATGCCAGATTCCTCCCTCCCTGGAGAGGGAGAGCAGTTCATCAAATGCTCATCCTTCTCCCCCCGGCTGACCCTTCAATACACCTGAGTTCACTTCTGAATAACGGTTGTCGGTGCTGCAACTGGTAGTGCTACAACTACACAAGAGGGCTGACTGATCTACAAACTCTTGATAGAGTCTGTTACAAATTATACAGATTTGTTGCCTGTCACAATCGTTCATAGAACTCTAATCATCATTATACTTACCTTAAAAGTAAGGCTGGATGCCCCTTACTCTGTGTAGGGCTAAGGTATTTGACTGACGAATACAAAACCAAAAAGTCAAGCACTCGCCAACCTCAAATGAACAAGGGCACAGATCTCTTGAAAACAAGTTCAAAATTTATTACATTTTATAAATATGTGGCACAAAAAACACCTGAAGCGTTTTGGACAGACAATACCATCCTTTCTCAAAGGCTAATATGTGGAAGTGTAGCAGCAGTTTATAGAGTGCATTCAAAAAATATTGCACTCCAAAGTAGCATGCTAATTGGTTAAAGCACATAGTGCATAATTAATGGTATCATCTAAAGCAAAACACCTGTCACACTGTGTTAAAAACAATTAGAACCCCAAATAGATTCACCTCACTGGATGTATATAAACAAGGCAAGGGAAGGAAATGCAAGGAGGGGAGAGGGATGGGTTTGAAAAGGTAAACATGTAAAGATAGTGCTAGAGAAGCGACATTATAAACAAAGGACACATTCAAGCTTAAAAGGATAAATGTAACTAAAGGGGGGGAGGAAAAAAACAGGACTTTTATGCAGTGCCTATAGAATCAGATAAAAAGACAACTTTCTCCATACAGAACAATATATTACAAATATAAACAGAGGGTGTCACTAAAGAAGCAGTTGGACATACAGCGCATAAATTATTTATCTTTCTTCTTCAGGAATGGCTTTAATTCAAACTCATAATTTAGCCTTGTTCTCTATCTGTGTTCAAGTTAAGGATCCAAAAGGCTTCACGTGTCATTAACAAATCATTAACGTTACCACCCTTGGTTTGAGGAAGACCTTGTCAAGACCCATAAAACTAAAAATATGATCACTGTGTGTTGTTACTGCCTATAACATGTGCTGCAGTGGCATAAGTGGAAGTCACACATTTAATAGCTCTACCATGCTCCCAACCAGGTCCTTCAAACTTCTTTTGTTTTCCTACATATATTTTCCACAGCTACATGTAGCTAGGTAAATTCATCCCCTAGTGTCACAAGTTATAAGTTGGCAGATTTCAGAGACTTGTGCTGTGGTTTCATTCCTAAAGTGTTCACCCTTCTTGATCACTGGATACACAATACATTTTTAGAGGGATGGCACCCTTTGCATGGGTGTGTAACCAAGTTCTACTCACCAGTATAGTTCACAAAGTGACTGTGCACCAATTTATCACCCAAAGTGGGGTCGTTTTAAAGGCCATATGTGGTGGGGTTGATGCTATCTTTCTCATGCCAGGGTCACTATTCAGAACATTCCAATGCTTCCTAATAATCTTCTGTATTGCATTTGCCTGTGTAGAGAATGTAAGAACAAAATGAAATCTACTGTCTTGTACATTTCTAGTAATCATTCCTCCAGCACACTTCAGACAAGGAATATCTACTTTTTCCTGCTGTGAACTCATACCCAGCCTCGATGTCCCTGTTACTGTAGTCACGTTGTAACAACCGGTTACTTAAAGAAGCTGCACTATATTCAAAACTATCATTGCTACTGCAATTTCTGCGAGTATGCAAGAATTTCCCCTTAGGGATATTTTTTATAGTATGGAGTGGATGGCAGCTGCTAGCTTTTAGCAGTGTGTTCCCATCAGTCGCTTTCCTATAGAGATCAGTAGTCATCACTGTGTCCCTTCCTTTCTTAATGGAAAGATCCAGGAAGCACATTTCAGTCTGTGAGGCCTGATAAGTGAATCTGAGGTTACTATTGGTCCCTTCTAAGTATTTTATAAAACATGCCAACTCTGAATCAGTGCCTCCCCAGAAGAAAAACAGATAATTTATACAACGCTTCCAAAAACAGATCTGGTCAAAAGAAGAGTTCACATCTTTATCCAAAACACAAGTGTTTTCCAATAAATCTATGTATATGGAGGAACAAGTGGCCCTATGGCAGTGCCATTAATCTGTAAAAAATTCTTTATTTACCAAAAACACATTGGGCTGGATATTCAGAAATGTACCACACGCCAGCACAATGCCGACACAGGACAAGTGAGATTCACCATGGCATGCCAGGAGCCATATTCAGAGATTGCGCCAGCCAAAATGACCAAGCACAAGTCAGCTGAATGTGGCAAAGGTGCACCATGATGCAACCAGAGATGCACCAGGGCAACCATGGATGAGTGGAGCAAACCAGAGTAAACATCCAGGAAGCAGGAAATAGCTACTACAGGGATACAGAGGCAAGGTCACAGAGGGTGAAGGAAGCATCCCACCCAGCAAGCCACACCCATGAACACAGAAGCATGGAACCGGAGGGCAAACAGGACACCAGGGGAAGGTCCACAGACAACCAAAGGCCACCTCTCCGGAACACGAACCCATCCAAGGCCTGCAACACCTTCCATTCCAATGACAGTGACATACAACAGACACCCACCAAACATGGCCATGGTGCACAGAGGGCACTGTGCCAGGGATGAGGTGAATGCAAGGGCCCACTGACCAGGGATGGGTGAGGCACAGGCCATTCACCCCATCATGGGCCCACGAAGGATGGACACAGCCGATACACACACATGGCCTGCACTGCAAGGAAGGATCCCCTGCCAGTAGCACAGGCCTGCATGTCAGTGCACTGCCAGCTGCACCATGGTGTGTCACCAGGCACACTCACCAGGGCATCAGCATGCACAGCAATGGTGGCCTGACCAGCTACAGGGACATGGGGAAATAGAACCCCAAAACTGTATGGGAGCACACCCATGGGCAGCACAACAGCATGCCGTCCCAGTCCCTGCATGGCTGCACTGCACAGCACTCAGCATGGGCCCTAAACAACACCATACATGGCCCCGTGCCATCAGCACCACCAGGGCAGGACACCCTAGGTGCAAGGCACAGGCAGGCAACACACTCATGGGCATGTGCATGCACCAGTGCACAGTGAGGGCCATGTGATGACAGAGGGAACAGTCCATGGGAATGCAATTTCCCCATGCATAAAAAGACACCAATCCCCCAGCCACCCAATCCCAGCACAGAGCAATACACCAGCAACACAGCAACACACCAAGCATGGCCGACCCACAGGCAGACATGGCAGCGCCATGAGTAACAGCACTGACCATAGCCAGACCACACGTGCCCACCACCTACGAAGTGGCACGGCCCTGGGTGCACCACAGGCACACAACTGCTGCATGGCTCCACACGCCACCTGCAAATCAGACACTGACAAAGACCCATAGTGGACAAAAGGCTTTATATAACAAGAACAATACAAACAGCAATAAACAGGGTCAGGGATGGGGGGAGAGGGGTATGGGGGCAGGGGAGCAGGGGCTATACAGGTGGATGTGGGACAGCATGGAAAGAGGTCTTCAGAAGGGATGGGGGCTATGTACAGCAGGGAGTTGAATTGTCCATTATCTGTGGCCCCTGTCAGACCACCCCAGTCACTGTCTCTCCCTCCTCAATACTGCCATCTCCCGCATGTGGTGCCGCTGCAAGGCAAGGAGCCTCTTCTGGAGTGCAAGGACCCATCCAATGTTCCAGACATGTGGGCGTGCCGCCGCCCCCAGCTACTGTCCTGTGACCACCTAGGGGAAGGGACAGGACAGCCAATCAGTGTAAGGCCACACAAACACAATCCCACCCACAGTGTGCCGTGGACCGTGGGGGTATGCACCTCTAGGGGAACATAGACAGCCTGTGCATGGGGGCCACACCAGTCAGCCACACAGCACACCACAATGGCGCAGCCAGCCAGACAGTGCTGCACAGTGCGCCCATGTGCTCATGCCCATGGGCACATGACATGGAGCACCAGCACCATGGCAGCACACAATGTGGGGGCTGCAAGCACCCCCCTACCAGGTGGCTCAATGCCGCCACAGTACATGTAACAGTGGCATGGACAATGGCAGGTGCACTACCACAGCCCTGTGGCCACTGGGCCATGGACACCTTGGTCCGACCACAACACATGGAACTCACACTGTGACAGGTACCAGCAATGGAGACACACCTACCTGCCAGGTGACAACCTGCTGGTGCTGCTCGCTGTGGGCTACCATGGCCCTGTGCCCCTGTCGCAGCCTCCATGTCCTGCCTGTGGTCCTTGGGCCCTGTGGATATAAAGGTGGAGTGGATATGAGTACACAGGCAAGCATGGCACCCCCACCATACAGCCAGCATGGAGCAAGGCATGACCCTGACCGGCCTGCGGCCCCTGCCTGCAAAACCATGCGGTCAGGAGCCATGCATGGTGTCCAGCAGCCAGCAGGACGGTGCTGCCCCCCCCAGTGGACCATATACCACGTACCAACAACCACCACAGGGGAGCATGGGGCATGCATGACTATTGCTGACCCCTACCTGACTGTGGCACCACAACATGCTGGACATGAACCTGCATCCTGTGCAGCTGCTCTGGATCCCTGTGCCACAGGTCCCCATACCTGTGGGGGCACTGCTCAGCACTGCACACCACGGCTGTGTGGCTTTCCATGGCTGAGGTCACCAGTGCCCAGACATCCCTCCTGGCCTGCTGCAGTAGTATAGTGTCAAACAACTGGCCCTCAAATGGCATCACCACTGCCACAAGGTTGACTACCTCAACCTCTGACCAGCTGAGGGCCCTCCTAGTCCGTGCCTGCGCCATGTCCTCTGTCAGGTCTAAATGGTGGCCTGGATGGTGTTGTGAACATGCACATTGGTGCAGCATATGTGGAAGGCATGATAGGGAATGGAATGCAATGATCGTGCAACATGGTGATGCGCGATGTGGTAGCATTGCGCAGCCATGGACATGTGCAGTACACACGTGGCTGCATGGGGTCAGAGGTCAGAGACTTGATCAGAGACTTTGACTGCAGATAAGGACCGCTAAGCCCATCTAGTCTGCCCATTTCCCTACCTACAGGATAGGCTGCAGATCCTAGTTAACCAACAGCCTATATCTTCCTGCCCCCCACAAGAATTGCCTTATGTCTGTCCCATGCATTCTTGAATTCTCCCACAGTTTTAGATCCCACAACTTCCTCAGGAAGGCTGTTCCATGCATCCACTACCCTCTCTGTGAAATAATACTTCCTCACATTGCCCCTGAACCACCCTCCTTCTATCTTTAAATTGTGTCCTCTTGTTCTTGCAAGTCTCTTTTCTGAAAGATGCTACCCTCTTGGACTTTGTTGATTCCTTGAGGTGCTGAAAGTTTCTATCATGTCCCCCTCTCCCTTCTTTCCTCAAGGGTATACATATTAAGCTCCTTTAGTCTCTCCTCATCGGCTTCTCTTGCAGACCCTGCACCATTTTAGTTGCCCTCCTCTGGACTGCCTCTATCCTGTCTATGTCCTTGCAGAGATGGGGTCTCCAGAACTGGACACAGTATTCCAGATGGGGTCTCACCAACTGTCTGTACAGAGGGATAACAACTTCCTGTTTTCTGCTGCTGATGCCTCTCCCTATACATCCCAGTATACCCCCAGCCCTCCCTACTGCCTTCTCACATTGCTTGCTAACCTTAAGGTCATCTGATATGATTACCCCCAGGTCCCTTTACTGTTTTGTTGTTGTTACTACCTCCCCACCCATTGTGTATTCTTCCCTGGGTTCTTGTTTCCCAGGTGCATTATTTGCACTTTTGCATTGAATCCTAGCTGCCATCGTCTGACCATTCCTCCAACCTTGCCAAGTCCCTTTTCATCCTTTCCACGCCTCCTTGTGTATCAACCCTGTTGCAGATCTTTGTGTCATCTGCAAAAGGCATACTTTCCTTCAGTCCCTCTGCAATGCCACTGATGAAGACATTAAAAGGACTGGACCCAATACTGAACCCTGCGGTACCCCACTAGTAACCACCCTTTCTTCAGAGTGGACTCCATTTACAATTACCTTCTGTGTCCTGTTGTCCAGCCAATGTTTTTATTTATTTTTATTTAGTTTTTGTTGACCGGGTAAGTGCACTAGACAAATCCTGCCTATTTTCAGGCACAACCCGGGGGAGCGGGATACAGATGAATGCCAACTGAACTTGAACCAGATTAAGCTGTTGGTGGTATTTTTACCCAGGCTACCACCCTGGGACCCACTCCCAGGCTGGTTAATTTGACTAATAACCTTTTGTGTGGGACTGTGTCAAATGCCTTGCTAAAGTCTAGGTAGGCCATGTCCACAGCCCCTCCCTGGTCCACTACTTTGGTCACCCAGTCAAAGAAATTTATTAGATTCGTCTGACATGACCTTCCCGCTGTGAACCCATGCTGCCTTGGATCCTGTGCTCCACTGACCTCTAGGTACTCAACTATTCTTTCCTTCAGAAGTGACTCCATCACTTTCCCTACCACAGAGGTCAGACTGACAGGTCTGTAGTTTCCTGCCTCTGTCTTGGTCCCACTTTGTGAAGGGGAATCACATCCGCCTTCCTCCAGTCCTCGGTACCACCATCCTCCCATGATTTATTAAAAGAGTAGCCAGTGGTTTCACTAGTTTCTTCCTTAATTCTTTTAGAATTCTGGGGAATTCCATCAGGACCCATTGCTTTGTCCACCTTCAGTTTTGAGGTTCTTGCAGAACCCTTTCTTCTGTGAAAGGACTGGGATCGACCCCCTATCAAGAGTGCTTCTGTTAATTGGATTAGGCACTTCCCCTCCTCTTTTGTGAATACTGAGCAGAAATATTAGTTCAGTATTCCTGCTTTTCACTGTCCCCTCTGCCCACCCACCGTTCATTCTATTCAGCCTCACTATCCCTCCTTGGTCTTTCTCTACGCTCATTGATGTACCTATAAAGGTTTTATCCCCCTTCTTAACTGAGTTGGCTATCTTTTCCTCAGTTTGGGCCTTTGCTATTCTGACTTCCCTCCCTGCTTCTTTCTGCCTTAACTGGTACAGCTCTGTCCTGCTCCTTCTGTGTTTCCTTATACTTCTGGAATGCTATCTTTTTCTTCCTGACTTTCACAGCCACCTCTCTTGAGAACCATAGTGGCTTTTTCTTTCGTTTTGATTTGTTTATTTGCTTCACACAAAGGCTTGTTGCCTCTGTGATGGCAGTTTTGATAATTCCCATTGTTGCTCCACACTTCCTTCTAGCCTGTTTGTTAGTGCTTTTCACAGGCACTCTCATCTTGCCAAAGTCAGCCCTCCTAAAGTCCAGTATCCTCACTTTTGTAGTGGCTTGACTCTGTAGCTGAGTTTAACGTGAACCACACTGTTTGATGGTCACTTGTCCCCAGATGGCAACCCACTTCTAGATCTGAGATCCTCTCACTGCCCCCGTTTGAGAGTATGAGGTCTAAGATTGCTCCCTCACGAGTGGGTTCCGAAACTAGCTGTCTAATGCCTGCCACCTGTAGGGCGTCAAGAATGGCCCTGCTCTTGGATGTGGCTGCAGCAAATGTGCTCCAGTTAACATCTGGCATATTTAGGTCTCCCATCAACAGTATCTCCCCTTTCTCTGCCATTCTAAGAATGCCTTCCATCATATCATTGTCCATTCCTTCCCCCTGACTTGGGGTCTGTACACTAACCCTGTGCGGATTGTGGTGCCTTTCCAGTCTCCAAGGTGACCCACAGTGCCTCCTCTCCTCCCTGTTTGCTCTTTTTCAGTTGCTTTTATCCCTTCATTTACATAGAGAGCTACTCCTCCCCTCTTCTCCCCTGCCTGTCTCTCCTGTAGGTTATGTACCCTGGTATGTTAACATCCCAGTCATGGTTCTCTGTGTACCATGTTTCTGTGACTACTACGATATCCAGGCATCCCTCTTCCATTAAGGCCACCAGCTCAGGGAGCTTGTTGCCCAGACTACGAGGCATTGGTACTCATTACCCTCCATTTCTGATGGCCTTACCCCTTTTGCCCCATCCCTGTCCTTCTTGCCTTTGTCACTTTCTCCATTACCCCTGCCCTTCTCCTATCGACACCTCCATGTTGGTGTTTGCCACTACTACCATGATTGTTTGGGGGCTAGGATTTTCCTGCTCCTTTCAGTGCCTCCCCTTGGCTAGTTTAAAAGCTTGCCAATGAAGCATTTAAACCTATCACCTAGGATCCTGGTTCCCTCCCGGACAGATGCAGCCCATCATGCCAGTATAGGCTTGCATCACTCCAGGTGGACCCCAGTCCCAATGAAGCCAAATCCTGAGCTCCATACCAGTTTTTCAACCACTGATTGGATCCCATGGTATGGAACACCTCTCCTATGCCATAGATGGGTAGCACCTCCGAGAGGTTACGTCGTGCTGCTTGACTAAGGCCTCCCAATTCACACAACTCTTCCTGCACTTCTCTAATCCCTTTCTTAGCCAGGTCATTTGTTCCTAAGTGGACAAGGACATCCAGCTCCCTCCCTGTGCAGCTGCTCAGGCAATCCTGAGGATTCGCTCCCTGTCCCTCAAGCCATGGTGCCAGGCAGGCTGCCACCTCCCTCTCCCTTCCTTGCCCAGTTCTACCTTCCTAACAATGGGTCCCCCACCAGGGTTGTTTCCTTCCCCTGCAGGGTCCTCTGCCACCCTCCTGTGGGTCTCCTTTGTGGAGGTTCCCAACATCCTCCTTGGTCTCCACTGTTGGGTGCCTCCATAGAGGAACCACACTTTGCCAGAATGGCATGGGAATTGTGGAGGGTACAGCTGGAGGGATGTGCCTCTGTTCCACCACCCTCACCCTCCCTGAGCCCACTGTGGTCCAACCGCTCCTCTTTCTTGGCAACCTCTGAGGCAACGGCAGTGGCACTGGTGGTCCCTGGATGGAAGAGGAGGTCCCACAAATCCTGGCCAACTCAGCCTGGAGATGAGCAACCTCCTCCCTCAGCCCAGAGAGGTACCTGCAGATGGAACAACACCGCATCCTCCAGAACATCTCCCGGAAGACTGCTGCTCCACAGCCACTGCACTGCACCACTCCAATCATGTCTTATTTCTGGCCCCTTAACTGTTTGCAATCCTTACTCTTTCCTCTGTTTTTTTCTCTCTCCTTACTTTCTGCCTGTGTGCCCTTTAAGCTCCTGATTGTCCTGTTCTGAGACAAGAAAATGCTATATTTCTCAGTAGACCACTTACTTGTTCAGAGGCAGACCTCCAGCAGCTAGAGGGGGCCGGAGAGCTACTCTTGCCCTTCTAGGATGGTGGGTCCTTGGTGGTTCTGTGATCATTCACATTCACTGTGAAAAGCGCCGTTGGACAGCACAGACCATGGACCGGTATTGCAACCACAAGAGGTAGGTGTATGCTGGTGCAGGGCAACAGGGGCCTACATAAACAATGTCATGGGGACATACATGGGAAATGCTGACAACAACACACCATGCTGCCGTTGTCCACAGGTAGCTACAAGTCAGGACAGGAGAAAGAGGAGGGCTGTGGTCCTGCCCAGAAGAGAATGCCCAATTTCACGAAGGATGAGTCCAATGCCCTGTATGAGGCCTACCTCAACAGAAGGGGCTCCTCAGCAATGCCACTGGCACACCCCAGGAAAGGTCGGTTGGGTGGGTTGCGGTGGCGGACTACGTCAACCAGCATGGACACCACCAGTGAAGCACACAGGAGTGCAAGAAGAAGGTCGGGACAGACAGGAGACACATTAAGGAGAAGGTGGAAGACATACGTGCGTCCCGCAGTGCCATCGGTAGTGGCCCATGCACCTTTCCCACCATGATGGCAACAGAAGAACTGGTGGTATCCAACCTCAGTCACACGGCAGTGGAGGTGTCCCTGGTGTCCCTGGAGGAGGTTTCCAGATGGGCAGCAGCCCATCCCTGCATGGTGAGTGACACCCGACCAACATATCCAGCATGTGTGTGTGGGCATGTTGTGCTGCCCGCCACCATGTGGCATGCCACCTGTGTGTAGTGACACAGGCATGTATGGCCACAGGGCAGCATGTGGCATCTGACGTATGCCCACAGGGTGGAGAGGGACATGGGCCTGTAGTTCGAGCACTGACGCACTGTTTCCTCATTGCATCATTGCATCACCATCACGCCACCATGTGGATAAGGGGCAGGCCCCAGCCATGACAGTCTGTCCACTTTGACTGGCATGCATAGATTGAACAGGCTGAGGGCGAGCACCGCTGAGCCACCTGGCGGCTTTGACCTGGCACCAGATGTCGCCCTGGCTGGGTTCATGCACGATGATAGCCTGAGTGTGCTGCGTGCAAAGACCCAGCTGGGGGACATGTCCGATGAAGACATCACACTGATCTGGAAAGTGTTGGGGACATTGTGCCCAACATGTCCCTGGACGCATCACAGGATACATCTGGGAATAGCGCAGTGACCATGGCTGAACGGCTGCCACACTCACTGGCAGCACATTGGTGGTGGCACCACTGATGTGCATGGTGGGGGCAGTGGTGACTGTGTGGTGGATGGGCGTGGCACTGGCCAGCAGCTGGTTGTGAAGCAGCAGCAGGTTGTGGGGGATGTAGGGCAGCATGGTGCGAGGTCTGCTGCCAGTGTGTCTGTACAGCCTGGACACAATGTACAGTGCCCTGTGCAGCATCCACCAGAGAAGGAGGCTGATCAGGATGCCACAAAACCCCCTGCAGTCCAGCGCCCTGGACAGGGTGCACAGAATGCCAACTGCCTGGCTGAGCACACATGGTTGCTTCCCACATCCATGGAACACCAGGCACTGCTCTCCATGGAGATGCATGCACTGCGAGTGAAGGTGCAACAGTTGGCACAGCAGCAGGACAGGGACATTGCACAGATTATGGACAGGGTCTGCCAGTCGCGGGAGGCCATGACTGCGTCGATGGACCAAATGCCCGGTGTCATCGTGGCAGCAATGGACCACATGACCGGTACCATTGTGGTGGGTCTGGCATTGTTGGCTGCCACTGGGCTTGGCCATGTGCAGAGGACACCCTGCAGTGCACTATCCACCCCATGGTCATGGCATCTGGTGACCCCATTGCAGCGGATACTGGGATCAGATTGTGGCATCCCAGGAACACCAGGGGCAGACCTGTTTGGGCACCTCTCCACCCCTGTGTGGACATGGTCATGGTCCCATACATTGACCCATGGGGGGGCCTCAGACACACACCCCTTGGCCAGCCTGTGGCTGGTGATTGGCCTAGGCACTGCCACCCACATGGCTGTGGTGGCCGGGGTACCACGCAGTTGGCCTAACGTGTCTGCTGCCCTGCACCCCCATCTGCTGCTGTTGCCCTGTGTATGTGTGGGTGTTGTTGGTGCAGCATGCCTGTGGTGTGTTCTTGGCATGCTGTGCAGCATACCCCATGTGTATGCCGGCTGTTCAATTGGGGTGCGTGGCTTGGGTGTGATGATGGTCTTTACAGTTGCCTCTGGCTGTGCCTCTGCATCGGTGTAGTACCTCTGATCCATACCATGTACCGCTGTGTCTGTGTGTGTGTGCACATGCCTGTGCTGTGTGTGTGCGCATTGTGTCAGTGCCACCCTATGCCTGCCATGTGCCCCATACCATACATGCCTCCCACTGTGCTCATCCAGGTCTGTGTGTCATGTGCTGCTCTGTGTGCCTGTGCATCTCTGTGTCTGTGCACTCACCTGCATTCACTATAGTGCTCATGTGCGATGGTGTCCTTGTGGCGCCTTGCCTGCATGGCCATTCTTGGGTCGCATCTCCCATGGGGTGACTGCCCACCGCCCTCCAGGACATCACTGCTGTCATCCCTGCTACTGTCTCCATCTTCTGCCTCAACAGCTATCCCATGGTCAATGGCCATCTTGTGCAGTATGCAGCAGGCCAGGAATAGGCCACAGGCTTTTGATGGGCTGTATTGTAGGGTTCTGTCAGACCTGTCTAGGCAACAGAAACACATTTTCCACACGCCAAAGACATGCTCGATTATACCGCATGTGCCAGTGTGTGCCTCGCTGTATCGCTCCTATGTGGGGTCAATGGTTGCCGGTAGGGGATGAGCAGCCACGGCCGCAGCAGGTATGCTCCATCACCTGGGGTGGAATGGACATGGTTAGCCCTTTGCAGTGCTGTGACACTTCCTAGTCCTGAATGCCCACCACTCACTCTGGCACCCACCCCTCGGCAGTGCTGTGCAGACCCCAGCACATGATATACTCACCAATTAGCTGGACCATGGGGATGTCCCCATGTTTGAACCTCTGGCACAGTACGGAGCTGTGCCAGATGAATCATCATGTGCACTCCTGGGGTGTGTGGTATGAGCATTGATGATGCACCCGTGGCATTGCACACCACCTGGCAGTTCACTGACAGGTAAACCTTATGGTTGATGAAGACCGGCCCTTTGGGACCGGGTGGGATGCGGATGCCCAGGTGTGTGCAGTCAATGGCCCCAATCGAATCTGGCATGCATGCAACCCTGTGAAAGGCCTGCATGTCTGCTGTATACTCCACCTGTGTGCTGGGGAAATGTATGTACTCCACAGCATATGGCAGCAGAGCATTGAGGAATTGGGAAAGGAGGCGAGATGTGGCCGACTAGGTGATCCAAAATGGTGTGCACAGTTGGTCTTTGGAAGGTGCCTGTAGTGAGTAAGAACATCACTGCAGTCACCCTAGACTCCACAGACATGGCATGACTCCATCTGGTGGGTGCCTGCATCTTGTCACTGCACTGGAAGATCTCCTGATTCCCTACTGCCCGTCCATCCTCTCCATTCCGCCAGCGAGGGATTGCTGGAATTCCCAGGGTTTGATTAAAGACATCAGGATCCTGGGCTTTTGTTTTCTCGCACCAACCCTGTGGAATTCTTTACCTCATTGGTTGAGAGAATGCCCAACTGTCGATAGTTTTAGAGTTGGTTTAAAGACATATTTATTTAGTTTAGCTTTTCTTAGTCATGGATGATCGTTTTTAACACTTGTTTTAAATTCTTATTATTATGTATATGTTTTTATGTACAGTGCATTGGCTTTGAAAGGCGCTATAAAAATAAAGTTGATTTGATTTGATTTGATTTTATCTCACAGAGTTGTCTCAGAATTGTCCTGTTCAGGTGGTACCAGCCCACTATCTTTGTATCACTGTAGTTCTTGAATGTGATGCAGCCACATTGCTGTTCCTCCTGCCTCCTCACACCCCTCATTACCACCTCCATGTGGAATGGGCCACTGTTCATCTCACCTGGCTCTCCATTGGCTCCCTGCCTGGCTGTCAATGTGTGTGTGTGTCCCTCTGTCACTGTCTGTCTGTTTCTCTCTCTTTCTCTGCACAGTGTTGCGCATCTCTGTCTGTGTGTTTGGGCATGGATTTTATAGGCTCAAGTCAAGGTGGCACATCTGGGGTCTTGCTCAGTTGTGCCATGGTTTGTAGTTGAATATGCCATTCGCCACTTATTTATGGAGTACGCCCCTGCACTTGTGCTGCATACATTACAATTGTGCCTTGGTGCAGTGGGATTTGCACTGCACTGCACCCTCACAATGTTTGAATATCACTCTACAGTGCATTTCAGCTGTTGCGCTGGCACAACTCGTGCACATTGTGCAACTGCTTTGAATATCCAGCCCATTGTATTTCAAAACAAATTCTAACAACTTCAGTGAAAAAAAGCAGTCCCTGGTTTCATCCCTCCTCCCCACTGCTCAAGAATAGAGCAGCTGCATTAAGGGCACCTTCATGTGGTATATTAGAGTAGACGGACGAACGTCCACAGTTACTAAAACGGATTTTCATTTACATTTAAATCTTTTACCATTCTCAAAATGTAATTTGTGTCTTTGATTATGAAGGCAAAGTGTTCACAAAAGGATGGAGATGGAAGTCTACAAACTGTGATAGACTTTCAGTAAGCGACCCTATCCCTTCATAATAGGGCAGCCAGGAGGAGCAATAAGTGTTTTATGAATTTTTAGTAAGCAAGTAAAAAGTGGCTCTCACAGGTAAATCTGTAATTAAAATTCCATTTCTTGTTTATCTTCTTCCCCATTCTCATAGGTTTCCCTTATGCACTCATCCACTGCTGTTTCAGATTCAAAGTTGGATCAGAATGTAGTTTAAAATCAAAGTCACTGTTGCTGAGTTGTCTTCCAGCTTCTAACATATAGCCTCTTGTTCAAAATCCACATAGCTGCCTATATCTTTTTTAATCTCAATGTTCATATTTCGTTGTGAAAACTAAATAGCAAGTCTTTCTTCCTTGGTCATGATATTAAAGGAACATGGGGGAGGAGTTTTAAAGAGGCAGTCCAAATCTGCTTCAACTAAATTTTTAAATACACTTACTGCGGCACTTAAAGGGGGATTAAATGTTGAAACAGGTCTAAGGCGATTATAGCTTACCTCACTGTCGCTGCTCACAACCTTAGTAGTTATATCAGAGTTCTTCTTATGGAAAAATGATTTTAAGTTTAAGTTTCTACAGGCTTTATTGACCTCCATATGGAATTTACTGGTGGATGTAGTGGGAACAAAACTAAGGCCTTTATTTAATACTTGTGTCTCTGCCTCAGTCAATACATAACTCGATAGATCGGTTACCTGTATGTCGGTTTCTTCTGCAGCAGTTAACATTTCCTGCCCTTGCGGTTCCTATAACTCCTCAGTATTTTATAATGTCCTCGCCCCATCCTCATCCTCCTCTTTCCCCTCCTGGTCCTTTTAGGTTTCTGGTGTTATTTTTCCTGGTCAACCCCTGGAGTTGTTGGGTCCTGCATAGTGTATACGGTGGATCCTTTTCCTGATAGCCCAATGAAAATGATGCATCATACTCTCTTCAGGCTCTGATTTGCTGGAGCTGCTGTATTCAAACATGACATGTCTATTGCGTTTTAAAATACTTTTGTGGGTTTTATTCCAACTAAACACTTTGTCCAGCTCATAATTTTTGTCCCAAACAAATCTAATCTGCTTGGCTGCTTTTAAGTTATTATTGAGTCTTTAAGCTTTTTATTCAGTGTTTCAAAGTCAGAAGGATTTTGGAATTTTAAAACTTCTATTTCTTTCTTATTAATCTCTTGTTTTAGCTTTTCTTCTCTCACTTTGCTATATTTAATAATTAAATTAATAAGCTTAAAACTTGCCTCCACAAGTATTTTTTCTCATGCTTTCAAACACTGGACACTAGGAGATTAATTCACCTAGCTACATGTAGCTATATATAGCTGTAGAAAAATATATGTTGGATAAATTAAAAGAAGTTTGAAAGACAAGGTTGGGAGCATGGTAGAGCTACTAAACAGAGCAACCCTACTTATGCCACTGCAACACATGTTTGAGCACTAGCAACCCGGTGATTATATTTTTAGTCTTATGGGGCTTGACAAGGTCTTCCCCAAACCAAGGGCAGTAACTTTAATGATTTGTTACTGTCACATGACACCTTTTGGATCATTAACTTGAATGCAGATAGAGAACAAGGGCTAAATTATGGGTTTGAATTAAAGCCATTCCTGAAGAAGAAAAATAAATAAGTTATGCTCTGTATGTCCATCTGCATCTTTAGTGACACCCTCTGTTTATATTTGTAATATATTGTTCTGTATGGAGAAAGTTGTCTTTTATCTGATTGCACAGGCACTGTATAAAGTCCTGTTTTTTCCTCCCCTTTTAGTTGCATTTATCCTTTTAAGCTTGAATTTCTTCTTTGTTTATAATGTCCCTTCTCTATCATCATCTTTACATGTTTACCATTCAACCCCATCCCTCCCTCACTTTCCTATCCCTTGCCTTGTTTATATACATCTAGTGAAGTGTATCTATTTGGGATTCTGATTGTTTTTAACACAGTGTGACAGGTGTTTTGCTTTAGGTGATACCATTAATTATGAACCATGTGCTTTAACCAATTAGCATGCTACTTTGGAGTGTGATAGGTTTTGAATTTACTATATAATCTGCTGCTACACTTATACATATTAGCCTTTGAGAAAGGATGCTATTGTTTTTTCGAAATCTGTCAGGCATTTTTTATGCTACATATTTATACAATGTAATCAAATTTGAACTTTTTTTCAAGAGACCTGTGCCCTTGATCATTTGAGGTTGGTGAGTGCTCAACTTTTTGGTTTTGTGTTTTGAATTTTTTTAGTCTGGCAGCATCACTTTCCTAGTGCAAACTCCTGTTTGTCTGAGTTGAACTTTTTAGGAG
The DNA here is from genome assembly GCA_016271365.2 of Neoceratodus forsteri. Taxonomy (NCBI): domain Eukaryota; kingdom Metazoa; phylum Chordata; order Ceratodontiformes; family Ceratodontidae; genus Neoceratodus; species Neoceratodus forsteri. Next base: position 640,987,719 of record CM028134.1, read on the forward strand.
TGGAACACACAGGTTGCAGTCAGAGATCATTTTCTCCAAGAATAAAATCTCACCCTAGGAGCACAATATTGGTCTCACTTTAGAACATTTTTTATTATGCCTAATTCCTCGCTGGAAGTGACTCCTAATATGAGCTTTGCAGATGCTACACCTGGACCAATGGGGTACATTAATGAACTGCTGGATGCTGCAGTTTGCAGTAATCTATTTTATCAGAAAATGACGAGACTGAAGCTTGTATCCCTGGTGAGCAATCACTTTGGTGGCTTTCAGGAGCTGGAAAAATCACACACCAATGAAGATGAACATTTTGGAATTATACAAATCTGGAGGCATATGTAGCAGTGAAAAGAATACAGAGAGGTCTACGACTTGTAAAAAATCCTGTATGTTGCCAAGAAAACACATCATTTTTGAAAGCATAGGAAGAAATACTTGTGGAGGCAAATTTTAAGCTTATTAATCTAATTATTAAATACAGCAAAGAGAGAGAAGATAAGCTAAAACAAGAGATTAAAAAGAAAGAAATTGAAGTTTTAAAATTCCAAAATCATTCTGACTTTGAAACTCTGAATAAAAAGCTCAAAGACTCAATCCTGAAACTCGATAATGACTTAAAAGCACCCAAGCAGATTAGATTTGTTTTGGACAAAAATGATTATGAGCTGGACAGAGTGTTTAGTTAGAATAAAAACCCAAAGAGTATTTTAAAATGCAATAGACATGTCTTGTTTGAATACAGCAGTGCCAGTGAATCAGAGCTCTTGTAGAGTGTGACACATCATTTTCATCAAGACCAACAGGAAGAGGATCCACTGTATGCACCATGCAGGAGTCCATGGCTCCAGGAGTCAACTAGGGAAAACAAGACCACAAACCTAAAAATGACCAGGAGGGGAAGAGGAGGACAAGGATGGGGCGAGGACATTATCAAACACTGAGGAGTTACAGGAATTGCAGGGGCAGGAGATGGTAACTGCTGTAGAAGAAACCAACATACAGGCAATCAATCTATTGAGTTATATATTGACTGACACACAGACACAAGTAATAAACAAAGGCCTTAGCTTTTCTCCCACTACACCCACCAATAAATTCTATATGATGGTGGAGATCAATATAGCCTGTAAAACATAAACTTAAAATTGTTTTCCATAAGAAGAACTCTGATATAACTACTGAGGGTGTGAGCAGCGAAAATGAGATAAGCTATAATTGCTTTAGACTTGTTTGACATTTAATCCCCTTCAAGTGCCGCAGATAAGTGTTTTTGAAAGTTTACGTTAAGTGGATTTGGACTGCTTCTTCAAAACTCCTCCCCATGTTTCTTTAATTACTTGACCAAGAAATAAAGACTTGCTATTCAGTCTTTACAACAAAATATGGACATTGAGATTAAAACAGCTGATAAAGGTGGCTGCATGGTGATTTTGGACAAAAGGGACTATATGCTAGAAGCTGAAAGACAACTTGGCAACAGTGGCTTTATCTGAAGCTACATTCGATCCAACTTTTGAATTTAAAACAGCAGTGGATGAGTGTATAAGGAAGCCTATGAGAATGGGGAAATAGATAAACAAGAAAATTAATTTTTAATTACTGATTCACTTGTGAGAGGCACTTTTACTTGCTTCCAAAATTCATAAGACACTCATTGCTCCAACACCCTATTGTTAGTGTGATATGGTTGCTTATTGAAACTCTATCACAGTGTGTAGACTTCCATCTCTGTCCTTTTGTGGACACATTGCCGTCATAACTAGAAGACACAAATGATGTTTTGAGAATGTTAAAAGATTTGAATGTAAATGAGAATCAATTTCTAGTAACTATGGACGTTAAGTCCCTCTACTCTAATACACCGCATGAAGGGGTCCTTGATGCAGCTGCTGTATTCATGAACAGTAGGGGGCAGGGGGTGAAACTGGAGACAGCTTTTTAACCGAAGTTGTCAGAATTTGTTTTGAAATACAAAGTTTTTCTGTTTAATAAAGAATTTTTTTTGCAGATTAAGGGTACTGTCATGGGGGCTATTTGTGCCCCCTCCATTGTCAACATATACATGGGTTTATTGGAAAACACTTATGTTTTGGATAAAGATGTGAAACATTTTTTTGACCAGATTTGTTTCTGGAAGTGTTTCTAGAGATGATCTGTTTTTCATCTGGGGAGGCACTGATTCAGAGTTGGCATGTTTTATAAAAAACTTAGAAGGGACCAATAGTAACCTCAGATTCACTTATCAGGCCTCACAGACTGAAATGTGCTTCCTGGATCTTTCCATTAAGAAAGGAAGGGACACAGTGATGACTACTGATCTCTATAGGAAAGCGACTGATGGGAACACACTACTAAAACTAGCAACTGCCATCCATTCCATACTATAAATAATATCCCTAAGGGGCAATTCTTGCATACTACTAGAAATTGCAGTAGCAATGATAGTTTTCAATATAGTGCAGCTTCTTTAAGTAACCGATTATTACAACATGACTACAGTAACAGAAACATTAAGGGTGGGTATGAGTTTGCAGCGGAAAAAAGTAGAGATTCCTTGCAAGTGTGTGAAGGAATGATACTAGAAATGTACAAGACAGTAGATTTCATTTTGTTCTTAAATTCTCCACAAGGCAAATGCAATAGAAAAGATTATTAGGAAGCATTGGAATGTTCTGGAAAGACCCTGGCCTAAGAGATAACATCAACCCCATCACATATGGCCTTTAAAAGACCCCACTTTGAGTGATAAATTGATGCATGATCACTTTGCAAACTATACTGGTGGAATAGAACTTGGTTACACACCCATGCAAAAGGTGTCATCCCTATAAAAAATGTATGTGTGTCCAGTGATCAACAAGGGTGAACACTCTAGGAATTAAACTGCAGGACAAGTCTCTGAAATCAGCCAACATGTAACTTGTGATACTAGGGATTAATTTACCTAGCTACATGTAGCTGGAAAATATGTAGGAAAAACTAAAACAAGTTTGAAGGACCTGTTTAGGGAGAATGGTAGAGCTATTAAATGGTGTGAAGCCACTTATGCCACTGCAGCACATGTTATAGGCACTAACAACCCCAGTGATCATATATTTAGTTTTATGGGGCTTGACAAGGTCTTCCCCAAACCAAGGGGTGGTAACTTTAATGATTTGCTACTGACACGTGAAGTCTTTTGGATCATTAACTTGAACATAGAAAGAAAACAAGAGTTAAATGATGGGTTTGAATTAAAGCCATTCCTGAAGAAGAAAAATAAATAATTTATAGAAACATAGAATTTGGCCGGCAGATATGACCGCTTGGCCCACCTAGTCTGCCCATTTCCCTACCTAATGGATAAGCTGCAGATCCTACTGTAGTTAACCAACAGCCTACTTCCTCCTACCCCACTAGAATTGCCTTATGCCTGTCCCATGCATTCTTGAATTCCCCCACTTTTTTTGACTCTATGACCTCCTCAGGAAGGCTATTCCATGCATCTACCACCCTCTCTGTGAAGAAATACTTCCTCACATTACCTCTGAGCCATCCCCCCTCTATCTTCAAATTGTGTCCTCTTGTTCTTGCACATCTCTTTTTCTGAAAGATGCTACCATCTTGGACTTTGTTGATTCCCTTGAGGTATTTGAAAGTTTCTATCCTGTCCCCTCTCTCTCCTTTCCTCAAGGATATACATCTTAAGCTCCTTTAATCTTTCTTCATATGTCTTCTGATGCAGACCATCGCCATTTGGTTGCCCTCCTCTGGACAGCCTCCATCATGTCTATGTCTTTGTGGAGATGGGTCTCCAGAACTGTACACAGTACACAGATCTGGTCTTACCAACTGTCTGTATAGAGGCTAACAACCTCTTTTTTCTACTGGTGATGCCTCTCCTATGCATCCCAGTATCCCCCCAGCCCTCCTTACTGCCTTCTCACATTGCTGTCTCACCTTTAGGTCATCTGATATGCCTACCCCCAGGTCCCTTTCCATTGTTGTTGTTGTCAGTATCTCACCCCCCATTGTGTACTCTTGCCCTGGGTTTTTGTTTCCCAGGTGCATTACTTTGCACTTCTTTGCATTGAAGCTAAGCTCCCATACATTTGACCATTCCTCCAACCTTGCCAAGTCCCTTTTCATCCTTTCCACCCCCACCTTGTGTATCAACCCTGTTGCAGATCTTTGTGTCATTTGCAAAGAGACATACTTTCCTTCAGTCCCTCTGCAATGTCACTTATAAAGACATTAAAAAGGACCAGCCCCAGTACTGAACCCTTTGGTACCTCACTAGTAACCCTACTTTCTTCACTGTGGACTCCATTTACTACTACCCACTGTGTCCTGTTGTCCAGCCAGTGTTTCACCCAGGCTACCACCCTGGGACCCACTCCCAGGCTAGCTAATTTGATAATTAATCTTTTGTGTGGACTGTGTCAAATGCCTTGCTAAAGTCTAGGTAGGCCATGTCCACAGCCCCTCCCTGGTCTACTACTTTGGTCACCCAGTCAAAGAAATCAATTAGATTTGTTTTACAAGAGCTTCCTGTGAATCCATGCTGCCTTGGGTCCCATGCCCCACTGGCCTCTTGGTACTCAACAATTCTTTCCTTCAGAAATGATTCCATAATTTTCCCTATCACTGAGGTCAAACTGTCAGGTCTGTAGTTTCCTGCCTCTGGTCTTGCTGCCACTTTTGTGCAGAATCACATCCACCCTTCTCCAGCCCTCAGGTACTACACCATCCTCCCATGATTTATTAAAAGGGTAGTCAGTGGTGTTACTAGTTCTTCCCTTAGTTATTTTATAATTCTGGGGTGAATTCCATCAGGCCCCATTGCTTTATCCACCTTCAGCTTTAAGAGTTCTTTCAGAACCCTTTCTTCTGTGAAAGGACTCATATCAATCTCCCTATCCAGAGTGCTTCTATTGACTGGATTAGGTATTTCCCCCTGCTTTTCCATTGTGAATACTGAGCAGAAATATTCATTCAGTATCCCTGCTTTTTCACTGTCACTCTCTGCCCAACCACCTTCCTCTTTATTCAACCTCAGTATCCCTGCCTTTATCTTTCTTTGCTCCCTAATGTACCTATAACAGGTTTTATCCCCCTTCTTAACTGAGTTGGCTATCTTTTCCTCAGTTTGGGCCTTTGCTATTCTGACTGCCTTGCCCACTTCCTTCTGCTTTAACTGGTACAGTTCTCTGTCCTGCTCCTTCTGTGTTTCCTTATACTTCCCGGATGCTATCTTTTTCTCCCTTACCTTCCCTGCCACTTCTTTTGAGAACCATAATGGTGTTTTATTTCATTTTGATTTTTTTATTTGCTTCACACAAAGGCTTATTGCCACTGTGATGGCAGTTCTGATGTTTCCCCATTGTTGCTCCACCCCACCTTCTTGTCTATTTGCTAGTGCTTTTCTGAGGCACTCTCCCATTTTGACAAAATCAGCCCTCTTGAAGTCCAGTACCTTCACTTTTGTGTGGCTTGACTCTACAGCTAAGTTTATTGTGAATCACACTGTTTGGTGGTTGCTTGTTCCCAGATGGCTACCCACTTCAAGATCAGAGATCCTCTCTCCATCCCCATTTGAGAGTACCAGGTCTAAGGTTGCTCCCTCCCAAGTGGGTTCCAAAACTAGCTGTCTAAGGCATGTTCCCTGTAGGGCATTGAGAATGGCCCTGCTCTTGGAAGTGGCTGCAGCAAAGGTGCTCCAGTTAACATCTGGCATATTCAGGTCCCTCATCTGCTATATCTCCCCTTTCTCTGCCATCCCAAGGATGCCTTCTATAATTTCCTTGTTGATTTCTTCCCCCTGAGATGGGGATCTTTATACAACCCTTGTGCGAATTCTGGAGCCATTTCCAGTCTCCAGGGTGACCCACAGTGCCTCCTCTCCTCCCTGTTTACCCTTCAGTACTGTTGCTTTGATCCTTCCCCACATAGAGAGATACTCCTCCTTTCCTCCTCTTCTTCCCTCCTGTCCCTCCTGTAGATTGTGTACCCTGGTATGTTGACATCCCAGCCATGGTATTTGTGTACCATGTTTCTGTGACTGCCACAATATCCAGGCATCCCTCTTCCATAAAGGCCACCATTTTGGGAGCATTTTACCTAGACTATAGGCATTGGTACTCATTACCCTCCATTTTTATGGCTTTATTTCTTTTTCCCCATCCCTGTCCTTACTGCCTTCGTCTTTTTCTCCATTGACCCTGTCCTTATCCCTATCGACTGCTCTATCTTGGTGTTTACCTCACTAACAACCCTGATTTTTTGTTGGGGGCTAGGATTTCCCTTCTCCTTTTCAGTACCTCCCCCCTTGGCTAGTTTAAATGCTTGCCAAAGAAGCATTTAAACCTATCACCTAGTATGCTGGTTCCCTTCTTGGACAGATGCAGACCATCACACCTGTAAGGCCTGCATCCCTCCAGGTTGAGCCCCAGTCCCCAATGAAGCCAAATCCCTGAGCTCTGCACCAGTTTTTCAACCAGTCATTGAATCCCATGGTACAGATACCTAGCCTCATCCATGCCATAGACAGGTAGCATTTCCAAGAAGGTTACCATGTGTGCTACTTGTCTAAGGCCTCCCCAACTCCACAAACTCCTGTTGCACTGCTTTGAGCCCATTCTCAGGCAGGTCATTTGTCCCTAGGTGGATAATGACATCCAGCTGACTCCCCCTTGCAGCTGCTCCCATGATCCTGAAGATTCATTTCCTGTCCCTCAAGCCATGGCACTGTACAGGCACTCCACTCCATTTCCCTCCCTCCCTCCCCAGTTCTACCCCTAACAACTGGGTCCCCTGACAGGAGTTGTTTCCTTCCCATGTGGGGTCCTGTGCCACCCTCCTGTGGGTCTCCATTGTGGAGGTTCCCAGCATCCTCCTTGGTCTCCACTGTGGGTGCCTCCATAGAGGAACCATGCTCTGTCAGGTGGCAAATGAAGTGTGGAGAGGCACAACTGGAGGAATGCACCTCTGTTCCACCACCTCACCCTCCCTGAGCCCACGTGGTCCAACCACTCCTCTTTCTTGGAAACCTCTGAGGTAGTGGTGGTGGCCTGGGTGGTCCCTGGGTGGGGAGCAGGTTTCCTGAATCATTGCCAGGTCAGCATGGAGACAAGTAATCTCCTCCCTCAGACCAGAAAGGTGCCTGAAAATAGGGCAGAAATGCAGTTTCCAGAATGTCTCCTGGAAGACTGCTGCTCCACAGCCAGTGCATTGCACCACTCCCCACATGTCTGTGTCTCTTCCTGTTACAGATGCTTTTCTTTTGTTGTTTTTTTGTTCTTGTTTTAGTGTGTGCAAGCTTGTGAGTGTCTCTACCCCCTATTCAGTGTGCTGTGCCTTTAAGGATATGAACACGTGTATGTTGTTAACAGTTTTGGGGAAGTGATGTCAGAACCCCTGCTATAAAGGAAGTTATGCACTTGGGGCTGGTGGGGTGAGGGGCAGGGTAGGAGGGAGTAAACCTATGCCGTCCAGAAACAATCAACTACAACTCTGACCCTCCACCCCAGGGAGTACCTTCCTTCCTTTCAGACACCTATTTCACAGAGATTAAGTAACAGGTCTAGTCAAAAATTACTACAAATATCTCCCAGCTACAGTTCCTCCCTGGCAAATTAAAGTTAAACTAAGACAAGTCAACCCCAAAACAGAGTCAATTCTAGCTACTTACACAGGTCCAAAAAGTAATAATTCAGTTCAGTGTAGTCTAGAAAATAACCTAGATTTATGTTCTGTATGTCCATCTGCATCTTTAGTGACACCCTCTGTTTATATTTGTAATATATTGTTCTGTATGAAGAAAGTTGTCTTTTTATCTGATTGTATAAGCACTGTATAAAAGTCCTGTTTTTTCCTCCCCCCCTTTTAGTTACATTTATCCTTTTAAGCTTGAATTTCTCCTTTGTTTATAATGTCCCTTCTCTATCACCATCTTTACATGTTTACCTTTCAAGCTGATCCTCACACTTTCCTTCCCTTCCTTGTTTATATACATTTAGTGAGGTGTATCTATTTGAAGTTCTGATTGTCTTAACACAGTGTGACAGGTGTTTTGCTTTAGGTGATACTGTATCATTAATTATGACTCGTGCTTTAACCAATTATCATGCAACTTTGGAATGTGATATTTTTTGAATGCACTATATAAACTGCTGCTACACTTACATATTAACCTCTGAGAAGGATGGCATTGTCTGTCTGAAATGTGTCAGGTGTTTTTTATGCCACATATTTATAAAATGTAATAAAATTTGAACTTTTTTTTAAGAGACCTGTGCCCTTGTTCATTTGAGGTTGGTGAGTGCTCGACTTTTTGGTTTTGTGTTTTACAGTTTTTCAGTTTTGCAGCACCAGTTTCATAGTGTGAGCTCCTGTTTATTTAAATATTTGACTGATGGTTTATTATATTCAAAATCAATTTACATCCTGAAGGACTCACAGTCTAAAAGGCTGCTCTTAAAACCCAAATCATGCTAAAAATTGAAATTTTTAAAACATGAGCAGCCACCTCTTAGAACTGTCTTCCAAGTACAGTTAGATCTATTGTGAATCAGCTTTATTTTAACAATGCACTTTTGTCTTTATTATTGTGCCAATGTGAATATAACAAAATATTTTTGCATGCCTTTGTTGTAAATGTACTTTTTAAGGCTGCTTGGCATAGCCAGCAGACTCCTTGTGGACACTCCAGAGTAGACCCGCAGGAAGGAAGTAGGACAGTTTAGCAGTGAATGATGGATTAACATTGCATGTTTCTCTTTCCAGTTCCCCAGATAAGGCCAAATACACTATTAAGTGTTTTGTATATGCATGGGCAGCAATGCTGGAGACAAAGGGTAGAAGTACAGTCAGCCTGTGACTGGGAAAGTGAAAATACAGTTTTCTGCACAAATTAATGCACCAGCAGCAGTGTAGCTAATCAGATGAGAAAAGCTGTGGAGAGCTCTGAGTAGTGATCTGGTAAGCAGAATGTACCAGCTGAGACATTTACTTTTCAATTCCCCCTGAATGGTAAACCCATGATACTTTGCACTGGGTTTTAGGCTTTAGAATGAATACATGTGGATTTTAGTTTTACAAAAAAAAGACACATTGGAAATTATCTGTCCTCTTGTATCTTTTATGCATCCTATATATCGCTCTTGTTTTGAACTGACTCTATTATGCCGCTTTATGGGGTATATTACTTCCTATGATATGAGAGTTACAAAAATACCTTGGTATGTAGTGGATTAGTCATGGTGCTTGAGGGAGCGAGTACATTGTGTGTGCCACTGTCTTGAACATCTGGGGGCTGACAGTGATTAAACAATCTTTCTGGTCCATATGGATCTGTGTTGGTTTGTTGCAGACCAAACACATTGTCATTACTTTGGGTCTTCTAGAGTGGATGAAAAGAAAGAATTTTCTCCAGCCTGGTGGCACTGAGGGCTGAGGCACTGGCTGCCTTACCTCTCGCTACACTGATGACCCAGGACCGGGAATGAACCCGGGCCATTGGGGGTTGGCAGAGGCAAGAAAGGATCGAGCATCTGGAGGACTACTCTCCTCTCTTGAGGAGGGAGTAATCGTTGTCCTGCCTGTCGATTGCCCTCTGGTGGGGGCTGGAATGTGATGCAGGCAGGGAGAAAGGCAGCCAGCAGGCATGGCATAAGTGTGCCCCCACACAGACGTGCCTATGCTGGGAGGGAGGGATGCAGAAAATGGAAAAACAGTGGCCAGGGGCACCATGATGTCCCCACTCCATTCCACTGGTCCACTGTTATCACCTCCCTGGATTTGGATTGTGCTCTGGGGAGTGAGGTAGCTCCCTTCCTGGCCCCACCATGGGGTTCAATCCATGGGTGGGTCTCGGTGATGGTTGGGGTGGTTGTGCTGGTGGACAGATGATTTGGTGCCGAGTTTCTGCCCTCAGCATGCCCAGGAGGATAAAAAGTAAATAAAAAGAAAACATTTTCATTTATGTAGTGCTTTTCATACACAAAAGTACTTTACAAGCAATTCATTTATATAAGATAGCCAAGTTAAGGCAAGGCAAATTTTTTTTCTAGAGCACTCTTTTCCAAAGGCTCACTGTGCTTCACAATGAAAACGTCATAATGCAGCATTAATAAATACATACATAATAAGTACAGAATGCATGAACTTATAATTGAAACTGTCTAAAATCTGTCTGGAACCTTGATAACTATGTAGGTTTTCAGGGAGGTCTTTAAGGCCACCACTGTGCCAGCTGATTGAACCTTCATAGGCAGGGCATTCCATAGCAAAAGAGGTGCCACACCAAATGCCCTGTCCCCAGATTAGTTTAGGTAAGAAACGAAGACAGAATTTAGACCTGCATCAGAGGCACAAATAACCAGGCGAACCTTTAAGTAGTCACTTCCCAGCTCCATGTAGAGGCTTTGAATGTTATCAAGCATATTTTGTAGGTGGTGAACCACCACATTAGGAGCCACTGCAGCACAAAAAAAAACAGTGTGATATGGTCCCTCTGGGAAGAACCCACAGTCAGCTGGGCTACAACTTTGTGGACCAGCTGCAGACATCACATCAAACATCCTGATGACCCTAAGTACAGAGTGCTGCAGAAGTCAAGCCTGGAGGTGAAAAAGGCATGAAGAAACATAACCAGGTGAACTGGAGCTAGATGCGGTTTAACCCAGATGATGTTACAGAGCTGATAAAAGCCAGACCAGACCACAGCTGACACTTCAGGCATCAGCTTATGATTCAAAATTACCCCAAGATTCTTTACCACATCTGCAGCTCTGAGTGGTTGGCTATCCAACAAAAGAATTATCGCCATACCACCCTTCATCACCGGGCTCTGCCTACCTGACTTGACAATCATGACCACAGTCAGGAATCATTAGGTACAGAAATAACTGGACACAGGGATGCCCGACAGCTAAAAAGAAGCCAGGTAAGCCCAGGATCTAGTCTTAACTAGGCTGACATAAACACTTGAAGGCCATCCAGCTGTTAATTTTGTCAAGACAGGAGTCACGTGATGCAGGCCCATATGTAACAGCTTCCAGCACCTGCCCCACTCTAATTTCACTATTTGGTTTAAAATTACTGCTTTGCAGATCAAGGTTGCTTGTTCCAGCCTGTCTAGTTATTTTGGACTATTAATCTGTGCTCTTGGTGGTCTTTGTTCCATCTGGAGTGCTTTTCTCGTGACTGGATAGACACTGAAATGAAGCAAGTGCCACATTCCAACACCCACCACCAACACGGAGAAAGCTCAAAAGCGCTCAAGGGCTCGGGTGCTGCCACTGGAACAGCAACTCCTACACCACTGGAGGTCCCTCTTACTGAGGTAAAATTCCTGGCCGAATTTCAACCCTTTAAGTAGGCCCTTCAGGACCTTACATCTGAGCTCAAATCCCTCTGGCTGACCTTGGTGAAGCTACTAAAAACATTGCTGATGTTGCTGCACGTACTGTCTCTCTGGAACGCTAAGTTAGTCCCAAAGGTGGTTTCTTTGCAGCAGAAACTCCAGAAGGTTGAGGAGAAACTCAAAAATTTGGAAAGTCGAAGCCGTCATAACAATCTGGTAATTTTCGGCCTTCCTGAGGATGCTGAAGAGGCTTCTCCAATCCTGTTCTCTCAAAAGCTTCTGGCAAAAATTGTGGGGCCATCTCCAAAAAACTCAGTCTACATGGTTGAGCAGGCTCACTGCTCTCTTGACCCAGACCATCAGATGGCTGTCCTCCGTGGCTGTTTATCCTCAAATTGCTTCAGTATATGGATAGGCAGCTTATTCTATCAAGGTTCAGGAGCTCCGTGAAATCCTGTGGGAGGGTTTCAGAATCAGGATTGCTCAAGATCTCCCAATGGCAACCAGTAGAAATGGGTGGTGTATCACCCTGGTGTCTAAGTTAATTGCAGTGGGGTGCACTTTAAAGTACTGTACCCTGCCTGTCTATCCGTCCTTCACCAAGGATCCTGGTCTATTTTGAATCAGTGGAGTTGGCTGCCCAGAACTTCAGACTTTCTTTCCAGAGCTGTTCCAGGAGAAGACGATTTTCCTATTCTTCAGTGGCTGCCTGAGTCCTGCAACCAAAGATTGCTGAAGTGTATGGCATATGTTATTTTTTGACAGTGATTTGTCTGGGCCTGGAGATGTTCCCTTTATCTGTTTGTTCCTGCCTTCCTCAGTGGACTGCCGTTTTAGCCCTGTGGGAGCTACCGTCTGTTGCTTAGAGGAGGTTTACCCCACAACATCACAGCTATAGCCTCTGCAGGATCACTGGACATCATGGAGTTTATCATGTCTCTGCTAGATTTTGTGTTTATGGACTGTCTGTGTCATTTCCTCCAGAACTTGATGGACCTTACTTTGTTGCAGTGACTTTCTATTTTTGGACAGCCACACAAGAAGGCATCTCAATGGTTCTTGACCTACTTCCTTATATAGCTGGCCCGCTGTTGTCCGGGCTGCCTGGAAAATGACTGATTGCCTGTCTTTTGTTAGGTACCTGTATGAGGAGAGGAGGGGATTTTATTTCTCTGGGAAGTAGTGTTTTGAGCAATAATTTTTTCTTGCTCCAACCTGGCTGGGAATCTGAACTTTACTATCTGTGTATATGTTCGTATGGGGTGGATAGGTTCACTGTTCCACCACCCTCAGTTTTGATGGTAGGCTAGTTCTTTTATTCTTTTATATTTTTATCTCTTGTAGTTTATATTGTATACTTACAGTTAGATCTAGTTCTGAATAGTTGTTTCATCAACTGGGTTTAATGGGAGGAAGCAGGTAGGGAATTTATTCGCTGCTTAGGGGATGGCAGTTATGAACTGGCTATGGGGAGAGCTTTGGCCTGAGTTTTCTACTGTTTGTTGGGTATGGTGGGGTGTTCTCCAGGGCTACACATTTGGCTTCTGGGATTGTGTGTGTGTTGGGGGGGTGTCGGCTATTGGAAGGTGGCCTTCTTTTTCAATGCTCCTTAGGGTTGCTGTTTCAGGGCTTTTAGTACTGGGGCCTTTGTGTCCTATTTATTATTTATATGTCTTCCTTGCCTTTCTGTGTGGGGTTTGGGGTGGGGGTTTGGACCCCAGCTTTTGTCTCGTCGACCTCCGGGACTGGAGAGGGAACTGTTGGGGCAGTTGGTTCAACATTGTTTTGCTGGTGGGGAGAGGGGGGGTTTCATGTACATAATTTTTGTAGGTATGGGGGAGCTGGGTGGTTTGTGAGGTTGATGGGGGAGGGTTCTTCCTCAGAGCACATTCCTTGGGATTGGTAATCTAGGGCATCCTTTTTCCTGGTCTGCTTCCCTTGTTACCTGCCTGATGATGGCCAAGTATAAATTTGTAATGTGGACCATCAGGGGGCCCATGATAAGAAGAAAAGATTTATGGTGTTGAGCCACCTTCAAAAGCTTAACCCACAGGTGGTTATGCTTCAGGAAATGCATTTGAAGAGCGAGGAGGTGGCCTGTTTCTGTAGAAGCTGGGTAGACAAAGTTCTGGGGCAGGTGTCCATTCCTCCCAGGGTGGCATAGCTATTTTAATTGCTCAGGGCACGCAATTCCAACTTCTTCAGGAGTTTGCTAATCCGAGGATAGTTCATTTTGTTGCATGACCATCTAGGTATCGCCAAAGTTATTTTGGGTTCAGTGTATGGCTCCGATATAGACTCCCTGCCTTCTTTTCCATCCATGAATATCAGCTAGCTTTCTTCCCCTGCTCACAAACATTCTTGGGCGGTGACTGGAACTTGATTTATCAAAGATGATCTGGACAAATATGGGTCTGTTAGGAGAGGTCTGTCACCTGGTCAGTGGGGACTCAGAGGCATGTTGGATAGTATGGGTTTAGTTGACCCCTGGCAGTTCTGCATCCCGTGACCAAATACTTTTGTCTCAACTGTTCATGGCATGTCCTCTAGGATAGATTTCTTTCTGGTGCATAGATGTGCCTTGAACAGTTTGTTATCCTCAAGATACCTCCCAGAGTACTGTCAGACCATGCCCCAGTCATGCTGTCCCAGATTTTGTTAGCAGCTGAGGCCTGGGATGGAATTTGGTGGCTGAACACCCAGCATATAGGAGCTTATGGGATCCTACAGTGATACACCTTAAGGATTTTTTCACTCCTTCTTTTCACCAATGAGTGGTCAGTGACAAGACTGGATTGGCTATTGGGGCTTTAAAAGCCATGGTTTGGGGAGAATGTATTAAGCTAGCCACTAAGAGACAGATTGCCATATACTAAAGGGTGACAAGCTGCTAGCTGAAGTGCGCAGTTTGGAAGAAACTGTCATCTGTCTCCTCCACTGCACTTTGGCAAAGATTGGAGTCGGCTCGTCTTAAATATGCAGATTTTCTGGCTGAAAAGGCAGAGATAGCCATTCTCCAGACTAAGTCCCAATACTTAGAATCTGGGGAATGGGCTGGCAGGCTCTTGGCATGGAAGCTTCAGCAATTGGAGGAGTCATGGGTTGTCCCCCATCTGTGGCCCGATCCCACGGCTGCCACACTCACTAATTTGAGGGACATTGTAGACTCCTTTAGGGGATTTTATCAGGCCCTCTATGAGGCTCCAGTGTCTTCCCCTGATGAGTGGGTTGTGATTGTGGATTACCTGAACCAGGTCACTCTCCCATGTCTTTCCCAATCTCAGCAGGAAGTACTGGAGGGACCTATCCTGCTGAGTGAGGTCAGGCAGTCATTGGTCAGCTCCCTTTGGATAAAGCTCCTGGCCCCGATGAGTTTTGTAATAACTTTTACAAAGCCTTCTCTGATGATATTGCCCTTTGCTCACCCAACTTTTCAAATCCTTCTTAGCTGATGGCCTGCAGGATTACTTCTTTACCCAGGCCTGGATAACTCTCCTCCACAAACCAGGTAAAGATGCGTTCTTTCTGGCCAGTTATAGGCAGCTCTCTCTTCTTAATTCAGATCTAAAAATCCTTGCCAAGGTTTTAGCTAACAGACTACAATTAGTTTGGGACCCCCTTATTTCAGCAGAATAGGTGGGTTTTATGGTGGGACGTCACTCCAGTGATCATGTTCGGAAGCTGCTACACCTGATCTCTGCATCAGTGGACAGCAGGTCCCCTGTGGCCATGATCTCTCTTGATGCATAGAAGGCCTTCTACCGTGCGTCCTGGACCTTTCTTTTTGAAGTCCTGCAGTGGTTTGGTATTCCTCATAATTTCTGCTCCTGGTTGCAGGTGCTCTATACTAAACCTACGGCAAGAATCAGGTGTAATGGCTTGCCCTCAGTGGCTTTTCCCCAAGGCTGGTGCACAAGGCATGGCTGTCATCTTTCCCCTTTTTTGTTTAATCTTTACCTAGAACCCCTGCTTCAACACCTTCACGCCTCTCCCGCTATCCAAGATATACTGATTGGGGAGGAGCGTTACAAATTATCTACTAATGTGGATGATCTGTTGCTCCATGTAGACAATCCAGCAACTTCTATCTCTGCGCTCTGGCTGAAATTGCTGTATTTTCCAGGATAGCAGGGTATAGGCTGAACCTTGATAAAACCCAGGTCATGCCCCTTAACGCTTTTGTTCTCAAGCGAGATATTGTGGATTTAGGCTTTTCATGGGAGCCTAAGGCTCTCAAATATCTGGGGATTTCCTTGCTTCTCATCCTCTCAGATTTGGTCCCTCTGAACATCCAACCCCTGCTTCAGGCGATTAAAGATGACTTCTCTAGGTGGTCATCTCTCCCGATGACTTTTTGAGGTCATTTCCACATTCTCAAGATGAATATTCTACCCTGGCTACTCTATCCAATGAGGATGCTTGGAGTAGATTTCCTTAAGGCCTGGTTTATCTCCTTGCAGAGACTCTTGAATCGCTTCCTCTGGAAAGGGAGAGCAGTTAGGTGGGCTTACACTAAACTTACCTTTTCAGGGACCTGGGCAGCCTATGTCTTCCTTATCTCTATCATTACCTATTTAGTTCTCCATGAGCTAAATTCCTGCATTGAGCAACGCCCACAGTAGAATATGGGGATGGGGATTACCTTCCCCTCTGGCTCTATATTGAGTCCCAGCTGTGCTGGTCTGTTGGTGTCTCCTGTGCTAGTCTCTTGCACGTTAAATCTCCCATTTACCAGTTGCAATCTGCTCCTCCACTTCTCTGGTCTATCAAAGCCAGGTTACAGCTGGAACACTTCCTGAGGTTGGATAGGTCCCAGTCTCTGTCAACCTATCCTGTCAATCCTAATATTAGGATAGGGGCCATTGGATACCTGTCGCCTTCTGTTCTTAGTTAGCGAATGTTCCCATCTCCTCTCTGGTGGATGACAGGAAGCTTATCTCCACTCACAGCTTCAAGTGCTTTTTGCAATCCCCACTTCCATGTTTTTAAATGCTGGCAACTAGTGGCTTCCTTCACTTCAGTTTTGGGTGCTCCTGGAGTCTTTTCTTGTGAGATCCTCTCTCCTGGCTATTGCTGCTGGCTGGTCAGCCTCATTCTGTGTCTGGGGTGTGCTCTTGTCTGCAGTCACTTTCACCTTACACCCTCTCAGGTATCTGCTTTTATTGGCAGCAGATTTTCCAGTGGCTAGCTGATCCAGGCCACTGGAGGTGTGTCTGGTGCAACTTTTCAATTTCTTAAGAGAGACCAGTATTGTTGGACTCAGTTTTGTATTTTACATAATGTTTATTAAACCCCCTTTGTCCTGTTCAAAATGGGGTGATCGGACATACCCGCTTGTACTCGGTACGGCACAACAGATGATCACCTGTATCATATGTTATGGGAATGTCCTAAGATGATCCCCTTCTGGTCTCATATTAACACCTCACTTGACTCTTTGCTAGAATTAGAGGACACCTTCACTGCTGAGATCTGCTTGTTTGGGGACTATCCGCCTTCTATGTTTGGCCACAAAGCGCACATGGCTATGATCTGCATAGTGGCTAAGGCAATCATCTTCTGGCACTGGTGGGATGCTAGTATCCCACCTTACAAGGAATAGAATGGTGAGATGCTGCAGGCACTAGCAGTGGAGAAACAAACCACCAGACTTCATCAGCATCCTGACCTCTTTTTTCATAGGTGGGAGCAGTTCCATACTCTTCTTTCTATTCATAGGTTGCCCAACTAACTTGTCCTTTTCTTACTGTGCTCCCCCTCTCTGGCTCCCCTTTTTTTTTCTCTCTTTGGATGGGGTTGCTGTTCTAAGGCTGTGCTCTGGGGAAGTGGGGGTGATTGGTAGGGTGGGTGATGTGGGGGTTGTCTTGTATTCTTTAAGATTTGTATTTTGTTTCTTTGCTATTGCTATTATGTCTCTTTAATGTGGTTGGTGGATGATCCCTTGTATTCATATATGTTATAAACTTAATAAACTTTGAATTATAAAAAACAATTTGTCAAGACAACTTCCCAGCACAGATGCAGCTTGAGCCCTATCAGGAGTTCTAGACAGGTATAGCTGAGTATCATCTGCATAGTGTCTAATGAGCTCACTCAATGGCTGTGTGAACAGAAAAAATAATATCAGGCAAGGAGCAAGCCTTGAGGAATGCCACAGGACAGCACAGAAGTTCCAGAGATGTAATTCCCATGAGCCAACTGCTGTGTTCTCCCAGTTATGTAGTACTCAGACCAACAAAACTGTACTGGAGAGATCAACATAATTCCTCAGGCAACCCAAAAAGCACCTCTGGGTCAACTATGTCAAATGCCAATGAAAGATCTAAAAGGACTAAGATGGAACAAAGTCCTCAGTCTCAATCTCTCACAATGAGGCGATAATTTGTCAACCTGATAAGCATAGTCTTCATGATATGGTGAGACTGAAATCTCAGCTGGGAGGCTCATAGATGTTAAAATTATCCAGGCAATTAACAGGTTGCTCCACCACACCTTCACAATAACCTCCTCAAAAGAAGCTTAGAAACAGGTCTGTAATTACTCAGAATGTCAGGGTTCAAGAATGGTTGATTTAGAAGAGGTCAAACCACTGCCCTATTCAGGGCAGATGGGAAAATCCTCCATCAAGGAACACCCAACAATCTGAGAAATTACCTGACCAAAGATTCCTCACAGCCCCAAACCAGCCAGGTAGGCCCAGGATCCAGCACAAAGCAGATGGGGCACAAACTCAAAATCATCCAGAGCACCTCTTCCTCAGCAACTGACTAGGCAGACAAACAATGCCCCTCACTGGCTGATCACCACCAGCCCCTGTCAGGCTGCTTGAATAGATGCCCTGTCTAATGGAAATCAGAAAAGACTTGAGTAGATCCCAGAGAGAGTGAGCTAATCATCATGTCTTCTGTGTGAAACAGCTGAGCTGGCTGATTTCTCCCTGTGGCAATTGTCTTTGACAGTAAATATGTCTTTTTCAGGTGGACTGCTCGTTGATACTCACTGTAGTGAGTCTTCAATGCCAACCCATTGCCCACTGGGATCAACGCCAAGCCCATCCTTTGGGCTAAGTTACCACTCACAACTCTGATGACCCATGTTTGGGAGCAAGCCCAGAGCATCAGCAGACCAGTTGGTGGGGAGGTTGCATGAGCATCCTAGAGACAGCTCTCCACCTCAGCAAGGGAGGGTCAGTGGCACCACACATTTAGGTGACACCCAGTGGAGGCCAGTGGGTGGTAGGAGCGGCCAAGGATATCCCTGGGATGGGGCTCCTTGCCCTGTTTCAGTGCAGCTGCTACAGCAGCTGCCCTCATGAGTGGCTCCCACTGCAGTGGTAGGATCTTCCTGTGGGAGGCTTATGAAGGAGGTTCAGGAGTGAGCTTATTAAGTTTTTATTTTTTGGTTTTCAAAATTAGGATCAAAACAATTTACTATTAACTTCATAGTCAAAATGTGGTTTAGTTGAAAGGGTTTTGTCATTAATTGCACAATGCTTAACCTGGGATTCTTAGTTTCTTTGTTTTGTGTCCTAGCATTAAGTGGGAAGGATGCCTTTCTACAGAGAATGCCCATGTGTGAAAGAAATGACATTTATAAAAATGTAAAAAAAAACTAGCTATAGTCAAAGGGAATGATTATTTTAATCATGGGGTGAATTGCTTGGATTTACTGCAGGAAAAGGGATTGTATAGGTTTAGGTTCCTTTGTGTGGCATATTAGATTGGAGAAACTCATTTATTTTGCCTGATTTTATCAGTGATCATGCACCATTGTTTTGTGTATGGAGCAACAGGAGACAAAAAGGGCAAGGTGGGGTAAAAACTTTTAGTGATGGGGCTAATAAATGAAGAGATTTTAATGAAAATAAATGCAGATTTTAATGAAGTAAACTAGGATTTGCTAGATGATCCAAATAGGGCATTATAGTACTTTTTGAAAGTATACAAACACAGTTTGGATGCAAGAGCACCAATAAAAAGAATGGGTAAGAGGTGCAAAACAAAAGTGGTTAAGCAAAGAAGTAACTGATAGCATACAAAATAGAGATGCAGCACCAGAAAAGTTTAAAAATACAAATGAAACTAAACATTGAGTTCTGTATACAGAACAAAATAAAAAATGTAGAAAATAATAAAAAAGCAAAGTGTGAACTTTATAGACATGCACAGATGGTAAATTAAAAAAATAAAACTCATTCTGGAGGGACAAAACACCTATATAAAACCCAAGAATAAATGGGAATAGAAAACATTACTAATGAAGACTTAGAGCTGACTGAGAGTGGAGAAATAGCCAATTATTTATATAAAACCTTTACGATATCTCAATATGTAAGGGGATGGTGAGCATCGAGGCTAAGGAGAAATACGTGCTCAATTGAGACCAAATTTTACTTTAATTGTATTAAGAGGAAGAGGTCTATAAACAAGTGATAAACCTTGATAAGTCAAAGGACCAGGACCAGACCAAGTGGCAAAATCCCTGAAGACAGCTACAGTTGAACTGTCACTGCCTTTGGAAAAAATTTTTAGTTTATCTCTTTGTAAACAGACTATCATTGATCTCTAGAAAAAAAATGTATGTTATTCGAGTACAAGAATAAGGCCAAAGGAGCCAGGTATACAACTATAGGCCAATAGCTCTCTTATCCCGGTTGGTAAAATCTAAGCATGACTACTACATGTTCAAATAACAGAGCATCTGGACAAGCATAAAATAGTAACAGCAGCCAAGCCTGGATTTAGAGGGGACTGTAGCATGGTGACTGCCTTGGTCAGGTTCATGAACGACCTTGCAGGAAAATGTGGAGGGGGGCATGTTAATGTGGATGTGTTTGGGGGCCTGGCCAAGGCATTCAACCTGGTGGTCACTCCCTCCTGATGTCACAACTGAACAAAATAGGTTTTGGTGTACCAGTGATGAAATGGGTTAAGGATTACCCAGAAAATAGATACCAGCAAGTTGGGATAAATGGAGTTTTGTCAGAGCTTCACAAAGTGGAGTATGGGGTACCGCAGGGAACAATTTTAGGGCCTTTATTATTTTCTCTATTTATAAATGACCTACCATAAGTATGCAGCAAAGCAAAAAACATATTATTTGCTGATGATGTGGTGATGTACAGTATGCAACTGACAAGAACATACTTTTCCTTAACAAAAATATGGAATTGGAATGCAAGAAACTGGTAGATTGATTTATAAAAAAAATAAATGTATTGTTAATAAGAAAGAAAAAAAAAACACTTATGGTGTTCTGTTCAGCCCTGAAAAAAATGTTTAGTTACAGCTATGCTTCAGGTATTTCTAGAAGGGGGGGAATTAGATGTGGTTAGTGAGTTCAATTATCTGGGTATATTACTCAACTCAATTAAATTTTGAAAGGCACGTTGAGCAGCTCTCTATTCAACTGAGTAAAAAATTGAAAGCTTTGTATATTGTCAATGATTTCTTGATTGCTGAAGCCAGAAAAATACTGGCCTAAAGTTGCTTACTACCTGCAATGGATTATGGGAGTTTAGTATGGAGAGGAATATCAGAAAAATTACTAAAAATATATCTGTATGTATAATACAACATGTATGTTTGCACTTAGAGCCAAGTGCTGAGAACACCACTGTAAATAATATGAGAAATTAATGTGGCTACTAGTAGAACACAGAGATAAATAATACAACAGCTGTTTTGTGTTTAATGCCATTCACAAGGGAAAGGAAGGTACTCTAGCCAGAATGTTTGCTCCTGAAATCTGTGTAAGATCATCGAAATTGGGTGATTCGGTAACCTTACTAATGCTTTTCTGTAAATCTTCAAAAAATCAGAAAGCTCTCAAGTACACAGCTGTTAAACTTTGAAATTGTATTCACCCAGAGATCAGAAAAGCAGTAAATATTCATGAATTCAAAGTTCAATATACGGAAAATGTATTGATTGACACTAGATGCTCTTGTTTTTAGTGCAGTTTTATAAGGATGTGTTTATTCTGCAAATGGATTAACTTTGTGTTTTGAAGAGCGTAAGGTGTACATGCTAATAGTTTATTGATTGTAAGAATGGTATGTTACCATAAGTGCTTTGGGATATGTCTGTACCTGAGTCAAGCTTATAAAAGGGCCATGTGGCTCAGTGCATCTTCTACACCATCAACAAAATGTTTAAATAAAAAATTAAAAAAAAAAACCTCAGATGGGCTATCCAGAGTAAATACGGTCTAAGAATGGATAAAAGCATGCCTCTACTGAAAGCCAGACACTGCATCTTAGCTGGGGTACCGAGGTTACATTGTAAAATTTGTAAAAGCAGGACCCTACTGAAAACAAGAGTGCATCTCAGGCTTTATTGGATAAATTCAGTATAACAATAAGTAAACGCAGAACCCTTATGAAATGGACATGTGGCATTTCAGCCGAGCAGTCTTGGGTAAATACATTTTAGAAATGGATGAATGTATAATTCTGTTTACAATAATATATGACATCTCACCTTGACTGGGTTCTCCTAGGTAAATACAGTGTAAAAATAGGTGTAACCCCCCACCGGCCCCCTTACTTAACTAGAAGGGCACACCTCTCACCACACCATGGTAAGTCTAGGGGTAGAAACAGAGATGGGTGGGGGTTACATACGAAGTTTGTAACCAGACAGACAACTGATACAACAAAACTCGAAAAACTGTGTCTGATTGCCCACCATAGACAAGATGGGAGCAATGCAGAACACAACCAGGTGTGGCACTAAATACCTGGCACACATCTGGTGCACTGCCAGCAACCCAGGTCCCGAGGAGAAAAAAATTGCTCAGGGCTATGCTAGGTTTGCACTTCTGACAGGGGTACCAAAAATAATTCCACATGGGAAGCAATAACATAGAATGTCCATACCAGGTTGGGATTCTAGAGTGTGGCTTTATTCCAAAACACATGAAGGAACAACACAAAGCAGAGATGGAT
The DNA here is from genome assembly GCA_016271365.2 of Neoceratodus forsteri. Taxonomy (NCBI): domain Eukaryota; kingdom Metazoa; phylum Chordata; order Ceratodontiformes; family Ceratodontidae; genus Neoceratodus; species Neoceratodus forsteri. The sequence continues at coordinate 641,010,011 of CM028134.1, forward strand.
CCCTAAGGGTTACACACAGGGTACTTGCAGACATTCAGGGTACAGAACTTCAAGAATTTCCATTTAGCACAGGACAGTTGTAGAAATGTATGGACTTGCCACCAGAAGAGCACACTTTCCCTTGACTAGGCACATTCAGCCAGTACTTGGACACTTCCCATATTGCATAGGATATGATGTGGTACTAGACCATGTTGAGCAGTAGAAGCTCAAACTGTAGGACTCACATACTAGGGGTAACTGAAGAAAATCCCACTACTGGGGTAAACTGTAGAAAATCCCACTGATTTGGGAAAAACTGTTTCTTCAGGCATTGGCCACATGCACTGATAGAAAACACAGGTGCCCTTCAGAATCTGCAGAGGTAAACTGGTCACTCCAGATGGTGGGGGTTCCCACCTTTTGTTTCCTAGTTCATACTCAGCCATTCATCTGGTAAATACACTTCACACACTGTAGAAACTCTAGATGCTGTCATGAAATGTATATCACACTTAACACACTACTAAACACCTCGGGGTGTTAGAAGTAAAAGTTCTGTCACATGCATGGACACATACTGGACTTCAATGTAGGCAGACAACTTTTAAAGAAATGCTATGTGACAGGGTCCCTTTGTCAGAGAATCCACCTTTAAACACTGCAGGCACTCCTGGGCAAACTTCAAACAATAAATGTACTCACAGAAAGTTGTCATCAAAGGCAGCTTCAAATGTCAATGCAGGATCAGGAGATTGTCCCTGCATCCAAGAGTCCTGCTCCATCCCTCTTGGGATGGAGCACTGGAAACTCACTGACACAGGTTTCCACCACTTCCACAGACAGGAAAAGTTGTCATCCACCAGGGTGAGAACTAAAACTAACAGGAAACACTGCAGCTCTATGACAGAGCTGCTTGAGAAGCTGCAGCTGCACTCTGCAGCCTCCTCCATGAACTCCACTACAAGACTACCATGAACATTCTATCCCTCCTCACCACAGCTACTAGGAGTGTGGCATATGCAGCTGTAGAGTTCAGAATGACATCACCTCCCAGCTCTCATCTGTGACTGACAGCAGAAGGAGACAGAGTGAAATCCATTTAACTTGCATTTCACTAGCTGCCTTCCCCCTACTACTAATTCTAACTGGGATTCTAGTAACCCCTGGGAACAAGTGGGTTACATAGGTAAACACAGGTCTCCTCTGTAAATGACATATTTCATATCAGCTGCACTGTCCTTGGCTAATATTGCATTACAAATGGGTATAAGCAGGATCCCACTGAAAATAAGATGTTGCATCTCACCTGGGCTGTTCTGTGCTAATGCACTGTAAAGCTGCTAAAATCCTACTGAAAGCAAGATTTGTAAAATGGCACTAAACATCATGGTCAAATGGAGAAACCAGATTCATGGAAAGGCATCAGCTGACCAAAAGCGAGCTGGTATTAATCCAGCAGTGGAGCTCGTTACGCTAGTGCATGTAGTAGGAATAGACAGCAACCAGAATAAATATGATGTCGGGCGAGCATAGTGAAATATCCAGCGCCATGACTGGGGGCAAGCAGGCAATGATAGGAATGCTTGGGAAGTAGACAAAGCAGTCGGCAGCATGAAGAAGTGCCCTGGAGGCACAGCCAATGTAAGTGAATACAAGGAAAGATTCCCTAGTTGTTATTTGTGAGGTATACACCCAGCACAGTAAGTGAAAGAAAACAGGCAGCATGAAATGTTTTCCACATGTACAAAAAAGGCACTATTGCCAGATGGTATCTGGGACAAAGATGCAGTCCCATAATGCAGTAGTGCGATGTATGTTGGCGATGTAAGAATGAGGGACAATCCATAGAAAGCGTTGTTTAGAATGTAACACAAAAAGTGAAGCTGTGAGTGTTTCAGATGGCAATCTTATGTCAGCAGGTCTTAAAAATGCGTCACCACTACATGAATGTATCTGAGCCCTGAAACATGCACGTGCATGGTGTTACATCTTTACTATTAGAAAATCAGCAAACTGCAGCATATTTTCTCCACATCAGTCAGTGATGGGCAGAATCTGTAAGTCATTTTGCGTGTGATAAGACTGTTACACTACTTCTCTGCCACTTGCCATGTTACAAGTGCATTAATCCCCTCCAATGTCAGGCTCTACTGGTGGATTAATGCCTGGTGGGTGGCTGGAAGCACTTGGTCTGAGGCCTCTTGCACCCCCCCACCCAGGCATTAATCCACCAGTAGAGCCCTCCTCTCTCAGGGATTAATGCTTACATATTGCATTTCAATTGAGCTAACATGGACAAGTACAAGACAAGGATATGCCCAACACTTTATATAGAAACATAGACTCTGATGGCAGACAAGGACCACTTGGCCCCTTCTAGTCTGCCCATTTCCCTACCTACAGGATAAGTGGCAGATCCTAGTTAACCAACAGCCTATTTCTTCCAACCCCATAAGAATTGCCTTATGTCTTTCCCATGCATTCTTGAATTTTCCCACAGTTTTAGACCCCACAACCTATTCAGGAAGGCTGTTCCATGCATCCACCACCTTCTAGGTGAAAAATACTTCCTCACATTGCGCCTGAGCCATCGCCCCCCCATCTTCAAATTGTAATCCCTTGTTCTTGCATCTCTTTTTGTCAAAGATGCTACCTTCTTGGACTTTGTTAATTCCACTGAGGTACTAATAAGTTTCTATCATGTCTCCCTCTCCTCCTTTCCTCAAGGGTATACATGCTCCTTTAGTCTCTCTTCGTATGACTCCTCTTTCAGACCCTGCACCATTTTAGTTGCCCTCCTCTGGACTGCCTCCATCCTGTCTATGGCTTTGTGGAGATGGGGTCTTCAGAACTGGATGCAGTACTCCAGATGGGGTCTCACCAACTGTCTGTACAAAGGGATAACAACTTCCTGTTTTCTACTGGTTATGCCTCTCCCTATACATCCCAGTATCCCCCCCCAGCCCTCCCTACTGCCTTCTGACATTGCTTGCTAACCTTAAGATCATCTGATATGATTACTCCCAGGTTCCTTTCCACTTTTGTTTTTCTTACTACATCCCCCCCATTGTGTAATATTCCCCTGGGTTTTTGTTTCCCAGGTGCATTATTTTGCACTTCTTTGCATTGAACCCAAACTGCCATACTTCTGACCATTCCTCCAACCTTGGCAAGTCCCTTCTCATCCTTTCCACACCTCCTTGTGTATCAACCTTGTTGCAGATCTTTGTGTCATCTGCAAAGAGGCATACTTTTCCTTCCAGTCCCTATGCAATGTCACTTATAAAGACATTAAAAAAGGACTGGACCCAGTACTGAACCCTGCAGTACCCCACTAGTAACCACTCTTTCTTCAGCATGGACTCCATTTACAATTACCTTCTGTGTCCTGTTGTCCAGCCAGTGTTGTACCCAGGCTACCACCCTGGGACCCACTCCCAGGCTGGTTAATCTGTTTATTAATCTTTTGTGTGGGACTGTGTCAAACGCCTTGCTAAAGTGTAGGTAGGCCATGTCCACAGCCCCTCCCTGGCCTACTACTTTGGTCACCCAGTCAAAGAAATCAATTGGATTTGTCTGACATGACCTTCCCTCTGTGAATCCATACTGCCTTGGGTCCTATGCCCCACTGGCCTCTAGGTACTCAACAATTCTTTCCTTCAGAAGTGATTCCATCACTTTCTCTACCACAGAGGTGAAACTGACAGGTCTGTAGTTTCCTGCCACTGTCTTGCTCCCACTTTTGTGAAGGGGAATCACATTCACCTTCCTCCAGTCCTCAGGTACCACACCATCCTCCCATGATTTGTTAAAAATGGTAGTCAGTGGTATCACTGTTTCTCCCCCTTAATTCTTTTAGAATTCTGGGATGAATTCCATCAGGCCCCATTGTTTTGTTCTCCTTCAGTTTTAGGAGTTCTTTCAGAACCCTTCCTTCTATGAAAGGGCTGGGATTGACCCCCCCATCCAGAGTGCTTCTGTTAATTGGATTAGGCACCTCCCCCTCCTCCTCCTCTTTTGTGAATACTGAGCAGAAGTATTCATTCAGTATCCCTGCTTTTTCACTGACCCTCTCTGCCCACCCACTCTCCATTCTATTCAGCCTCACTATTCCTTTCTTTGTCTTTCTATGCTCCCTGATGTACCTATAAAAGGTTTTATCCCCCTTCTTAACTGAGTTGGCTATCTTTTCCTCAGTTTGGGCCTTTGCTATTCTGACTTCCCTCCCTGCTTCCTTCTGCCTTAACTGGTACAGTTCTCTCTCCTGCTTCTTCTGTGTTTCTTATACTTACTAAGTGCTATCTTTTCTCCCTAACCTTCCCGCCACCTCTTTTGAGAACCATAGTGGCTTTTTCTTTCATTTTGATTTGTTTATTTGCTTCGCACAAAGGCTTGTTGCCTCTGTGATGGCAGTTTTGTTGCTCCACCCCTCCTTCTAGCCTGTTTGCTAGTGCTTTTCTAAGGCACTCTCCCATCTTACCAAAGACAGTCCTCCTGAAGTCCAGTACCCTCACTTTTGTATGGCTTGACTATGTAGTTGAATTTATCATGAACCACTCTGTTTGGTGGTCACTTGTTCCTAGATGGCTACCCACTTCTAGATCTGAGATCCCCTCACAGTCCCCATATGAGAGTACAAGGTCTAAGATTGCTCCCTCATGAGTGGGTTCCAAAACTAGCTGTCTGAGGCATGCCACCTGTAGGGCATTGAGAATGGCCCTGTTCTTGGATGAGGCTGCAGCACAGGTGTTCCAGTTAACATCTGGCATATTCAGGTCCCCCATCAACAGTATCTCCCCTTTCTCTGCCATCCTAAGATGCCTTCTATCATATCCTTGTCCATTCCCTCCCCTCTGACATGGAGCCTGTATACAACCCCTGTGAGGATTGTGGTGCCATTTCCAGTCTCTAAGGTGACCCACAGTGCCTCCTCTCCTCCCCGTTTACTCTTTTGGTCCATTGCTTTTATCCCTTACATAGAGAGCTACTCCTCCTCCTCTTCTACCCTCTCTGTCTCTCCTGTAGGTTGTGTACTCTGGTATGTTAACATTCCAGTCATGGTTCTCTGTGTACCATGTTTCTGTGACTGCTACAATATCCAGGCATCCCTCTTCCATCAAAGCCACTGGTTCAGAGAGCTTGTTGCCCAGACTACAGGCATTGGTACTCACTACCCTTCATTTCTTGATGGCCTTACCCCTTTTTGCCCCATCCCTTTCCTTTGCCATTGTCATTTTCTCCATTTATCCCTGCCTTCTCCTATCGACATCTCTATCTTGGTATTTACTAACTTACAACCTAGATTTTTTTGGGGGGCTAGGAGTTTTGCTGCTCCCTTCCAGTGCCTCCCCTTGGCTAGTTTAAAACATTTCCAATGAAACATTTAAACTTATCACCTAGGATCCTGGTCCCCTCCTGGACAGATGCAGACCATCACACCAGTATAGGTCTGCATCACTCCAGGTGGACCCCAGTCCCCAGTGAAGCCAAACCCTGAGCTCTGCACCAGTTTTTCAACCACTGATTGAATCCCATAGTGTGAAGCACCCTAGCCTCACCCATGCCATAGACAGACAGCACCTCAAGAAGGTTACCATGCTTACTACTTGTCTAAGGCCCTCCCAACTCCACAAACTCTTCCTGCACTGCTCTGATCCTTTTCTCAGCCAGGTCATTTGTCCCTAGGTGGAAAATGGCATCCAGCTCCTTCCTCTGTGCAGCTGCTCCAGTGATCCTGAGGATGCGCTCCCTGTCCCTCTAAGCCATTGCACCAGGCAGGCACCTTACCTCCCTCTCCCCTTCCTCCCCCAGTTCTACCCCCTAACAATGGAGTCCCCCACCAGGAGCTGTTTTCTTCCCCAGTGGGGTCCCATGCCACCCTCCTGTGGGTCTCCTTTGTGGAGGTTCCCAGCATCCTCCTTGGTCTCCACTGTGGGTGCCTCCATAGAGGAAGCACACTTTGCCAGAACAGCATATGAATTATGGAGAGTACAACTGGAGGGATGCACCTCTAATCTATCACCCTCACCCTCCTGAGCCCACTGTGGTCCTACCACTCCTCTTTCTTGGCAACCTCTGAGGCAATGGCAGTGGCCCTGGTGGTCCCTGGGTGGGAGGAGGTCCCTAAATCCTGGCCACTCAGCCTGAAATGAACAACCTCCTTCCTTAGCCCAGAGAGGTGCCTGCAGATGGGACAACACTGCATCCTCCAGAAAGTCTCCAGGAAGACTGCTGCTCCACAGCCATCGCACTGCACCACTCCTATCATGTCTTATTTCTGGCCCCTTAACTGTTGTTTGGAATACTTACTCTTCCTTCTGTTTATTTTTTTTTATTTTATTTTTTTCTCCCTACTTACTTACTGCCTCTGTGCCCCTTAAGCTCCTGATCTTCCAGTTCTGAGACAAGAAGTTCCTATATTTCTCCGTAGTCTCCTTACTTGCTCAGAGCCAGACCTCCAGCAGCTAGGGAGGACAGAGGCTACTGTTTTCCTTCTAGGTTGGTGAGTCCTTTGTGGCTGTGTGATCATTCACTTCCTACTCCCAAACAGGAAGTTCATGTTGTCAGTCATATCCTGTGCATATAAAAGTAGAACTGGCGTAGGGTGGGGGAGGGTTGGAAGGGAGGGAAGGAGGGCAATATAGTCCCAGTAGAGAAGTATAGTTATAACAGCAGCTCCTTCTTCTTGGTGTTCTCTGCCTGTTCTCTGGCAGAAGCTAGTATACTGCTCAAAAAAATGGTAGCTACTCAATTAATTAGATACCTGGAAAAGTACAGTCTCCTATGCCCAGCCTAACATGGCTTTTGTAAGAACCACAGCATCACCACAGCACTATGTATTCTACTGAATGCAATTTACTCAGTGACCGATCACAGCAACCTCACTGGTGCTGTCTTTGTAGACCTAAAAAAGGCCTTTGATACAGTAAACTGCCCTATACTACTAATCAAACTAAGAAGCATTGGATTCTCAGATTATGTGATCCCCTGGTTGTCCAGCTATCTCGCTGGTAGACATCAATGAGTCAGAGCCGGCTCCACCCACTCCAACTACCTTCCCACCTCCTTTGGTGCCTCCCCAGGTTCCATCATCAGCCCCTTGCTGTTCTCACCGTACATTAGTTCCATTACTCACTGCCTTCAAAATACTACTCTCCTCCTATTTGCAGATGACCTGGTGCTCTTCTGTCATGCCTCCAACATAACTGACATCAACCACGACTTTGTGTCTGACCTAGCTTCTGTTCAGTCCCAGCTGAAGGACAATAAACTCCTCATGAACTACTCCAAGTACCAAGCCATGTTTTCTGGAACCCCCTACAGACTTAAGAATCTACCCACCCTCCTAACTGTGGCTGCTGAGGATGGCACCAAACTTGATACTGTTACCACATTAAAGCATAATATCTTGGTATCACACTCAACCCCTCCCTTGACTTCTCTCACATTCTCTCTGTGTGTAAAGTCATCAACTCCAGTCTAGGCACTGCATGCTGGGCTAGAAACAATGTCTATCCTTCTGCATGCATCACAGTTGCTCGCTGCCTCCTTCACCTTAAGCTGTTTTATGGGCTACTTGTGTTTTCTCACTCCACTACTCTCCTACCTTGCAAATGGGCAGTATGTTACAACAAAATCTGTAGATTCACCTTACCCAGCAGTCACCTCACTCATCACTGCCTACTCTACAGCAAATTAGGATGGCCCTCCCCTACTGCCCTACTTGGCTCCTGTCTTGGTAAATTGGTACACAACATCCTTTCCACACAGAAGCCACCCTCCCTAGCCCCTATCCTGGTATCTGACTTGTATCAGTACACCCTCGGGTCCTCTGATGCAGAGCAACTATTAATCACCAGATCACAATCCATATATGCCCCATGGCCTTTTTTTGCAGCTCCTACACAGTGGAATAATTTTCCAGCTGCTATGCACTCCTGTCAAGAACCTAGCACTTTCAAAGGCAACTCTATTTCCTCTTGATGGACCCCTCCATATGTACCTGTCCTCATTAGTTCAGTACTTATGCGGTTGCCCTAAAGGACAACCTAAAATTGTCAGGGGGATTCCTTAGAAAAAGGCATGGGGCAGGACTGGCTGGGGGCATGTCAGATAGGCTCAGGGGTGAGGTGCGGGATGATAGGAAGGAAGGCCCAGGCAAGGGGAGGGGTTATGATATCATCTTTCCATGACAGATATGACAGGTCAGGTAAGCAGGTAAGGACTGGATGGGGAAAAATGGGGGTGGCCTAGGGAGTTTAGGAGCCAGCAGAGGAGGGGGTCTCCCTCTTTTTGCTTTGATCTGAATTTAGACCAGACCTCAGCACTTCTACTGGCAATTCGACTACTTGAGTAAGACATTGTCAGGTGGGGTAGGCCTGGCCACATGGGAGAGGCCTGAGCAGTAACTAGGCAAGGGAATTAGCTTTCAGTGTGTTAGTGGCAGGCATTTTGGGCTGTTTTTTTTTCCTAGAGGTGCTTTACAGTCAGCACGTATCCTGCAATTAAGGAAACAGTTCAATTTGCCTAACAATTGCAGGGATTACAGCAAGTGACATTGGAGTTTTAGAACCATGTGAGGCAAGGTCTGTTTAGGGGTAACATAGAAACATAGACTTTGATGACAGATAAGGACTGCTCGGCCCACCTAGTCTGCACTTTTCCCTACCTACGGGATAAGCTGCAGATCTTAGTTAACAAACAGCCTATTTATTCTTACCCTCTACAAGAATTGCCTAATGTCTATCCCATGTATTCTTGAATTCTCCCACAGTTTTAGACCCCACAACCTCCTCAGTAAGGCTGTTCCATGCGTCCACCACCCTGTCTGTGAAAAAATACTTCCTCACATTGCCCCTGAACCACCCCCCCATCTTTAAATTGTGTCCCCTTGTTCTTGCACATCTCTTTATCTGAAAGATGCTACCCTCTTGGACTTTATTGATTCCACTGAGGTACTTAAATGTTTCTATCATGTCCCCCCTCTCCCTCCTTTCCTCAAGGGTATACATATTAAGCTCCTTTAGTCTCTCCTCATATGGCTTCTCTTGCAGTCCCTGCACCATTTTAGTTGTCCTCCTCTGGACTGCCTGTATTCTGTCTATGTCCTTGTGGAGATGGGGTCTCCAGAACTGGACACAGTACTCCAGATGGGGTCTCGCCAACTGTCTGTACAGAGGGATAACAACTTCCTGTTTCTGCTGCTGATGCCTCTCCCTATACATCCCAGTTTACCCCCAGCCCTTCCTACTGCCTTCTGACATTGCTTGCTAACCTTAAGGTCATCTGATATGATTACCCCCGGTCCCTTTCCATTTCTGTTGTTCTTACTACCTCTCCCCCTATTGTGTAATCTTCCCCTGGGTTTTTGTTTCCCAGGTGCATTATTTTGCACTTCTTTGTGTTGAATCGAAGCTGCCATACTTCTGACCATTCCTGCAACCTTGCCAAGCCCCTTCTCATCCTTTCCATGCCTCCTTGTGCATCAACCCTGTTGCAGATCTTTGTGTCATCTGCATAGAGGCATACTTTTCCTTCCAGTCCCTATGCAATGTCACTTATAAAGACATTAAAAAGGACTGGACCCAGTACTGAACCCTGCAGTACCCCACTAGTTACCCCTCTTTCTTCAGAGTGGACTCCATTTACAATTACCTTCTGTGTCCTGTTGTCCAGTCAATGCTTTACCCATGCTACCACCCTGGGACCCACTCCCAGGCTGGTTAATTTGACTATTAATCTTTTGTGTGGGACTGTGTCAAATGCCTTGCTAAAGTGTAGGTAGGCCATGTCCACAGACCCTCCCTGGTCTACTACTTTGGTCACCCAGTCAAAGAAATCAATTAGATTCATCTGACATGACCTTCCCACTGTGAACCCATGCTGCCTTGAGTCCTGTGCCCCACTGGCCTCTAGGTACTCAACAATTCTTTCCTTCAGAAGTGATTCCACCACTTTCTCTACCACAGAGGTCAAACTGACAGGTCTGTAGAGTTTTCTGCCTCTGTCTTGGCCCCACTTTTGTGGAGGGGAATCACAGCCACCTTCCTCCAGTCCTCAGGTACCACACCATTCTCCCATGATTTGTTAAAAAGGGTAGTCAGTGGTTTCACTAGTTCTCCCCTTAATTCTTTTAGAATTCTGGGGTGAATTCTGTCAGGCCCCTTTGCTTTGTCCACCTTGAGTTTTAGGAGTTCTTTCGGAACCCTCTTTTCTGTGAAAGGACTGGGATTGACTCCCCTATCAAGAGTGCTTCGGTTAACTGGATTTGGGTAGAAATACAATGTTAGTAGGCTTGGTAGGAAAAAACAATAATAATAAATTAGCAAATAGAGAAACAGCAGATGCATGTTTAGGCAAATTAGAAAGTAAGAGTACCTCTGGGGAAAGTGTCTTTGGCCTCTGTTCTTCCTTTTTGTATTGTTCTACACAGAGGATTGTTTTTGGGCAGGAGCTGTGGGGAACTGTGACCAGATGACAAATGTGGAGAGCTGATTTACATAGATACATAGATACATAGACAGTGTCAGCAGATAAGGGCTTATGGCCCACCCAGTCTGCCCATTTGAGCTTGTAAGTTCAGTTTATGTTTTCCTAGAAGTCTGTTGCCCCTTACCCCTGACCTCCAGAATTCCTTTATGTCTATCCCATGCATTCTTAAATCTGATTGTTTCAGCCTCCACCACTTTCTCTGGCAGGGTGTTCCACTTGTCCACCACCCGTTCTGTGAAGAAATTCTTCCTCATGTTTCCTTTGAATCGTCCTCCCTCCAACTTCAACCCATGCCCTCTAGTCCTGGAACATCTTTTTCACTTAAAAATAGTGTATTCCTGCACCCTGTTCCTCCCTGTGAGATACTTGTATGTCTCTATCATATCCCTCTCCCTCCTCTCCTCCAGGAGTACATGTTCAGTTCCTTCAACCTGTCTTCATAGGACTTGTGATGCAATCCATGCACCATCTTTGTTGCCCTCCCCTGAACCTTCTCTACCCTGTCTATGTCCTTACGTAGGTATGGTCTCCAGAACTGTACACTGTACTCCAAGTAGGGCCTCACTAGTGTCTTGTATAGTGGAATTATGACCTCCCTTTTCCTGCTGGTGATGCCCCTGCCTATACATCCCAACATCCTATTTGCTTTACCTGCTGCCTTGTCACACTGTTTCCCTACCTTGAGGTCATCAGAGATGATAACCCCAAGATCCCTTTCCTGCTCAGTGCATGCTATATCCTCACCCCCCAACTGATATATTGTGCCAGGGTTTTTGTGCCCCATATGCATTATCTTGCACTTCTTTGCATTGAATTTCAACTGCCAAACCCCTGACCATTCTTCAAGTTTCTGCAGGTCCCTTCTCATTCTGTCTACACCCTCTGGTGTGTCTACTCTGTTACAGAGCTTTGTGTCATCAGTGAACAGTGAAATTCTGCCTTCTAGGTCCTGTGCAATGTCACTGATGAAGATGTTGAATAGGACCGGTCCCAGCACTGATCCCTGTGGTACCCCACTGGTCACTCTTCCCTCTGTGGAGTGACAGCCATTTACCACCACCCTCTGTGTCCTGCCACCCAGCCAGTTACCTACCCACCACTACTGTACTGCCCACACCCATATTCCTAGTTTGTGTAATAGTCTCTATGTGGCACAGTGGCAAAGGCCTTGCTGAAGTCCAGATAGGCCATGTCCACTGCCCTCCCCTGATCCACCTGTCTAGTCACCCAGTCAAAAAATTAAATGAGGTTGGTCTAACATGACCTCCTCCTGGTGAAACCATGCTGCCTTGGGTCCTGTAGTCCATTGATAACCAGATGTTCCACCAATCTCTCCTTCAGTAGTGCTTCCATGGTCTTCCCACTACAGAGGTGAGGCTGACTGGTCTGTAGTTCCTGCTTCCTCTTTGTTCCCGCTTTTGTATAAGGGGACTACATCTGCTGTCCTCCAGTCTTTGGGTACCTCCTGTTTCCAGTGATTGGCTAAACAGGATAGCCAGAGGTTCAGCCACCACCTCTCTTAGTTCTTTAAGGACCTGGGTGCACCCATCTGGCCCCATTGCTTTATCAACTCTTATTACTTCCAGTTCCTTCAGGACTCTTTCTCGTGTAAAGGGACTTGTGTCCATTTCTGCACCATTCTCACCCCTTGTACTCCCTTCAGACCCATTATCCTCCTCTTCCCCAGTAAAGACTGAGCAGAAATACCTGTTCAATATATCAGCTTTACTGTTGTCATCCTCCACGCGGCCCCCATCCTCCCCCTTCAGTCTCACTATCCCTCCCTTTGACTTTCTTTTTTCACGTATGTGCCTGTAAAAGGTTTTGTCCCCTCTACCCACTGATTTTGCAATGTGTTCTTCTGTCTGAGCTTTGGCTTCCCTTACTGACCTCCTGCCTCCTTTGCTTCTCCTGGTACTTCTCCCTATCCCCTTCTGCCTGTGTCTTTTTGTATTGCCTGAATGCAATCTTTTTGGCTTTCACTTTCTTTGCTACCTCTTTGGAAAACCATAATGGTCTCCTCTTCCTTTTCCTTTTGCTAACTTGCTTAATGCATAATTCTGTTGTTCTTGTAATCCTCATTTTAAATACTGCCCACTGTTCCTCAACCCCTGATTCCTGTCCCATTCCCCTTAATGCCTCTTTCAAGTATCTCCCCATTTTCCCAAAGTCTGCCCCCCTAAAATCCAGGATACGTGTTTTTGTGTGGTTTGGTTCTGCTCTTTCTGTGATTTCAAACCACAATGACGGGTGGTCACTGTTCCCCAGGTGCTCCCCCACTGCCCACTGTTACCCCCATCACACTGTCCCTGTTTGTGAGCACAAGGTCCAGTATTGCCTTCTGCTGAGTTGGTTCCATGACCAGTTGCTTGAGAAGGCACCCTGAAGGAGTCCAGGATAAATCTGCTCCTAGTTGATGCTGCTGCTGGGATGCTCCAGTCCACGTCTGGAATATTGAAGTCTCCAACCAGTACTACCTCACCCTTGTCTGCCATCCTTTGGATGGCTAGCATCAGCTCCCTATCTGTTTCTTCCTCCTGGGCTGGTGGTCTATACACCACACCTGTGCAGATGACTGTTCCCATTTTCCTTTCCAGCTTAACCCACAGTATCTCTCCCCCATTTTGTTCCTCCTGGATCTCTGTGGCCTTTATGTCATTTTTCACATACAGTGCCACCTCCTCCTCCCTTCCTGCCTGCTCTGTCTCTTCTGAATATGTTGTAGCCAGGTATGGCCATCTCCCAGTCATGGTTATCATTACACCAGGTTTCAGTGATGGCCACAATGTCCAGGTCTGACTGCACCATGACAGCCTCCAGATCTTCCATCTTGTTGCTAAGGCTCCTGGCATTTGCACACATGGCTTCCATGATTTGACCTCCTAGACTGTTTCACTGTTCTACTCCTGCCCTTCCTTGGTTGTCCTTTATTCCTGGTTCTCCTTGCTGTCTGTCCTTCTGCTGAATTTTGACCCTTTTCTGCCTATCCACCTCTTGGGCACTAATCTCCATCTTTTACACTGCTTGCAGAGATAGCCACTCCTCTGGTTCACTGGTTCCACTGCTAGCTGTGGGGGTGAGCAAGTAGGTACCCTCCTGCTGGCCTGCCACCCCCCTTTGCTAATTTAAATGCTTGTCAATGAAGCATTTAAACTTATCATTGAGTGCTTGGATTCCCCTCCAGGATGGATGCAGGCCGTCAGGCTTGAACAAACCTCCATCCCTCCAGGTGGGTCCCCAGTCACCAATGAATCCAAATCCTTCCTCACAGCACCATTTCTTCAACCATGAGTTAAAGTTCCTGGTGCATGCACTCCTATGCTCTCCCTTGCCTCTCGCAGGTAGTACTTCTGAGAAAGTGACATAATTAGCTACTTGCTTGAGACCCCTCCCCAATTTCCTAAACTCTTCCTGAACTTCCTTTGGCTCCCCATTTGCCAGGTCATTAGTACCTAGGTGGATAATGACATCCAGCTCACCCTCCCGTCTTGCCTTCCCAGTGATCCCCAGGATCTTCCTTCCATCCTTCCATGCCGTGGCACCTGGTAGGCACCTCACCTCCCTATCCTCTCCCTCCTGTGTTCCTAGCTGGATCCCTGTTATGATGGAGTACCCCACCAGGATTCACTTCCTCTTCCTCTGGGGTCCACTGCTTTCCCTACTGAGGTCATCTCCTTGGCTAACCTCCACATCCTTTCCTTCCACTTCTCTGGGTACCTCTATTTGGTTGTCCTCATTTGCCAGTGTGGCATATGAGTTCTTGAGTGGAATAGGATCTGGGATGTGCCTCTGCCTGACCGCTCTAACCCTCCCTGAGCCCACTGCCATCCAAGTGATCCTCGTTCTCAGCATCCTTTGAGGCAGTTGCATTGGACTGGGTGGTCTCTGGATAGGGGTGATGGTACTCCTGACCCAGTTTACTTCCGCTCTGAGTCTGGCTACCTCATCCTGCAGTCCAGAGAGATGCATGCAGATAGGGCAGCACCTCAGTGTCCAGAAGGTCTGCCTGAATATGGCTGCACCACAGCCACTGCATTGCACCACTCCCCACATTATACTGCAATTTCACTACTTGTCTGCTACTGAAGCTCTCCTAGTTCCCTTTTTATTAATTTACTGTCCTAAAAGTCCTGCCACTGATCCTCAGATAATTTTCTTAAAAAAAAAAAAAAACCAATAAATAAATAAATAAGTCAATACACTTGTGCTGAGGATGGGCTTCTTCCCCCTTATGCCCTTCCTACTTCACACTCCTTATGATACCCTTTGTTTAGCTCCTGTCAATCAGATTTAACAGGGCATATAATTAAGAGTTGGGGGAAGGGGAGGGAGGGGCGAAAATTTGCAGCAATTAAAGACAGCACAGAATTACACCACCACTATGTTTTAAATTGTCAACAGCCCAAAAACAATTATAAGTAAAGACAACAAAGAAAGTACAGTGTCACTAAAAGCCCACAATCTAAATTTAAAAGAAAAATAGCAATTACCAGTTACTCTAAAGCACTGAATTGAATATGTTTCCTTCCTTCCCCTTCTGGCTTCTTCTGAGAAAATAAAACTCTACTTGCTACCTCAACTCTGACTAAGCCCCACCTCCAGTTATCACATAGCTGAGGTCAGAGGCCAGACAATTAACACCCTTCACCCAACTACAGGGCAGTCAGACAAGCCAAGATAAAATTTGCAGCAATTAAAGACAGCACAGAATTACACCACCACTATGTTTTAAATTTTCAACAGCCCAAAAACAATTATAAGTAAAGACAACAAAGAAAGTACAGTGTCACTAAAAGCCCACAATCTAAGTTTAAAGGAAAAATAGCAATTACCAGTTACCCTAAAGCACTGAATTGAATATGTTTCCTTCCTTCCCCTTCTGGCTTCTTCTGAGAAAATAAAACTCTTTTGAGAAAATAAAACCTTGTACTAGGTTCCCTCATGAATTAGATGCTGAGGGAGCATTTTGGGAGGTATATAGGAGTTGTTCTAAATAACCAAGTTTATAAGAATTATAGGGCACTGCTGCCCTGTTTGTATTTTACATAAGTGAGGAATCACATCCATCAGGGAAGACCTGAGTTGGATTCTCACAACCTCCACTTGCATACTGTGTGACTCTGAGCAAGTCACTTAACAGCCCAGTGCTCCCAGGTCACCCCTGAAAACAGGCAGTTGTGCCTAGTAGGCCTTACCCAGTTACCAAAAACTAAAATAAAAAATAAAAAATCATTTAGAATTTCCATAGTTAGCTTCAATAGCGCATAGCCAATTCGACTACCTTTTTGTATTTAGCAAGCCATTGAGAGCTGGAATTCCCCCCCCCCCCACTCTTGTACCACTTGCTGCAATGGATTATATATCTACATATCCTTTTTTGGCCACTTATCTAATGATGTACTGCATTGTACAGGAAGTTTTTAATGCTGTGTACTTGCATAAAATCTATAAATAAAAAGTAAAAAAAAAAGAAAGAAAGAAAGAAAAAAGAAAGCAAGAGTACCAGATGACCCCTGTAGTCCTGATTAATGACCATCCCACTTTATGTCCTTCCTTGTCAACCTCCAGGTATTTCTGGTAGCAGCAAAGGAAGAGGCAACCAGCAGGCTTGTGAAATGGGGACGGGGGGTGGGGTAGGAGCACTGGACGAGAAGGTTTGATTTATTCAGAGGTCTCTGGTAAAAGAGGTTCCCAAGCAGTGGGAAAAGGGTATTTGAAGGTATTTTAGAAAAAAACAAAACAAACAAACATACAAAAACCAAAATTAATCATAATAAAACAAGACTACCTGGGATTGAAAGGCATCACGGATGGCCCCTGTAATCTTGATCCTCCTCCGGCGATGCTTGCTGTGGTGCTTTGGGCTATACCTGCTGGGACGGGGTTCTGAGGTGGCAGGGCCCATTTTGTTAATGTTGGTCATGGGAGGTAGTCAGGCATTTATTTCTTCACCAGCTGCAGTTTGGATGTTTCTCTGGAAAGGCAGGACCTATTGTTTACAGCCATGGGGGTTCACGCGCTGTGGGGGTTGGTCGGTTATGAATACAAGGGTGGGCCTGGCTGAAGAAGTGGAGGCCAGCTTTTCCCTTGGTGAGCTGTCCATGTGGTGAGAAGGGGGTACGGAAGAGCTTGGGGAGGAGGACATCTGGCGCTTCAGCACATGGTTGGTGCTGGCATTGTGTTGGCAAATGGGACCTGGGCCCATGCGGTGGGTGTGCGCTACTCTTCTCTCTGACAGAGAAGCTGAAGGCAGTGGTGGCTCCTGCAGGGAGCAAAAAAGGGGAGATCCTTCCTGGCATTTGGCGGGGGAATACAAGCCCCATAGGCTACTGGAGCAGCCTGGAGGTTGCTGGGCTGCAGATGGGGGAATAAATTGTGGGACAGGCATGGTAGGCCAAAGGAAACCACAGACTTGGAGTGCAGCAGAAGCAGCAGGCCATGCATGCGTTAAGAGAGGAAGAAATGGTGCACATGCACAGCCAGCAGCCCCCACACCATGTTTGTAGTTCCAAGGGCTGGGGGACACCAGGGCAACAAAATTGCCTTGCAACAGTAGGAAAAGTGGTGCAAAATAAGTGATTAAAAAATAAATAAATGAATAGAGAAATAAATAAATTGCACTGTATGATACTGGGTGTTTTCCACAGGCATGGGGACAAGAGAAACTACATAAAGTGCACAGACAGCAGGGGTTAAGTGTTCAAAGGCAGCAGGGCCCATTTTGTTGATGTCAGGAGTTGGGTAGTTATTGCTTCATGGGCTGTGGACTGTTTTTTGTGAGGGTTTTTTTCCAGTGTGGCATGGCTAGCTTGTTTATAGAACCGAGGTTTGGTTGTGGTAGCCAAAGAATAGAGGAAGCATCATGCTGGTGGGAGCTGGAGAGTTGTGCGGGTGTTCACTGGGGTTTTGCATGGGGTTATTGGCGTGAGGCTGGCTCCTCTATGCTGTCCAAGCAAGTTGGAGTGTTATGGGGCTCCTGCAGGAAGCCGTCTGTCAGGCGATCTGCCATGCTTGATGGTCTCATTCTCCAATTCAGGCAGCCTGCTACTGGAGGAAGGCAAGTGGCCTGGAGGATCAGGGATCTTGTTGTAGGGGGCATTAGGCCAGCACCATGGCCAGAGGAAGAAGAGTGAGGGTGTTTTTCAGTGGGTTTCTTGGGAGCAACTCCTAGGCTGGGAAACAGGGGGTGCAGTAGAGAATGACTTGACTGAGGAACAGCCATATAGAGGCTTGGGATGGTGTTCCTAGGCCGGGGAGGCCACAGGCTTGATGTTCAGCAGCAGCAGCAGGCCGCACATGTGTGATAGTGGGAAGAGCAGGTGTGCATATGTGGGTCAGCTAGCAGGTGCCATGTTTGCAGTCCCAGGCACAGAAAAGGGTGACAGCTGTGTGAAATCACACGGAAGCATGACATATAAGGGAACAAGTTTAAAGGTAAATAAACAAAAATAATAAATAAATGAATATACAAATAAATGATTGCATGAATAAAAAGAAAAGGTAAAAATGCAAGAGGGCAATAGCATTGTACTGCCTGGTACCGCAGTGTTTTCAAGGGTATAGGGACAGGAGAAACAATATATATAAGGGTACTGTTAGTAGGGGGTCAATTGGTTAAAAGGCAGGATTTGAATCTCAGCTGCTCCCAGTGGTTTCTGTTATAAAGTTAGTGCTGAAGGTAATAAGTGCTTATACTAAACAGGTTGAGGGCAATTGCTGTGCTTTGGAATTACAAGAATGCAAAATACTAAACTACTGTGAGGCACAGGATGACTGGGAGGTTTAAATGTAAGATATATTAAAAAAAAAATCTGCCTATCAAGGATTACTTACAAAGAAGCCCATGGGTGGTAGAGGCACGAGGTAATTATGGGGAGAAAAGAACAGCTCAGCACTTCAACTGGAAAGCAAAATAAAATCAGAACTCGGGCCTGCAGGCAAGTAGCCGGGACACAGAAGCATGAACCTATATATATAAAAAATGTGTTCCTATGTCTATATATATATATGTATGTGTGTATATATATATATGTATATATATATATATATATATATATATATATATATATCAAATGTGTTTAGATGTCTATATATATAGATAGATATATCCCAATATATATATATATATATAGAGAGAGAGAGCGAGAGAGAGAGCGATAGCTGTATATATATTTACACATGCCATAGATAGGTAGGAAAAAAGGGGAAGCAATCTATAAAGTCAGAGTCAGAGTGGGGGTAGGGGGACAGTGTGAAGGAGGAGGAGGATTGGAAGGACCTCAAAGACAAGGCCACAAGAACAATAAACAAAGAAAGGAGGCAACGGGGAAAAAGCCTGATGAAGAAGGGTATGCTGTGTCAGTAAGGGTTTGTTTGGCAGCAGCATAGCAGAAGGAAGTAGTGAAAACTTCAGGAAAATGGAAGACACTAGCAGGGGGTTCTGGGAAGAGCCCACTGGAGACGCCCAGACGTGGAGGCAGATGAAAAAGGAGGTGTGCGATTAAGGAAGTAACAATATGGGGGGAATGGCAACCAGACCCAAAGAGAGGGCAGCAATGGGAATATTGTAGGAGAAGGGGTATTGGGCTTTTCAAGCATCCAAACCCCGAGAAGACAACGGACAACAGACTGTTGAAGGAAAAGTGGATGAAGGGGTATCATGCTTTACAAACATCCAGACCCGAGAAGATGACAAGAGAACCAGAAACATTTACAAAAGACAGTTGAACTATGTGATTGAACAGAGTATTAACTGTTGGACTTTATGATTGATAACATGGGGAAAAATGAAGGAATGTTTGTAAATAAGTAAATTTTAAAGTGGCAAAGTAAAGGTGATCATGTGATGCATAAAATAAATTAATTGCCAGTTGAGCACCCACTAAGAAGTTGTCTGTGTGTTATTTTCTGGGGGGAATCTCCCTCTGACAAATGTGGTTGCCCCTAAAGGACAACCTAAATTGTCAGGGGGCTTTCTTAGGAAAAAAGGCACAGGGGGACAGGACTGGCTGGGGGGTGGGGCATGTTAAGTAGGCTCAGGATGAGATGGGGGATGGTAGGAAAGAAGGCCCAGGCAAGGGAAGGGGGGTCATAATGTCATCCCTCGATGAAAAATATGACAGGTCAGGTAAGCAGGTAAGGATTGGATGGGTGGGAAGCGGGGTGGCCTAAGGGGTATTTAGGAGCCAGCAGAGGATGGGGTCTCCCTCTTTTTTCTGTGATCTGAATTTAGCACCCACCCACCCACTCAGTAGGTTGGTTACTGGAGGGTAAGGACCCATGGGTAAGTGGAAGGAAAAGGGATAACGGGTCACCGAAAGAGGGTTAAGGAGAAGGGAAGAAGCTCCAGTTGACATGGGTTGGCAGAATGGGCCAACAAGAAAAAGGGAAAAGAGAGCCTCTCAAGGGGAGGCAGGATTTGCAAGGCATGGGTTGCTGATAGAGGGCAACAGGTCGGAGAAAAAGAAAGGGCAGGATTTGCAAGGAATGGGTTGCTGAAAGAGGGCAACAGGCCAGAGAAAAAAGAAAGGTTCTCCAGAAAGTTTTGCATAACAGGGGAAAATTTGGGGAAAATAAAATGGGGTGGAAAGGGGGGCAGGTAAGATCCACAGGCCGGGCGCAGATGCCTGGACATGGAGACAGATGAAAAAGGAGGCTTACATTAAGGAAGTAACAATATGGGGGGGCCTGGCATCGGTTGCCATTGGCAACCAGACCCAAAGAGAGGGCAGCAATGGGAGTAGGAGAAGCTTCCGGACCCCAAGAAGACAATGGACAACAGACTGTTCAAGGAAAAGTGGATGAAGGGGTATCAGCCTTTACAAACGTCCAGACCTCGAGAAGATGACAGGAAAACCAGAGACATTTACAAAAGACAATTGAACTATGTGATTGAACAGAATATTAACTGTCAGACTTTATGATGGGTAATGTGGGGAAAGATGAAGAAATGTTTGTAAATTTGTAAATTTTAAAGTGGCAAAGTAAAGGTGATGATGTGATGCATAAAATAAATTAATTGCCAGTCGAGCACCCACTAAGAAGTTGTCTGTGCGTTATTTTCCATGGGAATCTCCCTCTGACAATGCACATGTATCCCTGTCCAAAATCCTATTCCCTTCCTACCCCCTTTTCCACTCTCTTACCCTCTTCACTCAGCCCCTTAACCCATTAAGCAATGACACCATGTTCTCTCTCCCAGTCTTGCTCATGTGCCTTTGCCTTACTTTTCAGCTTACTAGTCATGAATTGTTTTTGGTACCTTATTATAATTAATGTTTATCCCTGTCCTGTGTAATTATTTATTCTTGTCAGTGTCTCCTTACTGCTCGTTCTTTTGATTGCCATAGTTCACTTGCACTGTTATTTGCTTTGCTGTCTCCTCTATACTGTATTGTATACACCCTGTGTCATGCTTTAAAACAGGCGTATGCATGCCTAGTCTACCCACCCAGTAAACAAAAGCTAAATAAAATAATAATAATATTAATAAAAATGGTAGTAGAGGCAGGAAACTACTGGAAAAGAGATTTTGCATCTTATCTGGATAGGACATCCTTGGATAAATACTGTGTAAAAATGGGTGAAGGCAGCCAGCTAGTACTGTGGTTATGCTACTGTGTTGCTTGCCATCCAGAAAACCCAGGTTTATACCCTCAGCCCAGAATGTCTGGTCACAACTGGAGAGGCAAGGTTCTGGCATTTGTTTCTGGCACCTCCTGCCTTAGGGCAAGGGACACCTCCTTCTCCTGCAGGATTGTCCCCTTGTGGGTCAGGTGGAGAGCATGCCACGTGGAAAGGAACATGTGGTTGTTTTGCAATTGCTTTTCATTGGCACACACCTGCCACCAGGCAAGTGATGTGGAGGTACAAAACTCCTGAGCTGGCCCAGCAGGGAGTTCAAAGGCAAAGTGAGGCTCACCCATCTTTCTGACAATCCTAATTGCTGCTCTGTGGAGTTTCTTCTCAGGATCATGACATAGTCTGGGATAAGGGAAGGCTTAAGTGGAATAAAATACCCCTGGCTCCAGGCAGGTTAAACCACCCTGCCCCACACACTACAGGGAGGTCCTGTCTGTGCCTTCTCCACCTGGAATGATGGTTCCTACTCTCAGTCCTCATCCATGGATTAAAGATTCACATTTAGGCTTGGTGAACTGGGTGGTTGCACTCAGAGGGACAAACTGTAAATTGCAGTCAGGAGTCCAGAGATGTTGTTGAGCAGAGGCTGATGGTAGGCTAGAATCTCGATTTTATGATAGGTAAAGGGCTTGGCCAGGTGGAAGGATGACCCGGAAGCTGGTGAGAAGAAATAGTGGTCTAAACAAAAAATATAAAAATAAGTAAAAGCAGACCCAACTGGAATTGAGATGTTGCATCTCATCTTGCCTATCTTGGGTGACTGCATTGTAAAAGTTGGAAACATCTAGACTCCATTAAAACAAGATATGAGATATTACAATGCAGTTGAGTTGGGTAAACACATTGTACAAATGGGTAAAAGCAGGACACCATTAAAAATGCATTGCAATATTACATCTAATCTGGGCTTGCCAATCCTTGATAAAACACTGTAAAAAAGGGTAAAAACAGGTCTCCTCTGAAGATGAGATACTGCAGCTCAGCTGGGTGATCCTGCATACCTTTAGTGTAAAAGAAAGAATTTCTTCACAGAACGGGTGGTGGACAAGTGGAACACCTTGCCAGAGGAAGTGGTGGGGGCTGAAACAATCACGGGATTTAAGAATGCATGGGATAGACATAAAGGAATTCTAGAGGTCAGGGGTAAGGGGAAATAGACTTCTAGGAAAACAAACTGAACTTACAAGCTCAAATGGGCAGACTAGGTGGGCCATAGGCCCTTATCTGCCAACACTGTCTATGTATCTATGTATCTATGTAAACATGGGGAAAAGCAGGACACCATTGAAAAAGAGTTGATGTATTCCATCTCATCTGAGTTTGCTATCCTGGTAAATACAGTGTAAAAGCAAGACCCCTCTGAAGATGAGATACTGCAGTACTGCTGGCTTGTCCTCCATATAGTAGCTACAGTGTAAAAGTGGGTAAAGGCAGGATATCACTGAAAACAAGATATGACATATCAGCTTAGATACTCTTGGATAATACTGTATAAAATGGGTGAAGGGTAGGACCGTCACAAAAACATGATGAGCTGGATTCACAAAAGGGTCCGAGAATGCCACAGGCCCCAGGTGTGCTGAACATACGGCACTTGGGGCTTGTGGCATTTCCTGACCAGTGATCGGGATTCTTGATCCCGTGTGCCCATTGCCTTGCTACAAGTTAGATCAGCTTTTTCTGATCTAGCTTGTGGCAATCTTGGGAATCCTTGTTACAGGGCTTGTGCCATATATTTGGTGCAAGCTGCCGTAAAGTAGGAAAATTGTCATAAATGCACCCAATCTTAGATCAGGCTCAGTGTGTAACAACGTTTTAGGTGCAGCTGCAGGGACCACTGGGTTGATGCAAAGCTTGACACAAGACCAGCATCGCCCTTTGTGAATCGGGCCCAATGTGTCATCTCAACTCTATTATCTTTGGCAAATTCTTTTTAAAAATATGTGAAATCAGGACCACACTTAAAATTAGATATTACAGGAAGAATTACTACACTGGGAGTCTTTATCCCTTGCATTAATTGGGAGAACTAATGTTATAAAAATGAATACACTACCAACATTTTTATTCCTTTTTCATACCATCCCTATCATTATACCAGATTCATTAAAAAAAAATAAAATTGAAACCCTGATTAAAAAGTTTCTTTGGAAGGGGAAATGTCCCCAACTAAAAATTCAGAAATTATGCTTAAAAAAGGAAAAAGGTGAGCTATCCTTCCCTAATCTCAGATTTTATTATGCTGTGAACCTATTGTTTCTTTATGATATATATCAATATAATTGCACTTGACCAGAAGTGAAAATAGAGTCTGTTTTAATGCCATATGAGAATTTGCTGTATTGCATTTTGAGTGGACCCAAAAGAAAACTAACCAATCAATATTTACAATCAACTAGGACATTTTGTTATATTTGGGACCTTTTAAATAAAATAATTTGATTAAAAACTAAATGCACTAAAATATCCCCTATAATCTGAATGGACATTTTCCACCATGCCTACATGACAAGGGTTTTAAAGTATAGCATGAAAAAGGATTAAAAGAAATTGGTTGATTGTTAAACAACAATCAAATTGTTGATTTCAATACACTTAAAAATATTTACGATCTATCACATAATCACTTTTATGCCTACCTTCAAGTCAGACATTGTATTATACAAAACAGTACAAAGCTCAAAAATTCAAAAGGGCTAAATGGCAACCTTGGGGGGAAAAGTAATATTATATTTTTACAACCTTTTAATAGATAATTGTGGTTATGAAAACTTGGACGAAGTACAGCGATGACAATGTGAAACAAAACTTGATACAAATCTGCCTGAAATGCAGTGGGCATTGATTATTAACCTTAAATATATTAGAATAAAATCAACAAAGTTGCAACAAATCTATTCCAATATTTTACATATAACTTATTTAACCCCTCACAGACTAATTTTATTCAATTCCGATATTACTAACGTGCCCCAGGGGCTGTAATCAAAAAGGTGCTTTGGAACACAAGCTAGTTAGTTGCCCGGCCCTGAACAAATGTTGGAATAACATTTTGAAAGCTCTGTCACAGATGGAAGAGATTAGATTATATAAAGATTTTAAATGGATGATGCTTTGTTTTAATGGCTCTGTTTCTTTACTTAATTGGAGAAGAGATAAATTCATCAGGCTAAGCCTGATTATAGCATATAAAATCATACTTACGCACTGGAAAGACAGATCCCCTCTGAACTATAATGAGTTGATTAACTCTATGACAATGAGATGTCAGCTAGAAAAAGCACTTTATTGTTCTCTCAGTCAGCTTAATTTGTATAATAGTCTTCTTTGGAGTCCCTTCAATGATTATATAAAAATGGATACGTTTCAAAGTTTTCTGTTGTAACTAGGTTACATCACCTGTAGAATTTACACCAAATTTAGGCAATATACAGTATTTTCAAGGCTAAATGCTCTTTTAGCACTTGTCCAGACTGCTGGATTGATTTTATAGAACCACAGTTGAACGTCATATATTTATGTAGTGAAATATAGCTTGCATCTTTTTGACTTTTATGTTGGAATTTTGCACTGTTGAGAATATATTGTAATTGATTATCAATGTATGTTTAGGCATTAATTAAATTAAAATAAAAAAAAATAGATATTGCATCTTATCTGGCCAGGGCAAGCCTTGGTAAATACAATATGTAAATGGATAAAAAT
Source organism: Neoceratodus forsteri (assembly GCA_016271365.2). Lineage (NCBI taxonomy): Eukaryota > Metazoa > Chordata > Ceratodontiformes > Ceratodontidae > Neoceratodus > Neoceratodus forsteri. Next base: position 641,034,830 of record CM028134.1, read on the forward strand.
AAGACCCCACTAAATACTATCCAAGAAAAGAACAATGTGCAAATGGGTGAAGCAGGACTGCAATGAAAAGGAGATATTGCATCTTAACAGGGATATCAGCAAGGCCTTTGACTCAGTCCTGCATAAGAGATTGATCAAAAGTTTGAGATGACTAGATGGATGGCAAACTGGCTTGGGGGAGAGAGACAACTCAAAGGGTGGTGGTCAAGGGAGAATACTAAGGGATGAGGGAGGTCTTCAGCAGTGTTCCTCAAGGGTCAGTGCTCGGTACAGTGATATTCTTTTATAAAAAATTTAATATATTTTATTAAAGGAATAATGCATGACATGGTGTGTGCCATGCTGGGATAATGTTATGCATTAAGTGGTTGAGCATGAGGCCGCAGGCCAAGTGTGTTCAATACCTGAGAAGTGACATTATCCCAGCATGACACACACCCTAAAGTGCATTATTCCTATTATACAATGGCTGATCTTTAAATACAAGGTGAAAAATCAATTTTAAAACATTGTTTTACTTGATTTTTGTGGGTGGAAGTATATCTATATAAAAAGAAGTTCCTTTTACTTGGTTTATCCTCTAGGTGGATCTGTGGGAGTGGCAGGTGGATTTTTCAGTTGTTTTATATGTTCTTGCTTGCTGTATATGTGCTTTCCTTTCTTTTGGTATCCCTCCAACCCCATCCTGTTCTCCCAGTACAGTTTTCTGTTGTCGTTATGTTCTGCTGGAATATTATTGTACTGTGGTGATATTTTTAGGCAGGAACCACTGTTTGCATTCCCACCCCGTCATCACTGCTGCCTGCCACCCATTGCTGCTGTTAGGATTGTTTGGCAAGAAGAGAAGAACAAGATATGGAGGTATTGGGGAGAATGGTTTGGGGGCTATGTAAGGTATTTAAGGGAAAAAAAGAAAAACAAGAAAGTGATCCAAAGGATGAGTGAGTATTACCACAATAGCTGAGTACTGACAGTTGAAAGATGCACTTACTTACTTGTCCGATAGGTTTTAATGAGAAGGAACAAGGGCAGGGAATGTGGTGTTTTACTGTTTGTGTTTTTTTTTTATCACACAGAAACTGGGAGCAGAGTTTACTTGTTTTTACACAGACACTTGGAATGGTTCAGAAATGTTCAGCAAGCATGGACTGGACTATCACTACAGCAGGGAACTGCTATGAAGCCATGATACACAGCTTTTACTTCAGTCCTTCGTGTGTTTTTTTTTTGAGGTAAACTAAAGTGGCAATAAGGCTTAAATAGAATGTGGGAGGAAATCATGGCTTTTGTGTGTGGTGCAGCTGGGGGGGGAGCACCAGTTCAGAGTGGGTGGGGATCGATGATTCTGGGAAGGGTGGGTACTGTTGAATCTGCTCATAGGGCAGCTGCAGAGTGATTTTTTTTTTACATTTAATGCAGTCTCTAGTATGCTCAAACTAGAGCTGTGATGTTATGCTGGGTTAATATTACGGGTCCAGCCCCAGATGGACGAATCAGAGGCCAGTATTCTTTCTTGCCATTGTATAATTAAGGTTTCATGAGAAAAGACACATTGCAATAACAAAAAACAGTTCAACCATAAACATACGACACCAAAAACAGATGAAAGAGATACAAATTATTAACAATAAACAACTTATCACACCCACCAACCCCCACCCTCCCTCTGTGGAGGAAGATCAGCAGATGTCAAAAATATTTAATCATTGGTGGCTGATGATCCAATAAAAGGAAAACATTTTAAAAGAGGTAATATTAATATATATATATATATATATATATATATATATATATATATATATATACATATATATATCATATTGAAATAACCTTTGAAGTTCAGTAATCTACATATAAAGGAGGAGCACCACCCACATCCAGACCTCAAAAAGGCAAGTAATCACTATTAATCAGCATTTAGGGTTAGCAATACATATAAAAGTTCCCATATTTGCTTAAACTGGGTAAGTTGATCCGTCATGCTAGTGACAATTCTCTCTCCATTAGGGAAAGATATTATTTAGCTATTATAAGATTCTGACTAAATGTGATTAAGTGTGACCTTTTGGATTATGCTTGTTGAAACCAGGAGGAAAGAATAAATCAGCTAACAATTATCAGCCTATCAAACCCATTAAGGGAATTAATTTCAAAAATAAAAAAGAAGGATACAGTAAGGGGGAAAACAGTCAAGAGAACATGGAATCACCATGGATATTTGGGATGAATAAGAAGAAAGTAAGGGGTTTTGGGGGAGTACAGGAACAAAAGGGGGTATAAAGAATGAAATAGAATAAATGATCATAGAAATGGATATGATAGAAGATTCCACAACTGTTGGTTGTAATGATGGAAATAAAGAAAACATTGATTCAAGTAAAGAAAAGTTGGAGGTACATAAAGCTGCTAAAGATACTATAAGCATGAGACAGCCACAGATTTGGGATTTTTGTTATAAGAAAGGACAAACTGCCATACTAGCAGATAGGAACTGAGGGTTAAAGAGGTATGGAATTTAACATCTCTTAATGGACAGAGCACACCAATTATGGATAAACAGAACCAATGTGGATTACTAATTAAGGATGCTGAACAAACAGATGTAGTGAATAATGAGGTTAGCAGAACAGTTGAATGTATTAAAGAAACAATTAAAATACATAATAGAATAGAACAAAAATGGAGGAACTAAATAAAGTAAAGTGGGAAATCAGGGATTCCCCAGCAATGTCACCCTCACTATCTCTGCCCAAAAATGTAAACAACTGTGAAGACAGGGCTGAGGAGGATACCAGAAATAATAACTGGATAACATATGATGAAACTAGATGTATGAGCCCATATGGGATCAGCAGTCTCCAGTTAGGAAGTCTAACAAAGGATTGTATCACAGCATTAAGGGATCCCATTAAGGCTAATGTATTAATCTATGAACAGGTATTAATGAATAATAGGGATTTGGAATTCATTAAAGGAATTTGTATCGAAAATAAGTAAAACATAGATCTGATTACAGAAATCTTATTACAAAGAAATCATGATACAAAGGAAACAAAGGTAGATTATCCTGTTGACTTAAATAATTCTTGGCAATCAGATGATTTATCTGAGAATAATAAGGAACACACTTTGACAAGTATGAAAGACACAATTTCCACCTGCAAAAATAAACAGGGAAGCGAAGAGAAGTTTGGAAATACCATTGACACTGACTCAGAATTAATAATGCTCCCAGAGGGATATGATTCTCACGATTCTAGAATAGATGTGATGAGAAAAGGAAATGCAGAAATATGGGAACAAGGAGTAAAACAAGAGAGGAAAAGAAAGGAAAAAGAGGCATTAGTTAAACATCAAAAACATCTGACTAAAATGAGGAAAAGAAAAACAATAAGAATTGACTCGGATAAAGAAAAAAACGAAGACAGCTGTAAAGTGGCTTTAGTAAAAGATAATTCAGTCTCTATTACGATAGATACAGTAAGAGATCATAATGTATTAATAGATACACAAACTAGAGCATTATTAGCGGAGGATAAAGAAGGCACTTCAGAAGTAACAAAAGGAAAACCGAAAGACAGAAATAAAATTAAAAAAAAATCCATTACTGAAAAAACTAATAAGAAAAATGCAAAAGAAAATAGAGACAAAAATAGCAATACTGTACAGGAATAGGGAACAGTAAAAAACAAGGTTGCCCAAAAAGAGGATTTAAATGCACCTCAAAGGGTGGATGTGAATAATGGTTCTAAGAGTCAAAGTAAGATGAATAGTGATGAAGAAAAGAATCAAGATAGCTTAACCCTAAGGGGATTAGTTCTGGAGGAGAAAAAAACAGTGTAATTTAAAACAGATTCCTAAAAGAACATTGGGGAAAGATTATGTGTTACTCATATACAGTATAAAGTCCCTTTTATGCATGAGGAGACAAAGAGTAAATTAAACCAAGATATTCAACAGTTCCTTAGTATGTTCTTACTAGTTAATAGTAGACTGGATAATGTGATGGCAAAATTTAGTGTAATTAGACCATTAACACAGAAGGAGTTGGTCCTGCTGGTTTCAGACCAGTACTATGTTCTGAAATCCATAGAAAATCAAAAAGAAAAAATGAGGAACTATGGATATGAACTAGATAATGTTGCGGGCATACAAACATTATTCCCTGACTATTATTGACATAATAGCAGTAATCAGGAAGATCTGGAATTTCAGATTTTGATTTTTGGTTTAAATACCTTTTTGGTGGAAACAAAACAAAATATCAGACTGAAAGTGGCAGAAACACTACAGAATATGACCAAAGATAATACTATAAATAAAAGGATTAAAAGGGCAATTCAATGGGATGGGAAACAAGCTTCCTGAGCTAGTAGCCTTGATGGAAGATGAAAAATTGGATATTGTGGCACTCACAGAAACATGGTACACAGGGAACCATGACTGGGATGTCAACATACCGGGGTACACAGTCTACAGAAGGGACAGGGAGGGAGATGAGAGATGGAGTAGCTCTATACATAAGGGAAGGGATCAAAGCTACAGAACTAGAAAGTAAAGGGGAGGACAAGTGGCACTCTGGGTCACCTTGGAGACAGGGAATGGCATCACAATCCGCACAGGGGTTGTATACATACCCCCATCTCAAGGGGAGGAAGTGGACAAGAAAATGATAGAGAATATTCTTAAAATGGCTGAAAAAAGGGGAGATACTGTTTATGGGGGACCTGAATATGCCAGAAGTAAACTGGATGATATGTACTGCAGCCACATCCAAGAGCAGGGTCATTCTCAATGCCCTGCAGAGGGCAGGCCTTAGACAGCTAGTGTTGGAACCCACATGGGATGGAGCAATACTAGACCTGGTACTCTCAAATGGAGAGAGGATCACAAATTTAGAAGTCAGTAGACATCTGGGAACAAGCGAACACTGCACAGTGTGCTTCACAATAAGCACAACCATGGAGACAAGCCATACAAAAGCAAGCATACTGGACTTTAGAAGGGCTGACTTTGGCAAAATGGGTGAATACCTGAAGAATACACTAGTAAATGGCCAAAAAGGAGGGGTGGAAGAACAATGGAGAAAAATCAAAACTGCCATCATAGATGCAACAAGCCTTTGTGTGAAACAGATAAAGAAAACAAAGCAGAGTAAAACACCACTATGGTTCTCAAAAGAGGTGGCAGGGAAGGTTAAGGAGAAAAAGGCTGCTTTCAAAAAGTATAAGGCATCACAGAAGAAGCACAACAGGGAACTGTATCAATTAAAGCAGAAAGAAGTGGGGAAGGCAGTCAGAATAGCAAAAGCCCAAATTGAGGAAAAAATAGCCAATTCAATGAGGAAGGGGGACAAAACCTTTTATAGGTACATTAGGGAGCATAGGAAGCTTAAGGGAGGAATAGTGAAGATTAATAAGGTAGAGGGGAGGTGGGCAGAGGGAGACAGTGAAAAAGCAGAGATACCGAATGAATACTTTTGCTCAGTATTCACAAAAGAAGATGAGGAGGAGTTACCTAAACCAGACAATAGAAGCACTCTGGGTAGTGGGGTTGACACCAGTCCATTTACAGAAGAAGGAGTCCTGAAAGAACTTCTAAAACTCAAGGTGGACAAAGCAATGGGGCCTGATGGGATTCACCCCAGAATCCTAAAAGAACTAAGGGAGGACCTAGTGACACCACTGACCACACTTTTTGACAAATCATGGGAAGATGGGGTGGTACCTGAGGACTGGAGGAGGGCAGATGTGATTCCCCTTCACAAAAGTAGGAGCAAGGCAGAAGCAGGAAACTACAGACCTACAAGTTTGACCTCAGTGGTAGGGAAAATGATGGAATCACTTCTGAAAAAAAGAATTGTTGAGTACCTAGAGGCCAGCAGGGCACAGAACCCAAAGCAGCATGGATTTACAGCAGGAAGGTCAAGTCAGATGAATCTAATTGATTTCTTTGACTGGGTGACCAAAGTAATAGACCAGGGAGGGGCTGTGGATATGGCCTACCTAGACTTTAGCAAGGCATTTGACACAGCCCACACAAAAGATTAATAATCAAGTTAGCCAGCCTGGGAGTGGGTCCCAGGGTGGTAGCCTGAGTTGCAAACTGGCTGCACAACAGGACACAGAAGGTAATAGTGAGTGGAACACATTCTGAAGAAAGGGGGGTCACTAGTGGAGTACCTCAGGGCTCAGTACTGGGTCCAGTCCTCTTTAACATCTTTATAGGTGACATTGCAGAGGGTCTGGAGGGAAAGGTATGCCTCTTTGCAGATGATACAAAGATCTGTAACAGAGTTGATACACAAGGGGGTAGAAAGGATGAGAGGGACTTGGCAAGGTTGGAGGAATGGTCAGACATATGGCAACTTAGATTCAATGTAAAAAGTGCAAAGTAATGCATCTGGGAAACAAAACCCAGGAGAAGAGTACACAATAGTAGGGAGGTACTAACAACAACAAAATGGAGCAGGACTTGGGGTTAGTCATATCAGATGATCTAAAGGTTGGTAAGCAATGTGAGAAGTCAGTAAGGAGAGCCAGAGGGATACTGGGATGCATAGGAAGGGGCATCACAAGTAGAAAAAGGGAAGTGGTTATCCTCTTTGCAGACAGTTGGTGAGACCCCATCTGAGTACTGTGTGCAGTTTGGAGACCTCATCTCGCAAGGACATAGACATGATGGAAGCAGTCCAGAGGAGGGCAACTAAAATGGTGCAGGGTCTGCATCAGAAACCATATGAAGAGAGATGGAGAGAGCTTAATATGTATACCCTTGATGAAAGGAGGGACAGGGGGACATTACAGAAATGTTCAAGTACCTCAAGGGAATCAACAAAGTCCAGGAGGGTAACATCTTTCAGAAAAAGAGATGTGTAAGAACAAGGGGACACAATTTAAAGATAGAGGGGGGACAGCTCAGGGCTAATGTGAGGAAATGTTTTTTTCACGGAGAGAGTGGTGGATACGTGGAACTGCCTTCCTGGGGAGGTTGTTGGGGCTAAAACAGTGGGGGAATTCAAACATGCATGGGACAGACACACGGCAATTGTAGTGGGGGGGTGGCAGGAAGTAGGCTGTTGGTTAACTAGAATCTTCAGCTTATCCAGTAGGTAGGGAAATGGGCAGACTGGGTGGGCCAAGTGGTCCTTATCTGCCATCAAAGTCTATGTTTCTGTGTTTCTATGGACAAAAAATCAGGAGGATTATTTATAGATCTTATCTAAAGCTGAGGTCTTGGATAGAGTAGAAATATATTTATATGGGCTGATGGAATTAATAATGAAAAACTGCTTGTTAGTTCTCAAGACCAGTGGTTAAGTCTGATAAAAATGTCAAACAGATTTGAGATCTTAAAGGAAATGGAAGCCTGACAGACATATATTTATAGGGAACATCAGGTTAGTCCTTATAATACAATCTCACGGAATGTGGCAGGATTATTGAACAGCATGGCAGATCCAACATTTTTGGAGTATGTTACACAATTCAATTATATAGGTATACAGGAAACATGGACAAATGATGTTGTCAATATAGATGGCTATAGAGCCTTTGGGAAAACTGCCAAAAACAAAATAAATATGATAGGATATCAGGAGGTCTCATTACCTGGTGTAAAATATTCCAAGACTTAGATTATAGGGAAATAGAAATAGATTCGGAGCATATCTTATCTGTTCAAATGAAAACAAAAAGGGGAACCTGTATTGTAATAAATACAGTATATATTTTCCTCCTAGCGTCTCGAATTGTATGGATGGCAGTGATTTGGATAAGTTGATTGGTCTTATTGATGCATTGATTATTAAAGATCCAGGGTGTGGAATCATTATAATAAGAGACTTTAATGCCAGGGTGAGGCATTGCCTGGAGCTCACTAATGAGGTTATGAGTGCACGTGAGGCTTTGGGTCTTCAATCCCTCGAAAGAATAAGAAGCTTCAAAGATGCAAGGGGTTGTGAGAGTAGATCAAAACTTTCCAGAGAACTAGCTGACAGATTTTATTTTATTAAATGGATGTTTAAAAGGGGATCAAGAGGGGGATTTAACTTGTATGGAAACTAGGGGGCCTCCATTATTGACCTCTGTTGGTCTAATGTTAATGTAATTCAGATGGTAGGAAATTTTAGGATAGGAACTATGATAGAGAAAGAATATAAGCCCATAGAAGCTGAAATAGAGATTTGGCCTATTAAGGTTAATCATAACAAGAATAGGGAAAATAGTATCAGGGTAAAAAAGGAGGTACAATGGAAGCTAATAGAGAATTTTAATTCAATTAAATTAGTAGAAGACTATGGTATCAGGGAAGATATGATAGCTATGGGAATGCTGAAGGGTCCAGAAAATTGTATAATAGTATTTGAAAAAATAATGCAAAACCTTTCCTCTATTCTTTTAAAAGTAACTATAAGTAAAGATAGAAAGGGAAGCAAATGGTTTGATAAGGAATGTAAAAGCAAGAAAAGAGAATTACATAAATTTGGTAGAATAGCTACAAAATGGCCAACAAAGGACAATAAACAACAGTTAAATAAACAAAGGAAAAATGATAAAAAATTATTAGAAATAAAAAAAGATAAATATAGAATGCAAATGTGGGATGAATTTGCAATGGCAGCAAGAGATATGGTTAGTAAAAAATTCTGGAAAATGGTGGCCCATGGCTGGGATAACCTACCAGGAACTATAGAGAGTCATGTTGACTCCTCAGCTGGGGATTGTTTTTATAAAGAGTTATTTTTTTAGGTTATATCAACAAGAAGTAGTATATAATGAACACTCCATGACTTGGGTCCAACTGCTTGAAGTTACTGCTTCTGAAGTTAATGAAGCTATAAAGGGGGCCAAAAAACATAAAGCACCAGGCCCAGACGGAGTCCCTATGGGCATTTTAATAGATGACCCAGATTTATGGACACCAGTACTGGTTGTGGTATTTAATCACATAATAAAGACAGGGTTAATGCCTAAAACTGGGAAAGAAAATATAATCATTCCTATCCATAAAAATGGTGATAAAAGGGTTCTAATTAATTATAGACCTATTAGCCTCCTTGATAACTCTCTAAAGATTCTTACTAAGGTAATTCTCAAAAGATTAATTATTTTGTTAGATAACCAGAAAATACTGGATGAGGCCCAAGCTGGCTTCATCCCAGCCTATTTGACAATAGATCAGTGCATTGTTTTATCACATATAGTCCATAAGTATATAAATATTAAAAAACAAAAACTCTTCTGTGTTGTCATAGATTTGAAGGCTGCTTTTGATAGGGTTGATAGAATAAAATTAGAGAAAGTACTGGAGGAATATGGAGTGGAGGAAGGAAAAATTAATATTTTGAGAATTCTATATAATGACAACTATACATCAGTTAGACAAAATAAAGAAAGGCGATAATACTCAGAAATTTCATATGAATATGGGACTGAGACAAGGTTGTGTCCTCTCTCTGATCCTTTTTAAAATTTTCTTGAATACAATTTTGGAGTGTCTGGATGACCCAGAGCTTCGCATACCAAGACTGGGCTCCAGGCGGTGCCCTTATCTGGCTTACACAGATGATGTAGTACTTTTATCAATGAGTTTCCTGGGAATTAATAGGATCTTCAACATGTTTAACATTGAATGTAGTAACAGATCTGGAAATAAACTTTAATAAAACCAACTTAGTAAAAATCAGGAAAAGAACACTAAGATATGCTCAATTGAATGTAACAACAAGAAATTAGAACATGTTTTCAAATTTTATCTAGGGATAAGCTTTAATTATAACTTAAAATGGAAGAAACATATTCTCTATATAATCCAAAAGGTTAAAATATGTATCCCCTCAATAAATAGATTCACATATAAATATGGGGGTCACTCAAATAAAGGCCCAATTAGGGTTTTATAGGCAAAACTGAGAGGCCAGATATTATATGGTGCAAAGATTTGGAGACAAGAAACTGTGGCAGGGTTAGAATCCATTATGAATACATTTTATAGACAAATCTTGGGGATCCCTAATGGTGCTTCTTCATGTTTATTTATGCTAGAATTAGGACAAACACTATTAACGTGTAATATTGAACAAAGACTTTGTCTCTACTGGATTAAGGCATTCGCTATGCATGATAATAGACTCCCATGTATATGCCTAGAGGAGATGTTGTATAATAGACAAAGGTGAATATTCTATCCAAGTACTCATGTACTTGTGGGAATTATCAAGCCATATGGTTTACTCCATTGTATTATGGAAAGTATTTATTCTCCATTTGCAGAGATTAAAGCTACTGTGAAAACTAGAATGTAAGATATTTACATCCAACAAGATAAAGAATTATCAAAAAAAAAAATTGCAAACTAAGCAAATGGCTGTCTAATAACACTAGCAGAATCTTTGAAATTCAAGATTATCTTGTAAAAATAAAAAATCCCAAGATTAGAAAAGTTTACACCAAGATAAGATTTGGTTATGTGGACAGCCACAAATTGAGGAAAATGTATGGCTTGGTATCCAATTGTAGATGTACCTGTGGGTTGGATGATGATACACCACTGCATTTATTATTACTCTTCCCCCTGTATATATCTAAAAGAAAGACATTTCTGAGTAGTCTTTTACAGAATCTGGACATGGAAACTAAATATCAGTTTAATTGCCTGATGAAAAACAACAACCCACAGCAACTGGTAAAGATTGCTAATATTTGTAGGGTAATAGTAACTAAAAAATACATATTGTTCAAACAATACATGGGGAAGAGTGATAGAAGTAATAGGATAGCTTGCATACCTTTATCCTGATATTAATTGAAGACAGTAAGAGATCAAGAAGTCAAGGATAGAATTGTGTAACGAGAGATGATGGGTTTTAAATAGACCTGATGAATTAACTTAGATAGGTAATAACTTATGGATTGTACAATATGTGTTATTTATTGTACTCATTTTAAATTATATTGTTATGCCAACATGATCTATTTGTAATTACATATCTTGATTTTGTCAACAATAACATTTTGAAATTGAAAATTCTCTGCTTGTGAAGCAAAAAGAATTTCTCTATGCCATTCCAGAAAAATAGGAATAACTTGGTCATACCAGTGTCTCAAAATAACTTTTTTAGCACAAGCAGATATCAATCATATGTCTATGCTGTTTGCCAGCCAAAGTGTGACCAAAGGATCCCAGGTGGCATACTTCAGGGTGAAATGCTGCTTTGAGTCCTAAAAGAGCCTCTAGATGTTGATGTATGGTGTCTCAGAAAACAACAACTTTTTCACATTCCCACAAAATGTGTTTTAAGGTGCCTTATTCTTTACCACAGCATGTGCAGAGAGGAGATACTAGCTTACCCATGTTATGCAACTTAACAGGAGTCTAATAAAGATTATGATATATTTGAAATTGCATAAAACAACATCTGTCCCTCTTGATATATTTATAGATACGCTTCCAGAGATAAGGCCAGTCTCAAGGTTGATTGGTTGGAGGGATATCTTGATCCCAATAAGCGACAACCCACATTTCCCTATTTTGAAGTAACTCATATAGCTTATTGTAAAAAAAATGAGATAGCATGTGGAGTGGATGCTTTATGTGCCAAACTAAGTATCTGTTGGCTGTACATCTTCAGCCAGGGACCTGTTCCAAAATGATGATTAAATAGATGAGAGATTTGAAAATATTGGTACAGTGATGTTCAACATGTTCATTAATGAAAGTGGGGAGAGCAGAAATGGAAAAATCTGCCTCTCTGAGGACAACACAAAGCTCTGTGGGCAGGAAGACATGGAGGAGGGAGTCAGGGATCTGAGAGAGGACCAAGCAAAGTTGGAAAGCTGGTCAGAAACTGGGAACAAGGATTCATTAAAAAATTTGCAAAGTCAGGCAAACAGGGAGCAAGAACACTAGGGTCAAGCACAGACCTGGGGTTGTGATAATTATGGTGCCCAAGAAAAAAGAAAGACCTAGGGATTGCAATCAGGAGCAATCTGAAACCCTCTATGCAGGGTGACAAGACAGTGCTAAGGGCAATTAGAATGCTGGGTTGCAAAAGCAGGGGCTCACCAGCAGAAGGAAGGAGGTTATACTGTTATTGTACAGATCCATGATGATGCCACACCTGGAGTACTGACTGCTGTACTGTGCCCCCTACCACAAAATGGACATCATCCTGCTGGAGACAGTATAGAGAAGGGCCAGAAGGGGCTCTCATATGAGTAGTAGCTAGAGAACCTTAATATGTTGCTTAAGGAAAGAAGGGAGCATAGAAACATAGAAGGTGTCAGCAGATAAGGGCCTCAAGGCCCACCCAGTCTGCCCTATATTTTCCTTGACACTGTAGACCCTACTTTGCCTCTCATTCTTCTCCCCTCCCCACTTTTACTTCCATGATCCCTCTGTGCCTATACCTTATCTTCTTGAATCCTGTAACTGTTTTTCACCCCACCCCCTCCGTAGGTAGGCTGTTCTATTAGTCTACCACTCTTTCAGTGAAGAAGTGCTTCCTCACATTTCCTCTGAACCTTCCCCATCTAACCTCATATCGTGTCGTTTCATCCTCAAGCATCTTTTCCTCTGAAAAATGCTGCCCTCCAGAACCTTGTTTTTTTCCCATGAGGTATTTGTATATTTCTATCATATTCTGCCCCTCCTTCTCCTAGTCTCCAGGGAGTACATTTTCAGTTCCCCAAGCCTTTCCTCATAGTTCTTTAGAAGCATGCCCTGTACCATTTTGGTTGCACTCCTCAGAACCACTTCCATCCTGGCTATGTCTTTTTGAAGATAGGGCCTCCAGAACTGCACAAAGTATTCAAGGTGTGGTCTCACCAATTGTCTGTACAGGAGTATTATTACCTCCCTCCTTCTACTGATGATGCACCTGCCTATGTATCCCAGCATCCAGCTAGCCTTCCCCACTGCCTGGTCACACTGTTCTGCTGTCTTTAGGTCATCTGTAATGATCACTATCAAGTCCCTTTCCTGATCTGTGTCTGTCAGTGCCCCTAGTTTGTATGTTGCCCTCGGGTTTTTGTGACCCATATGCATTACATTGCACTTTTTTTGTGTTGAAACTCAGCTGACAATTACCTGACCATTCTTCCAGCTTTTTTAGAACTCCTTTCATTCTATCCAGCCCCCCCACCAGTGTGTCCACTCTGTCACAGAGTTTCATGCCATCCACAAAGAGGCATATCTTTCCCTCCAGTCCCTCAGTAATGTAACTAAAAAAGACATTGTAGAGCACCGGCCCCAATACTGATCCCTGTGGCACCCCACTGATCACTTTGCCTACTCCAGAGTGGGTCCCATTTATCACCACCATCTGAGTCCTATTGCTCAGCCAACTCTCTATCCATTTAACAGCCTTAGTACCCACTCCTAGTCGCCTCAAGAAATGGAGAGTATTATAAAACAGATGAAACCTGAAAAACTTTTATTCTCTACAATACATATCCCTGAAACCCCCAAAGCTAAGGAAGGGAAAAAAGAGGAACCTCTAAAATTACAGAGGAAAAAGGAGAGGGAATAGAAATAAGAAAAAGAAAAAATGACTTCTACTATTAGACCAGAATTGTTAACCCCCCCTCCATCAAAAGATAGGAAAAGAACCCAAGGTAATAATAGCTGAGCCCCAGAGCAAGGAAACAGCCAAAAAAAAAATGATAGTCTATAGAGATTTTAAGTAATAAAGAGATAGAGATGAAGGAAAAGAAACATCACACAGATTCTAACACTCAACAAAAATCAGAAACTGATCAAGATATGCAGAAAAAACATATAGACACTCACAGGAAATGAAGTTACTTTAAGAACTGATAGGATCTATGTTAATAAATTATGGAACAGTGAAATCTTTGAGGGATAGGAACATAGACTTTGATGGCAGATAAGGACTGCTTGGCCAACCCCATCTGCTTATTTCCCTACCTAATTGATAAGCAGCAGATCCTAGTTAACCAACAGCCTACTTCCTCCTACCCCCCCATTATTTTTATTTATTTTTTAACTCTGTTTATACCTCCGTCTCATGGAACTCTGTCAGGCATCCTCCAATGCCCCCCAACTCTACTTTCATGCCTGAGAGGCCTCCTAATTCCTGGCAACAGCCCAGCTATCCCCCTGGCTTGAGCCCCCTGAAGTAGGGCTGCCCTATCCTCCCAGGGTGCTCTATCTAGAATTCGGGCTGGGCTGGGCTTGGCCCTGGAGATGAGTGCAACCAGGGGTGGAGTGTGGTTGGGAGAGTGGAGGTGCCATCACCTATCCACGAGGTAAGGTTGTTTCCTTAGTTATGCCCCAGATGTGGGACATGCAGTGCTGTACAGCCAGTGATATGAGTGCTCCCACCCACGTCTGGAAGACAGCCGCCCAGTGTCTACCCCTATTTGTGAGCCCTTGTGTGCTGCAGTGCCTCTGGCCTCCACTGGGGGCCACTGCTGTGCTGGGCTACCCCTGGATCCCTCCCCGAGAGAGGAGATCAGTCCTCTGGATGCTCAATCCTGTCTCTCCCTTGCCGATCCCCGGTGGACCAGGCTCGTTCCTGAATCTGGGTCACCGGCGTGACATGAGGTGTAGCGTCCAGCGCCTCAACCCTCAGCACCACCAGGCCGGTCATTTATTTATTTATTTATGACTATGATAACTGGACAAGTGCACTGATACCAGGGACTGTTTTCAGGCATGACACAGGCCATGGCAATGGCACGGGAGATAACAGTAACAAAATACAATAGACAAAAGCAATACAATAAACAAAATACAAAATACAAAAATAAAACAGAATACGAGCAAGCACAGAGGACAAGTCAAGTACAATGGTGTAAAGCAAATGCAAGAGAATGCAGACAATAGACCTTAGCAACACTGGTACAGAGTATTGGGTTTAGAGGCAGATTGCAAGTAACTGAGAGGCATATAGGATATGCTGTGTCTGGTAGTTGATTACTACTTGCAGGGGAGGAGAGGGGAGAAAGAGGCTAGCCAGAGAAACACCAACAACATGACTTAGCTAGGACCAAGTCTTTGAGGTGGGATTTGAACAGGTGGTGGGTATCCAGGGAGTGAAGCCAGGCTAGTAACTTGTTCCATAGTGAGGGGGCAGCAGCAGATAAGGCTTTCCTGCCCATGTTGATGGATACCTGGGAATGTGGAGGGGGGTAGAATTTGAGCTTAGGCAGTGGTGTTAGGTTCTGGCCTGGAATAGGGCTGCAAGAGGGGACTCTTGGCCAGTGCAAACAGGATTATTGCCCAAGCAGCAAAGGTTGAGGTCAAAGTGGCCTTGGAGTGGGAGCCATCCAGTGACTGATTAAGGACACAGTGGTGAGTAGAGAAAGGGGCCAGTAAGGCAAAGCATCAGACAATGTTGTATGCAGCGGAGAGCTTGGCAGTGAGGAAGAGGATACCCTAGAGTAAATGGAGGAACAGTAATCATTATAGGGAGCAGGTTACCTGAACAATGGGAAGCTGGGGCTCTGGGGTGAGGTAGTGTTTGACTCTGTAGGCTATACCCAGTTTTTGGTGAATCCTGTGAACTGCTAAGTTAATATGATCAAAGAAAGAGAGGGAGGGGTCAAGTAAGACTACAAGATACTTAAAAGTTTCAACATTTTCAAGTACCTGGCCATTGGGGGAGACAATGTGGAGAGAGGAGTGAAATTTGAGTTTGGCAAGGAAGGGCTTGGACCTGAACAGCATTGAATTTGTCTTTTTCATGTTCACCAGGAGGAGGTTGGTAGCAAACCAGTTATGTACTGTTTCATAGTTTTGCGTGAGGACTGGAAATGTGGGAGGGGGATTTATCACTGACAAAAGGACAAGGTCATCCACATAGAGGAGGGAGTGACAGGTAAGACTGTCCAAGGGAAGGAAAATTATAAATAAGGAAAAAAGTAGGGGGCCCAGAATGGATCCCTGGGGGACCCTGGTTGAGACAGGCAGGGTAGGGGAGCAGGCGGGGCCCACACAGACAAATTGGGAGTGATTAGTGAGGTAGCTGAGGAATCAGTTAGATATCTTATGGAAGCAGCCAATGAGGTGTAGTTTTGAGAGGGGGAGGGCATGATTTACCAAGTTGAAGGCCTTGGAGAGGTCTACGAAGACTGCACTAGTGGCTTGACCATTGTCCATGTTCCTGAGGATGTGGTCAGCCAGCAGAGCGAGGGCAGTGGTGATACTATGATTCTTGTGAAACCATGCTGCTGGCTACACATGAGGTTGTACCTTGCAACATGTCCAGTGAGCTGGTGGTGATGACTTTCCTAGGATCTCACTTAGATGATGGAGGACTGAGATAGGCTGATAGTTGTTGGTGGAATGGGATCACCAGTTTTGAAAATAGGTATCACTTTGGCCATTTTCCAGGGTTCGGGCATGGTAGAGGTAGATAGGGCAAGATTGAAAATAAATGTAAGGGGTTTGACAATAGCAGGGGAGATGAGTCTGAGGAAGATGGGGTAGAGCCATCAGACCTGGGGAAGCCATGGTTAGGAGGCATTTGAGAAGTTTAGATGAATCAATAGGGAGACAGCCTTGATGTAAAAAGGGAGAATGGGGAAGGGTGCAAGGGAGGTGGTAGGCCGATCCACTGGGTGGGCAACTCGGGAGCTTGGAGAGGAGTGCAGAGAAGTTGGTAAATTTATCATTAAAAGCCTTGGCCACTTCTTGAGTATCAGTTACCAGGCCAGTGGGGAAGTTGATCTGAGGGACAATCTTGCCAGTTTGGGGATTTAGAAGTGAGCTGATAGACTCCCAGAACTTCTTTGGGTTACTGAGACTCTTTTCCTGGAGATTACAGAAGTAGTTCTGCTTCAGGGATTTGGCCAGGTGTTTGCACTGGTTTCTCAGGCACCCGTAGGCATCCCAGAGGGTGTAGGAGGGGGGACGCCTTGTTGTCAGTCTAGGAATGGTCCCTGTCCTTCATCTTGGAGAGAAGATCTTTGGTAAACCAGTGGGATTAGCCACCATGGACCCATCTAATTGTGATAGGGAAATGCTTTTCTTGTAGTGCCAGCAGAGTCTGAGTGAAGGACATCACTGCAGAGAATGCATCAGTAAAGGAGTAAAGTAGAGACCAATCCAATGACTTAGCTCCACTAAGGAAGAGGGAGGTGTCTAGGCAGTGAAAGTTTCAAAAGGGTAGGTATTTGGGGGGAGGGTGTGTGGTCTTAGTTGACCAGAGGATGAACATTGGTGAGTGGTCAGTGATGCAGTCAGTCATTATTCCAGCTTGTAGTACACAGTCTTCCCTGTTATTGATGATCCAGTCCAGGAGGGTTTGGGTGGCAGTATGGGGGGTTTCGCCTAGTGGGAAGCATAATTCACTGGACAAGATTGTACTGTTTTAGCAGGCAGATGTAGTCTGATTAGTTGGCACTCAACCAGTGTAGGTTTAAATCATTAAGGAGAATAGTGTCCCTGGTGGGGAAGAGTGTGCTGAATCCAGATAAAAAGTTGTTTATGCCCTCAGACCCAGCAGCTAGAAGGTTATAGCAGTAGCCAGTGTAGAGCTTCTTTGTAGAGCCCAAGGTCAGCTCAGAGAGGAGCCATTTGCTGGGGGAGGTGGTATCAGACCAGAGGACAACAGTAGCAGATGGAGGATCAATGAGAAAAAATGCTATGCCTTCCCCTTTTTTCTTGCCGGGTCTGTCAAGGTACAGGGAGGAGTATCCAGGTAAATGATACATGGTGTCTGATAGGTAAGATTTTAGCCAGGTTTCAGAGTGTCCCAGCACATGGGGCTTGTGCAGTGATAACCATGCCTCATGGTCAGAGAACTTGGAGGAGACTGCAGATGTTAATATGAGCAAACTTCAGTCCTGTAGTGTTTGCCCAGCTGCCAGTGGAGGAGGTAATACAGGAGTAGATTGGACCTTGGTTATGCTCAATGTCACCAGTTAGGAGTAGTAGGGAGAGGGAGAGGAAGAAGGTGTATGGGTAGGGGGGACTTGTATTTTCCAAGAGCACGAGGACAAGTAGTAGCCAAGTAGATGGCAATTCATGTTAGAGAGAAAACACAGAATGATAGGACTGGGGGACCACTCCCAGGTGGGGCAAGGGAAGTGTGGGACATTGGGAATGGGTAGCTTTGAGATAGACAAAGGGATTTCTGGCCCAAGGCTAGCATATTGGCACAGTAGTCTGTAATCAGTAGCATGGATGGCAAAGACACAGCCAGCAGCATAAAGATTAATAGGTTCATAATTTTAACTTTAAAACAGTGTGTTAGATGGAGGGTGGTTTTGCAGAACTGAGGGAGCTGGCAGCTGGGGTTTAGTTGAAATATGTAATTGTGTGCTTAAAGAGCCCCAGAGGGAGGAAATGTGGAACTGAGAAGGACTTGTCGCTATGTGTCAGCTCAGTCAAAGGAACCTACTTGGTGCACCTTGTGGATACAAGTTATATGTGAGAAACAGAGGTTGGGGGCAGGTGAGCAGAGCCTGTCCAGGTCGGCTCCTTTAGCTAGGAAAAACAAAGTCAAGGAGAGTTCTAAGATATAGTAGGGCTGACAGAGTGGCACAGTGGTAGAGTGCTGGCCTATGGTGTAGAAGGTCGGAGGTTCAAAATCCAGGCATGGTAGAATTGGAAAGTGGTAGATGAGGTAGACAGATCAAGATGTCAGGGTTGTAGAAAAGGGGTAGTTCAATTCAGCTCAAGTTTATTGTTTGGCATATTATGCCATTACAAATTCAAACATAAATAACCATATAAAAGGACAATAATAAATTATACATGACAATTAAACATTCAATTAAAAAATACTTTAGGTTAATAAATAATTACATTCATAGCACCTAAAATTCGTATGACATTAGATCATCAAATTTGGGTTATTACACCTTCTCTTAGCCAAACAGGTACTGTCCTGTACTATAGCAATCATTCCTACTCTAGCCATATTTCCATAAATGATACATTAATATGGTTTATTGCTAATTAGGCAATCCAACATACCTTTACCTAAATCAAGGGATTCAAATGATAATCTTTAAGCTCTATGTATCTTAAGAAGGAGGTCACAGGGACAAGCACCCTCTCTTCCTGTGTTTTCAGTAGATATGTTAGTATCGGATCTGGTTGATAATTAAGTAGCTGAATTATATTGCCCAAAAGAAAAGACCTCATTTTTTCATACAGTGGACAAAACATAACTAGGTGTAGAAAATTATCTTGACTTAACCCACATTTACAGAAGAGATCTACATTTTTTCTTTTCTCAAATCTCCCCTTTCTAATATTGCTTGAAAAACATTCAAAGAGAAATCTAGTAAATGCTTTCCTATGTTTTGGGTTTTGTAAAATATCCAGATATGATACTAATTTATGAGATCTTTTGTTTTTGGACATCTACTGACAGGCTTTAGACAATCTACTATTCTCCAGGTCTTTTTGTACAAATACATTTGTTATCCTAGAATTGACTTGTTCTCTTATTTGGGCTAAAGGGAGTCTTAATCTGTAATCATTGCCAGTAAGCCTAGTGGTTTGATTATTTCTTCAACTATTTTCATACAAGGGAAAATTATTCATGAGTGGAAATATGTTATACCTTCCTCCAAACAAATCCGAGGAAGCCTTTCCTGTTTCATTCTGAACACACTTAGCCAATAATTTACTAGTCTTTGCTGAATTTGACATTCTATTGAAACCTTACCAATCTCAATCCTTACTAATGAAGATGGGGCAGAAATTGATAACCCCAACATCCTTTTACAAAGTTTATTCAAGCAAGGATCGAGTCCCATTGTATTATTGTAATTAATGTCCCAAATCTCAGCTCCATAAATGAGCTGGGATTTGATCTTGGCATCAATGACCATTAGGTTACCTTTAATGGAATTCTGTCCAAACTTGTGGAAGAAGGATAAAAGAGCTGGGAAAAACTTCTCTGCTTCAAACTTATTTTATTTTAGATGTTTGTGCCAATTTCCTCTTTGGGTAAAAGTTTTTCCCAAGTAACAAAAATGTTTCACTACTTCCAATCTATTATGATTAATGTAATATTTATAATTACTCTTATTTTCCCCAAAAACCAATACCTTGGTTTTACTATAGTTAATTTGGAGATCTGCACTGGAACTTTCCGCATAAAACTTATCCAAACTTCTTATCATTCCTAAATGGCTTGTAGAAAGTAAAGCCACATTGTCTACATAAGCCAAATAGGGAAGCACTCTTGCTCCTGTCTTTGTCATATGACATTTTTCATCATACATTTTATTTAAAACAGTGCAACAATACAAATTAAATAACAGAGGTGCCAAAGAGAAACCCTGCTTAACCTCTATATTGAATCCAAACCAATTACTTAATTCACTTCTAGTATTATACATAACACTGACATAATTATCCTAATACATCAGCCTTATCATTTCCAGTAGTGAAGTATCTACTCCAAGATCAGAGAGTCTTTCCCATAGAAGAAATCTATTGACTTTGTCAAAGGCTGACTTAAGATCCATAAATGTAGAGTAAAGTTTTTGCTTTTTGGCCACCCTGTATTTATATATAAGGTGAGCTAAAACAAAAGCTTGGTCAATAGTTGCACAACCTTTTCTAAATCCAGCCTGTGATTCATCAATTACATTATTGGCCTCTGCCCAGCACTACAATCTTTCATTAATCATTTTTGTAAATAATTTCCCCAAGTTATCTAGTAAACTGATTGGCCTATAACAGCCAGATCCCTTTATCGTCTTTCTTAAATATTGGTACTATAATACTTAACTTCCAACTTTTCGGGACTAACCCTGTTACCCAAATATAATTAAACAATTTATATAAGAAAGGAATCCAATAATATTTAGTCCTAATTATAGCATCCAAAGGGATCTCATCTGGGCCAGGAGCCTTTCTTCTTTTAAATTAATTCATTACTGTCTCTATCTCACTTACTGATAACTCATTATTGGGTTTATATATTCGTTCCCTAGTACACATCTGTTTCAATTTAATGAGATAATCAGGTTCTTCCCTATTGAACATTTTTTTATAATAGGATTTCAAGATATTAGGTTCAATATTTGTCTCTATTTGTCATTAATTCTAGTACCAAATCTAACAATGTGCTAAACCAATTTGTTATCTTTAGATTGAACCTCCCCTTTAAGTCCAACCATAAGTGTCTGACAAATTTTCTTTTATTATTTACTAATACTGACTTATAAGTTGCCTTATCTAATTCATTTTTTTATTATTTTCCTTGCTTGGACGCTTTTAATATTCTAAATTGTTTATTAAGATGTTTCCTAGCTTGTTTACACTCAATATTATACCAGGGATGGCTTTTTCTTTTACCTCTAATCTTAACCTCTTTTGTTATTATATAGGCTACTACATTTATAACAGAGTTATTTTCAGATATTAATTGATTATCACGGACATTATCTACAGCTTCCAACAATCTCGTTAAAATTCCTGTATTTTGTAAAATGCCTTCAAAATTTTGGGCTTCAATCATATACCATTCTATTCTTTTCCTTTTTGGCTGGATCAATAAAGGCCCATGTCTAATTATTTTATTAATATATTCTTTTCAATTTAACATGAGTTCAACACCGGAGTGCTGACTCTCGTGCCTTATTTTTAAAGATAGGGAGTAACATCGATTGATCATATTTATATCTGCCCAGACAAAGTCAATAGTTGAAGAACCATTCCTTCCCCTAAATGATTAATCTCCCTCTAGATCCAAAAAAGTCATACCATTCAAAAGACATAGATTCCTGCCAATCACCAGTCTATGCAGATCTATTCCACGCTTATTTATTATCACATCCTTTGCTTTCCTTGTGATCCGTACTGTAACTCCCTCAATTAGAGATACAACTTCCTCTATATCATTAGTATAAGCCTGTAAACATCCCAATCTGGCATTGAAATCCCCCACTATCAACAATCCACATTCTGGATGATCACTTTGGATACTGATTATCACATCATTAAGCATCTTAAGGAAATCCAAATCTGCATATCTACTTCCTACAGGGTTACAATAACCATTAATTATAAACCAAGAATCCTTATCTTTAGTCATTAATTTAACCATTTGAAGACCCCTACTCTTAATGCTTATTTCTTCAGCTATTAAATCAGTATCTAATTTAATGAAAATCGAAAGACCTCTAACCCCCTCCCAAATTTTTTTGTTTTCTCAACTAACTTATTATAAGATTTTTAGCCATCTAAAAAAAGATTGTTAAGAGACCATGTTTCTTGTATACATACCAAATCAAATAAATTCAAATAGTCATTTCAGGATCGCCTAATTTTTCCCCAAGTCCAGATGGGTTCCAAGACAAAATGTTAAATTTGTCTTCTTTATTTTGGAGCTCATCCTGACTATGGGGATCAATTACATAGTAAGAATCAATTCCTCTTCCCTGTTGCCTCTCTCTGGATAGGCCCACCTGTCCCTGTGTCTCCTCATCAAAATCCTTTGTCATTGATTTGTTAATGAAAGCATTTCATATCTATTAGATGTTTCAACAAGAATCTCCCATTGTTGCCCCTTCTGCTCTATTTTCATAAGTGAATCAGCAGATCTACCTTTGCTTCATCAGTACATACATAAATACCCAACTGATCCAAAGTTGGCATTTTCTTTATACTTCCTTTACCAAACTTTCTTGATTGACCTAAATAAAACCTGACCATTGAATTCTGGTCTTCTAACACTATCAATTACTAAACTGCTGACAAAGTTCCAAAGCAAACTTCCAAAAACTCACTCAATTTCTTATTTAATTAAATGTGTTCTCATTATTCAATTGTTTTAGACCAAAAATAGATACTAAAGTTTTTTGTTGATTTATTACATATCCTTTATCATTATAAAATTCTGGGAAGAGTTTATTCAGGGTCATCAAGTCGTCAACTTGGAGTCTCATTCTCTCAAATTCCTCGGTTTTATGTACTACAGCATTCGGAAGATAAAACTATTTCAGAGGTAGAAATTGGTCTTATTACACTAATAGAATGTTTGACTAAACTAGAACCATCCAATGCATTGGTTAGCAAATCCAATATTAAACTAGATAATTTACCCTGCATTTCCTGAGGGATACAAGATACATTAAATAATGGTAGGACAAAATCAGTACCAAGTGTTTTTAACAAAAAACTTCTAAAATAGTCATTTCCCTCTTTGCTCACTCCATCTTGAGTATTTGTTGAACATTGTTCTTGAGTGTTCGCAATTTTAAAATCTTCAATGGCCTTCTCCTTATTTCCTAACCTTTCATCTACTGGAAGAGTATTTTTTTTTCTATTTCCTTCTCAACTTCTCTCATTTTCCCTTCCCACTTCTCCTTTTCATTGTTTTTATTTTTCTAATTTATTTTTGATTTCTTTAACTTCTCTGAACTACCTCGTTTCTTGGGACTACTCTCACTTGTTGTTTCACTCCCAGATATTCTTTTATATCTAAATTTACATCTGAATCATTTATTAGATCTAAATCCACTTTATTTTGATTTACTAATGTTTTCACTTGTGTCATTGATTCCAGTGTTCCTTTTCCTTTACAAAGTCTGTCAGCTTTAATTTACTCCCTAATTGCACTTGCCCTTCACTTATTTTTACACTTACATTTGCTCTTATGCTTATACTCGCCATTTCTAACCCTTAGACTCCTTCTTGCAGCCTTCACCTCCTGTTCCTCTCCTTTTTCAATAAAATGGAACATTTTTCTGCCATCTTTGCAAGTGCTAGTGTCTCTCAAGTTTTATTTGGTAACATTACACACTCAGAACCTTCACCTATAATTGACTGTTCCAAAAACTATCTACAAAATGTCATTGGATTCAGAGTTGAATGAATCCTTGTTCACATTGCCTGCACTGGGACAGTGCATGGTCTGGAGTTAAATCAATGGTACTCTGATCAAGGGTTAGATTATTTCTAACACTTTCAACAGAAAGATCCACTTCCTTGTACACTTCTCTATTTTCTTCCTTATATCCTTGTTTCATCAGGTCCAGTTTGTTTTATTTTCTAAACATATCCCTTAATAAAGGAAAGACCCTGTTTGATATCCAACAATTGTTTAAACAAGAAAATACTAGAGTTGAGTGGATCTCTTAACACATTAATAATATATTTGTTATACCTCCAAATCTGGATGCTTCTATCATCAGGGCTCATTGTCCAGGAAGTGCAACTGTACTCTTCCCCAGTTAATTCCTTAGCTGATTGATCTTGAACCTCTATCACCTGATACTTTACAGATTCTATCCCTTCATCATACTTTATTTTTATGTGTTTCTCAATGTCAGTTTTGCTTGCAACAATTTCATTTTGGGTCTGGGCAACTCCCTATTGTTCATCGTCACTATGAGGTAACCTCAGTGTTTCTCTCTTACTTCTCATGTCTGTGTCTAGTATAGTTAGATTATGGAAAATACCAGAAACATTTATTTTAGTAGCTAGGTTCTGTTCAAACTCCTCTGTAATTCCTGATTTAATTGGACTAACCAGTTCTAACTTGTTACTACCCAAATGAAGTCCCACATCCCCCTCTTGACTTATAACTGGAGTAAATGAAGTAATGTCTGTCACTATGATAACCCCAGAATTATCAGTAATAACTTGTGGTGTTACCTGAGGTGTTACAATTCCAAAAAAATTAAAAATCCCCCCCATTTGGAGTGGATGCTAATTGAGTAGCATACCCTTTCTTAACCATAGCCTTAATTTTCCCGCTATTATCCTGTAGTATAGACCTGTTATCAGTTAGCCAAATGTGTTTCTTACTAAGTGACTTTGTAGCTAATTCTTTTAAAGAGAGGGGATTTCTTTGAATGCCCTTGAATGGCCCTCCTTGTTTAATTTTTAAACCTTGTTTCATTTTTTTTATGTACACCCTCGGTCAGGTTTAATTCTTCATTGAGAGACATCTTACATCTTGTAATAGGTGTCATATCATAAAGAGAATAAAAATGAGGCAAATAAGGTGGATGAATAAACAAATGTAGCTAAACAAATGTCAATTTCCTTCTCAGGACACAGGTGCTCTATCTTTTCAATCCCACGTTGTCAAGACATATACAAGTCTCACATAATCCCACACAAAAACAGGGATATGAAAAACAAAGATTTCCAGACCCAATAGACCATATAAAATAAAACAAATCATAGCTCCCAAGAACAATCATCAAGACACAACTTGGCATAGCCAGGATAATACAAAAAAGTTCAAGGAAGATCCAAGGAGGTTCCAAGAAAGAAGATCCTGTAGTTGTCCACAAAGAAGGTTCATAGATTAATATATATAATCCACATCAAAGAAGGTCAGCAAGGTCAACGGAGCAGTCATTTGAATAAGGGGTAATTGATAGGATCCAAAGACAGAAATAAGATCAGCATCAAGCAAGAAGAGCTGTAGACTAAACAGACACCAGGAAATGCTCCAAAAGTTCTGTATTGAAGTGCCGACAATTTGGCAAAGTTTTGTATGCAAAACCACACCTTTCTCCATTGCCCTCAGAAATTTCAACACTAAGGAAGTCAAAAGAATAAAAATAAATGAAATATATGAGCAGTACAAACAGTATGACTAATATAAACAGTCCTGCCCCTATTAACACCTGGGTAAAATTTCAATGAATGTTTTACAAGTATCCTAGAGTTACATGCTTTTGGCAAAGCAAAACTAAAAGCACTACAAAACCTTGAAAGCATGAACGCACAAGACTACTAAATCAATTCTCCACTATCAGAACAAACAGTGTTAAAATTACTATGGAAAAAGACTTACTTTTGTCAGTTCAGTGAACTGCTGTTTTAAAAACAATAGAACAGGTCAAGAAATGCAAAACAGAACTCCTCAGTTTGAGCAATTATGTAGCTCAGCGTGAGGTATATGCCTGTAATGGCACCGCTAGTGGATCTGAATGCCAAATGGGAGTCTGCACATTAATACAGCCTGATTATGTGATCACAAGAAACTGGTTTTGAGTGAAAAACAACTACATTCAAGTTTTAAAAAAATAAATACACTTTGTAGCCAGGGATTAAGCAAATAGTAAAACAAAAAAAACAAAACAAATACAAATACAGGTAAATCACTGTGATCAATACAGAATAATGATAAAAAATGGACAATAAATAATAAAAGGACTCTCCTTTGTAAATGTCCTTCTTTTCCAAGATCCTGTAAAATTTGCTGTAAAATTTGCTTTCAAAATACTCAGTAACCCACACTTGTACACACTTGTACACACTATCATTTCTCCTTTGGAAATCTTCTTGTGTTTCGGTCAGCTCAAGTCTCAAAAGCTCAGCAACCCGGTGGGCTGCAACTTGCCCCGGCCACCCGACCAACTTTTCTCCCTCCTGTTTTCCTTTTTTTTTTTGCCTTAATAAAACGCTTTTTTTCACACTGCAGGAAGAGAAGGACAAGAAAGAAAGACTGAACCGAAGGCAGAGCGGACAAAAAAGATCAACTGGTAAGGCTGCACTTCTAGGCAACAGATACCATACCTTCTATAAATTAATACAAGCTTTGCAGCCCTGCTGCTTACACTTACTCCTCAAGCGCAAGTGCGTGTAGTCTGATCTGCCTGCTTCCAATTCCAACAATCCAGAAAAGGGATAGAGGTCACTGGGGGCAGGGGAATAGACAGTGTAAAAAGGAGATTGGGAGAGGTTAAAGAGTGACCCCTTGTGGTAATAGAGTATAACCTGCATATGGAGAAGTGTGGACTTTACCAGATACAGTTGTCACATGACATGCCATGTTACCATCTGGTCCCTACAAAGCTAGGGACAGGTTTTTATGGGTGGGGCAGTTGATGCATAGAGTCAATGGGGAACACCCTGACATGAATATCCACACCAGATTTGCAGGCTGTTTGTCTTCATGGCCATTTACCTTGCTTGTCGGCTCCTCCTATTGCGACTGCTGTGCTGCATAGATTGGGATTGGAGTGTTTGCCTTATGTCTATCCCAAGCATTCTTGAATTCCTCCACTGTTGTTGGCCCCATGACCTCCTCAGGAAGGTTGTTCCATGCATACACCATCCTCTCCATGAAAAAAATACCTCCTTACATTGCCCCTGAGCCATACCCCCATGTTCAAATTATGCCCCCTTGTTCTTGCACATCTCTTTTTCTGAAAAATGCTACACTCTTGGACTTTGTTGATGCCCTTGAGGTACTTGAAAGTTTCTGTCATGTCCCTCTCTCCCTCCTGTCCTCAAGGGTATACATATTTATCTTTACTCTCTCTTTGTATGTCTTCTGGTACAGACCCTGCACCATTTTGGTTGCCTCCTCTGGACTGCCTCCATCCTATCTATGTCTTTGTAGAGATGGGGTCTCCAGAGCTGCACACAGTACCAGATGGGGTCTTACCAACTGTCTGTACAGAGGGATAACAACTTCCTGTTTTCTACTGGTGATGCCTCTCTCATGCATCTTAGTATCCCCCAGCCCTCCTTAAATCCTTCCCACATTTTTGCCTATCTTTAGGTAGTCTGATATGACTACCCCAGGTCCCTTTCCATTTCTGTTGTTGTTAGTATCCCCATCCATGTGCTTTTCCACTGGATTTTCTCAGTGCATTGTCAGTGTCAGTGGCTCAGCAGGTAGCACACTTCGTCTCTGAGGCCGGAGATCAGAGGGCTGTGGGTTCAGTTCCCACATCTGACACTTAATATCCAGTACTGACACTGTAGTGCAGCATGAGAGGGGTGCTGCACTTGAGGTGCCATCTTTTGGATGAGACATTAAACTGAGGTCCCTCTGCCTGGATTGGTGGTAGTTCAGGTGGATGTTAAAGATCCCATGGCACTTACTGAAAGAGTAGGGAATTTCCCAGTGTCCTGGCCAAATTTCCTCATTCACTAAAAAAAAATACCACCAACAGCTTAATCTGGTTCAAGGTCAGTTGGCATTCATCTGTATCCCTCTCGCCCGGGTCATGCCTGAAAATAGGCAAGATTTGTCTAGTGCACTTACCTTGTCAACAAAAATGAAATAAATAATAAATAATTACTTTGCACTTCTTTGTATTGCATCTAAGCTGCCATACTTTTGACCATCCCTACAACCTTGCCAAGTCCCTTCTCATCCTTTCCACCCACGTTGTGTATCAACCCAGTTGCAGATCTTTGTGTTATCTGCAAAGAGGCTTGCTTTTCCTTCCAGTCCCTCCATAGTGTCACCTATGAAGACATTTAAGAGGACCTGTCCCAGTACTGAACCCTGTGGTACACTGCTAGTAATCCCCCTTTCTTCAGAGTGGACTCTGTTTACTACTTCCCTCTGTGTTCTGTTGTCTAGTCAATTTTCCCAGGCTACCACCCTGGGACCCACTCCCAGGCTGGCTAGCTTGTTTATGAATCTTTTGTAAGGACTGTGTCAGATGCCTTACAAAGTCTGCAGGCCAATGTCTGCAACCCCACCCAGGTTCACTACTTCAGTCACTCAGTCAAAGAAATCGATTAGATTTATCTGACATAACCTTCCCACTGTGAATCCATGCTGCCTTGGGTCCTGTGCCCCACTGGCCTCTAGGTACTCAACAGTCCTTTCTTTCAGAAGTGATTCCATCATTTTCCAACCACTGAGGTCAAACTGACAGGTCTGTAGCTTACTGCCTCCTCCTTGGTCCCACTTTTGTGAAGGGGAATCACATCCACCCTCCTCCAGTTCTCAGGTACTGCACCATCCTCCCATGATTTGTTAAAAGGGTAGTCAGATGTCAGCCCCATGGCACTGATGGTTGAGGCTCTGGATGCCAAACCTCACGTGAAGCCGTCAACCTGGGTTAGGGAATGGAATCAGGTTGCTGGGGTTGGCGGGGGGATGGAGGATTGAGTGTTCCAGTGGATGTTCTCCTCCTCTGGGGTGGGTTACAGGGAGGGTGACTTGAGCACCCGATGCTCCTGGGACTGGTGGAAGAATGGGCTTTCAGGAGCAATGGCGACTCTTCAGAGCCAGAGAGGGGAGGATGCAGTGGGCGCTTGGCAACGGCTTGCATCAGCACATCTTCTACCTGGATGAATGTCCTTCACACTGGTGCCCTCAGGGGTTTAAGGGGAGAAAAAGGGACACTATACATGCACCCCTGGCCCCCCAAGTAAGATGAAACCTGGGGCAGAGTTTCCTAGAGGGATGCCCAGGTGGACAGAGTAGGAGGGAGTACAAGGCCTCCTCTGAAGCCATGGGAGCCGGGTAAGTAAAAAGCAAGGGTAGTCAGTGGTGTCACTAGTTCTCCCTTTAGTTCTTTTACAATTCTGGGGTGAATCCTGTCAGGCCTCATTGCTTTGTTCACCTTCAGTTTTAGGAGTTCTTTCAGGACCCTTTCTTCTGTGAATCGGCTGGTACTGACCCCCCTATCCAGAGTGCTTCTATTGTTTTGTTTTGGTATCTCCCCATCTTCTTCTTTTGTGAATACTGAGTAGAAGTATTCATTCAGTATCCCTGCTTTTCATTGTCACCCTCTGCCCTCCTACCCTTTTAATAAGCCTCACTATCCCTCCCTTGGTCTTCGTCCTCCCTAATATACCTATAAAGGTTTTAGCCCCTTCTTAACTGGTTGGCTATCTTCTCCTCAGTCTGGGCCTTTGATATTCTGACTGCTTTCCACTTCCATCTGCTTTAACTAGTAGAGATCTCATTGCATATTTGACAACAATGCTGAACTAGGTATCCCCAAGCAAAGAAAACATTATCATAACATATAGATGCATAAATGATCATTTAAATCCTGTGTATGCCCTACTGCTTGATAAGGAACTAGCCAAGGAAATCTGGTCTAAACACCCTAGACTCAGTTACCTAGAGCTTGAAAAATGGCCACTAGTCTCATGGAAAACCATAACAAACATGATAGTGGAAAGAGATCCTGGTTTGCTTCTTGACCAAAATGCTTTTGCTCATACACTCGCTACATTAAAATGGGAGTTTAAAATATTGGAGTCGAACAGGACAAGGAAGGATTCAGATAAAACCTTTAATGTCTCATTATTTGGGATTAATAGATTGACAGGAGAAAATGAAGCAATTCTCACTTCTTATATCAATTCATTACTCTCCCCAAAATTGAATTTGAATTATAGAGCAGAATATTGAATGTGCTGAAAGAACTTTTCCTATTGGACAGGGAAATCAGATAGATTTTAACTGTGTTTCTTCTGATGCTTATTCTCATGTAAAAACAATTCTTATAAATGTGATAGGGAGGGCATCTTATTGATTGATATGACTGAACTTTTGAAGGGGTAGAAGATGGAGAAGTCCAGCAATGACTGAAATCAGGAACTGATGATTCTTTGAAGATTACAAGGGCTACTGAAATTACTGGGTGATCAAACTAATATTGTACCTAATTTGTTGTCATGGAACATAGCAGAATTGTTAAGCAAAATGGTTGATCAGGAATGGTTTCATTTATAACTTATGAAGTAATTATTTTTTCCAAGAGACTTGGGCTCTGGAGGTAATAATATAAATGGATATTCAGTGACATTCTCTCCTGCTGTTAAGAGGAAAACATTTGGCAGACCAATTAGAGGCCTGGCAATATACACCAAAACTGGGAGTACCATTACAGTAGTGGAAGTGATTAAAGTAACACACAATTACATAATTTTAGTGATAACTTGGGATGAATATCCATTTATTTTAGTAAATGCTTACTTTCCTCCCCCCAAAAACTATAGAAAACATAAAGACTGTGTAGGAAAAATGTATGTAGATATTAACCCTACCATAAAAATGTCACCCATTGTAGTATCCTGGTAGCAGGAGATTTTAATGCTTGAATATCTAAGTATGATAATCTGCCTTTACTGGAAACTCAAATGCTTTTTGAAGATCATAAGATAAGATGGAGTATGGACACATGAGAGAATGAAAGATCTTAAAAAGATAATTGAAGAGAATAAGCTATTGATACTAAATGGCAGAACTCTGGGAGATTATGAAGGAAACATTACTTTTTGTTCATCAGACTGTCAAAGTGCTATAGATTTTGTTTTTTTGTTATTCCAGAAAGTAATAGGATGTCTGATTTCTCAAAATTCAAATGAGGACAGAAAGTGACCATGCTTCATTGAGTCTGCATATAAAATAGATCATGATGATGAAATTATTATTGAGGAACCCGCGAATCACCTTGGACATTAAAACTCAGAAGGAAAACAATGACTTCAGTATGGTCAAATAAAGGGTAGGGAGATAACTAATATATATTTGGCAGAGTAATGTTTCTCAGAGTGAAGGGACTTATTTTGATAACCCACAAATGATTGAACAAAAACTGGATCAATTGAATAAAGAAACTAAAAAATAAAATCTATGGTAATAGTAATGGTAATCCCCACATGGATAGTAAATCTTGGTTTGCCCTAGAGTGCAGGGGGATAAAAAAAGATAATAAAGATAAAATAAAATAAGGGAAAATTCTACTGAGCTAAATAAAGCCCAGAAACAATACAATAAATTTTTACAGTCAGAAAAAAATTGATATATCAACAAAAATTATAGGAATAAATGTATCAAATCATCTTGGAGAAAGATAATAAATCATTCTGTAATATGATGGCCAAAGGGACTAACCAGTATCAATCATCCCTTTCTGTATATGTACTGAAAGAATCATGGGTTAAACATTTTAAGAATATTTTCATTAAAATAGCATCTATAGAAGTAGAATCATTCAGATTAGACAGTATTATGAGGAACCAACAGACTCCCATCCTTTTTACACTGAAAGAGATTGAACAGCCTATAACAAAACTGAAAAATAATAAAGCTCCCGGATCTCATTTTATTCCTCTGAAGGTTTATAAAGAATATAAAGATTTTTGGATACCCAACTTGACAGCTTTTTTTTTTCAATTTATGTTCAGTGAACAAATATATTTCCATTTCCTGGACTAAAAACATTATAGTTCCTGTATACAAAAAAGAGTCAGTTTATGGTCCAAGTAGCTTTAGGACTATAAGTCTTTTAGACATAAGTTCAGAAATGTTTGCATGGTTATTATTGAACAAATTAATACTGTGGTCTGATGTAACTTCTCAGGTTTCTCCATTTTAAGCAGATTTTAGGGAGGGTTTTCAGCCATTGATATACTGTTTGTTTTGTTCATTTAATTGAAAAGTTTGTTCATCTTGGAAAGACAAAATTGTTTGCATTATATGTAGATTTATCCTCTGCTTTTGACTCCATAAAAGAAAAATTATGGAAATGCTATACACTAAGGGCATGGATCATTCCTTCTACTTCTCATTGAGATGTTATGTTCAAATATGTCTACAACCATTAGATATGACAACAAAGGCTCATTAACACAATTGTTTAGCACCAATAGAGGGTTAAACAGGGTGCATGTTGACCCTTGCTTCATTAATGATTTATTAAAATATAACACACAGGATTCACTTGATTCCTCAAAATCAATAACGATACCTATTCACTCAGTGGCATATGCAGATTATCTTGTTCTGTTTGCACTAACAAAAGCTTGATTGCAAAAAAAAATAGAGATACTTAATCAGAAGAGTATCTACCTTGAACGCCGAGTAAATATAAAAAATAGTTATGTTATTCGGTAAGAACTTGAAGAAAAATAGTAAATTTTAATTTTTATGGAAATGGATAAAATTGAGAGCATCAAAGAATATTGGTATCTAGGAATACAATTTACTTATCTTCCAATAGGTCTCAGCATATCAAAGAACAAAGTATGAATGCTAAATTGGTGGCTAAAGCCCTTTTGAAGTTTAACTACCAGTATGGTGGGAACACTACTATCCCAGCTCCTAAAGCAGGAGAAGCGAAGCTAAACTCTCCACTGTTATATGGTGCTAAAGTGTGAGGAAGAGCAAAAAATGAAAACTTAGAGAAGTCATTATCTTATTATTATAAAGCACTGTTGAAAGCACCAAATTCTACCTTCAACACAATGGTTAGGATGGAATTAGGAAGAATCCCCATCACAACTTTTAAGGAATTAACTCTAATTTCCTATTGGCTAAAATAATTAACAATATCAATAATGATATCCCCAAAAAATGTCTAGTAGAAAAGGTAAAATGGTCTGAGGAGGGGCTTGGATCTCTGTGGTTTGACTCTTTAAAGAACAATTTGGATAAATTAAAATGGGATACCTTTGGCAAGACTATAGGAGAAATATTACAATCTCCTTACAGTATAGAGGTAACATCAAAATAAATTGATTAACGTTGTAAAACTGTAGACTTGGAGATAACTAAAATCAAAAATGTGCCCTTGGTTCAAAGAAACAAAACTGACCACTCTTTTGAGGACAATCTATCTCTTCCTGTTATCCCTGAATACAGAAAATACTTACATGGGCAAGATTGAAGCCTATAAATTCAAAATATACATATTATAATTCTGTAACAAACCCTGGAAAAAATAATTCATATAACCTTTGTCCTTATAATAGGGTATTCCAGAAAACTCTGAAACACATAACCAGGATCTGTCCATTACATGCAAGACATGAACTCAATATTTATTGAATTTCTAAAACATATGCTAATGTAAATTATGACTTTGTTTTATATTACTCCACCCAAAATTCATAGAAGATGTGAAACTATATCCAAATTTTTGGCCTTCATTACTAGAATTAAAAAGAAAAGAGAATAATAAACAACTCAGATTCTAAAAATCAATTAACCTAGCACTTTCTGTGGTTATGAGGAATAATCCTATTTGAAATGTAATGTATTTCTGTATAATTAGGGATGAAGTGATGATGTATTTTATGATTTTAATGGTTAGTTTTGTAATGTATGTATCTAAATCTTTTATTGAAATAACCATGATGTTTGCTCTATTATGGTTGATTAAATAAACTGAAACTGAAAAACCTAGTCTCCTCAGCTTGTTTATCAATCTGCTATGTGGAGCAGTGTCAAAAGCTATGCTGAAATCTAGGTAGGTCATGTCCACTGCCCTCCCTGATCTCCTTCTCTGGTTACTCAATCAAAAAATTCAATTAGATTAGTCGGGTATAATCTCCCCCCTGTGAAGCCATGCTGTCTCAGATCTTGAAGCCCACTATCAACAAGGTATTTGCTAATCCTTTCAACAGTGATTCAATTACCTTACCCATCACTGAAGTTAAACTGATGGGCCAGTCATTTCCTGCCTCCTCCCTGCTCCTACTCATGTGTAAAGGGACCACAGCTGCCCTTCTCCAGTCCCCTGGTACCACCCCATTTCAAATGACAGGTTGAAGAGGGATGTCAGAGGTGCTGCCTGCTCCTCTCTGAGTTTCCTCAGTATCCTGGGGCGCACCCTGTCCGGCCCCATTGCCTTGTCCACCTTTAGCATCATTAGTTCCCTAAGGACCCTCTCCACTGTAAAGGGACTTGCGTCCACTTCAGTGCCCCAATGCCCTGTCCTTTAACCTTGACCTGTCCCCTGCCCCCTCCTCTGTAAACACTGAACAGAAGTATTTGTTCACTCTGTTTGCCTTTTGGTGGTCCTCCTCTACACTGCCCCCTCGCTCATCCATCAACCTTACTATGTCCCCCTTTGCCTTTCTCTTCTCATTTATGTACCTGAAAAATGTTTTATCCACTCTTTTCACTAATTTGGCAGTCTTTTCCTTTGTTTGCACCTTTGTGCTCCTGACTGCCTTCTCTGCCTCATTTTGCATCTCCTGGTAACTTTCTCTGTCCCCCTCCATCTGTATTAGTTTGTATCTTCTAAATGCCATTTCTTTTTTTGCTTTTACCTTCTCTGCCACCTCCCTGGAGAACCATAGCAGTCTCTTTAGCCTTTTGCCTTTGTTAACCTGCCTGACACAAAGATTTGTAGCCTCCTCAATGCCATCCTTAATTTTTTCCCATTTTTCCTCTACTCCCCCCCCAACACACTTCTCCTAACCCTGTCCAAATCCTGCCTTATTGTCCCTCAGGCATTTGCCCATTTTCTTGAAGTCGGGCCTCCTGAATTCCAGGACCCTCATCCTTGTGTGATTTGATTCCAATCCAGTTTTTATACCAAACCACACTAAACAGTGATCACTATTCCCCAGGTGGTCCCCTACTGTGACTTCTGTGACACTGTCCCTGTTTGACAGCACCAGATTCAGTAATGCCTCCTCCTGAGTGGGTTCCATAACTAGTTGCTTGAGGAATGCCCCCAGGCAGGGAGTCCAGGATGTTCCTTCTCCTGGCTGATGCTGCAGCGGGGAGGCTCCAATCCATGTCTAGTAGATTGAAGTCACCTACTAGCAATATCTCTTCCCTGTGAGCCATTTTTTCAGTTGCTAGCAACATACTTTATCTACCTCCTCCCCCCCCGAGCTGGTGGTCTGTACATCACTCCTATGCAGAAAGCTGCCCTATTCTTTCTCTCTAATGTGACCCACAGTGCCTCCTCCTTCCCCCTCCTTTTTTCCTCTATTTCTGTGGCTTTTATTTTGTCCCTTACATAAAGAGCCACACCTCCCCATTTTCTACCTTCCCTGTTCCTCCTAAACAGGGTATACCCTGGAATAGTCATTTCCTAGTCTTGATTCTCATTACACCAGGTCTCAGATATGGCAACTACTGTA
Source organism: Neoceratodus forsteri (assembly GCA_016271365.2). Lineage (NCBI taxonomy): Eukaryota > Metazoa > Chordata > Ceratodontiformes > Ceratodontidae > Neoceratodus > Neoceratodus forsteri. Next base: position 641,070,377 of record CM028134.1, read on the forward strand.
TGTTTGGGTCTGCCTCCATCATGCTAGCCTCTAGATCTGCAAACTTGTCATTTAGACTTTGAGCATTCACAAACATGGCTCTCCAGGTTGTGTTGTCACCCCCCATTCCCTTTTGCCTACCCCTAGTATGTCCATTCTACTTTTCAGTACCGATTGTTTCTACTACCCTCTGTCTACCAGTATTATTTTCTTCTGTTTTTGGCATCATTTCTTCCTCAGTCACTCTACTGAACTTTTGTACTAGTGGGGGAACAGTTTATGTATCACTTCCTTCTACCAACTCCCTCCTTGGCTAGTTTAAATGTCTACCAATGTAGCATTTAAACTGTTCACCAAGGACTATGGTCCATTCCATGGATGTATGTAGACCATCACTTTGTACAGGCTCACATCCCTCTAGGTAGTTTCTCAGTCCTCAATGTAGCCAAAACCCTCCTCTCTGCACCAGTTCCTTGGCCATGTGTTGAATTCGTTGGTGCATAGATCCCTAGCCTCCCCATTGCCGTAGATGGGCAGCATCTCTGAGAAGGTCACAAAGCTTCCTGTCACAAATCCTCTCCTGAGGATCAGGTCCATTGAGCTCACAGTTCCCACCCCTAAATGCAATTCAATAAGGGGGGGGGACAGGGATACCCTCCTTATATCCTTTTAGAATGCTCAATGAGGTCACGCCTGAACACCTGCCACGGGGACCCAGGACATCCCTCTAAATTCTGGATAAGGTCACACTACCAGTCTCAAGTCTTGTAGCCAAATATGAACCCTTCTTGGTTGTTATACAAATGGAGAAGATCCGGGTATAACACTCTCTTCAGGATAGCAGTGTGTGCCTGATTTCATCTTCTCCAACAGGACATGCAACAACCTGGTTCAAAATCCCTACAGACTCTTCTCTGAAGCTTTGGTATTCTCCCTATCTCTACCCAGATATCCCTTACAGACTCTTGTTTGATTGGTTGCTTATGGAGGTAATCCTTAGCAATAACAGTCTGTTACAGATTATTAATTACTGTCACACAATTCACACATAATTTAGAAATATCGCTCTTGCAGGTTTCTTTAAAAAACAATTTTTTTACTAAACTACTTAGTTATTTACTTTTCAGGCTTAACAGTGAGCCCTGCCTTCTGTATCCTGCCCAACACTTCCTTCAGGAGGGACAGAAGTTCCTTCCGACTGGCACTGAAGAAGGCAATATGATCCAGATACACCACTGCATACTCTTCAGTACCATGTAACACCTGGTTGACCAACCTTTGGAAGGTGGCAGGGGCATTCTTCATTTCAAAAGGCATTACCCTGTATTTGAATAATCCTATTGAAGTGATGAAGGCCGACCGCTCTCTAGATGTGGCAGTTAACGCCACCTGCCAGTACCCTTTCATCAAGTCAATTGTGGTAAGGTATGTCACCCATCCCAACTTGTCCAGTAGTTTGTCTGTCTGTTGACATTGGGTGGGCATTAGACTTTGTGACTGCACTGAGTCCACGATAGTCCACACAAAAGTAAGTAGAGCCATCCAGCTTGGGAATGAGGACTATGAGTGAGACCCAGGGCTGTGAGATTTATGGATTTCCCCTAAATCCAGAAGTTCCTCCACCTCCCTCTGAATGTCCTTTAGGACAGCCTCAGACACCCAGTAGGCTGTCCAATGTATGGGTGCTTGCCTCCCCATGTCTACATCATATGTCGCTAAGAGGGTTCATCTGAGTTTGGCCAGAAAAAAAGGAGCAAAGTCCTCTAAAACCTCCCTCACTTCCTGAAACCGCGCTGGGATCAACTGGGGTAACAGTTTGATTGCCTCCACAGAGGACTCCCACTTGCTTTCCTCTAGCAAGTCCAGTATGATGTCTTCTTCATCTGTCCCTTCCCCATGGCTACACACTGCAAATATCATGTCAGCCCTATTTGCATATGACTTCATCAAGTTGCCATGGTACATCCTATGGGTATGTCTCCTGTTATGCTGTTCTAAAATATAGTTCACATCATTAATATGTCAGACTACCTTATAGTCCTGCCCACTCAGCCTGAAGCTTGTCCTTCTTGATTGGAATTAGGACCATTGCTTCCTGACCTATATTTTATGAGTGAGCTCTGACTCTGCAATCATACCAGACTTTTTGTTTCTGTTGGGCAGTTGACAGGTTGCTTTAGGCTGCCCCCATAAGCTACTTCAACTTCTCCATAAACCTAAGGACATACTCCACTGTGGGAGTTCCCTGTGTTGTGTGCTTGCCTTCCCAATCTTCCTGGATCAAGTCTAGGGGCTACGCACCCAATGTCCATATAAGAGTTTGAAGGAGAAGAACCCTGTCGACTCTTGGGGCACCTCCCTGTATGTGAACAGCAGGTGGGAAGGTATTTCTCCCAGTCCCTCCCTTGCTGTTCAGCAAATGCTTGGAGCATGGATTTTAGGGTACCATTAAACCTTTCCACAAGCCCATTGGCTTGTGGGTGATAAGGTGTCATGCATCTCTGCACCACCCCACTCTTCTCCCACACACTTCATCAGGTCCAACATGAAGGTATCCACTTTATCAGTGATAACCTCCTGACAGGAACCTGACACAGGAGAAAATCCCTAGCAAGGTGTTTGCCACTTTGTCTGTCTTAAGTGAGGAGAGGGCACCACCTCTGGGTATCTGGTGGTGTAATCAGCCACCGTCAGGATAAATTTTTTCCTGGAAGAGCTGAGGGTACTCAAAGGTCCCTCTGGAATGGCTCTTCCACAATGGGCAAAGGGAATTAGGGTGACTTTGGTTTTACTACCAACCTTTCTTATTTGTTGGCACCTGTGAGAAGACCTGAAATATTCCTTCACCTGCTGGGTGAAGTTGGCTCAATAGAAATTATGTGCCAAGTGCTGCATGATGCACATGATTCTCAGGTGTCTGGACATGGGGGTGTCATGAGTAACCTTGAGAAATTGTTCATGATACTACTGGGGAATGACAAGCTGCTGCCTATCACCCCTCCCTCTGTCCTCATGTCCTGAGTATACAAGAGTCCATTGTCCCAAAATACCCTATGTCTCTTCACTTTCCTGTGTCCTGTCAGATTCTACACAAGCCCTCAGCCTCTCCAAAATAGTGTCAGTTCTCTGAGCTGCTGGAAAATCACATTTTCCCAAGGCATGGGACATGTCCCCATCAATTCCTAAATTGGGGTCCATAGCTCTAGTATCAGGGCATTCAGTGTCACTGCCATCCCTAACCTTCTTACCATTTGTTACCCCTCCCTCCTTGAAGTAACCTTCTGCAGCTGTTTTGTGAACTGCTACTTGGGGAAGCTTACCTCCCTTTCACTACTGTCCACTTCAGGAGACACTGGCTGGGAAGCCAGTCTCCCATTTTTTCCCACAGGGGCTTCTATGGGGTCCAGGGAATTACAAGCAGCCTTTGCCATTTGACTGTGGGTAACTGTACAAACAATTCCCTTCTGGAGATTGTTCCCTATAATCATGTCCAAGGTGAGGTTGTCTGATACGGCTACTTTTTTGCACCCTCTCTCCCATCTCACCCCAGTACAGAAGAATGCTACAGTAGCTAGTGGCAGAGTTTTCTCCTACCCAGTGAATCCCCTTACTGTTACAAACTGATTAGGTATAAGCTGTTCAGGCCTAAAAAATGTCCCTTTTACTAAGGTAAGAGATGCCCGCGTGTCCCTTAACCCATGGGTTTGCACCCCATTTACAGTAACCTTGTGTATGTGCTCCCTCATGTTTATAGGCATGCTATCAGGGATACACAGTGCATCCAACACTGTTCAAGCGCCACTTTGTCCACTCTGTGTCTTTTTAGGACACTGTCTTGCAAGATGCTCTGGCTGTTTGCAAAACCAAACAATCATCATTTCTTTTATCTGAAAAATCCCTTTTTTGTAACCTGGGGCTTTCCCCTTTCCTGTTGACTCAGTGAGGGTTTTAGCTGCACTGAAGGCATGCTTTCCCTTTCTGCACTGCCACACCCACCCATTCCCTTTCAGAGCAGGCTTCAGGAGTTAGTTCATACTTTTTAAATAAAGCAGTTTTAAGTTTCTCATAATCTTTGCCATCATGATTGTCCATTTTATCTAGCACCTCACATCCTTTACCAGTAAATAACAGGAATAGCTGGAAGCTCCAGGACTCCTTGGGTATTCTGACCTGGATATAGACCTTTTCAAACAAATTTAAAAATGCATCCATATCCTCCTCCTCTTTTAATTCAGCTATTAATTTTGAATTTAACTTATATCCCAGCCCTGAAGTTTTAGGTCCACCCCTGCCACTTACCTCCTCTGGCTTTGGTCATTGGAGTCTTAGCCTCTCCTGCTCAAATTCCCTCTGGCAAGCTCTTTCCTCTTTCTCAGCCTCTCTCTGAAGCCATTTTTCCTTTTCCTTGGTATTCCTCTGATGCTGATTCTCTTTTTCCCACATCTCAAGCTTGACCTTCCTCTGCTCAAATTTCTATTTTTGCTTGGCTTCAAACCTTTTCTGCTAGAATTCCAGCTCCATTCTCTTCAACTCTAGCTGCAGCCTGATCCCTTCCAGCTCCAGCTTTGTGGTGACCTACCCCTGCAGCTGTGACTCTGGGTTCCCTCTGGTCTCGCTGTCTTTCTCCCTGGAACTGGACACTGCAACATCCCGTGGCTCCTCCATCCCCAAGGCCTGATCCTTCTCAGTCACCAGCTGTGACTCGAGGTCCTGCGCAATCACTTGCTCATCAGCTGCCACTAAAGCAACCATGAGGTGCTTTTTTGATTTGCACCTCACACTGGACCCCTCTTTCCTGACACAACTGCTTTAGGTAGTCTGCAGTGTATTCGCTGTAGATGGAAGCCACCTTCTTCCCTAACTACTACTACACTAGCTTACACCTGAGAAAAAAAGAAAACAGATAGGGAACTTTATACTGTAACCAAATTATATTTTTTCCAAAGCTCTGCCTTGATTGTATGGGGATTGCTTTCAGTTTATCAGTCTGATACACTGTCCTCAAATCCAACTGTTATGCTTGTGCCACCAATATCTCTTGAATCGCAACACTATGCAACCAGATCTTTCGGATCCTAATGCTGCACACCAGATCTGTTATGAATCCACTCCTGAGGATCAGGTCCACTGAGCTGACAGTGCCCACTCCAAAGTGTAATCCATGATGGGGGGGGCACAGGAATACTCTCCTTGTATCCTTTTAGAATGCTCATTGAGGTCACAACTCTATACCTGCCACAAGGACCCAGGGCATCCCTTTAAACTCTGGATAAGGGAACAATATCAGTCTCTAGTCTTGTACCCAAATATGAACCCTTCTTGGTTGTTACACAAATGGGGAAGATCCAGGCATCACACTCTCTTTGAGGTAGCAGTGTGCTTCTGATTTGATCTTCTACAAAAGGTTCAAAATCCCTACTGACTCTTCTTTGAGACTTTGGTATTCTCATTATCTCTACCCAGCTATCCCTTATAGACCCTTGCTCATTTGGTTGCTTATGGAGGCACCACTTAGCAGTAACATTTTGTCATAGATTATTAATAACTGTCCTACAATTCACACCTAATTAAGAAATCTGGCTTAGGACCAGCCCACTGGCACAGAAGCAAGGCATCTGCTTGCAACCTCAACATTCTGGGTTCGGGGATGGTCTCAGGAGTCGGAGAACTGCCCTGGGGAGAAGGACTAAGCATCCCTGGGACTGCTCTCCTTCTTCAGCAGGAGGGGGGGCTAAGTATCCAGTGCTTTGTGGATCTCTGGTGGAGGCTGGGGGTACCACCATGGCCAGTGCCACATGTAAGGGGGGCAGGGTGGATGCCAGTCATCATTGCATGTGCCCTCCCCCAGGGATTATTGCAACACAAAAAATGCTGGCCCCCAAGCATGACATCATTCCTGCCTCCATCCCTGCTGCCTATCAGTGTCCACCAGAGGGGTCCTGTTCCTGTGGCCCAGACCTGGGGGTGGATAAGCCCTTCTGGGGGGCCAGGCCAAAAAAAAAAAAAAGAATCCTCACTCAGGCAGGTTTCTTAAAAAATAAATGTTTTTACTAAAAAACTTAAATGATAATATTACTGTTACAACTAAAAGATGCACTAACTTGGTCACAGAATAACAGAAATAAAAGTGGAAAAATATACATGAAAATTAACTATAACTGTTATCTAAAGTCTACCTTAATTCTGTAGTAAATTGAAGTTCAAAGAAAGTAAATGAAAAATTCAGCTTCCTTTGTACTGGTAGTCTTGTGTCTCAGCAATTTTGCTTCTTGTGTCAGGAGAAGAGTGTCCCTTGTAGATTCTCAGCAAAAAAGTAGAGAGATTGTTCTCTGTCAGATCCTTAAATAGCTGGAGGAAGCCTGAAGAAAAATAACTGTCTAATCCCAAAAGGGCCTTCTCTTTTAGGCTAGTAGATGCCACTTTTGCGCTTTCCCAAACTTGTCTTATTAAGGTTGTGACATCACAACTTCCTGGTACATATAATAATCATGAACATGACTTCAGAGTTAAAACTTTGATGTCTCAGTATAACACCCTGTAAGCTAATTCACAGTGTCCTGTCAAGAATGGCTATTTCCCCAAATCCTGTTTGACACATCCTGGGCTCTGAAGTGCATGGTTTATGACTGATAAATGGATGTTGGTATATCTCCGTTATGGGAACTGGAAATGCAAGCATAGCTTCCTGTCAAGCAGCTGCCCCTCAGGTCAGAGGAAGGTCATCCATTTTTAAAAGAAATCCAGTCCCTCTTTCAATGTGATCCTTTGCATTAACACTAGCATCCTTGTGGCATGTACATATACACAGAATCACATCAAAACAAATATATATATATATACAATATGTATATATATATATATATATATATATATATATATATATATACATACATATATACTGTATATAACTATTATATCTGCAAATAATGACTGTCAGTGACTAGCTTGCCACACTTATTACCTTCCCAAGGCCCTTCCCCAACTCCATAAACTCCTCCTGCACCTTTCCTGTCCCTGATGTATCCTTAGCCAAGTCATTTGTTCCTAAATGGACAATGACATCCAGCTGCCCCCTCCTTGCTACCGCTCTAGCGATCCTCTGGATCCTATCTCCAGCCCTCCAAGCTATGCCTCCAGGTAGGCACTTCACCTCCATCTCCCCCCCTCTCTCTGTCCCCAAATCCACCCCCTGACTAAAGAGTCCCCCACCAGAAGTTGCTTCCTTTGCTGGGGTCTCCTGCTACCCTCCCTTGAGGCTTCACCAAGGAGGTCCCACTCATCCCCCATGGTCACAACTGCATGTGTCACTGTGGGACACTCCCACTCCTCCAAGACAGCATAGCAGTTCCTTAGTTGCACTGGATGGGGGATGTGCCTCTTTTTCACTGCCCTCACCTTCTCTGAGCCCACCGTAGTCCACCTGCCCCTCCCACTAGGCAACCTCAGAAGTAGTGGAGGTGGACTTGGAGGCCTCTGGAAGGGGGAGTAGATTCCCTGAATCTAGTCCAGATTGGTCTGGAGATTAGCAATCTCTGCCCTCAGTCCTGAGAGGTGCCTGCAGATGGGGCAGCACTGCTGTATCCAGGAGGTCTTTCTGAAGATAATAATTCCACAGCTACTGCACTGCACCATTCCCAACATGTTCCCCTTCTACTCTGACTATACCTTCCCTGTTCTGATCTAAGAAAGCCCCTGTCTTTTTTTGTTGTTATTTACCTTTCCCCATATGCAAATAAAATAGAAGGATATGTGTTTCAAACCTAGCCTGTAAGCTCTCAGAACACCCAGCAACTGATCTCAAAGTAAATGCTCCTTAGTGCACACAGTAAATGCTCACCACCCTCAACACAAAATCAATGCCCTCAGTAAGTAAGCCCTTTCAGAAAATCACAGTGAGTCAGTCCCCAGTATCACAATTCCTTATTTCACAATTCTCTATATCACAGTCACCTCCAAGCACCCTGTAAGTATGTCCCCAACACAATGCCCCTAGCATATCACAATCCCCTCAATGCACCCTGTAAGTATGCCCCAAACACAATGCCCCTAGTATATCACAATCCCCTCAATGCACAGTAAGTATGAACCAACACAACAGCCACCAGTAAGTAAGCCCTTAAACAAGATCACAGTAAGTAAGCCCTTAACTCAAGCTCACACACCCCTCAGTGCACACACTCAGTATGCCCCCTCGCCAAATCTCAACCCTATAATACGCCTCCAATGCAAACTTGTACTTATCTGGTTTATCTTCACTCTTCTGTCACTCCCTGCATTGTCTTCTGGTTTCTTAACACTTCTGCTGTGTCCCCCTGTCATTGCATTTCACTTTTCCCAACTTATATTTATTTTATTGAGTGGGAGGGAGAAAGAAAAAAGCTACTTATGCCCCGACTGTTGCTGTGTAGCTGTCCCTAGGCATCCCATCTCACTGCTGCTTCAGTGCTGCTGGCTGGTGGTATTTAAAGCAGACCCTCAGATTTGAATTTGGTGCACTTTTTGTAGAATTAGCTCCTGTTCCCTTATTGGCTTGTATGTTGCCCGACTCCCAGTTCTCCTGATGCTGCCTGATTCCCGGTTCTTCCTGTTGGTCTGTGCATTCAATCACACTGCTCCTTCTTGCCTCCAGCTCCTGATTGTCCCCAAGGGAAGAAAAAATAATCAAACAGTTGAGACCTCTGACAGTTATATATGCCCTGATTGTAGCTGTGTAGCTGTTCCCCGGCATCCCATCTCTCTGCTTTCTGTATGGGGACTTGCTAGACAGATTTAAGTACTCAAAACCATCAAAAAGATTGACCCCCAGCAAACCTTTTAAGATTTGTGAGAACAAGAACATATGGAGACATGGTTGCAAACTGGTGGGAGGAAGGCTCTGGAAAGAGGCCAGGAGGTACCTCTTCATAGATAGAGTGGTGACAGGGTGAAACAAACTAGCATAGGAGATAGTAAACCAGAAAAAGTTTGAAGGATTCAAAAGGGGTTGTGATAAAGTCAAAGGGAGGGTAAGAGTGTCATGGAGGGGGTGGAGAGAGAGAACTAATGAAAGATGCATGAACTCCACATCAGGCAAACTACATACACCATAAGGCCTTCTTATTCTGGCAGTTTTTTGCATATTCATATATGTTCACATGTTCATATATCCAGAGTAGAAAAAGCATAATAATGCGTAAAAGCAGGACCCCACTGAAAATGACATACTGCATATCAGTTGGGCTCTAGGTAAATACACTGTATGGGTGAACTCATGATCCCATAGAAAATGAGATAGTGCATCTGAGCTTGGCTATCATGCCTGAATGCATGTTTACATGGGTTAAAGCAGGACCTCAATGACAGACACTATCACCTCTTGCCATTTCTTATTTGCTGTGTTAAAAGATAAAATACAGGATGACCTTGAAAATGGAATTTGTTTTTCCAGTAGAACTATTTAGCTAGTCTCTGTTGACCAGGAAAAGAAGGCTAGGCAATTCTGCTTATTTTCAGCCTTGTCCAGTGGAGTAGGGTGGGGATACTAATGCAATCTGACATATTGAATCAGGTTAAGTTGTTGGTAGTGTTTTTAGTGAATGGAGGAAATATGGTCATCCCTGGACACTGGGAACATTCCTCACTCTTTCTGAGAAGTACCATGGGATCTTAATGCTCACCTGAACTACCATGAGAACAGGCAGATGGGGCCTTGGCTTAATGTCTCATCTGAAACATGGCACATCTGGAGTGCAGCACCTCCTCATGCTGCACTACAGTGTCAGTATTGGGGTTTTACTTCAAGTTCCTGGTGTGGAGCAAGAACCCACAGATATCCAATCTTTTGGCCTCAAAGGCAAGTGTACAACCTGCTGAGCCAATATATAAATGATATACACTGTAGCAAGACTTGTCACTGTTGCATGATAGCACATTTTGGATGAGATCAAAAATCTGCAGTTTGCCAATCTATTCATCTTAATGACTTGTAAGAAACATATTCATATGATTAAAACCTTTTGGAATACCATAACACTGGTATCATTTGTTTCTATGTATAGCATGTGATAGTAATATCAATTAGGCTTGCTATATTGTGTTGACCAATGCTAATGTGGATACTTAATTTGGTCAATTTCAGTACAGAATGAAGGCTTTCAATAGCTATATATTATGTGACATTATCACTTAAGATAGCAGCAGCAACAGCATATTTTGTCAAATTACTATCAAAATTTAAATGTTAGTTTAGTGTATTTACCAGATGTGGTACTTCAGATCACTTGGTGCCTGTGTTGACCCTTTGCATTGAAGTTCATAGTGCATGTGCCCAGATTTGCCCTAAGCACTGTAATGAATTTCTGGCAGGAGGTCATGTCTACGGGGATAGGCAAAACTGACCTCTTATTCAGAGGCCACATTGCTCAGATTCATACCCCCAATGCTTGGATTACAATTCTGCACCCGAAATGAGAATTTCTTTTAAACATGTATATATATATATTTTTTTTTTAAACAGTAAATCTACACTTGAGTGGGTTTAAATGAAATGGCTGCATTTTGTTTCGTGTATTTTGAAATGTGTCCAGAAAGAAAGCAAATGAGTTCTGGCCTCCCAGTCCTAGGTAGTCATTCATTCATTCATCCTTGTTCTTTTTTTTTTTTTCAGGAGAGCCACACTAAGCTGAAGCATGTTTACAGGTGCCACCTGGGAGCACAAGGAAGTTAAGTGGCTTACTCAGGGTCACACAGCATACAAGTGGGGGCTGCGGGATTCAAACCCAGGTCTCCAGATTTGCAGCTCAGAGCCACAAAGCACTGTGCTATACTACCTCCTTGTTTGTGTGATTAATCCAGAGAAACACGTAGGGATACATAGGAAATCTCATTTACATATGTATCCTGGGGAAGGGATTAGAATAATAAGTTAAAATATGACATAGTGCAACATAGTACAACAAAGATCAAAAACATCAGTAGTTAAACACTGTACAATATAGTATAAATATGATGAAGAATAGCAGCAAGTAAAACAAACTGAAGAATCATTATGCTACTAAGGCTCAGAGCATAGAGTTGTATCATATCATAATTCTGCCAGTTAAACAGGCAGGCAGAAGCGAAGTTAGAGTATTGTTTGAACTTAATGTTACAGATACTATTTGCACTCCTAATATCAATTAGGATTGTTCCAAGTATGAGGAGCCCTAAAACTGACAGCAGACTGACATGCCTAATTTTTTGCAGTTGGGGAGCATATGTTTTTGGGTCTGAGAGGATCTGAACTGATTTGGTGTTCAAGGAATGGGGCCAGTAGGCTTCTTAGATATTACGGGATCTAGCTATGACAGAACTGTGCATCTAAAGATACAGTGTGCATGGTGCATCTGCTGCTTAGGGAAGGCACTCCAGCTGTTTCGGCACAGAGCAGTGGAGACTACAGAATGGGCAGTTCTCTACAAAGCAACATAAAGAGTTGAAAAGCACACCCAGTTTGGCCAGCTGGGTTTTGGCTATAGACCCATACACAGCATGCTCAAAGGCAATGGAGGGCAACAGCATCTATTCAGCTATCAATTTCCTATGGCCAAAGAGAGGCAAGCTGCATGTAAAGATAAGTGAAATATATCTTCTGCTGGCAAAACTCTGGCTTAATTCTGAATTTGCTTCCAGAAAATCTCATGAAATTTCCATGAAAATGTCATGAAATGTTGTTAAAATTGTGATTTTAGTTATTTCCATCTGATTTACAAAATATCTATCCAAATTGCACTAACTAAAGTATGATGACTTCTATTTCATTCTTTGGTAACTGGGTAAGCCCCACTAGGCAAAAGTGTCTGTTCTCATGGGTGACCTAGGAGCACTGGGGAGGTTAAGCGACTTCCTTAGAGTCAAATGGTATGCAAGTAGAGGTTATGGAAATGAAACCCACATCTGCTAGATGTACCAAGCTCATTCACAGCTCATTACTCTAGGCTATACTGCCAGCCATCTTGCCTTATTTATCAGGGTCCATACAGGATGTGTACTAAGTTGCAAATCTCTGTCTTTAAAAGTGACGGAGTTATAAGCCTCCAAACTTTTGGAAATATTAAAATTACGTTTCACAATTATGTAAACTGCAGAATTTTAAGCCCCTATAACTTTAAAACTACAGAACAGAATATCACTAGTTGTGTTAGGTTAATTGACCCTAAACATTAGGCTTTGCAGCCACCTCCATGGTCCCACAGCAAAGCATTGGGCTGCCATGCTGATGACCCGGGTTCAGAAGCGAGCCCAGGAAGTCCCATTGAGAGGCAGGCCATGGCTGAGACAGCTGCTGCTCAGCAGCTCAGCTTGGTCAGAGAGGGCTGGCAGTGGGTTACACCAATGCAGCAACCCTTGCAGCTGGGTCAAGCAGTTTGCTCCTGCTGCAGGGGAAGCTGTGGCTGTGCAAAGCTGACAGAGGCACTGCCCCCACCAGGGGAGGTTGAAGGAAAAAATTGTAGGAGAAAAATTCAGTAGGGGTCCAGCCTGAGCAGGGTATATCCCTGTGAAACAGGTATATCCCTAAGAGGCAAGCTGCGAGAAAAAAGCAAAATGGAAAAAAGCGGCTGTGTGGGTCAGCTCTCTAATCTCTTGCTCAAAGGCTGGCCAAGTTATAAGCAGGCAAAGATTCCAAGATAACACCAGTAATTAACACTGAATTTCATGAGGTTTTGTGAAATAGTGGAATTTTGTGATACTTTTGTTGAAGCCATGTCCATACATTTTGCCCAGCCATACATTTGAGCTGAGACATTGTAGAGGAAGGTAAAGACTGGATAAAATGGCAGTAAGGTACCATTCATAGGATGCTCCATAGTAGAAGTACAGTACAGTATAGTGGTGCCAAGTGTCATGTCATTATTTTGAGTAGTGAGCCACGAAGAATAGTCATGGACATCACTGTGCACTAACCTGTCTTCTCACAATATGCCAGCTAACCACTAGAGTTCACTGAATGAATGACTTGTGGAAGTACATGCACGTGCAGCATTGTTTCTGCACTATGCCACCTGTTGACCCTTTAACAACCCAGTAGATAACAGTGTACAACATATTTTTACCATTTGCAAACAATGGCACCAAATGATAATAAGCATTACAACTAGTTGTGACTTAGGCTATTGTGACTCAAGTTTCTGGGTATCTTTGGCCATGATAGAGCATGATGTTGGGCATCACGGTTGCAGGACTGTTGGGGGCTTTGCAGGAACATGATGCTAGTGTAGGTAAGGTGATTAAGTGTTAATAAGGACTTTGTGAAAGTTAAATTCCACAAGTGGAATGCTATGGGGACTTCCCTATTAAGCTTCAATGAATTTTTGAGCACATTTTTCAATTAGTAATTTCTAAAGTATCAACAATAAATTGTAACCTAGTAAACCACATTTATCCAGCTTAATTAGATTCCAGGACATATTTACTTCGGTATACATGCCAAATTTTGAGCGTATGTCTGCAATAGCAGTGAATCTATAAACATGCAGATATCCTGAAAATTTTCATCCAGTTTAACAAATAATTAAATTGTGAAATTCTCAACTCCTATAACTTACAATTTACATAACAAACTTCCTCACTATTGAGTGGTTTCTAAGACTCATCCAAGAAAGTATGCATATACATTTTTGATTATCTAGCTCCAGAAGTGGCTAATTTTTAAGCATATAAATAGTTTTAGAAATGTTCACATGAAAAATACATTGTCAGATTTTGAGCCCCTGTAACTTTCCCTCCCCTCACCCAAATGGCATGGAGCTTTGCATCTGTTTAGGGTTTCTTCCTTGCAGTATGCATGTCACATTTCAGATCTTGAGCTATAAGACATATGGAGTTATGATCAAATAATGAATTTCAGAAAACTCCACAAAATGTAGCAAAGTTATGCAAAGTCAGAGTTTACTAATTTATCCCAGCCCTAACTACATGGTGATAGTTGTGCTAAACTTGTTTGCCAGGAACCACTGTTGCATTTTTTTTGGAAGTCTCACTGGAGATTTTAAGCAGCTGTAGGGGTATCTTGCCTGGATTAAAATAGGACTGTGTCACCTGTATACATATGTATGCCATGCACCTCAGTATGTGGCATACAGATGTGTTAAGCCATAATGAAGCTCAGAAATGCTGCAGAATATCACAAAATACTGCAATTTACTGCAGGGACCATTGTAAGCCAATGGCAATTAAGTCCTTTTGTCATGCAGAATTTTGTGACATGTCATTACTGCAAGTTACTTCGCTTCATCATGGCTGACACTTCTGCATATATGTATGTCATGTATAGAGGTGTGCACAAGGAAAGGTCATTAATAAATATGGTAAACAGTAATGGCCACAGTACAGAACCATGAAGGACACCCATGCTGCTAGGAAGAAAAATTTGAGGTTGAGCCACATGTCTTTATTAATTATCCATGGTCAGATAGGTGGGGTTCAAACCAGTCAGTGGCGAGATCTCTAACTACATGGTCAGAAATATTAAGAGATGATTTATAAATAGAACAGAAAATTGTGTTATGCCATTATACAAGTCCTATATCAGACCATATCTGAACTATGGTTCTCTGTTGTGGAGCCCTCATTTGAGAGGAGAAGTGGATAGAATCGAAAGGGTTCAACAGAAAGTAACAAAAATGATCAGGCCTCTTAGAAACCAGAATTATAAAAGTAGGTTGAAACATCTGGGGCTATATACTTTAGAGTAGAGGAGATCCAGAGGATATCTGATGACACTGTATAACATCATGCAGGACAAATAACTGATAGAGGAGATGGGGATTAAGATTCAGCCTGAACATACATAGCTTAGGGTTCATAAAATGCAAATCAAATTAGATACAGCAAAGAATAATGGAAGACATTATTTCTTTCTCCAATGAATAGGTAGGCTGTGGAATAGCCTCCCGAGTGATGTGGTAAACAATAAGAGTGTAGAGATCTTCAAAAAAAAAATCAACAGCATACTGCTGAATGAAGATAATGTTTGGACCTGCTAATGCGGGTGAATGGAACCTATGGGCCAATCACTTTCTAACACTTCAACTCCTAGTATGAATAAGGCCAGAGGCCATAAACTAATGGAGCAATAAGTCATGGCCTACCACAAATTAAAAGTCTTAGCCAGGTCTGTAAAAATTGCCCCAGGGGCTTGTTCCTTGTTGATACCAGTTTCTATATGGTTTATGGTTCTGAGAAGGGAAATAGCAGTAGAGTGCCCTGCATAGATATCTGATGGGCTGTGGAAGAGGAATTTAGTTTCATTGTAGAAATCAGTTAATTGTCTGCTGATTAGTCATTCTAGGGCTTTAGAGAGGATGGGGACTAGAGATATAGGTTGATAATTATCAAAATTCGAGGGGTCACTCACTTTATGAAGAGGGATCACAACTGTCCTTTTACATTTGGGGATCAGTTTGCAGGGAGCAGTTGAACTTGTGTGCAATTTGTTTGGTTATGGCAGAGGCACCCATTTTAAGGAATTTCTTAGCAGCATCACCTGTTGCACCACCTTTAAAAGGGTTGAGAGTAGTGATCTTTTATTTTATTTATTTATGTATTTATTTATTTGTTTATTTAAGTCTCGGATTACAAATACCTTTGAGCCAGGTCTCTTTTACAAAGGTTCCACATCAGTGAATATAGCAAGACAGCATGAACAACAGTATTAACATGACAGAGATAATCTAAAGCATGCAATTACACGGAATATGTGTAAGACGAGAATTAGGGGGAGGTAGACAGAAACATAATGAAAGAAGGGTGGGGTGAAAGGGAGCACAAAGTATGCAGTCTGAAGGGAGCACAAGGGGAGCAGTAGCAGGAGAAGTGGTCGGAGAGGGAAGAGGTAGGAGTATAGGGGGAAGAGAGTGGGGGGTAAGGTTGGAGTAGAGCAGCCAGGGGAGCATTGTCAGAGACAGATGGGGAAGTGCATCGGCAGGGTGCTGGCAAAGTGCTAAAAATATAAATGCACACAGAGAGCAGCTATGACAATGGAACCAGGGTGGGGGGTCTGCTTAGTAAAGGCAGTCACAGGAGCTGGAGGCAATGACAGAGAGGCAGAGCCTCGACTTAAAAGCACCAAGTGAGGGGGTGGCAGAGATGTCACTGCAGAGTCCATTTAGCCAGCTGGGTGCCCTATAAGCAAAAGATCTTTGACCTTGTGTTGTGCAACAGTGGGGAATTTGCAGAAGCTGTGATTTAGCCCCCGGTGTTGCAGGTGTTGTTTCTGGGATGTAAGAGAGCACAGACTCTGGGAGGTGCAAGGCTCATTATTATTTTCTTTGCAATGATGCAAGTTTGGTATTTTATTCGACTGGCAAGTTGCAACCACCCGGTTTGAGCATAGAGGTCACATGTATGAGTGAGACATTGGGATCCAGTGATGAGCCAACATGCCTTGTTGGTGGAGGTAGATACACATCTGAGAGAGGCAGCAATGGCAGAGCCATATATGATAAGTCCATAGTCAATAATGGTAATGATAGAGCTCTGCACAGCGACTGACAAGGCTTCAGGGGTTAGGTGTTTCCTGTGATGGACCAGTAGGCCCAGATGGGTATTAGCAGCTTTGGCTATATTATTAATGTGGGCAGCGTAGGAGAGATATGAGTCTAGGCTGATCGCAAGGTATTTGAAGGTTTGTACCTGTTCCAGAGCAACTCCTTGACCAGTTATAATGGTGAGGGGGTGCTGCTCATGTTTTTTATGGGAGCTGCTGAAAATCATGGTCTTGTTTTTTTTTCTGATTTAGGATCAGTTTGTGCTTTGTGAACCAGTTCTCAATCAAAGTAAAACCCAGCTGGAGGTTGTCTTGCAGCACTTTCGGATCCTGGTGGGAGGCTAGGATTACCGCATCATCGGCGTAAAGCATGATTTGCTCTAAACAGGAATCAAGTAGTGTGTTCAGGAACAAGCTAAAGAGGAGGAGACCCATGATAGATCCCTGGGAAACTCCTGAGCGGACAAGTTTGGCATCAGAGAGCACATACGCAATTTCTACTCTTTGTGTCTGGTTCTCAAGGTAGCTTTTAAACCTGGTCTACTGAGTCAGGGGAGAGCCCAGCATTCTGAAGCTGGATAAGCAGGAGGTGGTGGTGGACAGTATTGAAGGCCTTGGTCAAATCAATAAATAAAGATTTAGAGGGGCTTATTATTCACCTTTAGGGTTCCCCTTCCCCAGGATTAGTTTCTGGAGATGTGCTCTGTGGGGAGTAATTCCTGAGGGCTGCCATTTGGGGGCAGCAGAGGGAGAGAGATTGAGAGGGTATAAAAAGAGGAATGAGAGAACCCTCATGGTCTTGGGAAGGAGAGAGACTGGTGGACAATCAGCAGGGCAACTAGAAGGGGGTCCCATCCCCCCTTAGTCAGGGTTGACAGCTTCAGTGGTGATGCACTGGGTCCCTTGGTGGCATTTGTGGGGGAACCATCAGAGGAGGCAGTTGCAGTCATTCTGGATCGAGGCCTTGGGGGGGCTGGTTGGTGGGAGCATCCGGGAATGCAGGAGTGTGAGTTAGAGTATGAACCTTAGGGCCGCTGAGATCCCTGATTTGTGGCTTAGTTTCCTGGGTCATTGGGGCTGCAGCAGGTTGGGGCAAGGCCTCTGCAGGAATTTAGGGCTGCTGAGAGTGGTCATGGGTCTGTACCCCACATTGCAGGGTGGGCCAGGAAGGTGGTGAAGGAGGCTGGTCTGGCCTTTATTGTTGAGGGCCTACTTGCAGGGGTAGGCCTTGGACTGAAGTTAAAGTCCCCAGAAGGGACTCAGGTGTAGGATTCCAGGCCCGGTACCATAACCCTTTAGGCTGGGTCTCCCTGGTTGCACATCTTGGGCAATGTCTATACAGAATTTAAAGAGGGTGTGCCACTGTAGACTACTAAAAAAGGGCTTCAGATGCTACAAGTACAAGGCAGAGTAAACTGAGGGCCAGGTGGTTGGGACACAAAGACTTAGGAGCAGGTTGGCAAGCAAGGGTCACTGCAGCTGAGGTACTAGCAGGCTGCAAGAAAAGTACCCCTTTTTGGATGCAGTATATAGGGGTGATTTAGGAGGAGCTTAGTGCTTCTTTCATGTGACAGTAGTCAGTAAGGGAAATCAGGGAGCACTGGGAAAGGTTTGAAGAGAGCCCTGGGGTAAAGCAGTGAAGTTAAAGTGTCAGGTACATGTCAGTGCTGAAGGGTTCGATTATGACCTTCACGTTCCAGGAGAAATTAAAAAGGTTCTTGTTTTCTGGGTGTAAGAACTGCTGCGGAAGGTTTTTTTGCTGTAAACAATTTTTTTCTCTGTCTAAGTTTCCTGCCCATTTGAAATCTCTCTCCATGGCAATGTAAAAAAGTTTTGCCTTATGGAGCTGCCATTTTAGGTCTTGAAGAAATGGGGACCCCTGAGCTCTGCTAATCATTTAAGGGCTCAAGTGAATAAAATTTGATTTTTGGGGGCAGAAACCAAAAGTCCTGTGTTTGATTTAGCCTTAAGAATCCTAGTGAAATGTAATCCTTAGTTTTGAGTCTACTATGAGTTTCTTCCAAAAGGGTTTGAGACTCTGAAAATGTCCATTCACTTTTCTGCTCCTGAGACCAATGGAGGAAAGAGAAAAGACGCCCTCCATTTGGTGACTTCTGGGGAATCCAGATCCATTGAAAAAGAACTCTGGGTCAGAGTGACTGGAAGACATCTCAAGGTAGGACATTTATTCTATGGATTTCTTCCTTTTGAGAAGTCTGGCAGAGAAATCTATGTTGGTGGGTCCCCTTCCTCCAGAACACTGGACCCCTAGACATATAAGGAAGGGGGGCTTGCAAGTGCATATACCACTCCAATCAGCATGAAGCTAGTAGGATGGAATCAGAATCACTAGCTTTTCCTCCATTATGATAATTTACTTGAGAAGGTCTTTTGATACTCCAAATGTGCTGGCACTGGTGTCCATTGAAATGGCTTATCATTTAGGTCTGTGAAAAGAGCACAAACAAATGTGCCTTTATAACATCCCACATTTAAAAATGTGGCAGTGTGTTAGATTGCACTAAGGGTTACTTTTTATTAGTAACTATGAGTCCAATTTGTATATCTACTGTACTGATATATTAGCTATAAATGGGTAAAACTAGATTAGTAAATCAAAATGAAACCAATGTAGACAGTTTAAAAGGAAGCCCATTTATCGTGTGTCTGAAAATGGCTATCATGTTCCTAAGACTGGCATTTATCATGCCAGCCTGGTGGCACAGAGGGCTGAGGCATTTCTGCCTTACCTCATGCTACGCCGGTGATTTTGGGTCATCGAAGAGCCAGCTTGGGGGGGGGGTCGTGGCAGGATTGAGCTGCCAATGCAGCGGCTCTCCTCTCCTGGGGAGGGGGGTTGCCCTCCCTTAGTCCCACCATCACCAGGTGGAGGTACGGTAGTGGTGCAGGTGGGCATGGGTGACCAGTAGGATGGGGTGTCCTGCAGTGTGAGGCATGTGCATGTCTCCACACACATGCACTTCCACCAAGAACGCATGGACGGGCAGGTGAAAACCAGGAAAACAAAGATAAATAAATAATTGAAAGAAAAAAAAAAACAAGATTGGCATTCATCTTTAACTTGTATTTCCCCTTTTTTGAAGTTTCACCAAGCTGAACCGTAATTTCTTTCAACTGTAAACCCATCTCTTATTTTCGCCCACTCTGATTCCTGTTTTTACTTTTCCTAATCTTCAGAGACACCTTGAGGAGCAACACTGGGGCTTACCAGATTACAATTTTGAAACTCCTTGTAATGGTGACCTTTAAGAATAAAAGCCTCAGGCTATTTCTGGTCATGTTTCTACTGCAGCCACCTTTGCCCTCCATCCCTCAAAGATTTTACAAAGGGCTGTCAGCCTTATGCTACAGTGCATTATCAGAGGAATCAGACTAATATCTGTCAGTAGAAGTGTTGAAATGGTGAGCATGAGTCCCACTGGAAGTGAATGTTTAATAAACTGTAGCCAGGGGAGTGCAGTACATTTACAAATATCTATATATCATTACAGTCACTGCTCTGTGTGTGTTTTAGTGTTTTCCTAGGTACATAGAAGAGGTAGAACAAGAGAAAGAAAAGAGGATGGAGCAGAAAGTTGTATACTACTGTCATGACATTGGTACCCCTATGTGAGGAGTTAGCTTAGTTCAGAGGCAGCTAGGGACAGAGACATAGTAGTCAAGGTATCTTAGCTGTGTAAAAGTATGTATGCCTAAAGCTGACATGAAGACCTTACCTTAGAAAGAGGCTTTGTGTATCCCACAATTTCGGAGAGATGAAAAATCATTTCAGACTACCTGAATGTTTTTGCTTCCATCACCAAACATAGCACAACGCAATAGTAGCACTGGCACTGATGGTGATGCTTGTGTTCTACCTTCTGGAGTTGAAGAATGAAATCCAGTAAAATAATGTGAAAGTCCAATTCTTACTTGGTAGGAAGAGGAGGAAGAGGAAAAAGAGGATCTCATACTGGCAAAATACCTACAGAGGTCTGTAAAAGGAAAAAGTACAGTTATGTAAGAACTTACCATAACAGTAGATCTTCGAGGGGATCTCTTGCAGCAGGCCATCACAGGTAGGACTCCACCATCAGGCACTAGGACCACACAGAACCTTTTCTGGCTAGCAGTCTACCAAAGGGGGCCACCCACCTCTGACATCACTCACTGATGTCACCCACTCAGTAGAGGTAGGCAGCCCCCCATGTCCTCCCAGTTCTCCCGCCGGAGACCCCAGAATGTCTGGTTGAGGGAACCAAGGAGGAGCCTGAGGTTAAAAGGAAATGGAAAGGAAAATAAGAGAAGTCTAATGTCTTCTCTTTTGGAGAGGAAGATTATGCAGAATAAACAGATTTAGGGGACAGGAGAGAAGGGAAAGCAAGGCCTGCTGCAAGATATCCCCTCAAAGATCTACTGTTATGATAAGTTCTTATGTAACTACTATCTTCCGTAGGGGACATCTCTTGCAACAGGCCATCACAGATAGAACAAGTAACAAGCAGTTCTGAAAACTTACAGCACTATGAAAGTGGGTGGAGGTGATAGAACATCTAAGAAAGAAGGCCCTTTAAAACAACTAGACCAAAGTTGGCTCAACCCCTGGAGGAGATGTCTATGCTTTAATGCTTAGTGAAAGTGTGAACATAACTACAAGTGGCTACTGCACAGATTTCTGCAGTCAACACATACAGTAGCAGTAACAGAAACAGTCTACCAAGGCAGCCATCCCCCTGGTGGAATGGCCAGGAACAACACCCGGAAACTCTTTACCATACTTCCAGTCACAAAAAATAATGCAGTTGGCCAATTATTTGGACAGACAATGCTTAGACACAGATGCACCCTCTTTTCCTGGGGAGAATGAGGCAAACAACTGAGAGGACTTCCTGACCTCTTTAGTTCTGTGCATACAATGATGCAACATTCTATGTACATCCAGAGTGTGCAGCAATGCTTTCCCTGGATTGGCTTGATCTGGAAAATAACCAGGAAGATGAATAGACTGGTTCAAAGTAAACTTAGATACCATCCTAGGGAGAAACTGAGGATTAAAACGTAAAGACACCCTGTCTTTGTGAAAAACCAAGACAGGCTCCTTACACATGAAGGCCTGAAACCAGAAAATTAGGGTTATGTGGACCCAAAAAGGTCCTGACCATTATTATCAGGATCAGGATCCTGATCAAAGTCCTGATTAGTTCTGATTCGAATCAGAACCTTTTGTAAAATTTGATGAAAACTGCAAAATCTGTTATATACAGAAATTGCATAAAACGACACTGAGATCTGTGACACACACATAGGATTGCTATCAGCATTTCAGGATATGAAAACTGTGAGCTGGATATTCAAACTGTGCTATTCTGTGGCACAAGCCCTTGCGCTGCACAAAATAGTTGCGCAGGGGTGTGGCCGGGGCGATATTCAATGGAGTTGTGCTATTGAGCAACTCCTTTGAATATCACCCCTGGCCACAGCCACTGTGTATGGTGCAGTGGAACTTGCGCCACTGCAAGTGGTCAGAGTGGAGCATTCAAGTTGCGGTGGCGCAAGTACCATTCCGCCATGCGCAAATTTCCCATATTCAAAAAGTGACATGCAAATGGGGCCATAATTCATGCAAGGCGCAGGGGGGGCCATTTGCATCTATTTATGGCACCATTTGCATGCCATTAGCATGCAGGTGCGCCGATCCCCAAGGACTTGCGCCTGGCGCCCTGCGAGGCAGCAGCCATCTGGGACCGATGCCCCTGCAGCCCGATCGCGGACATAAGGTGTAAAATCCCCTCCCCGACTGGCCCGATCACGGGCATAAGTATAAATAAACCCCCACCAGCCCGATCACGGGCAAAAGTGTAAAATAACCTCCCCCACCAGCCTGATCACAGGCAGCAAAGAGTCCAACCCCTCCAGAACATATCCCTGGTGGTCCAGTGGACCTCGAAGCCCGATCGCGGGCTGCAAAGTGTTCAACCTCCCCGAACATATCCCTGGTGGTCCAGTGGACCTTGAAGCCTGATCGCGGGCTGCAAAGTGTTCAACGCCCCCCCCAGAACATATCCCTGGTGGTCCAGTGGACCTCGAAGCCCGATCGCGGGCTGCAAAGTGTTCAACCCCAGAACATATCCCTGGTGGTCCAGTGGACCTCGAAGCCTGATCGCAGGCTGCAAAGTGTTCAAACCCCCAAGGACCACCTACCTGGTGATCTAGTGGTCCCCTGCCCCACCCACCCACAAAGCCCACACACCCGCACCCCCTGTCAGCCGGCTGGCGGCAGCATCCCACCTGCCTGCCCGCCACCTGCGACTGACTTCCCAGTGAGGGCTGCCGCCCACTGGTGCAGACAAAACCAATGGGCATGCAGCCCGCATACCGTACAAGAACAGTCCAGATAGGTGAATGAAGATTCATTCATGTATCTGGACTGCCTTAACTACTGATATTCGATGGCTCTGCTACCATAATGGTGTGCAGCCCTACAAAACGTCGGTCAGTAGGCGATTGGGGGCGGCAG
Source organism: Neoceratodus forsteri (assembly GCA_016271365.2). Classification (NCBI taxonomy): domain Eukaryota; kingdom Metazoa; phylum Chordata; order Ceratodontiformes; family Ceratodontidae; genus Neoceratodus; species Neoceratodus forsteri. The sequence continues at coordinate 641,093,377 of CM028134.1, forward strand.
GCAGGTAGGATGCTGCTAACCGCCGGCTGGCGGGGTGCGGAGGGTGGTGGGGCTTCATGGTGGGTAGGATGGGGCCACTAGGTCACCAGGGTAGGTGGTCCTTGGGGTTTGAACACTTTGCAGCCCGCGATCAGGCTTCGAGGTCCACTGGACCACCAGGGATATGTTCTGGGGGTTGAACACTTTGCAGCCTGCGATCGGGCTTTGAGGTCCACTGACCACCAGGGATATGTTCTGGGGTTGAACACTTTGCAGCCCGCGATCGGGCTTTGAGATCCACTGGACCACCAGGGATATGTTCTTGGGGGTTGGACTTTGCTGCCCGCTCGGGCTGGTGGGAGGGTTACTTACACTTTTGCCTGAGATCGCCGTGGTGGGGTGGGGGTTTATTTATACTATGCCCGCGATCGGGCCAGTCGGGGAGGGGGATTTTTTACACTTTGCCCGTGATCGGGCAGTCAGGGGAGGTTGCTATATGCCCGCAATTGGGCTGCAGGGGGGCAACAGGAAGTACGCTGAGGGCCACCCACAGGTGGCAGCTGCTGTGTTGCGCCCTGCAATGTGGCAGCTTCACCTGTCGGGTGGCCTCGATTTACTCCTTTTTTTGGCTCAAAGTTGTGCAGGCGCAGGTTGGGGTTGCGCCTGCACAACTCTGCACAGCCCACTGAATATCGGGCTGTGCAGTTTATGCATGGTTCCTCCCCCTCCGGTTCAGCATGCCTTCATTAGCATTGCACTGTTGCTCAGCTTGACTTGGGGGGCGCAACTGCCTCCTGCTGAATATGGCAGAATGGCACAATTTCGGACTTGCACAGGTGCAACCCTATTGCGCATGGTGCAACCCTTTTGAATATCCAGCCCTGTGAGTTTATAGCACTGATGTGCTGGTCAATTGAATATGGCAGTCATGCAGTTGACCTCTGTCTGTTTCCTGTCTCAGAATCAGTAGTACTAGTGCTGCAACTGTAAACTGACCTGTCTGACCTCAGAGGAGCAATCCTATTCTCATTTAGTAGTATACACTATGCATTATACAATGGACATATCATGGAAACACAGAGACATAGAATTTGAATTTGATGGCAGATAAGGACCACTTGGCCCACCCAGTCTGCCCATTTCCCTACCTATTGGATAAACTGCAGATTTTAGTTAACCAACAGCCTACTTCTTCCTAATGAATAGAAGTTTATTATTATTGCACCAGTTCCTTCTCTGCTCCACTGAGAGTCATGCAGTCATTTTCTAATGCATGGGGTCCCCTCCACTCAACCACCCACCCAAATTGATAACACATTTAGGGGACCCCTACCAAAAAAAAAAAATAACTGCATGTCCTTAGGAGTCCAGAGACCTAGCTACAGCGGTGAAGGGGGAGTGTGGCTGTGAGGCAGAACCTGTACTGTATGGGCAGAGACCTACATTCAGGTAATCCAAAAATGCAAAAATTAGACAAGTCCATTAGTACATGCTGAAAAAAGTCTGCCATCATGTTCAGGCAATCCAAAAATGAGGACATACTAAAAACATTGTGCCATCAGTCTCAACATAAGGCAGTCCAAAAATTACATAAGTCTATTAGGACATGCTGTGAAAAGTGTGCCATGAAGTTCAGGCAATCCAAAAATTAGCCAAGTATATGAGGAAGACATGCTGAAAACATTGTGCCATCAGTCCCAGCTTCAGGTGGTCCAAAAATTAGAGAAGTCTATTAGGACATGCTGTGAAAAGTGTTGCCATCGGGTTCAGGTGGTCCAAAAATTACACAAGTCAATTAGGACATGCAGCAAAAAGTGTGCCGTCAGGTTCAGGCAGTCCAAAAATTACACAAGTCAATTAGGACATGCCACTAAAAGTGTGCTGTCAAGTTCAGGCAGTCCAAAAATTACACAAGTCCATTAGGACATGCCGCAAAAAGTTTGACGTCAGGTTCAGGCAGTTAAAAAATTACACAAGTCCATTAGGACATGCCACAAAAAGTGTGCCATCAGGTTCAAGCAATCCAAAAATTAGTAAAGTCTGTTAGGACATGCTGAAAACATTGTGCATCAGGTACAAAAATTGTGTAGGCCACATATGGGCTTACATGAGTCCTACTGATTTATTTTTCTGAAAAAAATGGTGATCTTTCTACTCTTCCAAGTAGTCATCTTTGAGGTCCCTGTGAAATGTATTTGCTGCCTCCGGGTCATAGGTGTAACCAGTCAATGGAAGGTTTACTTTTAAGAATTTTAACTTTTCAACATTTTCTGGTAGTAGCCTAGATCTTGTATCTGTTACCACATTTCCTGCACAGCTAAAAAATTACTCTGAAAATACACTGGTTGGGGGACAGACCATGTACTTCAAGGCTACCTGCATAAGTGCAGGCCATACAGGCTCCTTGCTTTGTCAGTATTTAATGGTATCTTCATTCCTTTTGATACCTTTTTCTGCTAAATAGCAGTCAACCATGGCTTGGGTAGAAGCAGTGACATATGGAGAAGGAAGGGTTGATTTTTCAAGGATGACAGCATCCAAGTGACCCCAAAGATAACTGCTGGGTGTAGAACGAATGGCAGCAGCTGACTGTTTTGTAACCTGACTGAGAAGAGAGAGCTGTGAAGCTGCAGAAGGAATGGATGAGGAGACTGCATCTGTTGTCATGTTTTTTTTCAAAAGCAAATCTACTTCTAGAATGATTGTGTCTCTTCAGTTTTGGAACACATTTGGGTTATACTCTGAGAGGTGTTTCATCTTGCACCGTGACTCTAGTACTGTTGCAAAAATGTAATGTTCTGCTGTGAGCATTTCAGAGTTTCTCATCATCTCTGACTTTTTTACTCATTCTACGTAAGTCTTTTTTTATTCTGGGTGGCAAGTCCCTTTTAGTTGCGCTAGACTCACCCATCTGAAACTAGCTTATTGTACCTTCCAACTCATCCCTGACTGCATTCAGCTGAAATCTAAGAATCTTGATCAATGAGATTATTTGGCTGAGTGTGGCACTGTTGGAACTCACTTCCCTAGTAATTTCCTCAAAGGGTCACAGCAGCTTGATTAGAAGTTCTAAAACAGCCCACAACTGTGGAGTAATGTACACATCAGCATCACCTATGCTGTTCTCTAGTGTATACTGTCTTGCAGCCTTTTTTTGCAACTGCAATCTTTGGAACATGTAAAAGGTAGAGTTCCACCTCGTGCAGTCTGTGTTCTTCTTGTATGGCCTGAAGACATTGACGTGCTTTGCAGGAGTGGCTGAAATGTGTGCATATTCTTTTTGTCACATATGTGAGAGTCTTTATATCTCTGTCCTCTTCCATAAATGCATGCACAATCAAATTTAGACAGTGTGCAGAACATCAAATGTGGACAAAGCCCTCATCAGACAATACTTTCTTTATGTTTGAACCATTGTCAGCTACAATAAAACCTATAGAAAGCCCCTGTGATGCAAGCCAGTACTGTATCTCTCTATTGAGCTCATCCAGGATGTTGGAAGATGTGTGATCCTGCAGGATGTACTGGATGTGAAGGGAAGCCAGTTTCAGAGGGAGAATTGTCAGCATCATTATAGGGAGTAAACGATACCCAATGCGAAGTCAGTGACATAAATGGTTCTGGCTGGCAGCTTGTCCATATGCCAGTAGTCAGATGGACAACCCTAGCAACTGCATCTTTTAAAGCATTTTTCAGTTTAGCACTTACTAAATCATACGTCTATGATATTGCAACAGTCGAGAATATTTCCTGGATTGAATACTGTATCGTGGTGACAGGTGATTCAAAAACCTTTTGAATCATACATGCTCCACAATTCTGTAAGGCTGTAAGTCCAGTGCTATCATCTCCGAAATTAGTTTTGTTATAGCAATTGTCTCAGGACGACTACGCTGGTACTTAGCTTAACGTTCAATTGTCTCTGAAATCATGAGCTGTCTTCTAGCGGTTGAAGTTTTCAGATGGCCAACATTAAGAGTGCTGGATGATGAGAAGGGCAAAAGATGACTGATTTGTAGTGCTTATTCTAGAAGAAGACTGAAAAGGAGTTGACAGTACAACTGAAGTAGAAGGGCTGCTGCTGCTATCAGTTGATATAACAGATGCAGCATGTGTAGTCTGACCTAACATGGCCTGCATGTTGTCTTCTTTCTCTCTGACCAAAAAATCATGCCTGAGACGTAATGGGTGACATTTCTCTAAATGTCTTTTTAATGCTGAGGTACCCAAAAGCACCTTTTTTGCTCCCTCTGCTGATGGTCTTTTTACATAGAGCAAACTGCTCATAACCCATTATTGGCAGTCAGAGAAAAGTAAGACCACGCATAAGATGTCACCTTTTTTGTTTTATTACCAGGCATATTATACTGTCCTCCTTTGTCACTTCTGCTGTGTTGTTCTTTCTCAACACTGGGAGGCTGCTCATCATGGTCTTTTTCTGTTTTACCATTATCATCATTCAACAGCTCCTCCAGGCCACTAACAGAACCTAAATCTGAATGCACTGCCCCTCATCTTGTTCCTCCTGCACCTGAACCATATTGTTCATGCCCAAACTGCCCATCTCATCCAAGTCCTAATCATCACATTTATCCTGCATCTGTGCAGCTACCACCTCTACCTCATTCTGGCTTTCCATTTGTTTCTGCTTTTCTCCCTTCTTGCCTACATCCTCCATTTCATAATCATTACTCTCATCAGAGTTAGATTTCTCCCCCTGTTTCATTTAAATCTGTACTGGTACTATGGTACACATAGGTACCATATCTTGGCTTGCCACTCCTTGTGGTGCCAACTACTCCTTTAGTTTTAATTAAGGTAGTTTTGACCTTTCCTGTCTGTTTAGACAGCATTGTGGAAGAACCACTGCTGCTACTTGATGAAGTCCCAGCAACTGGTCTTTTACCAGTTAGACTGTGCAGTGTTGTTTGTGCCACACGTTTTCCCATCCCTTTTCCATTTTGGCCTCTGCCTCACCCTGTCTGGTGCACATTTCCAGTTTTTTTTCATTATACACAAAAATGATTTTTCCAGTATGTGTTTTCTTTTCATTTAGTCCTCTCAGTTGTTCCCAAGTTCCTCAGCCCACTAGTACAGGCTTTGCCTCACAGCCAGTGTCCCCCTTTCACAACAATCACTAGATAATTTTTTTTTAAATGGCACACAAAAATGTTTTCTCTCCTGTAGATATTTTCTTTTTAAATAGTCCTCTCAGTTGTTCCCAAGTTCCTGTGCCCACTCAGTACAGGCTCAGTCTTACAGCTACACTCCCCCTTCCACCACTGTAGCTAGTTGTTTTTCTTTATTACATACAAAAATACTTTTTCTCATGTATGTGTTTTTTATTTAGTCCTCTTAGTTGTTCTCAAGTTCCTATGCCCACTGCTCACTCAGTACAGGCTCGGTCTCACAGCCACACTCCCCCTTCCACCACAGTAGTTTTTTTTTTTTTATTTATTACATACAAGGAAATATTTCTTGACTGCTGCAATACCACAAATATATTATATAGTCCTCTCAGTTGTTTCCAAGTTCCTCTGCTCACTCACTCAGTACAGGCTCGGCCTCACAGCCACACTCCCCCTTCCACCACAGTAGTAGCTAGATTATTATTTTGTAATTATACACAAAACTGCTTTTTCTTATGTATGTGTTTTATTATTTAGTCCTCTCAGTTGTTCCCAAGGTCCTGTGCCCACTGCCCACTCAGTACAGGCTCGGCCTCACAGCCACACTCCCCCCTTCCACCACAGTAGCTAGTTTTTTGTTTTATTACACACAAGAAAATATTTCTCAACTGTTGCAATATCACAAATATATTATGTCGTCCTCTCAGCTGTTCCCAAGTTCCTCTGCCCACTCGCACAGTACAGGCTCAGCCTCACAGTCACACTCCTCCTTCCACCACAGTAGTAGTTAGGTTATTTTTTTTTTATTATCCACAAAAATGCTTTTTCTCATGCATGTGTTTTTTTATTTAGTCCTCTCAGTTGTTCCCAAGTTCCTGTGCTCACTGCCTACTCAGTACAGGCTCGGCCTCACAGCCACACTCCCTTTTGTACCACAGTAGCTAATTTTTTTTTTTTAATTATACACAAAAATGATTTTTTTATGTATGCATTTTTATATTTAGTCCTCTCAGTTGTTCCTAAGTTCCTGTGTCTACTACCCACTCAGTATAAGATCAGCCTCACAGCCACTGTAGCTAGTTTTCATCTGTTTGAAAAACAAAAGAAATATTTTTTTTTCTTTATGTAGTTTTTTTTTTAATTTAGCCCTCAGTTGTTCACAAGTTTCTCTGCCCAACAGGGATCAGGGCAGGCTTGCTCTCACAGATACAATGAACCCCCTCACACCACTGTAGGTAGCTAGATTTTTCTTTTCTCAGTAAAAAAAAAAGATTTTTCTTTATATCTTTTTTTTTTTTGCAACTTTGTTCTCTGTTGTTCCTCTTCCCTATGAGGGCTGCCATGTATGACCTCAGAGCCATACACCCTTCACCCGCTCTTTAACAAGGTCTTTCTTTGGATACTTTCTTTTCTTTAGTTTAGATGATGTTTAATTGTTCAGTGCAGATTAGACTAGACTAGTTCCACTTTACTTAGTCCACAATTCCAACAAAGTGAACTCAGTCAATAAAACACCCTGCCTAATTCAATATATATATTTTTTAATCCTTCTGGTGTTTTTTACCACCAGCAGCCTGTATATTGATGGCTAGCTATCTGTCTAATCCCCCACCAGGAGCTCTTCAGATGGCCACTGCCCTCACCATGAGGTTCCCTCACTTCAACCCGTCCCCACCCTACCAAAAGTAAGTTAATTATTTATTTTTTATTTCTTCATATATGCTCCATTTACTTTTTTAATTATATTGTTTACCAAAACAATGTTAGTGTGTCCAGCACATGCACACACACACACACATGCACACGCACGCACACAATTTATATGGACAAAGTCGAAACACATCCATCCTCTCCAACAATCAGCTCCGAGATGACGCCTCTCTTTTGGAATGCCGAGCTGAAGTGTTCCAGCTCCTCCCTGCCCACCACATCACCCAGTTGCCTAGACTGGCAGGCAGGCTCCATTCAGCAATAGGCAGTCTATCCTGTCAGTCTGGCTGCATCTGGCCAATCAGATCTTCATCTCCTCTCCATTCTTCGGCCGTAGCGTGCTTGTTCATGTGAAGTGCCCATAATTCAAAAATGCAAAGCTGAGCAAGTGACCAAGACAAGAATGAGGGGATGGTCCAGCAGTAGCCACATGACATGTAGTACTGGCCATCATGTGACTGACTGGAGTGCCCACCGGTCATGCTCCCGTGCCACCTATAGGTAGGCTAATGGAATGATTTTATTTGTTTTGTATTTGTTTCACTGCTTCATCCCCAGGACATATTTGTAAAACCCTTTCTTAATTTGTGGTCAACAGACCCAGACTCAATACAATTCAACACTTGGCTCTTATTAATCCGGGCCCATCAGACTGCATTGGTTCTGGGGGGGGGGTTCTGATATTCTGGGGGTCAGTCTGCCTATCCCTATCAAAACCTCATTGAAGCAGAAGTAGCAGTAACTAAAAATAATGCTTTTCATGACAGATAGCATAGCTTGCAAGACACAGCTGCTTTAAAAGGAGGCTGGGTGAGCTTTTCCAACACAAAGTTGAGATCCCAAACCAGGATAGGGTTACAGATCGAGGGTTTCAGATGCAAAATACCTCCTAAAAAGCTACAGGCCACATTAAGCTGGGCTGCCACTCACCCATCCACAGATACATGGTACGCAGAGATGGCAGAGAGGTGTAATTTAATAGATGAGCATTTAAGATCTGTGTCTGAAAGAGACAGCAGTTACTCCAGGACCTGGTTAACTGGACACGTGAAGGGATTCAGGCAGTGCAAAGCAGCTCAAATGGCAAAGTGCTTCCACTTCTTTGAGTAGGTAGCTCTGGTGGAAGGCTTGTGAGCCACTACCAAGACCTCTGCCACCTTGGGGGGATTGTGTACCCCAACCCCCATTGGGATACTGGCACTGGCTCTGTAGCCTGTTTTTGCATTAGGGAATGGATTTCCTCTCATATCAGGGAAACATGATGTGGGGATAGTGGGACATAGACAGGGGGTTGTCTAGAGGTCATTCCAGAAACTGAGTAACCGTGCTATATTATCTGAAGTACTCACTTGTCTTATGTGATCTCCCTCCATTTGGGCAGGTGGAGGGAGGACCAACCCCCTTCCACCACCTCCTGCTCCACCTGAGTGAGGGGGTTGGGCAAGGAGTCAAGAGGAGGAGTGGAGGCAGGGGGGTTGCTGGCCCCCATCTGGGGATTTTGCTAGCAAAGCTGGCAGGGGTGGGCAAGGCAGGTGCTGTGGTTTTGCGCTTGCCCTGGGCTCTGGTCAGCTGCTGGACCTGGCAGGGAGGCTAGCAATGAAAGGTAGGCTGTGATGTTGGCTACTGAGATAGGGCTACCTGCAGAGTGGCTTCACTTGTTGGGCTACCTCATTAGGGTGACTCTATCATTAGGGTGACCCTATAAAGATGGCGACCACCATTTTTTCCCACTCGCGCATGCACACCCACACAAAAATGCACCCACAGGCAGCAATGCCATACTACAGCACCCCCAACCACAACAACCCCCCCAGCACTGCACACCACAAACGAGCAGCATACACACACCCCCAACCCACTGATGCCTGCAGGCCCCACCCCACTCACAACACACTCAGACTACTACTAGGCCGTGAAGAGCACCAGCAGACAGACTGCTGGCAAGCCGCTCTCATGGTATGCGCCAGCACTGTGCTGCCAATGGTACCAGCACCACACATACCGTGGGTTTGAACACCACATCCTGACACAGTAGTATAGCTCACAACAGAAGGATGCCGCAGCAGGGTATGCAGATCTCTGCAGAACTCCTCGGGCAACGTCGGGGCCATTGGCGGCCGCAGGCAACAGAAGCTACATCACATTGGGTGCCCAACCACAGCACTGCAGTGATACCAGACACAGCAGAACATGCAGGACCGGTGTCTGTATGAACACTCCATGCTGCACATGCCACACAGCACGCCATTTCTTTTGCATCCACTCTGTCTGACATGCATAGGCGGCATGTCCACAGGCGGCTCGTCATTTTGTAGGCACTGTGGGTGGGTTGGTAGGTATGGTGGCCAGGCACTGGACCACACACCACACACATAAAGGGGCGTGTAGCTGAACAGAAGGCTGTCACTCTGTGTCAGCCAGTGAAGAATGGAGACAGCTACATTCCTCACCGGCCAAAAGGGGAGATGTTTCTTGCCCACTGTGGCTTTCTCTACCTCAGGGACAAGGATAAAAATGGAAAAGTGTACTGGAGGTGTGTGCAGAGCCACAGGTATGCCTGTCCTGCATGGGCATACACCATTGCAAACCATGTAGTCCATACTGGGCATCCACACAATCACGGCCCGGATGCAGGGGAGGTCGGAGTACATGGTGTGCTGCTGAGTGTGCGGGAGCATGCACCGACAAGCCTCAAGGGTACCACACAGGTCATCATGCAGGCTACAGCTGGGGTGACAGATACTGGTAGCTGCAGCCCTGGACGACTCATCTATGGCATCATAAGTAGTCCTGAGCAGGTGGTCACCTGCATCTAAGACTCTCTTGAGGTAGTCTTGCAACTCTGACTTAGGAGCCCCCTCGGGGAGGATGGCATCTTGGATCTTGTCCCACAGGGAGTTCTGATATTGCAACATATTGCCGAGGTAATTAAGGGCCTGGATGGCAGGGGTGGAGGAAGCAAACATCTTGCCAAAGAGGTTGAAACAGTGGGATTCCCTGTCTTGGGGCAGAGAACTGAGGTGCTTGGGCCATTTGGACCATTCATGGGTGGCATTGATGACCACCGAATCTACCTGTGCATGTTTCCCCAAGAAAGATCTGCCCTCTGTGTCATGGTAAAGCTGGTCCGCCTTGCTGGACATGGCAGGGAAGAGATGAGGCTGATGCTAGGCCACCATCATAACATTTTCATAAGTATCAATCAATGGGAGAAACCACCAATGTTGAGGCATCAAGCTTGCGGAGGTATATGGCCAGCCACCTACGCCCAGGGTCCTGTTCCTCTAAGCCAAAGCCCATTGCCACATGGATGTGGTGCATGCACACTGAGAAAGAGGGATTGTCTGGGAAGGAGACTGTGAAATGCCCTTGGGGGAAGAGACCCCTTCTGAGAACCCCAAAGAGTGAGAGGGGGGGCTCCCGAACCACCTTCTCCTTCATCTGGAGCACCCTTATTCCCTGAATTTGGAAGAACTAGATCAGGGTGGCATTCATCCTCTTCTTTGGCCAAGGTAGAAGGGGAGAAAGCCCTCCATGGTGCCTGGGGTGTATGCTGGGGGGGTGGGCAATGTTGGCCCCTGCAGCAGATCCCTGGGAGGAGGTGGAGTGGCCAGCATTGGTACCTGCAAATGTAGGACCCCCCCCAAAGGGAGGACAACAATCCCTGAATGTCTACCATGATCGACGTCAGGCCTGATGGAGGTGGGTAGGGATGACTTGGAGGAGACACTGGTGTAGGTACAAGGTAACCAGGATAGGGTGCTGGGTATGGATAGTATGGGTCAGGCACAGGGCAGTGAGGATCCTGCTGTGGAGCAGGCAAGGTAGGGGCCAGTGAAGGGTGAGCCCTGCATGGGCTAGAGTGAGGTTTGGGAGCTGGTGAAAAGCCTATCTCCACTGAGGGTGCAGACCTGTGCCAGGTGTCCAATGCCGGACAGGCAGGTGATGGGAAGGGTGACAAAGGTGCCCCTGCATCCTTAGCACCTGCATTGGCAATGGAACTGCCAGCAGACCACACTACTGTGTGCCCAACAAAGTTATGGGCCTGAGCAGCAAGGGCTTGGCAGGCTGGGAGGATCCCTGGACCAACGTTCCTCCACCTGTGACAGAGATAGTGGCGGAAGGAGGAACTACCATTTGCCCTATAGAAGGGGGGGATGTTTGTGGGGTATGAGGCCTACCCCCTTGAGGATGAGGACACTGACGCAGTTGAATGAGAGTGCAGTAACTATGAGTGAGAAGATGAGCACTGGGATTTGTGTTTTTCCTTATCCCGGTGCTTATTCTTCCCTGAAGGTTGTCCTGGGGCTGGGCTGGAGCCGAACCCAAGGACTGTGCCTGACAGGCCAAAGACTGGGCCTGAGCAGCAGAAGGTTGGGCCTGGGAGTCCTAGGAAAACTGGGCCTCTTGATGATCCGTTGGCAGCGGTGGGTGGTGGCATTGAACTGCTGGCAGAACTCACAAGACAAGGTGTCATGGTCCAGACCCAGGCAGAAAAGGCAAGTTGAGTGGCCACCCTTCTTAGGAATTTACCGGCTGCAGACACACTTGTTGCAATGCTCCAACATCAACGAGGAGGGAGACAATGACATAAAAGTAAAGAAAAAGCATCTAAGGATGGGGAAAAACTAAGCTGAGAAACAAAAAGAAAAATGTACGAAATTGGTGACTGAAGCAGCATCAGTTTCCTTGCAGATCCATCATGACTAGGTTCATGGCAGGAAAGAACTGGCAAGGAAGTTGTGACCCGCCTACCTATACTGAGTGGGTGATGTCAGTGAGTGACATTGGAGGTGGACAGCTCCCTTTGGTAGACTGCTAGCTAGAAACGTTTCTGTGTGGTCCTAGTGCCTGACAATGGAGTCCTACCTGTGATGGCCTGCTGCAAGAGATTCCCCCAATGTAAGAGCTGCAGTTTTCAGAAACTCCCTCACTACTCGCTTGTATTGAAAAGCATGCAAGCAAGCCTTATATCACCTTAGGACCTTGTACCACTTCTTGCCTGAATGGATTGGATTGCAGTGGTCTCAGCACTTTTAAACTGGCACTGTTGCTTAAAAATACATTTGACTTTTTTGATTGATATAGTTTTATAGACGAGGAAATATCTCCTGTTTGCAGCCATATCCCCAGGGTGGAGGTGGGGAGTACAGGAAGTACAGATGATATTAATCCGAGTTCATTTGTTGCTGGGTTACTGAATGTAGTTGGCACTATTTGCAATATGTTTTTAACCCTCAGTCATACTTTTCATTAATTCTTCTTCCACTTACTGTATATCACAAACAGTAGTGCCAATGTTACTTTAATGGCTGTTTCTGTAGTTGCTGGTGACATATGATTTAATATTGCTGGCAGACTCCTTCCCTTGATTTTACAAATGTAGAGTTTGTGTCATCATTACTTTATTGTATACTGTAGATGTTAATACCTTATCACACTTGGCTTCCATTGCAGAAGCGCCAGTTGTCCATATACTGAAGACCACAAATTTTACAAACATGCACTATGCAACACAAAAACAAACGTAGTAGATCTTAATCTTGCCTAGTTTCTTTCTTTCTTTCTTTCTTTCTTTCTTTCTTTCTTTCTTTCTTTCTTTCTTTCTTTCTTTCTTTCTCTCATCTATCTATCTACAGTGCAAGTCGTATTAAACTGTTCCAGCAATGAGCTGGTTAGCATTGTTTTTTTATTGCTGGCAATGCATTAGCAACTCATATTGTATTATTATTCAATGCTTTACCTGCTCAAGAGCAATGTTTATAAAATGTTTTTGCAACTCATTTGGAATGTATCTGCAGTCCAGTCACAATGCAATGCAAAACTGAGTTTTAACTCTTAAGAAGCAGCTTGTGCAAGACATTGTACTGGATCTAGCAGCTCTTCTGTAACTCAATCAGAAATACTAAAGCAACTCACTGGAGAAACAGTTCAACATGAATTGTACTGTATCTTTTGTGTTGCCACTACCACCATACCCAGTGAATAGGAGGGGACAGACAGTAACCTCGGAGGTGAATCCCATGTCTAGAGGTAAAATGATGGCTCATCTCAACAGGAGCCACCCCCTTTGTGATTGTACAGTTCCCAAGCGTGGCTTTTCTCCACACCCTTGGAAATGTAACATGCCAAGGTGCTGTCTAAATAAATCTTTGTGCCATCCCAGCAGAACTGTTTTGGCCATTATACCTATGCCATTCAGGGAGGCTGCTTACCTTCAGGCTACTTCTTCTTCAAAATACTAACAGTTCATCCTGTTCTTCCTGGGGACATTGTGTGCTGGTCATGCACCCACTGCAGGATCTGCCACTACATTCTTCTTCCCTTGGCTCTGGGGGTAAACAGAGCCATTAATGGATTTCATCTTGTACTACACTGTACAATTTGCATCCCAGCAAGGCAACTTGAGGTAACTTTAAGTTATTCAAACTGAGACCAGAAAACTCAGTACCCTTTAGTAGTAAGTGTAGACACAGTGCATGACTTAAATCGGGCTAGCAGTATAGCCTAGAGACTAGAGTAATGAGCTGTGAATGAGTTTGGTACACCCAGCAGACCTGGGCATGATTCCCATAACCTTCACTTTGATACTGTGTGACTTCGAGCATGTCTTTTATACCTCCCCACTGCTTCTGGATCACTCTTGAAAACATACATTGTGCCTAGTGGGTCTTAACCAGCTACTGTATCAAAGAATAAAATCAAATAAAAATAAAATGACTTAGATGTTGCATTTCAAAAACTCCATCAGTTTACTTACATACTGCATGCATACACGCAGATGGTTGATGACAGGGGAAGTAAACGACTTGAGCCCCAACTAATACACCGCCTAGAGCCCTGTTATAAATCAGCATCAACATTTTGAATCATTTGGCATAGATCAGCAGTTCTGTACATTTCTTAGACTAGGCAGTCATGGGCTCAAAACAGTTAGCAGCATTTTTATTTTATTTAACATGTTTACAAGTTGCACTAGTGACTTAACTGTGGGGTTATCAGATGTGTTAATCAGGGATCCTCTCACAGCCATGAGTGGGGAATGGGAACCTAGGGCATGTCTGTCCCTCTAAGGCACAGCACAGCTTGCTGCAACATGGGAGGTTAAACACTGAAAGGTGTATACCTTTCCAGGGTGAAACATGTGTCCAGCTTGGACATAACAAATTGAGGTACAGTGGCACCAGGCAGGATGCAACACAGTAATGCTACAGTATATCACAAAATGCTGTAGTATGCTGCAGGGAACAGTGTAATTTATTGACAGTTTCGACATTTTTACTGCAGTATTTTGAGATATGTCATTTAGTGCAAGTTACTGTGCTGCTGCAGTATGATGCAGGAAACAATGTAATTCAATGGAAATTATTAAGCCCTTTTTATGTAGGCTCATGCATGTGCAGCCAACATATTACAGTAGTAGCAAATTTGGAGGTGCTGTCACAGTTGGGCAAATGCAGGACACGCATCAGTAGATGCTTCCCTCATTCCCCAATAAGCCTGCATGCTGGCACCACACCATGCATACATAATGTTGTGAGCACATCTAAGGAAGGTCCGCTGCAATGCGAGCAAAGCTCATCATATGCAGCGGACCTCCCAACGTACTTTCCCTGGTCAGAAAAAAATTTAACATGGCGGTACACTGCCTGCCATAATGTCAACTTCAGGGGTGCCCAATCCCTCTGTCAGCATGCCCTGCCCCAATGTATGTGCTGATGGGGGAGCCTACTCCCTGTCAGCATAATGCACCCCCTTCCCATTTGTTATCTGCTGAGGGGGGTGCCCAATCCCCCTAGGCTCTTGCCTTACCCACTTTCGTTGTGTGCCAACAGGGGTGCCCAATCCCCTGTTGGCTGCAGCATCCCTCCCAAAACACTTATGTGGCATGCTGGGAGTCCACCGCAGCATGCCAAATCCCCTGAAAAATATGCAAAATAAAAGCCATCCCGCAATTTTTTTTTTTTGTAACCTGTAAAAAAAGAAAACTGTCCCTCACGGTCTTCCTGACCCCTCCCACAACCCGTGCCCACCATCTGCACACCCTGCCTCCCCATACCCACCTCACCACACACTTACCTCCAGAGTCTGGCGCGATGATCTTTGGTGGACTGGGAACATTTCTGCACTCTTCAAAGCCAACTGCGAACTGAAGAAATGCCGGTAAGCTGTATAATGGCATAAATAGGGTTTTTTCAACTTTGGTGCATATCTCGGGCATTTTTTAGAATTTTTGCACCAAGTTTTCAACATGGGGTTATTGGGACCCCTCTTCATGAATTCAGTCACTGTCACAGTGTTATTCTGTCCCCAAAGGTGATTTTGTAGTCACTGTGCGGAATCACCTTTTGGGACTGAGTAATGAAACGACAGTGCCACTATTCATGAGGGGGGCTCTCAAAAGGCCTATGTTGCAAATTTGGTGAAAAAAATCCACAAAAATGACTGTTTTACAAAGCGTGCATTCTGTTTCCAATGCTGCGCTTGTAACTCCGTAGAATCTGTAATATTTTCACTCCAGATTTTCAAAATTGGCATTTTTCCACACCTCCTGATGAACAGTGCAGCTGTCACTTTACATATCCTGGCCGAAATGTGTTTTTGCACGTTCGCTGCAGAATAGCATGGTCACTGTGAGAAATCAGTTTTTGGGACAGTTTGAGGAAATGACGGTGACACTGTTCATGAGCAGAGGTCCTAAAATGGCAATGTTGGAAATTTGGTGCCAAAAGTCCATAAAATGACTGTGTTACAAGTGTGCATTGCGCAGTTTCAAAGCACCCTTGTAACTTCAAAAATTTGCAATATTTCCATGCCAGGTATTAAACGCTGGCATTTTTTCATACCTCCTTATGAACAGTACAGCTGTTATGTTTCACATCCTGCCCAAAATATGTTTCCGCACCTGTGACACACAATGGCATGGTCACTGTGGGAAATCAACTTTTGGGACAGATTAACAAAATCACAGCACCACTGTTCATGCCGGGAGGTCCCAAAATGCCTATGTTAAAAATGTGGCTAACCAACTCCCAAAAATAATTGGGTTACGTATATGTTTTGCACAGCTGCTATGCATGCTCATGACTTCACCGATTTTTCATATTTTCACTCCGGAGTTTCAACATTGCCATTTTTTTATGCCTCCTCATGAACAATACAATTGTCATTTTCCACATCCTACCCAAAAT
Organism: Neoceratodus forsteri; assembly: GCA_016271365.2. Lineage (NCBI taxonomy): Eukaryota > Metazoa > Chordata > Ceratodontiformes > Ceratodontidae > Neoceratodus > Neoceratodus forsteri. The sequence continues at coordinate 641,109,386 of CM028134.1, forward strand.
GTGTTTTCACCCCTGTGTCACCAAATGGCATAGCCACTGTGGAAAACCACCTCTCAGCTAACAAACAGATTGTGCCACTTTTCATGATGTGGGCTCACAAAAAGCCCATTTTGAAAATCTGGAGTGAAAATACCAACACATGCCTATGGTGTTAGGGTTTCCAACTGTAGCATCCCACCCTGTAGAGACTGGCAGGCATCGGGATGTGACTTGGGATCATCGGCTGTAATGCACATGCCATTCCACCCCCACCCCCACCCTGCAGCCAGTGACAGGCATCATGGTGTGCCTTGCACTGTTCGGCCACAAAGTTCACCCCATTCACCTATACTGCACCCACCTCAGTGTATTTCCTTATGGAATTGGGTAAGTATAATGTCCAAAGACCCAAAAGCACACCACAACACTTGTCAGTGTCTACAGGGTAGGGTGAGGTACAATGGCATGAGCGTTATAGCTAATGACCCAAAGGCACACCCCAATGCCTGTCAGTCTCTACAGGGTGGGGGTGGGGTTGGCGTCACTTCAGTACTTCACTGCCATTCCTATTATGCATCTCTAACTCCGGCACTACCAATGCCAATTCTAGCGAGACAACATTCGGCATTGACAAATGCTTGTTTGCTACTGTGTTTTGTGACATGTCATTTACTTCAATTTACTGTGTTGAATCATGATCATGGGTGGCACTATCTCCATCCAGTGCAGATCTCTTGAGGCTTGGGCCACAAGTGCTCTCTGAGACTGAAGACAGCAGGGGTCTTTTGGGAGTCCACCTTAATAGACATTTGCTCCCCTGTAGTATACAAACACAGGCCTCTGAGCCTGGCCCTATGCCTGCTAGGGATTGAGGAAACAGTGCCTAAGCAGTCACAGCTGCAGAGGGTTACTGGGTTCCTCACAACCGTCCTTTTGCACTGGGGTTCAGATAACTGGTGCCTGCCAACTGTGTTGACATATTTACAACCTTTTCCATTTTTGTAATTAATTAAGGTAACAGGCCTCCATCAGGACAGATCTCTTGTTCACTTTCTTTGCTGGAACCTGAGATGGTTGGTTCGGTAACCATCAGGCAGCCCTCTATTAAGGTGGACTCCCAAAAGACCCCTGCTGTCTTCAGTCTCAGAGAGCACTTGTGGCCCAAGCCTCAAGAGATCTGCTCTGGAGGGAACTAGTGCCATCCATGACCATTGCTGCTATTCTGTGCATGCAGGTGCCCTCCAGCTGGTCACAGCTGGAGAAATTACCCTGGAGGGGCTTTGTCTCTGAAACACGCAGATTACAAAACTGGAACACTGGAACTAACTTTTTGAGGCATTAGAGACCCTTGTTATGCCTCTAGAAGGTAGGAAATACACATAGGAAGGTTCCAGGTTGATGAACACCAACGGTGCAAAGCGCAAGGAAATGCTTTGTCAACAAGCAGGGCATTGCATTAAACAGGAAACACATTATTAACATTTCTGAAACAAAGGGCTATACTATTTATACCTTAAGAGCAAAATATATTTTAACACAAATGTTAGACATTAAGGTTAAACTTGTAACCTCAATCTCTGATAGCCTGATTACATAGCTATCAATCATATAGAAAATTATACACATACCACACTAATGCAAAGCACCATGGGATATACAGTATATTCAAATCAGCATGACTGACCAAAGGCTGTCTTGGTTTTAAGCAGGACAAAATGATGCCTAATAGCCTCACTAACAATCTGCAAAGGCTGAAAACAGCTGACACAGACACATGTTTCATTCTTGGTAGGACTCATCAGCATGCCACATGTGCACCTCAGTAGGGGAGGACAGACTATATGATCTCAATGGTTTGGGTCCTGGGGAGCATAAAATATTAGGAAAGTAATTTCAAAGAAAAGAATCTCAGTGCAAAGACACTGAAGCAAGGATTAACCTGAAAGGCATTGAGAATAAACCTAAGTTTCAAAGATATACACAATTAGGCAAGGTAAGGCAAGACAAGACAATTGCATTTATATGACACCTAATTCCATGGGTTGTGAGCAACTTATAGTTCATACATATGGCAAAATATGCAAATTAAAAGCAATTATAATCAGCATAAATTTAAATATTTGTGTAGTTTAAAAATGTTTTTTATACAGCAGTACCAGAACAAAAACCCAATGGAAGAAATAAGCTTTTAAATATGATTTAGAAAGGTACAGCAAAGGAGCACCTCTCACCTCCAGGGAAAGTGTGTTCCATAAAATTGGGGTCACCATACCGAATGCCTGTTCCCCAGAGGACTCAAGTCTGGATCTGTGTACAGAGAAAAAGCTTACCTCTGCTGACCAGAGTGGGCAGCCAGGAGTGTATGGAGTCAGAAGGTCTTCAGGTAGCCCTGACCCAGACCATGCAGGGCCTTATAGGTTAACAAGCACACCTTGAAGTTGATATGCCACTGCACTGGCAACCAGTGTAGAGCATGGAGAACCGGCATGATATGCCTGAACTGAGGGGTTCCAGCAAGTAGCCGAGCTGACACATTCTGCACCACTTGCAAGTAACACATCAACTTCATGGATAACCCAAGATATAGAGTGTTGCAGTAGTCCAGTCTAGATGTAACCTGGACATGCACCAGAGTCACTAGATCAGCCAGTTCAGGAAAGGTTTGATCGAGGAGATGTTCCTGAGATGGTAAAAGTCATTGTGGACAACAGTTGACACCTGATGTTCTAAGGTCAGCCTAGAGTCCACAATAGTGCCTATATTCCTCATCCTATCTACAGGTGTAAGCATGACATCATTTAGAGATGGAGGAATGGTATCACCACTAATTACTGTTGAACCATACTGGCCTGGTTCCATCAATAACACCTCTGTTTTCAATAGGTTAAGTCTAAGCTAGCTGGCCGCCATCCAATCTTGAATTTCCCCCAAGGTACTCGCTCAGTTCTGAGACAGTAACATCACCATCAGGGGCACAGAACACATACAGCTGGATATTTTCTGCATAGCAGTGAAAACCCAAGCCATAGCATCTAACAATCTCCCCTAGCCACAACATATACAGAGCTAACAACATGGTGCTAAAATTGACCCCTGAGGCATACCACAGCACAGTATAGCACTGCTTGAGATGAACGATCCAGTTGCCATCTTGCTGCTCCTGGCCGGAAACTTAAGACTCACATACCATGCCAATGCAAAGCATCATGGTAGGTATATGGAAATCATCATGAATGAACTTACGCAAACTCAGTTTTAAGGAGGACTAAATGGTACCAGGAGGCAGTACAAACAGTCTGCAAAGTCTATAAATGATATGTCCACACTCCAAAGTATAATATTTTTTTCTTAAGTACATGTATTATGTAAGTAATAAGCCATGACAGGATTTGCATATTAGGATTTTAATGCACACCTCAGGGGTGCAGTAAGGCACAAGACAAAGTCAGAGTGTCCTTACACCCCTGGAGGTGCATTAAAATCCTATGATGCACATGCTTGAGGGGCTTATTACACTTATAGAAAGGTTCTAAGTAGTTTCTTTGTGGAGAAAATTGAGATTCAGCACCTGACCATGTGTTTATAGAGATCTTATGCATGGTCAGGTGACACCTCTTTGCCAATGAAATGTCTAGATTTGTTCTTGCTGTTTTATAAAATTGAAAATAATGCATAGGTGACTGTGGGGAAAAAAATTTGTTTACACACCCGAGGTGTGTGATGACCCATAAACCTCAAGAGCGAAGCTCAAGAGGTTTACTACTAGGTCATCACACACTGAGGGTGTATAAAAGTTTACTTCATAGACATACAGTCATCTGCATTTTATTTTTATAATCACTGGTGCAAGGAGTATATGCCAAAGAAAGTCAGTGAAGCAGTTCTGCTGTGATCCCTGCTGTCTGTTGATTAATCCCTCTGCTACACACACACACACACACACACACACACTCTTTCACTCACTCACACACTCACTCATTCACTCACTCTCTCACTCTCTTGCTGTTAAGTACAGACACCCTTTTCTTTGTTTTTTAACTCACAGAGTGGAACAGTGCATAAATAGCGCTATTGGTAGTCAGCCACTGTCAGTTCCCGATCACAGTCGCTGTCTACCGAATAGTGATTGGCAAAGTGGCCCCAATTCACTCCAAAAAGTGATTCGTGAAGTGAAGGCGAATTCACATAGTGCTCCACAACGCAAAGCGGAGTACTTCACGTTATTAATGGGTAATGCGAAGTCCATTGAAAACACTTACTTCGCTTTACTCCTCCTTCCCAAACCACTACTCCACCAATTCTTAAGGCGAAGTACATTGAAAACAATGTACTTCGCCTCACTATGCCTTGTTTTTAAGCTCCAAAGGCAAATTTTGCAGTGATTCATGGGATTTCAGGTCACATGGGCTCTAGATTGTTCTACACAGCCTCAGCTTGGGGGTAGTGTGTGTAGGAAGCTGTAGTAGACAATCTGGTCTGAGAGCTCTGTGATTAAAACCTTCAAAAAGCTGTTAAAAAAGCCTTTTTGAATCTTTTTTTTTTTTGCTGAAACTTTAGTTCATCGATTATAGGAAACCCTCCTGTGCTCATATCATCGAGCGTTTATTGTTTGTGCATGGATTTTGAATGTTAATGTACAACGTTGAGTCTGTGTACTGAGAGACAGTGGAAATGTGCTTTGGGGGAGGAGCGTATCTGTGGTGTAGGTAGATTAACTTGGAGAAAAAGACAGAGCTTTCTGCTTTGGTGATATTTTTCTTGTATAACTGTGTTAATGTACACACAGTAATATTTTCAATATTTCTTGCCATTTTTTTGCTGATTGTTGTGGTGCAGCAGTGCATAATTTTAGTTTGTTTAAAAATATGTGGTTATATTACTGAAGTTTTCAATTTGCTATGCATTACTTAGTGTGTGTGTGAGTATGTGTGTGATGCGTGTCATCAAATCAGACACCTTTTATTGTGCCACATAATAATTTCAACAATGTGAAGCTTCTATCCACTGCAGCTGTGTGATTTTTGTACTTCTTTGTGGTATCTTTACTGGTACTAGTACTAGTGACTGTTACTGCAGCAGTGCAGTACTATGCCCCCCCCTGTTGCCGGCCCCAACCAGCAAAGGTATTCTTTTCCAGATTTGAATTTCTGATGGTGAGCACTGGTTAGGTGTTATGCCTTTGTGTCTGCATCTCTTCAGTGCACAGCACAGTCTTAATCTATCTGTGCATTTGCATCTCTTTAGGGCCCAATCTCCATCCGTAACTTAAGTCACAGTTGTTTCTTTGGCTTCCCTTCAGAGTACTGGACAGGTGTGGTGTTTAATTCTGCATTAACATTGTACTCATTAATATGTGTTTTCAAGTCAGGACCATCATCACGAGTCACTCATTACACAAATCACATTCTTATCATCACGGTCACAAATGCAGTCACAAATCACGATTCACGATCACGTCACGAATCACATTATTTTTTTTAAATAGTTACTTGGGTGTATTGTAAGCCTGTTTTGTAGTATCTTTCCATGCTTTACCACCCCACCATTGTACTCAATAATGTTTGTTTTTAAGTCAGGGAGTTGGACAGTGTCTTCAGTACATACACAGACTGGAAAGAAGACTGACTGCACACATGCAGTTTAGTTCAGTATACTTGCACTGCTCAGAATACAAAGTGTCACGCATACAGAAGACAACAAAAAACAGGTATAATTACACACAAGGGCCGGGAATGGTGGAGGAATGTATTTTATAACACAGCAAGGAAGGTGTGGGGGGCACATGGAATGAGGAAAAAAAACTAATGTGGGATCCCATGGTGATCCAGCAGCAGTTCCAGCATGGACATAATTTGCAGCTGATGTCCCTGTATATGATCCACCCACTGCTCCACAGCATTCACCCACTCATTGTTATATTTGACAGCACTCCATAAAACTGCCAAGTCAGCCTGTGTTACATGCAGTTCTCTGGGTTCTGCACATTCTACAGGCTGACCTGCTGGTGGTGGTAGTGGTGGTGGGGGTGGGAGTGCTGGTGGAGCAGTAGGTGCTGCTGTGGCCCTCCTCTTCTTAGGGATGCCGCAATGCACAGCTGCACCCTCTGCCACAGAATGGCCAGCAGGTGCAGGCATGGTCCGTTCTGTGGCAGCCTGCCACTCCAACTGCTGGTGATTGAGCATATGGGTGTGCTGTCCCCCAGTCCCCAGGTGAGTCCCCCAGGGGCCACGGCGCACCTCACCCTCACATAGGCAGCACTTGACCACACTGCTGTCCTCCCCGATACAGTCAAAAAACTGCCAAACAGCGGAAGTGTGGGGAGGACCAGGCGCAGGCAGGGGATGGCCAGATGAACTGGCAGCCGGCTGGTCATGGTGCTGAACAGGGATGGGATATACACCTGGGCCCAGGGGAACAGGCACATCCTGCTTCAGAGGACCTGGTGCTGGACTTGGTGGTGGTGGTTCATCTGCCTCAGAGTCAGGACAGGAGGCTGTGCTGGTCCTGCTTCTGGGGGGGGGGACTCACAAGTTTTGAGTGGTCCAACAGGAATGGACACCCATGCCCTCCATACATGCGCATGGAATGGCACTTACCACTTCCACGCTCCCAGAGCTTTCCCCACCCCAGACATTCCCTCACCCTGGTCCATCTCTCCTACTGAGCTCCATCAGTCCGAGCAATCACTACTCACACTATCACACAACACACACACACAGTCACACAGACACAGACAAACAATTAACTACTTATAAAGGTAAGAAAAATAAAATTTACAGAAAGAACAAATTAAGTAAAAAGGAGTACAGAAAAGACAAAAAAATGTAGCTTTAAAAAAAGCTGTTGGGTCTAAATCAAAGTTTAAATCTCCTTCTTGCTCTGATCTCAAAGTACCAGAAGTCACAAAACAAACTACTCTCTCTCCATATGCACAGAAGAAAGTAAAAGTGTCTGCTTGTATGACTCACTTTCTTCCTGCCTAGCTAAAAAGCATGTGACTTAGAGTACTGTAAGCCATGTGATGTGTGGGGGGCCACCAAATCTGAAGCACCAAGTTGATCACTTAGAATCATAATGAGGGACGCGAAGTTCATTAAAAACAATTACCTTGCCTTACTTCGCATTGCCATTCTGCCTTCATGCGAAGTGGTAATGACAAGGCTGAGTGAACACTTTGCATTGCCCACTCCGCATAGCGGAGTGGCAACACGAAGTACCCACTTCTCGTTTATTTCACTGGCGGAATTTAAATTCACTGCATCTCTACTACTGAAGCAGACAAACACCAGGATGCAAGATTGTGAGAAGTTGGAAAGGAAGGATCAACCAGATAAATACTAAAAAATAAATAAATTAATAAGAAAGTAAATAAATGATCAATGTGGCTCCTCGCTAACTGACAAATGGAGTCACCATGTTTATAAATACTAAAAAATAAATAAATAAGCAAATAAATAAATAAGAATGTAAATTGATGATCAACGTGGCTCATCGCTAACTGACAAATGGAGTCACCATGTTTGTAGAAGTGTTCAGCCCATCCATACACAGGGTAAGAACCAGTGAAGTAGCATGCTACAAATAGAACTGAACTGGGAGAAAAACAAAATACTATTATAGGTGGGTCACCCAATTATTATGTTGTTTGAAACACAGATCAAATCTGTGCATTAAAGGGGGTCACCAGTTATTATTATAGAATGATGTATGTGCAGATATGTATTAAGAGTTTTATTTTTCACACACCTAAGGTACGTGATGCCACTTAAACCCCGACAGCGAAGCTCAAGGGATTTAACTAGGCCTGACACATTGAGAGATTGTGAAAACAAAATGAGTACTAACACATCTGCACATATTGTGTTTTTTATAATTACTGGTAATTGCAGATTTATGGCTCATTTTTCCACCATGCACTACACTGCACTAAAGAAAAGACAACGAACTCAAGTACTCTGACAAAGTGATGCAACTTTATTTTTTAAACACAATAAGGAGACTTTTTAGAAGAAATGTTATGTTGCTGTTTTGTGAGGGTGACAGCTGTAAGTTTACCATAGAGATCTGCATTATCTGAACACTAAAGGCTCAAGCTGTCATGAGCATGGGGTTGAGTGGGGTGGAGGGGGTCTGAGTGAGGACGACTACCAGTGGTAAGTAACACCAGACGTGGAGACTTTCACTGACAGTTTCTTTGACACAGTTCAATTGTTTTTGAAGAGTTAATGATTTTGATGTGCTTTGACCACTGCACATGCAATAGAAAATGTTTTTAAAAAAAGAGAAAATGTAAGAATTACATTTAGTGATAACAACCAGTTACCCTTTCTAGAGAATGAATGCACACCCGGGTGAATTGGAAGGCATGAGGCCAACAGCTAGGTGACTTTCAATGCACCAAGAGAGTGGGTTAATTCTCAAGAAACCAGTGCCCTGGAGGGGATTACTGCACTTATAAAATGGACATTTTTTTGGGTCCCCTTACATGAGAGGAGGCACAAAGGCCGCCCTGTATGAAGCCCAACTCACCTAACTCATTAGTGAACCCATTTGTCTAAAGAACAAAACAGGAAACTTTACCATCCTTGACTGGATACTTGTCTCAAAACCAGACAGAATCAAATAAGCAGGTACCTTCTTTGACTCTATAAGTAATCTTGCTCTTATCTTCTGTGTTTGAAAAAATAACTACCTGAAATCTCCCCCTAGGATCTTTTTGGCCTGGGATTTCTCCAAGTTCGACACTAGTTCTTTCCTGGCACATTTTCTGAGATAAATTGGACCAGATAAGAGAATTCCCTAGCACTGGAACAACTCTAGACTTCTTTATAAACAGTTTTCTCTCTGCAGCTAAAAACCATGCCCCTTAACCAACTTAGAGTCAAGGGGCAACAATCCAAATCGCTGACTCGAGGGATAAAAAAGCTCATGAGAGAAAGGGACAGAGTGTTGGGGCTCTTCAAAGCCTCAGGTCTCATAGGAGATTGATACAGATATACAGAATTGCGTAACACATGTAAAAGGGACCTAAAGGCTGCTAAACATAGTTACCTCAGGACCTTGTAAGACAAGAACCTCTCAGAGCCTAAAACATTCTGGTCACAAATCAATGCCCTTTTGAAGGGCTGTGCTAACTCTAGTCAGTGTGACATTGTAGCAGATGGAAAGTGGTTTAGTAGCCCCTTAGCCTCTGCCATGGCTCTAAACTCATTCTTCACTGTCTTAGGTATAAGAATCATCCACCTTGTTCCCTCCTTCTCCTCATGACCCCCCAGAGAACAACTCCCCCACTCACAGTTTCCACTTCACACTTGTGACAAGCAAGGATGTGCTTAAACTGCTTATGCAGCTCAAATTAGAAGGCTTTGCTGGTTATGATAAGCTTGAACCCAAGCTCATTAACCTAGCAACACAAGTTATTGCCTCCTCCATTGCCATGTTGTACAGTAGAGCCCTCTTGGAAGGGATTGTCCCCTCTATTTGCAAAGTGGCACTTGTGATTCCTGTACATATAGATAAGTCTCAAGAGCAGCTAGAAAACTACCACCCCATCTCACTCCTTTGCATCCTGAACAAATTATTAGAGAGACTAGTTTATAATCAGTTCCAAAGAATATATTGAACAAAGTGACCTACTCACTAATAATCAACATGGATTTAGAAAGAACAATGGATCAGACACCACCCTAGTCTTTTGACTACTGATCTCCTGGTGGCTCTTGACACTGGTTTACTGGTTGGTACAGTCATTATAGACCTCAACAAGGCTTTTGATCTGGTAATCTACCAGCTGCTACTATCAAAATTAAAATCCCTTGACCTTGACAGGCTGTCTCGATAGTGGTTCTCTGACTACCTCACAAATAGTGGTTGAATAAATGGGAGTGGTTAAATGGAAGGGAGTTCTGTTGGATAAATGTCCCATCTTGGGCAATGTCCCACAAGGATCGATCCTAGTTCCCCTTCTGTTTTCCCTTTATGTAAATGATATGCCATTAAACTGTGGTGGAGCAAACATACTGCTATATGCAGATGACACAGTACTGTATTGTTCTAAAGACACTTACCAATTGAACAGCCTGCTCTTAAATGACCTGCAGATATTAGAGAAATGGTTCTTAACAAATAAATTGGTCCTCAATGTTAATAGGACTAATGTCCTCCTCTTTGGCTCGAGGAGCTTAGGCCCTGTAAGGCAGCATATTCTGGAAGGGTGTGATCAAACTCTTTAGGCAACTCAAAGTGGAAGGCTCTGCTGATTATGATAAGCTTGAACTCAAGCTCCTTAACCTAACAGCACCAGTCATTGCCTCCCCACTACCATTTTGTTTAGTAGATCCCTCTTGGAAGGGATTGTCCCCTCCATTTGGGAAGTGGCACTTGTGATTCCTGTACATATGGATGGGTCTAAAGAGCAGTTAGAAAACTACCACCCCATCTCACTCCTTTGCATCCTGAACAAATTATTAGAAAGACTAGTTTATCATCAGCTCCAAGAATATTTTTAACAAAGTGGCCTAGTCACTAATAATCAACATGGATTTAGAAAGAACCATGAAACAGACACCACCCTAGTCCGTTTGACTATTGATATCCTGGTGGCCCTCAACACTGGTTTACTGATTGGTGCAGTCTTTATAGACCTTGCCAAGGCTTTTGATTTGGTAAACCATCACCTGCTATTATTACAATTAAAATCCTTTGGCCTTGACAGGTTGTCTCTATAGTGGTTCTCTGACTACCTCACAAATAGTGGTTGAATGGAAGGGAGTTGTTCAATGGAAGGAAGTTCTGTCAGATAAATGCTCTATCCTGGACAGTGTCACATAAGGATAAATCCTGGGTCCTCTTCTCTTCTCCCTTTATGTAAATTGCACGGCCTCTCTTCCACCTGCATTTAGTAAAGGTCAAAGAGGTCCTCCCACTCTTAAAGACCATCAAAGTCAATGGCTCTGGATGACCAATGGCATCTGCCCTAAATTACTAAAGGCAGCAGCACCAGCCATCGCTCTACCTATCACATTGCTAATCAACAGATTCCTGCTTGAAGGCACAGTACCCAATACCTGGAAATGGGCTGTTGTTACTCCTATCCCCAAAGGGGGTCCTAGAGAATCCGTCAATAACTACAGGCCAATCTCACTTCTCTGTGCCCTGGCCAAAATTCAGGAAAGGCTAGTGTACAGCCAACTCCGTGACTACCTGGAGGCCAACCAATTACTAGCCCCCACCCAATATGGCTTTAGACAAAACCATTGCACTGATACAGCCTTCATAAAATTCACAGTTGATGTACTAGGTGTACTAGGGGCCATGGACAAATGACTCCCCACAGGAGCTGTCTTTATTGATCTTACTAAGGCCTTTGACCTAGCAGACCACAGACTCCTTCTATCCAAACTTGCTTCCATTGGCCTGGATCAGCATTCCATTTCCTGGTTCACCAGCTACCTGTCTGGTCACTCCCAGAAGGTCAGGTGGAGGATAGTAACCTCAGACTCACTCCCCTAAATGAGGGGGTGCCTCAGGGTTCCATCCTTGGCCCCATCCTCTTCTCGCTATTCATTAACGACCTTAATTCCCACTGCAGTGGCAATTCGGTTGTTCAATATGCAGATGATGCTGTAATTTACTGGTCCCCGAGCAATCCATCTGATCTAGGACCCCTTCTACAAGCTGACTTTGCCAAATTAGAGTCCTGGCTTATAGAAAATACGCTGGTTTTAAACACCACTAAAACCAAGGTGATGCTACTTGGACATAGAAACCTTGGCCCAGACAGAAGTGCCTTACTCCCTCTGACCTCTACCTCAGGCACCTGCATTGAGGTAGTGAATTCCCTCAAATACTTGGGGTTAACCCTGGATCAGGGGTTCACCCTCAAGTCTCATCTAGACCAGGTAACCGAAACAGTGCACTGCATACTGGGCCTCCTATACCGCCTGAATGACCAGCTCATCCCTGATTCAAGAATCACCACAGCCAACAGTCTCCTCCTTCCTACACTTACCTTTACTGCCCCATACTTCAGGGACTGGCTAAACAGGAGATGAGCAGGCTGCAAGTTCTGTACAACAAAGTAGTTCAGTTTGTGTCTCAGTCTCACAAAAGACATCACCACTGCAACACCCTTGCTTCCCTACAATGGCCCTCCCTTGATGGTCACCTTCAATACCCCCTACTTTGCCATGCCTACAAACTCCTACACTGGAAATCCAGAGATAGCCTGTCTAGTATCCTGGTTCCCAAGCACTCATTGCGTACCCTACGAACCTCTGGGCATAACCTCCTAGACAAACCTAAGGTTCAAACCACTACTGGCAGCAAGTCCATTGCCATTTCTTTCCCTGCCCTATGGAATAAGCTTCCCCACCTCCTTCAGGAAGCCATCTCCCTAGGAACTTTCCGCAAGGGACTACGTGCTCACCTACTAGATGTTAGCATCTGCTCCTGTCAATGAATGGGCATACCATATCTTAAATGCTAAGTCCTATCTAACCTGAGCTATTTACTGCTGTATTTAAGTATTATCTTTTTACCTGCACTGCTACCATTGACTTCTTAGGTAATTCAACTTCTCCTGAGTGTAGCACTGCTTCCCTTGACTCTTTTGTAATTGTCATCACCTGTAACTAACTTTGGCACAATGTCAGTACTGTTTATTCATGTACTTGAACCTCCCTATTGTCTTGATGTACTGTATCCTTGCTCCATTACTGTACTTGTATCCTTCTGTAACTAATTCCAGGTTGCCCCTGAAAAAGGGACCTTCAGGGCTCAATGGGCCTACCCAGGTACCAAAATTGAATAAATAAATAAATTGATGTTAAACTATGGTGGAGCAAACTCGCTGCTGTATGCAGATGACACAGTACTGTATTGTTCTAAAGACACTTCTCAATTGAATAGCATGCTCTTAAATGACCTGCAGATATTAGAGAACGGGTTCTTAACAAATAAATTTGTACTCTATGTTAATAAGATTAATATCATCCTTTCACTTTCAAGGTACACATGGAGCATCTAATCAAATCTTTACACAGAAAAATTGGACTCCTTTAACGCCCATGCCCCCTCCTCACAAGGGAGCCATGCCTGCTTATTGCAAATGGCAGCCTACTGTATGGGTCTCTGGTTCTCTAATCAGTCAGGTGCTCTGAAATGCAGAAGCTTAAAACACTGTACCACAACATATTGTAGGTCATTTTGCCATAGGGGCTTCCCATAGGGAATACCATTGTAAAGTGCTGTAAATGTTAAACTGGCCCTCACTTGAAGGCAGGCTGGATTACTCCTGTTTGTGCCTTGCTTTTAAACTTAGGAACAGTAATGCTGCTCCTAGTCTACAAGACTTACTGATAGCAAAACCCCAGAGGCAGTGCCTTTGATCCTCAAGCCAATCACTTCTCCTGGTCCCTGAAGTCAGGGCCACCTCAGGGAATTGGTCATTTGCCACCTCAATTCTGATCCTATGGAATGACCTCCCTAGTAATCTATGAGAATGCTCCTCCCTCGGCAGCTTCAAGAAAAGCCTGAAGACTCTGCTACTAGATTGTGACTTATGCAACTGCCTTTGTTGATGGGTTCTCCTATCTTATGCTTGGCTGCCCTTCTGGCTTTGACACCCACTGTTTTTTCCTTTGACTAGGATTTACTGTTTTAGCCTAGCATCTTTTCTGAATATATTTCAGCCTTGCTATGTTTAATGTCTGTTCCTTTCTTCACTATGTGAAGTTGATACATGTAGATATATTCCCCTTCACTGTGTGAGCTGATTCATATGTGTCATTGCACTTTCTGTAACTTACCAATTGTTATTATACAGTATGTACCTTGTCTTGCTGTTTTCTCTGTAATTAATTCTGGGTCTCCCCTGAAAAAGGGACTCCTACAGTCCCAGTGGGCCTTTCCGGTCTACAAAATTCAATAAATAAACACATTTTAACGGAAAAAGGTTTTATTTTCCTGTAGTTAGGTTGTTGCTAGGTAGAGTACATGAGTTTGGTAACAAAGATTGAGAGCCTTTAAATGAACCTGGTGAAGTGAATTCATTTTGAAGAAAACCTATGCCCGGTTGCGGATATTTGTGTTTAAAAGGTGGAAACATTTTTATTTTCATGGAAAAAGGTTTTATTTTCATTCAGTTATAGTGTTTGTAGGTAGTGTAGAACAGATTAATAACAAACAGTGCATGCACCAAAGATCAGTGCATGGTCAAGTGAGGTGTTTAGACCAATGAAGTTGCTAGGATTCTGAAGCCCATTTTATAACAGTCATTTAATACTTGAACTTGTTATTTGAAGTTTCCTGTTTTGTTTATTGCTCAGACAAAATTTTGTTGAAATGGAGTGTGATTAACACACCATCCAGCACTCAATCATATGCTTGATTTCAATGGCTGGCCACGTTGTGCACTGTTTCAAAGGCCTCCACCTGCCCATCATGGAATCTTGGCACCCCAGGTGACCACTGCTTACTTTTGCCCTTCTATGCTCTGAGCTACCCTACTGTGTTTAACTCTGGTGGAGTATCGAGTGCGCTCAAATGTCTGGTGCACTTACCATTTAGAATGCATGAGGGTGAAATTTGAATGCTTTGCGAATTATAGTGAGCATTAAAATGTGACTGCGACCATTTAGTGGTCCTTGCCCCAGACTGGACCTGTGAGAATTCTGATTGCAGAAACAGTAGGGATTGCTAATAGTACTGCATGTAATCTACATGCAAATGAGGGCCCTGGCCATGCATATCAGATGCAGTCCCATATTCAAGGTATATTACCTCCACAAAGCATTTGTGTATGATTTTAAACAGGATACCCACAAAAACAGGTGGTATCCAGTTGCAAATCAACACAGGGATGCAGAACACCTATGCAGGGCACCAGAAAAGGCATGCAGGCCTGTGAGACACACATCATGCTCCTGTACTGGTCGCTGCTGGAGCTCAAATGTCACGGTGGGCATCATGGCATGGGGGCAGACAGCACAAGGGAAGGAACAAAAGTAAATTAAGTGTACCTGGCTCAAGGAGTTGGCATGGTGTTGATGCCACCCTCCACTTGATGTGGCCCAGGGTGCCAGCCAAAAGCTCCTCCACTGGTGTGATTGTGGTCTGGGTTGATTGACCACCACTAGTGGCCTGTAGTGCCTGCCATGCATCTGTGAGTTCCCCCTTGATCAGTCCTTGCATATCATAGAATCTCCTTTTCACCTCAACTGAGCACCGCCCCCTCCACACTCAACACTGAATGCCTCCATCATCTTCCTCCATGCAGCTGCCTTGCATTGGGAGGGGACACCCTTGCAGAACTGGGCCTCATTAGCAATGTATTCCCATGCCAGCACCTGTTTGGAAAAAAAGTTATGAGTACATCCCTCACCACAAATGGCATCATCACCCACAGCACTGTATTAATGGATGTGCCCCCTAGTAATCCTGTATAGCTGCCTGGTGCAGTCATGGGGTATGGCCTGTGGATTAGACAGGCTCTGGCCAGACCCAGTCACATGCACAAGGGTGGTCTCCCACCAAACATGGATGGTGTTGAAATGCACCACAATGGGTCTGTCAACATACGTTTTGTAGCAGCAGACATGTCTAATCAGGTACTGATGGATGCTGCACAGTGCCCTGCATGCCTGCAGCAGTGCAGAATGTACACATGCAGTATGGATGGATGCAGTGCACATGGAGGTATTGGGAGGTTGCCAGCACTTGTGCACATGCCAAGGGCCACATGTGTGTCACTCTGCTGGTGGCTGTGGCACACAGGGAGGTGGTGGCAGAGGGCTGTAGTGGAGGCAGCACCCTTCCTTGCACTGGCCATGCACCATGACATGTGCCCCCACACTCCCCACCATACATGCACCACTGCCTGGGGCCACTTGCAAGTTGCAGTCAATTAGACATGGAAACATAGAATTTGATGGCAGATAAGGATCGCTTGGTCCACCTAGTCTGCCTATTTCCCTACCTAACAGATAAGCTGCAGATCCTAGTTAACCAACAGCCTACTTCCTCCTACCCCCCAATAGAATTGCCTTATGTCTATCCCACAAATTCTTGCATTTCCCCACTATTTCTGACTCAATGACTTCCTCAGGAAGGTTGTACCATGCATTTACAACTCTCTCCATGAAGAAATACTGTACTTCCTCACAATATCTCTGAGTCATCCACCCTCTATGTTCAGATCATGCCCCCTTGTTCTTGCCCATCTCTTTTTCTGAAAGATGTTACCCTCTTGGACTTTGTTGATTCCCTTGAGGTACTTGAAAGTTTTTATCATGTTCCCTCTCTCCTTCCTTTCCTCGAGGCTATACATATTAAGCTCCTTTAGTCTTTCTTCATATGTCTTTTGGTGCAGACCCTGTACCATTTTGGTTGCCCTCCTCTTGACAGCCTCCATCCTGTCTATATCTTTGCGGAGATGGGGTCTCTAGAACTGCATGCAGTACTACAGATGTGGTCTCACCAACTGTCTGTACAAAGGGATAACAACTTTCTGTTTTCTACTGGTAATGCCTCTCCCTATGCATCCCAGTATCCCCCCAGCCCTCTTTACTGCCTTCTCACATTGCTTGCCCACCTTTAGGTCATCTGATATAACTACCCCCAGGTCCCTTTCCATTTTTGTTGCTGTTAGTATCTGATACCCATTGTGTACTCTTCCTCTGGGTTTTTGTTTCCCAGGTGAATTATTTTGCACTTCTTTGCATTGAATCTGAGCTGCCATATATTTGACCATTCCTCCAACCTTGCCAAGTCCCTTCTCATTCATTCCACCCCAACTTGCATGTCAACCCTGTTGCAGATCTTTGTGTCGTCTGCAAAGAGACATATTTTTCCTTCCAGTCCCTCTGCAATGTCACTTATAAAGACATTAAAAAGGACCGGCCCCAGTACTGAACTCTTCGGTACCTCACTAATAACCCTCCCCTTTCTTCACTGTGGACTCCATTTACTATTACCTTCTGTGTCCTGTTGTCTAATCAATGTTTTACCCAGGTTACCACCCTGGGACCCACTCCCAGGATGGCTAATTTGTTTATTAATCTTTTGTGCGGAACTGTGTCAAATGCCTTGCTAAAGTCTAGGTAGGCCATGTCCACAGCCCCTCCCTAGTCTACTACTTTGGTCACCCAGTCAAAGAAATCGATTAGATTTGTCTGACATGACCTTCCTGCTTTGACATCACCCATCAGACATGTACTACTGGTAGACAGCTCTGTATGTGATCGGGATGTATGAGTGTGGTCTGCTTACAAATAATCTGTATAATGTTGTCTGGCACTATAGACAAGGAGATAGATTAAACAGCTGTGAATAGTGAACTTGTTACATCCAGCATACCTGAGTTTGTTTGACAAGACATCTACTTGCATACTGTGTGACTCTGAGCAGATCACGTAACCTCCTTAGTACCGCCATGTTTCCACTGACTACAGATTGCCTATTGTGCCTTACCCAGTTATCATAGACAGTAACACATATCATTAAAGACAGATGCTGCTGTCTATACAATGCACTGCTAGCTAGCCTAGGACCCCCCTTGCACACTGTATGACTCTGAGCAGGTCACGTAACCTCTTTAGTGCTGCCATGTTTCTCCTGACTACAGATTACCTATTGCGCCTTACCCAGTTATCACAGACAATAACACATGTCAGGAAAGACAGATGCTGCTGTCTATACAATACACTGCTAGCTAGCTCAGGATCCCCTTGTAAATGAGCATCAGGCAACTGATCCCTGTCTTGGTTAAACAAAGTCATGCACCTGCAACTAGAAATCAATAATGCTGTGCACCACTGTATGGATTGCAAGAGCCACCTACCTGCAATTCCCTGGGGCTAAACATATGTCTGTATAGCATATCGTAGTCTTATTTATTTATTTTAATTAAAGTTTGATGACCGGGTAGGCTCACTGAGACCCACAAGTCCCTTTTTCAGGGGTGACCCAGGGAATAAACACATTCCAAACACAGTGAGCAAAGACAGTAATTGTACAGAGGCATATATACAGGAAATAAATATACAGCATATATACAGGATGTTAGGAGCAGGCCATGTTACAGGTGAAATCTAAATTAAAAATAATACATGATTAGTAGTGCTGTGCAGAATGCGGAATTCCACCAGAGGAATTAGTGCGGAATGATCTTTCCACAGGTGAAATTTCTGCCAGAACTTTACTTGTTCACCTGCTGAATTCTGCCAACTGTGATCTGTGGAATAATATTCCGTGGAACAGTATTTTTTCCACGGAAAATTATTCTGCAACAGTTTCCACAGAATACAATGAGATCTAAGGAATAATATTCCACGGAACAGTGATTTTTCTGCAGAAAATCATTTTGCAACTATTTTATGATGCGGAATTCTGCCATTCCATTTCCGAAGGAATTTGGTGGAATTTTGAATATTCCACAGAATTTTAATCAACTGGAATTTGAAAATTCCTCACAGCACTAATGATCAGGCAGTAAGTACAAAGATATGATCAAACCACACTGAATTTCAGGAGCAGACAAAATTTACTGGTAGTATCTGGGAGGGTCAATAATTACAGAGATAGTGATACATGACCTGGTAGTAAATACAACAGCAAGAGGAAAGCACTGCTGTTAGAACTTTACTACTCTATGGACTAAAGAACTAGAACTCTACTACTGGGAACTTCAATTTAGGGTAAAAACAAACAAAAAACAAACAAAAAAAAAGTGTGTGTTTGTCTGAGTTGGGTGAAGGAATTGTTATCTGTGTAGTTAGCTAGGTGAAAAAGAAACTGAACTAGGGGAAGTGGCTTAGAGAGAAGGAAGCCAGGTGTTTGCATTTAAGAACTGGCCTAGATAGCTTGTGACAGAAAACAGCAGTAGGAACTGCTGCTAGAATTTTACTGGGACTAAATTGTCTTCTACCCCTCCTTCCCCTCCTGTTAGCTGGTTCTACCTTTATAGGCACAGGATTTGACTGACAACAGGAACTTCCTGTTTGGGAGCAGGAAGGGAGTGATCACAGAGGCACAAAGACTCACCATCCTAGAAGGAAAAGAGTAGCTCTCCGTCTCCTCCAGCTGCTGGAGGTCTGACTCTGAACAAGTAAGAAGGAGACTGCTGAGGAATATAGGAACTTGCTGTCCCAGAATAGGAAGATCAGGAGCTTTAAGGGCAGAGAGGCAGTAGGAAAGTAGGGAGAAAAACAAAAAAAATATATAAAATAAATAAATAAATAAAATAGAGAAAAGAGTAAGTTTACAAAACAACAGTTAAGGGACCACAAATAAGACATGATGAGAGTGGTGCAGTGCAGTGGCTGTGGAGCAGCAGTCTTCTGGGAGATGTTCTGGAGGATGCAGTGTTGTCCCATCTGCAAGCACTTCTATGGGCTGAGGGAGGAGGTTGCTCATCTCCAGACTGAGTTGGCCAGGATTCAGGGGACCCCTCTCTCCCACCCAGGGACTACCAGGGCCTCTGCCGCTGCCTCAGAGGTTGCCAAGAAAGAGGAGTTGTTGGACCACAATGGGTTCAGGAAGGGTGAGGGTGCTGGAACAGAGGTGCATCCTTCCAGTTGTACCTCTCCAAAATTCATATGCCATTCTGGCAGAGTGTGGTTCCTCTATGAAGGCACCTGCAGTGGAGACCAAGGAAGATGCTGGGAACCTCCACAAAGGAGACCCACAGAAGGGTGGCATGGGACCCCACAGGGGAAGGAAATAACTTCTGGTGGGGAACTCCATTGTTAGGAGGGTAGATCTGGTGGAGGGAGGGGAGAGGGAAGTAAGGTGCCTGCCTGGTGGCATGGCTTGGAGAGACAGGGAGTGAATCCTCAGGATCATGGGAGTAGCTGCATGGGGGAGGGAGCTGGATGTCATTGTCCACCTAGGGACAAATGACCTGGCTGAGAAAGGGATCAGAGCAGTGCAGGAGGAGTTTTATGGAGTTGGGTTGTAGGTGCTGCCTGTCTATGGTATGGGTGAGGCTAGGGTGCTCCACACCATGGAATTCAATCAGTGGTTGAAAAACTGGTGCAGAGCTCAGGGTTTTGGCTTCACTGAGGCTGGGGGTCCACCTGGAGGGATGCAGGCCTATACTGGTGTGATGGTCTGCATCTGTCCAGGAGAGGAACCAGGATCCTAGATGATAGGTTTAAATGCTTCATTGGCAAGAATTTAAACTAGCCAAGGGGGTAGGCACTAAAAAGGAGAAAAGAAATCCTAGCATCTCCCCAAACAGTCAGTATAGTTAGTGAGATAAACACCAAGATAGAGAACTTGTTAGGGCAAAGGGCAGGGGTCAATGGAGAAAAAGACAAAGCCAGTAAGGACAGGGATGTGGCAAAAAGGGGTAAGACCATCAAGAAAATGGAGGGTAATAAGTACCAATAACCGTAGTCTAGGTAACAACCTCCCTGAACTGGTAGCCTTGATGGAAAAGGGTTGCCTGGATATCATGGCAGTCACAGAAACATGGTACAACTAGAACCATGACTGGGATGTCAACATACCAGGATACACAATCTATAGGAGGGACAGGGAGAGTAGAAGAGAAGAAGGAGTAGCTCTCTATGTAAGGGAAGGGATAAAAGCAACGGAACTAAAGGGTAAACAGGGAGGAAAGAAGGCACTGGGTAACCCTGGAGACTGGAAATGGCACCACAATCAGCACAGTTGTTGTATACAGAACCCCATCTCAGGGGAGAAAATAGACAAGAAAATGATATAAGGCATCCTTAGGATGGCAGAGAAAGGGGAGATATATCTGATGGGGAACCGGAATATGCCAGATGTTAACTGGAGCACCTTTGCAGCAGCCACATCAAATAGCAGGGCCATTCTCGATGCCCTACAGGGCGCATGCCTCAGACAGCTAGTGTTGGAACCCACTCGAGAGGAAGCAGCCTTAGACCTGGTACTCTCAAATGGGGATGGAGAGAGGATCTCAGATCTAGTAGTGGGTAGCCATCCGGGAACAAGCGACCACCAAACAGTGTGGTTCATAATAAACTCAGTTATAGAGTCAGGCCATACAAAAGTGAAGGTGCTGGACTTCAGGAGGGCTGATTTTGTCAAAATGGGAGAGTGCCTCAGAAAAGCACTAGCAAACAGGCAAGAAGGAGGGGTGGAGCAACAATGGGGAAACATTAAAACTGCCATCACAGAGGCAACAAGCCTTTGTGTGAAGCAAATAAACAAATCAAAATGAAAGAAAAAAACACTATGGTTCTCAAAAGAGGTGGAGGGGAAGGTCAGGGAGAAAAAGATAGCATTCAGGTAGTATAAGGAAACACAGAAGGAGCAGGACAGAGAACTGTACAGCTAAAGGAGAAGGAAATGGGGAAGGAAGTCAGAATAACAAAGGCCCAAACCAAGGAAAAGATAGCCAACTCGGTTAAGAAGGGTGATAAAACCTTTCATAGGTACATCAGGGAGTGAAGAAAGACAAAGGGTGGGATACTGAGGCTGAATAAAGAGGACGGTGGGTGGGCAGAGAGGGACAGTGAAAAAGCAGGGATACTGAACAAATTCTTCTGCTCAGTATTCACAAAAGAAGAGGAGGTGGAGGTACGTAATCCAGTCAGCAGAAGCACTCTGGATAGGGTGGTCGACATCAGTCCTTTCACAGAAGAAAGGGTTCTGAAAGAACTCCTAAAACTGATGGTGGACATAGCAATGGGGCCTGATGGGATTCACTCCGGTGCTTGGCCACCCCACCGCATGCTTCCTGGAGTTCCTTGGACCTGCTGGAGTTCACGGAGGTCATGCAGATTGTCCAGAGTACGTGCACTATGTTTGGATCCGGGTCCAACCTCCCTGATTATGGGATGTTGTGATATTATCAGCCCAGTCCTGGTACAGACAGTCTGGTGCTCCCTTGATTCAAGTGAGTTCTCAAGCTCCCTAAAGGAAGCGGTGGTAACACCCCTCCTGAAGCAAGCTTCTTTGGACCCAGACTCTCTGGCCAACTACAGGCCAATCTCAAACCTCCCCTTTGTAGGGAAGGTTATTGAGAAAGTAGTGATGGTACAACTGGAGAACCACTTGACTATCCATAACATCTATGAGCCTCTCCAGTCTGATTTTTGAAAGAGGCATAGTACCTAGACCACGCTGGTTCAGGTGCTCAGTGATCTCCTGATGGTGAGAGATTGGAGAAGCTGTTCCATTCTGGTGCTCCTAGATCTCTCTTCAGCCTTTGACACTGTCGACCATGGGGTATTGCTTGGGCGTTTGAGGTCCATCTGTGGCCTAATATGTAAGGTCCTCAGGTGGTTTACATCTCTTCTTACTGGCAGAACTCAGAGAGTGGTGTCTGGGATTTTTTTCTCGGACCCATTCTCTCTGTCATGTGGGGTCCCTAAGGGCCTAGTGCTGTCCCCCGTGTTGTTTGCTGTGTATATGCTGCCCCTTGGAGACATTGTAAGATGGTATGGGTTGAGATTTCACTGCTATGCTGATTTTATTTATTTATTTATTTAAACAGCAGTTTGGAAAACCTTTGAGCCATAGGCTCATTTACAAAGGTATCTTGTCACAGTAAGACAAATGAAAATACACAGTATAACAGTATAACAGTAACTTAAGAAGTAACTGATGATACCCAGTTCTACCTGTCTTTCACACCTGACCAGGATAGTGCTCTCTCAGTATTTAACAACTGCCTTGCTGAAATCCAGGTCCGGATGCATTCAAGCTGGCTAAAGTTGAATGCAGGAAAGACCGAGGTGATGGTTGTGGACTCAGGTCACCAGACAGAGGGGTTGAGGACTGGTCAGCCCTCTGGAATTTATCTAGAGGGCTCCCAGATCCTTACCTCTGAATGGGTACAGGACCTGGTGGTGGTGCTTGATGACAGGCTAACTTTACAATCTCATGTGTCAGCAGTCATCAAGTCTTCCTTTTATCAGCCAGCCCGGAGGTGCTGAGGGTTGAGGCGCTGGAAGTCACACCTCACGCCACACCAGAGACCTGGATTCAGGAACGAGCCCGGGTTGTTGGGGGTCAGCAAGGGATGGAAGAGATTGAGTGTTCAGAGGACAGCTTGAGGGTTAGGTCACAATGCTCACTCGAGGAGTGACCTCTGGTGGCGACTGGGGGTAGCCAACAGCAGCAGCGCAACACAATACCTGGGGGTGGAGCCGCAGCAGTACGTTGCCATGTCAAGCTGAGCTGCACAGGGGACTCCAAAAAAGCATGTAAAACCCCTTCTTCCACCGATAGGCGATGGCGCCTCTTTACTGTGTCCACACTCCTGATGTCGGGCTCAGCCCCCTCTGCTGGTCCCACCTCTACGGCCCGGTGGCTCAATATTAGAGAAAGAGCACCCTGGGCGGGGGTGACCCTTCCCTGGAGGGCAGACCCGGGGGATGCCCAGTGCCGGAGAGGAGCTGTAGAGGTTACCAGTCATGCATGGAGGTAGAGACATTGGACCAGAGGTCGCCAGAGAGAATTCATCAGAGTGGTAGGTGCAAAAAATAGAATTAAAAAAAGTCTCCCTTTTATAATCTTAGGAACATTGCCAGGATCAAGCACCTTGTTCCTTCTGGGGATCTACCTACATTGGTCCACACATTTGTGACCTCGCACCTTGATTACTGCAACTCCCTGTACTTAGGGCTTCCTGGGGTTGATATTATCTGCCGCCTGCAGCTAGTGCAGAATGCAGCAGCATGATTGTTGATGAGTACTTCTCGATGTTATCATATCACCCCTGTGCTGTGCAGTCTGCACTGGCTGCCGATTCGGTGGTGGATCACCTTTAAAGTTGGTTTACTGACATGTAGCCCTACATGAACTTCGCCCTGACTATTTGAAAGAGCTTCTTGATCCCTATCGTCCCAAGTGACAGCTCCGTTCTGCTGATGAGTGGTTGCTGGAGATTCTGAGGGTGTCTTTGAAGTCTTCTGCGGCCCGTGCATTTATGTACATGGCCCCTACCCTCTGGAATTCTCTACCCCTTCGGCTGCAGGACTGCACGACCATGGGAGGTTTTAAACAGGTCTTAAAAACTTTTTATGGTGCCAGGCCTTTAATGGCACTGAATGAGTGATCCTTGTCAGACTATTGTTATTGTTCTGTATGGTATTTACTGATTTTATTATTGCTGTCTTAATCTTTTGTAAAGCGCCTTGGTATTTGAAAGGTGCTCATGTGAAATAAAGCTTATTATTATTATTATTACCCCAGAATTCTAAAAGAACTAAGAGGAGAACTATTAACACCATTAATTACCCTTTTTAACAAATCATGGGAGGATGGTGTGGTACCTGAGGACTGTAGGAGGGCGGATGTGATTCCCCTTCACAAAAGTGGGAGCAAGACAGAGGCAGGAAACTACAGACCCATCAGTTTGACCTCAGTGGTAGGGAAAATGATGGAATCACTTCTGAAGGAAAGGATTGTTGAGTACCTAGAGGCCAGTGGGGCACAGGACCCAAGGCAGCATGGATTCACAGCGGGAAGGTCATGTCAGATGAATCTAATCTATTTCTTTGACTGGGTGACCAAAGTAGTAGACCAGAGAGGGGCTGTGGACATGGCCTACCTAGACTTTAGCAAGGCATTTGACAAGTCTAGCACAAAAGATTAATAAACAAATTAGCCAGCCTGGGAGTGGGTCCCAGGGTGGTAGCCAAAGTAAAACATTGGCTAGACAACAGGACACAGAGTGTAATAGTAAATGGAGTCCACAGTGAAGAAAGGGGGATTACTAGTGAGGTACTGAAGGGTTCAGTACTGGGGCCAGTCCCTTTTAATGTCTTTATAAGTGACATTGCAGAGGTACTGGAAGGAAAAGTGTGTCTCTTTGCAGATGACACAAAGATCTGCAACTGGGCTGATACACAAGGTGAAGTGGAAAGGATGAGAAGGGACCTGGCAAGGTTGGAGGAATGGTCAAATGTATGGCAGCTTAGATTCAACGCAAAGAAGTGAAAAGTAATGCACCTGGGAAACAAAAACCCTGGGGAAGAGTACACAGTGGGGATCAGATACTGACAGCAACAAAAATGGAAAGGGACCTGGGGGTAGTCATATCAGATGACCTAAAGGTGGGCAACAATGTGAGAAGCAGTAAAGAAGGGTGGGGGATACTGGGATGCATAGGGAGAGGCATTACCAATAGAAAACAGGAAGTTTTTATCCCTCTGTACAGACAGTTAGTGAGACCCCATTTGGAGTACTGCGTGCAGTTCTAGAGACCCCATCTCCACAAAGACATAGACAGGGTGGAGGCTGTCCAGAGGAGGGCAACCAAAATGGTGCAGGGTCTGCACCAGAAGACATACGATGAGAGACTAAAGGAGCTTAATATGTATACCCTCAAGGAAAGGTGGGAGAGGGGGGACATGATAGAAACTTTCAAGTACCTCAAGGGAATCAACGAAGTCCAGGAGGGTAGCATCTTTCAGAAAAAGAGATGTGCAAGAACAAGGGGGCACAATTTGAAGATAAGGGGGGATGGCTCAGAGGTAATGTGAGGATAATTGTTTCATGGAGAGGGTTGTGGATGCATGGAACAGCCTTTCTGAGGAGGTTGTAGAATCAAAAACAGTGGGGGAATTCAAGAATGCATGGGACAGACAAGGCAATTCTAGTGGGGGGTGGGGTAGGAAGAAGTAGGCTGTTGGTTAACTAGGATCTGCAACTTATCCATTAGGTAGGGAAATGGGCAGACTAGGTGGGCAAGGCAGGCCTTGTCTGCCATCAAATTCTATGCTTACAAAGATGTGATCAATCCACGTTGAAGTTATCCACATGCACAATACAGGATTTTATTTACAGAGAGCACTACAACTTGTACAGTATAAGATTTTATTTACAGAGAACACCACATACGAAACAGACAACTACATAGAGAACATCCAAGGGTGCTGGGATAGGGGAGCAGGGAAGTGGGAAACAGAAGGTGCAGGGGAGAGCAGAACTATTCAGGAGAGAGTTAGTTTCAGTTATAGTTGCATACAGGAGGAGGGAAGAGGATCTCCTTAAGGCATTTTTTGAAGAGGGGAAGAGTCTTACACAAAAGTAGGGTGTGAGGGAGGTTATTACACTTTTGGGGAGCAGAGAAAGAGAAGTCACTGCACGTCACGGATGATGACATTCTGCAATACATAAGTATAACTTAAAATAGTAACAGGACTGTGCACAGCACTTGTGGAAGAGGTTTAAAAATGTTGGCTGTGCTGTGCTGTAGCAGCCTACCTTTTTCCAGCACATAGCTATCTAGCAAAGTTCTGCTGCTCCAGGCAGCAATGGCATTCAGTGTGCACTTTAACCCTTTGGGGGAGCTTCACTGTTATAATGAAGTAGTATTAGCTCAGAATGACATGCACATTACATTTTGCACCTTGAATGTTAGAGCAGGCACATTTGTATGTTACCCAGACACAAACAAACTGAAAAGTGAAGATTTATTTCGACCAGGTGCACCGAACTTCAGATACACAAATCATGCCCTGACGTTGTGAGACTTTTTTTGTATGTGCAGGTATTCCTTTTGCTCTTGTTGCTATCCAGAGTCACCAAGCTGTACTTCTGCTACCCATGCAGTGTGCCACCCCCATTTGCCTGTTACCTTCCAATGTATAGCTGTTTGCGACTGTTACTACGGTATTAGCACTCGCGAATGACGATTGTGCCAGATTGTCCACAAACACATGCTTTGGCCAACTGCATGCCTTGATGACATTGGGGCCATTGATAATGATGACAGAAATTTTCTGAAAATATGCACCTTTATGAACATATGAAATTGTCAGCAGAAACAGGTCTTATGGTCTATTAAGTCTGCTCAAGTGTGCAGCTAGCCCCTCATCACACAGCTTCCCCTCCTGCCCCCCTTCCCAGTATCCCTTACTCTTACCCTGTCCCAACCCCTGCTTGAAACTGCCTACTGTGTTACAGGACACTATCTCATCTATTAAGGTGTTCCATTTGTCCACCACTCTTTCTGTGAAAAAATGACTCCTCATCTCCCTCTTGAATCTTCTGCCCTCCATTCTCAGTCCAGCCCTCTTGTGTCCCTCCCCCTTCTCATCTGAAAAATCCCTTCTGTGTTGGTCTTGTTTATCCCCTTCAGACACTTAAAGCTCTTAATCATATGCCCCCTCTCCCTCCTCTCCTCCAGTGAGTACATTTTCAACTCATCCAGCCTGTCCTTGTAGAGCTTGCTCTCCAATCCCTTGATCATCTTTGTGGCTCTCACTGCACCCCCTCCAACAGTCTGATGTCCTTCTTCAGGAATGGGTGCCAGTACTGCATGCAGTAATCCAGGTGGGGCCTGACCAATGACCTATAGAGGGGCAGGATAACCTCCCTCCTTCTGGATGAGAGACCTCTTGCAATACACCCCAGCACTTTGTTAGCTTTTGCTGCCACCTTCCTGCACTGAGCAGAGTTGTTCATGCTCCCCGTAATGATCACTCCTAGGTCCTTCTCCTCTGTGGAGCTCCCCAACTGTACCCCACTCAAGTGATAATCTCTCCCCTGGTTCCTGGCTCCAAAGTGCATAACCTTGCACTTCTTGGCATTGAACCCCAACTGCCATGTTTCCGCCCACTTCTGCAGCTTAGTCAGGACCTCCTGTAACCCCTTCCACCCTTCTGTGTCATCATCCACAGCTCCCATCTTGGTATTATCTGCGAACAGACTGATCTTGCTCTGGATCCCATGTGAGATATCTGCAATGAAAATCCCAAACAGCACTGGTCCCAGTACCGATCCCTGTGGTACCCCGCACATCACCGCTCTCATTGACAAGACAAACCCCCACTGCCACCCATTGCTACCTTCGCCTTAGCCAGTTTGTGATCCATTTCACCATTTGTGGTCCCACCCCCACATATTCAAGTTTCCCCCCCAACTTCCCAAGCAGCACTGAATCAAAGGCCTTGCTGAAGTCCAAATACAGGACATCCACTGCATGACCCTTTTCCAGTTCCCACATCACCCAGTCATAGTACTCTACAAAGTTTGTTTGGCAGGTTCTGCCAGCTATAAACCCATGCTGTTGACTATCCTGTAGACCATTTTCCTTTAAGAAGCTCACAAGCTTCTCTTTTAGTATGATCTCCATGAGCTTTCCCACGATCAATGTGAGGCTCACTGGCCTATAGTTTCCTGGTTCATACTTTGGGCCACTTTTGTGGATGGGCATCACATAGGGCCTTCTCCAGCCCTGCGGTACACATCCTGTGTCCAGAGAGGTATTGAACAGGTTGGCCAGTGGCCAAGCCAGCACCTCTGCCAACTCCCTTAGTACCCTAGGGTGAATGCCATCAGGTTCAGGTGCTTTGTCCGCCCTTAATGCCATCAACCCATCTTGTACCCTGCTCTCTGTAATCCCTACATCTGTCATCCCCTCAACCTCACCCACCCCACCCTCAGCTGGGGTATCTGCCCCCCTTGTCCTGTGTGAATACAGAGCAGAAGTATTTCTTCAGTGCCCCTGCCTGCTCCACCCCTTTCTCCACCCACCCACCCCCGTCCTTCTTAATCCTCACCAACTGATCCTTGCTCTTTCTTCTCTCTCCAGTGTAGAGGAAGAAGTCTTTTTCTCCACTTTTGATTACCTGCACCAGTCTCAACTCCCTGGATGCCTTGGCTGCCCTGATCAGTCTGGTAACCTTCCTGGACTTCTCCATGTATGTATCCTAATTTTCACCCCTTCTCAATTTCCTGTACTTTCGAAATGCTGCCCTCTTGGCCCTCATCCCTTCCATAACCTCCTGTGTCAGCCAACTGGGTTTCTTTGCCCTTTCCTTCTTGCTTTTCTTCATAGTGCAATACTCCATTGCCTCCACCAGCCCTTCCTTTGTGATGTCCCATCTCTGGTCTGCATCCCTGTGTGGTTGCATTCCTGCCAGGTGCCTGCCCCAAATTCCCCCATCTTCTTAAAGTCCTCTCCACTAAACTCAATCACCCTTGTACCTGTGCCGCCTGTTTCCCTCCCTATGATGAGCATGAACCACACTGAAAAATGGTCACTCCCAGCCAGTGATTTCTCCACTTCCAGATTCCTTACAGCTTCCCCGTTATCCAGTACAAGTGAGTTGGTCCAGAGTCCTTTCTAACCGAGTCGGCCCCTGAATCAGTTTTGTCAGAAAGCTGCCCTGAAATGCTTCTAGCAGGACCCACTCCCTTGCACTCGTGGTGGACGGGGTGCCCCACTCCACCTCTAGTAAGTTGAAGTCTCCCACCACACCACTGTGCTCCCCTTTCTGCAGACTCTCCCAATTTGTTCAGCTAATTCCCTATCCAGATCAGTCCCCTGAGACGGTGACCTGTACACCACCCCCGTCCTCAGTGTCTTATTCTTTGCATCTTGGAACTGTATCCATAGTGCTTCTGTCCTCCCCTCCTCCCCCCCTTCCTCCCTTAAGCAAATTATCCCCTCCCTTACACACCGTCATCCCTCCCCATTCCCTTAGTCCTATCCTTTCTGAATAAGCTGAACTTGGGATCATCATATCCCAGTCCTGGTACTGGGTGGCCCACATTTCCATGATGGCTGCAATGTCCACCCCCTCCACCGCCAAGAGAGCCTGTAACTCCGCTGTTCTATTCTTTAGAATTCTTCCATTCAGTGAGACCACCCTCCAGCCTGTCCCCTCCCCTTCACTACCCCTATTCTTCCCCCCTTTATCCATCCCTGTGCCACTTCCCCACTACTGTTACCCAAAACTAGGGGGGTGAGCTCACTAGGCTCCTTTTCTGGAACCCTTTCCTATCAGTGATCCCCTCACCACCCCCCCAGTTTAAATCCTCCTTTGATGATATACACCCCTCTATTCCCCATTTTAGTGCTCCCTTCCCTTCCCTGCTCAAATGTAACCTGTCTCTGCCTATAGGTCACTATTGTCCCAGGTCCTGCCCCAGTCCGACACTAATCTGTACTCCCTGGTATGGTAGCAATCCCTCAGACACTCATTGAACTCCTCTATCCTTTTTTTCTCATTGTACTCGTACATGGCACTGGGAGTACCTCAGAGAATGCCGCTGACCCCCCCACCTCCTCACACTGCCTACCTAACTGCTCGAACCTCCCCTTTACCACCTCTGCCGTCTCCTCCACCAAGTCATTTGTACCCATGTGCATCACTATGTGAGGTTTCTCCCTTCCCCTCCGTGTGCACTTGAGAAGTGCCTGCCCCACCTTGCCTGCGGTCAAGCCCAGAATAGCCTCCACCCAGATGCGACTGTGATTTTCTCCCCTTACACCCTAGCTGACCCCTTTCAGTATAGAATCCCCCAGCACTAGTGCTCCCCATCTTCTTGTCCCATAACCCCCTCCTCCTGTTTTCACTGTCCACATTTTCAGAATCTACACTGCCCTGCTCCTAAGCAGCTCTGTCCGTGCAATTTGCGACTCCTACATCTTCCCCTATTTCCACCCCTCCCTCTGCCTCTACACTGCTCTTCCCCCCCCTTCCTTTACCAGCCTGACTCTTGACTCCTGGGCCTTCACTACCCTTCTCCTATCCCCCCATGATCTCCAACACCTCCACTACCACCTCCGATGCCAGCACTGCAAACCTATTACTTGCTATCCCCACAGTGGTGCTCATCTCCTCCTTCCCCCTGCCCTGAGCCTTCCCACCACTTACTGCCCCTCTACTCTCCTCACCCCCACCCCCTCCCTACATCCTCATGATATTTAGCCCTGCTGTTCCACCCCTGCTTCTCCCAGCTACTTCTCGCTGGGTTCCCTCCTGCCTCAGTGGCCCCCTTCCTCATCCTCTCCAGCTCCCTCCAGAGCACCTGTACCTCCTCTCCCAGTCTCCTCAGCCTGTAACAAATGGGACAACCTCCTGGTCTCCATAGTATATTCATCCAAACAACTGCCCCAAAACCATTGCACTCCATTATCCTCTCTGTGCCTGCCGCCCTCACTCCATGGTGCCCCCCCATTCCAACCACTATTCCGATTGCCCCTCTATCCCTCAGTGCAATCCCTGCCATAATGCCCCATTTTCCTCCCTCCATAATTCACACTTAACTTAAATGTAACCTAAATTCCTTATCACAGTCTGTACAGCAATAGCTAGATACCATAGGTGTCTCTTCTAGCTTGCTTCTGACTCCTTCTTTATCCCAATGTCCCTAGCTTGCTAGCTCAGTAACTCTAGTTAACACATTTCTACATAACCTTGCCAGTTTGAACTTTAGACTTTCAACTTTAAAATATGTAGTTACCCTTCCTTAACCCTAGCTTGTCAGTTTGACTTTCAGACTTGCAACTTTAAAACATTTAATCCCTAAAATCCAAGTAGTAAAAGCTTGAGTGTCTGAACTATTCTCCACCTGACTATTAGCTTTAGAAGTTAGTTCATATGGTCAGTTTGCAGCTCCCCAAGCTCCTTCCTCACAGCCTTCAAGCCCAACACCCAGTGGGTTTTCAGTATTTAAGAAAGGCTGGTGTTGGGGGGGGGGCTTTACTCTACCAGCAACAATCCTCCTGAAAATCAGGACCAGAGTTAAAGAAAACTTTAAGCTGCTCCCAAACCAACAGCAAACTCACAAAACAAAATCAGTTACAGAGTTAAAGATTTAAGCTAATCCCAAATCAACAGCAAAACTCACCCTCCTTCCTCTCTCCACAACAAGCAGAATGCAGCAGCCACTAGTGTGCACAAACAACAGAGAAAGTGCCTAATCTGACTACATCAGCATTAACTAAGGGTAGTTAATGTTCAGCTAACTACCATTGTACATTTTGCACTGCCTGTGTGCTCCTGCCATGTTTGACGGCATGCTTACTGTTACAGTGTGTGTCCTGGATATATTATTGTACAGTGTGGCTTACAAGTGTGGCAACACTCCACCATACCCTTCAACTGTTGCTCCTGTACATGTTTGGTGGCTTACACTTTGTGGTTCAGACTACACTAAGATCACCAAACTGTGGTAGGTGCATGTCCATGTACCACTGGTCATTTACCTACCAACCACCCTGTGCCCTTACCACTGTCACCTGTGTCACATGTATCTTGCAGCATAACACTGACACATGCATACACTGTACACTATTGCCACAGTGGCCTGCAACCTCTGGACACATGTGTGCGCTGCCTCAGTGACCTCCCCATGGAGCGACAGCCCATGGCGTCACACACAGCACTGTCTATAGTACTTCAGCCATGCTACCAGCCATGTCGGGGGGCATGTCCTTAGTACACACACAGAGTCATTGCCAGGACCTGTGGTGTACATTCCATGTCCCTGATATGCCCACATGTGCCATGTTGCACTCCATGGTTGTATTGTCATGCACATACATTGTCTGCTGCCCCACAGGGTGTCATATCTGTTGCACATATGCTGGTGGTACCTTGTAGCCCACCTGCCACAGGCCTGTCCCTGTGGCATGTGTGCCACACATGCTGATAATGTTTCCATTTTCTGTTCCAGGTGATTGCCCATGGTAGCAGGTCCTGGCTGGGAATAGTGCACTGCTACCTTTGGTGAGATGGGCCCTCCACCATTTCCAGGGTGCGTGCACATGTGCACACACACACACTGTTAGGGGAGGCAATAGGGTTGCTCTGGGAGATTGCAGCACAGTTGAGGATACAACACAGTCTTGGGGCAGCCACAGCAGTAGCCAGGTGTTGGAGATGATGATACCAGCCACTAGGCCATTTATATGGACTGCCTAGGTTTTCCTGGCTATTCTTTAGCCCAGCAGTGTGCCAGTAGTTTTAGCTTCTTATGTTTAATGGGGGGGATCGTGACAGTGATTTTAGTTTCTTATATTTCATGCCAGTGTGCCAGTGATTTAAGATTTTCATTCAGTTATGTTTTATGTTGTTAATTTCTGTGCACCAGTGAAGTCTCATGTTCATACATACCTGTGTTTGTGATCCTTCATGATTCTATGTTCTTTTCTAAGGCACTGTTGAGGATTTGTGGCACTACCTGTGGTTTGCCATTTATGCTCTCCCTGTAGTGTTGTAGTGCCCTTATGCAGTGACAAGATGGGTTTGCAAAGTGCATTGTGGCAGGTTTTGCAGTTGCATTGGCAGTGTCGCTATTGCCTGCTATATTGGTATGCATTTTGAAAATGCTCTATCAGTTTGCAATCATTCCAATATACCATTGTTTAGTGACTGGCACAGATTTGGAATCGCTAACGGTGGTTTGCACATCAATTAGTGACAGTTTGGAACATCCCAGCCATGGACATTTCTCCTTCTCCTTTTACAGTAAATGTAAGTAGAGCCATTCCTCTGTCATGGCAGTTTTCTGCAGGTCAGATGTGGAAAGTTCATGCAATTCTTTCATACAAAATAAATGTGTTTTATTTAGAGTTATGTAAGCTAATTTTGTCAGTTAAAAATGTTCATTACTGAAACAATACCAAACAAATTTCTGGGTACAGAAAATGTTTTGTGGAGGCATCTTTGGATGAATTTCCACTAATTTTATCTCATGACAGAAACAAACTCCCCTCTCCCTTTGGTGGACAACTGAGACGTCTTTGCTTACATGGCATAACTGAAATTCAGACAAGATACACAAAGGGAAAAAAAACCCTCCCTGAGGTTTTCTCTGCAGTACATCCCAACAGCTCAAGAGGCACAAAAATGAGATAAGACGTGAGCTTTTCAAAATGTATCAGCCATCATTAAATTAAATTCCTCTCATAATGGAAAGGGACAATATGGCTGGCCTGTTCATGTTCCACACAGGACACTCTATTATTCCTGATAACGTTCGGTGTTACACGTTGTCTCTCTGGGTGGTGCTTTTATCAAGTATCCCCCATACGGAATGTCAATGAATTAATCAAGCGTCTCTTACATACATGTTGCGCTCATGGAAAAAAAAAAACAGATGTGTCAGCCATCATAATGGCACTATCAGTTTCTCAGTTTTTTTGGCTTGAACATGGCCTTTTGAAATACTCCCCTAATATGACATGGATAAAATACTATTAAACTGTACTTTCTATGTTAGGTAGAAAGATAAACTTTTTCCTTTTTGCCTTGTTAGAAAGCCCAAAAGGTGGAGGCTCTACTTTGAGATCAACATAACTGGCCATATGCTGCCCTGGAACTCCACAGCTACCTGGACCTCATTAGTTACACTGGGGAATTAATTGTGTTCACAATTTCCTTTGTGTAACGAGCAGTTGGGAATGATGGGAGAAGGGGTAAACATTTAGAGCTGTATCCCATTTGGATCATAAAGCACTTAACAAATTGCAAATACTTAATTTTTAATTAATCTGAACTTGCTTTAAAAATGAAAAGGATTCAAATCAGCTTTGCTCTTCTTTAAGAACATATAGAGGGAAAAAAGCTGTGCATACTTTGCTGTACAAATATTCATTTGTTTAATGATGTTGAGTTTATTCTTTAGGGGGTTTCTACAAAAGGTCATCTGAAGCTAAAATGTTGATTTCCTAAATCTGCATAAGCAATGAGGATCAATACAGCAGTCAGTAATTTATCAGGCAGTTAAGGGCAGTTTGGTTGTTAAGGGTCAAAAATGCGAGGGCACCTAATGATCAGCTCACTCTGAACTGTCAGATAAGGGACTGCTACTGAAGTCATTAATGCTATTATAAACCACCCAATGTTTCTTTAATTAAATTAACACTAAAAAGGGTGTTGTCTTAATTTAAAAATGTTTTTATCTTAATGTAAAAATGTGTTAACACAATGAACACCTAAAACCGTGTCTACACTTTCACAGCCAATAACACTGTTCTTACAAGCAATATGTGGTATTTAAACTCTGTTAATTATGAAACCTGATTTCAACCTATCCCACTGCAGCAGTTTAGCATTGTGAATGGTTAGAAAAAAACAATAAAATGGCAGTAGAATGTGTAAATCCTTTTCACCTGTGTGTAGTCCTGAATTCTGGTGTATGAGTTACATGTTTAGGAAATGCAGTTGCTGCCTTTTCTTGATCATTCTTCTTTCAAACCTTTCATCCAGAGGCTCATCCCTTTCCGCTCAATTCTCCCAAAAGACTCAAACTTCAGCAACGTCTTTTCTTTATTGTGGTTGTCCCACTGCTTTATTTACATACACCACAATGTTATTAGATTTCCTTTGCCCTTATTGCTTTTCTTTATTTGTATCAATGTACTCCATGATGCTTTAGTCCACAACATTCTTTCTCCTTGGTGATTCTTTTAAGCCATCCCCTCTGCAAATCAGGTACTGGATAGGCTTGTCTGGTTTAAATTAAATCCTGCCTTGTTGACCAGTGGGCTACTTACTATATTTCAGATCACTGCCCCTCAAATAAGGCAGCTACTATATTCCAGATCACTGCCCCTCACATAAGGCAGCATTATAAAACAAAAACCTGTATTCCTCCCTAAACTAGGCCTGTGGTGTATCTTTTCACACTCTGCTGTCTCTCTTGTCCCTTGGGTGGGTGGAAGGTTGGGTAAAAAGGTAGTTCCATCTGAAGAAAGAGACTCCCCCCTCTGTGTCAGGCCCTTTTAAGGCCCTGCTTATCATATCTACTTTCTCCCTTGCTTCTCCTCCGGACACTCCTAATCCCTCCCCTGCTTATTAATCCCCTCTCCTTCTTCCCCACATGTCCAGTAAGACATCACTTCATTCCTGGCTTCAAGAATGCCAAAGCCTGACTAGTCTCTCCCCCAGTTGTGCTTCTCATGCTCACTTGTTTCCCTTTCCTCTACCCTCCCCTCCTTTTCTGCCTCATACCTTCCCACTGCCTCTTTGATCTTCTGCACATAACGCCCCAGTGGTTAGGGACCCTCCAGATACCCAACCTGGATGAGAACTCACCCCCACCAGACAGGCCTGCCATTTAGTGGCAGACGTCATTGCACAGAGACTCATCCCTCTTTCCTCACCCCCCCCCATAGATTCAGCCCATGCAAATGTCTTTCTGTACTACATTTGGCCACAGCTTTATTTACGTACATCATAAATCTATTAGATTCCATTTGCATCTGTTATTTTTCTTTATATCAGCATCATCATCAGTGACTCTTAAATTCTCAACACTGTTCTTCCTTGGCAGTCTTTTTCAACTAGCCCCAAGTGAGCTTGCCTGATGTAAAACAGGTTGTGTCAACTGATGGGCTACCTGCCATATTCCAGGTCACTGCCCATTACTCCAGACCCTAGTGCAAACCACTTGCTTGTACACTTTTCTAAACCAAGCCACTTGACCTCCTTCCACCCTTGTTAGGGATGGCAGCCTCCCACCATAGACTTTAACCTCCATTCTGTATGTGCTGCTCCTTCTGTGTTTCCTTATACTTTCTAAATGCTATCTTTTTCTCCTTAACCTTCACTGACACTTCTTTTGAGAACCATAGTGGCTTTTTCTTTCATTTTGATTTGTTTCTTTGCTTCACAAAAAGGCTTGTTGCCTCTGTGATGGCAGTTCTGATATTTCCCCATTGTTGCTCCACCCCTCCTTTTAGCCTGTTTGCTAGTGCTTTTCTAAGGCACTCTCCCATCTTGCCAAAGCCATCCCTCCTGAAGTCCAGAACCCTCACTTTTGTTTGGCTTGACTCTATAGCTGAGTTTATCATGAACCACACTGTTTGGTGGTCATTTGTTCCCAAATGGCTACCCACTTCTAGATCTGAGATCCTCTCACTGTCCCCATTTGAGAATATGAGGTCTAAGATTGCTCCCTCATGAGTAGGTTCCAGAACTAGCTGTCTGAGGCATGCCACCTGAAGGACATAAAGAATGGCCCTGCTTTTGGATGTGGCTACAGCCAAGGTGCTCCAGTTAACATCTGACATATTAAGGTCCCCCATCAACAGTATCTCCCCTTTCTCTGCCATCCTAAGTATGTCTTCTATCACATCCTTGTCCATTCCCTCCCCCTGACATGGGGGTCTGTATACAGCTCCTGTGCGGATTGTGGTGCCATTTCCAGTCTATAAGTTGACCCACAGTGCCTCCTCTCCTCCCTGTTTACTCTTTTGTTCAGTTGCTTTTATGCCTTCCCTTACATAGAGAGCTACTCCCCTCTCTTCTGCCCTCCCTGTCTCTCCTGTAGGTTGTGTACCCTGGTATGTTAACATCCCAGTCATGGTTCTGTGTGTACCATGTTTCTGTGACTGCTAAGATATCCAGGCATCCCTATTCCATCAAGGCCACCAGTTCAGGGAGCTTGTTGCCCAGACTACGGGCATTGGTACTCATTACCCTCCATTTCTTGATGGCCTTACCCCTTTTTTCCCCATCCCTGTCCTTACTGCATTTTTCACTTTCTCCATTTACCGCTGCACTTCTCCCTATTGACATCTCTATGTTGGTGTCTACCTCACTTAGTACCCTGATTTTTTGGGGGCTAGGAATTCCCTGCTCCTTTCCAGTACCTCCCCCCTTGGCTAGTTTAAATGCTTGCCAATGAAGTATTTAAACCTATCACCTAGGATCCTGGTTCCCCTCCTGGACAGATGCAGACCATCATGCCAGTATAGGCCTGCATCCATTCAGGTGGACCCCCAGTCCCCAATGAAGCCAAATCCCTGAGCTCTGCACCAGTTTTTCAACCACTGATTGAATCCCATGGTGTGGAGCACCCTAGCCTCATCCATGCCATAGACAGGCAGCACCTCCGAGAAGGTTACCGTGTGTGCTATTTGTCTAAGGCCCCTCCCCATCTCCACAAATGCTTCTTGCACTGCTCTGATCCCTTTCTTAGCCAGGTCATTTGTCCCTAGGTGGACAATGACATTCAGCTCCCTCCCCTGTGCAGCTGCTCCTGTGATCCTAAGGATGTGCTCCCTGTCCCTCCAAGCCATGGTACTTGGCAGCCACCTTACCTCCCTCTCCCCTTCCTCCCCCAGTTCTACCTTCCTAACAATGGAGTCCCCCACCAGGAGTTGTTTCCTTCCCTTCTGGGGTCCCATGCCACCGTCCTGTGGGTCTCCTTTGTGGAGGTTCCCAGCATCCTCCTTGGTCTCCACTGTGGGTGCCTCCATAGAGGAACCACACTTTTCCAGAATGGCATAGAAATTGTGGAGAGGTACAACTGGAGGGATGCACCTCTGTTCCACCACCCTCACCCTCCCTGAGCCCAATGTGATCCAACCGCTCCTCTTTTTTGTCAACCTCTGAGGCAATGGCAGTGACCCTGATGGTCCCTGGGTGGGAGAGGAGGTCCCACAAATCCTGGCCAACTCAGTCTGAAAATGAGCAACCTCCTCCCTCAGCCCAGAGAGGTGTCTGCAGATGGGACAACACTGCATCCTCCAGAACATCTCCCGGAAGACTGATACTCCACAGCCACTGCACTGCACCACTCCCATCATGTCTTTTTTTCTGGCCCCCTAACTGTTGTTTAGAATACTTACTCTTTCCTGTGTTTGTTTATTTTCTTTTTTTTTCTTCCCCTACTTACTTACTGCCTCTGTGCCCTTTTAGCTCCTGATCTTCCTGTTCTAAGACAAGAAGTTCCTATATTTCTCAGTAGTCTCCTTACTTGCTCAGAGTCAGATATCCAGCCACTAGGGGGGACAGAGAGCTACTCTTGCCCTTCTAGGATGGTGAGTCTTTGGTGGCTCTGTGATCACTCACTTCCTGCTCCCAAACAGGAAGTTCCTGTTGTCAGTTAAATCCTGTGCCTATAAAAGTAGAACTGGTTTAGGGTGGGGGTGGAGGGAAGGGAAGGAGGGCAATATAGTCCCAGTAGAGAAGTTTTAGTTATACCAGTATCTCCTTCCTCCTGGTGTTCTGTCTGTTCTCTGGCAGAAGCTATCTAGGGCAGTGCTTAAATCTGGTTTTAACCTGGCTCCTTCTAGCTAAGCCACTCCCCCCCACTTTGCAAATCTTTCTACACTTGGTTAATTTCACAGATAACAATTCCCTTCTTTCACCTGTGACAAGCACCTAGATAAGTACACAGATAACAATTTACTTCAACTACCTCTGACAAACACACTAACTCTTTTTTTTACCCTAAATTGAAGGTCCCAGTACAATATTTCTAGTTCTTAGTCCCAGTAAAGAAGTTTTAGTTATACCAGTAGCTCCTTCCTCCTGGTGTTCTGTCTGTTCTCTGGCAGAAGCTATAGCCATAGTACAAAGTGATTTGTCCACTCCCCCTTTGTGTTAACTAGCAGTAACTGGGACCATATCATCACTCTGATCCCAAATCATTGTAGTCTTGTGCACAGCAAGTTTATACCCAGCTTTCATTTGCCCAGGTGCCTCGCCATACACCTCTCTAACCAATGAATAAATGAATGACTGTACATCTACATCTTTGCTGGCCTCCTAAAGTCTGTAACCAAAAAGAGAAATTACAGTATATTACTGCAGTACAGTTGCTCTGACATATGCCTTGTACTGATTCAAGCTCCATGTTTTGATTGCCTTTTATCTGCAGCAGCATACCTGCAGCTGCCACCTCTGAGGCTTCCTTGATGTGAAAGAAGTAGTAGGTATAATTTATTGCATCCAGACTTTTCAATGCAATGGTCTTCTTCAGCACCACCACTACATGGTACCTTGTCAGGAGCTGCTTGTTTCCATGTATTAGCACGGGGCCTGAGTTACTTGGCCTATTCTGTAAAAGAAGGATGCTGCCCTTTTACTACAAATTGTTTCAAAAAAAATATTCTATTTCTTTTTAATCACAGGTAAAGGTGGCCATTGAAAAACAAATAAAATACTATTTTGAAAGTCTGTCAGTAGAAGGACAGTGTCTTTCTTTTACAGAACAGGAACAGGTCATTGGGATGGCAGCTTTTTGGTAACTTATGCAGAACTGGCCTGTGACAGCACAGGAGGCATTCTGATACTGTGTTTGTGATTGGTTTACTTGGCCTGACCTCTAGGAAGTATTGTAGTGCCTATAGTGGACATAAGGCCTCCTCCTCTTCTTTCACTATGCACAATGCTTCCCCTTGTACTCACTGATCTGTTTTGGGCCTTCTTAAAATCCCTATTACCCTCCAAGCTCTAAGCCCTACGCTGTCTTTCCTGATCACTTTCCATGCATTCTTGTGCTTACTCTTTCCCAATATTACCTCAGTAATCTTAATAGCTCCAAAGAAAAGCAACTGGAAAGCTGCAGCAAATAGTTGGACCTCATTTTCTGTTGAGTATATAGCGGGAAAGCTTATTAGTACTTTTTTGAAAATTGCTGTCGTAATGCACCTCCTCTGATCTGTTTCCGGCCCTTGTAACAGAACTATCCTTATATAGTTCTCTTCACTACAGTGGACTGTCTCATTTTTGGTTGGCCCTATAACCTGCTTACCATGGCTATGGCAGACAAATGTGCACCTGCGTCCTATACTACTCCCTCTGATGCCAGCTGCACCATAAGCTTTACTACATGCTGTACCAGTATCAGCCAACTTACCTGACACCGAGCCCTTTCAAGGAAACTAGTGAATATCCACAAAGAGGACTCATAAGTCCTCAATGTGCTGGGTGCTCAATATGTCCAAACAGGACTCAGTCCACCTAGCTCCTACAATTAGAGCAGCACCTGTGTCTTGTTATGGTTGGTGTCTAGAGCCAACTCCCACAATCTGTTCAGCTGTAAATGAGAGACACAGGTAGGCAAAACTGAATTCTCAGAGTTCACGCAGTGCTAACAATGGACCGAAGTCAATAGTACTCGGACAAAGTGTGTGGGTCAACCTGGAGTCAGGGAAATGAGCCATTATTTGCACTGGTGTGATCTACAGACCTCTGGCACAGGTGTTAGGTAAGGTACTGTTGGAAGTCATTGTCAAAATGGCAGAAAAGAGGAGCTGCTGCTGGTGGGAGACTTCATTCTGCCAAATGTCGATATGAGCCTCAGAAATGCAGCTTTAGCAAGATGCAAGGACATCCTGGAATCTCTGCAGGAAGCATTCCTCCAGCAACTAGTCAGTGATCGCACTTGTGGTGGAGCAATACTGAACCTGGTTCTCACTAACAGGCACAGTATTGCAGACATCAAGTGGGAGGCCAGCTGGGAACCAGTGATCACCGTACAGTGTGGTCCAATATAAGGACAGCTGCAGAATTGAATCACCCATGGGTGAGGGTCTTAGGCTTCAGAAGGGTGGATTTTATAAAGAGGGGCAAATGCCTCAGGGATGACCTGGCATTGGGGGTGACCTGGGGGCTGCAGGAACAGAGGGACAAGCTAAAAGGGGGCTTAGTGAAGGCAAATAACTACTGCATCAAGCAAGTGAGCAAAAGCAAAAGGAGAAAGACACTGCTATAGTTCTTGAAAGAGGTGGCCGAAAAGGTAAAGGCTACAAGAGTTGCATTCAGAAGGTACAAAGAGACACAGAGGGAGGAGGTTATGGAGGTGTATCGGAGAAACAGAGGAAAGCAAGGAAAGCAGTAAGGAGTATAAAGGTGTAAATTTAAGATAGAATAGCCCAGGTAGTATGAAAAGGGGACAAGACATTTTTAGCTATGTAAGCAACAAAAGTAAGATCAAGAGAGGGATTGTAAGGTTAAAAAGGGAAGGGTGGGACTGTACTAAGGGGAACCAGGAAAAGGGAAACAAACACTTCTGTTCAGTGCCCAAAGAGAAAGGGAAGGGGAAGGACTGCAAAAAAGTAACAGGAGCTTTGAAGGGGGGAAGCAGACACTAGTCCTTTT
The DNA here is from genome assembly GCA_016271365.2 of Neoceratodus forsteri. Lineage (NCBI taxonomy): Eukaryota > Metazoa > Chordata > Ceratodontiformes > Ceratodontidae > Neoceratodus > Neoceratodus forsteri. The sequence continues at coordinate 641,150,941 of CM028134.1, forward strand.
TCAGAGGAGAGAGCCCTGAAGGTACTCTCTAATCTGAAAGTGGATAAAGCAATGAGCCCAGATAGGGTGCATCCAAAGGTATTAAGGGATCATTGGAAACTGGAGTGGTTCTTGGGGACTGGAGGGCAGATGTAGTCACACTTCACAAAAGTGATTGAAGGGAAGAGGCTGGCAATTATAGGCCAGGTGCCTCACATCGGTTGTGGGAAAGTGAATGGAAACACTGTTGAAGGAAAGGACTGTGGAATATCTTGAACCCAACAGATTACAAGACCTGAGGCAGCATGACTTCACAGGGGGAAGGTCATGTCAAACAAATTTCTTTGACTGGTTGACCAAGGAATTAGATCAGGGAGGACCAGTGGATGTGGCCTACCAAGATTTCTGTAAGGCTTTCAACACCATTCCACATAGGAGACTAGCTAACAAGCTGGGTATCTTAGGGTGAGTAAAAAGGTGGTAAACTGGCAAAGAAATGGATTAGAGGATAGGCGGCAGAGGATAGTAGTAAATGGAGTTTGCTCTGAGGAAGGGAGGGTGACCAGTGGGGTACCTCAGGGATTTGTGCTGGGACTGGTCCTCTTTAAAGTCTTTATAAGTAACACTGCAGAGGAGCTGTAAGTGAAGGTTTGCCTCTTCATGGATAACACCAAAATATGCAACAGGGAAGACACTTGGGAGAGGGGGTGAAAAGGATGAGCAGAGACCTGAGAAAACTCAAAGAGTGGTTAAGGGTATGGCAGCTGGGTTTCAATGTGAAAAAGTGCAAAATAATGCACTTGGGGCACAGAAACCAAGGGGTAGAGAACAAAATAGATGGAGTAGTACTAATGATTACCAAGCAGGAAAGAGACCGGGGGTAATCATATCGGATGACCTAAAGCTGGCCAGGCAGTGCAACAAGGTAGTCGGGAGGGATAGTGGGATGATGGGTGCATAGGAAGGGGTATCACCACCAGACAGAGGTGATGTTGCTGGTAAGACCCCACCTTGAGTACTGTGTCCAGTTCTAGTGACTACATCTCTGGAAGAACACAGACAGAGTGGAGGTGGTCCAGAGGAGGGCAACTAAAATGGTGCTGAGTCTGCATCAAAAGCCCCATGAAGAAAAACTAAAGGACCTCAATATGTACACCCTGGAAGGGGGGAGGGATATGATAGAGACCTTTAATACCTCATTTGAGTAAATAAGGTACAGGAGGGAAATATTTTTCAGAAAAGAAGGTGCTCAAGAACAAGGGGACATGTTATGAAGCGGGAAGGGGGTAGATTCAGGAGAGATGTGAGGATGTACTTCTTCACAGAAAGAGTGGTGGATTACTGGAACAGCCTTCCAGCAGAGGCTGTGGGGCCAAAAACAGTGGTGGGTTTCAAGAATACATGGAATGGTCACAAGGGAATTGTGGTGAAAAGGAAGGGGGGAGCATGAAAGAGCTGTCGATCAAGTAGGATCTGCGGGGAGGATATATTAAGATTTACTGAAACTCGGTTCCCCAAGTTTCAGTAACCCGATGCCAGCTGCCTGAAACACAGTTGCCCAATGGGCACATTTTTCCCATGGCGGAGTTCTTTTTTTATGTTTTGGGGGCCTGTCAGGCAACCATGTTTCGGACAGATGGTGTCTGGATGATAAAACTCGGGAAACCAAGTTTCAGTCAATCACAATACTACTCTGTGGGGAGAATGTAGGTAGGGAGAAATGGGCAGACTGGGTGGGTCAAGTGACCCTTTTCTGCTATAAGATTCTATGATTCCGTTTCTAAAGTTGGATGCCTGTTAGTCTGGCAATACATGCACAACAGAAACATATAAACATAGAAAAATGCTAGCAGAAGAAGATCATTGGCCATCCAGTCTGCTTTGTTATATCCTACCCTACCCTGTCCTGGGACCTATTTTCTCATTTGGGTTTTTGCCTTCAGGTCACCCCCTTGCCCCTTCCCCTACAGCTATCCCCCTGAGTAACTATTAAGCTGTTTACTTGTCCCAGCCCTTTTTGAAAACATCAGTAGTTTTTGCACCTACTATCTCTGCTTGCAGGCTGTTCCAGAGCTCAGCCTCTCTCTGGAAAATAAAATTTTGTCATGTCCATTCTAAATTACCCCCAACCAGGTTCCCCTCATACCCCCATGTTTTTGATTCACCATTCCTGAAAAAATCACTTTGGTTAATGTTAAACCTTTATTTCATGCAGATAAAATCAACTGCAGTATTGGTCATCTCATGTGCTGCTACAGTTGACTGTAGCTACATGACATAGAGCTTTAATATTAACCAACAAAATCTTCTTTTGTGCATGTAAGGCCAGATTAGCAGGTGCCCAGCTTTGCGTGAAGGTTGTAAATGAGACAAAATCAGCAATGGGGTATTTGCAACCTTGTGTATGTGTTGATATAAATTTAATATAAAATTCTAAGCACTGCAATACCAGCAGCCTTAGCATCCTCATTCCTGACTTCCATTTTGCTGATTGCTTGTTAATTACTTCCACTATAGCAAAGTTGTTGTTCCAGAAGAGCACATTCCATTTTTCATTCCATTTTTAATTTTTATACTTATTAGCTGTTAAGCATAAAATGTCCATTTTCATACCGTAAGTGATAAGTACACAATTAGAACATTCTTGTCCCTGCTCTGTTCCCCCTTACCCTGATTGCTGCTAATATTGGTAATATCTCAAAGAGCATAATGGGGTTGATTTTCAAAGGGCACTTAGACTGATGCAAAGTGCTTCAAACAACCACCTTGCATCAGATCCAGGTGTGCCAAATATTGTGTGCTGTAATTTGCAAAAAAAAAGCATTCTTTGTGGCATAGTCCTACAAAATGATGCAAGAAGTCCACTACCTCAAAAATATGTTGCATGTGGAGAGAATGACGCAAGCTGAGTCAAAAATGTAGGGGACGAGAATTACTCAAGCTGAGTCAAAAAGACACTGCAGGAGGTGAGAATAACTCAAGCTGTGTCAAAAAGATGATGCAGGAGTCGAGAATAACTCAAGCTGAGCTACAAAGATGAGTGATGCATAGAGTGAAGATGATTCAATCTATGTCAAAATGATAATGCATGAGGTGAGAATTTGACTCAAACTGTGTCAAAAAGACAATGCATGGGGTGAGAAATGACTCAAGCTGAGTCAAAAAGTACCGCAGATGAATGGCCAAGACAATGGCATGTTAAGCCTCCAAAATGTTCTAAATTAGTCCCACAGGGGAATATTGGCTCTACAACCAACCCACTATGGTATCTCATGATATGGCGACTCAAACTGAGTGACTCAGTAAGAGTGACTCAATGTGAGCGCCTGCAAGAAGGGAGACAGGGGAAAAACAGCATGCATCAGGACCACGACCCCTGCCCAGGAATTCTGCAGTCTCAGAGTTAGTTATAAAAAGTTAGAAGGGGGCAAGGCCCTCCACATATCATAAACTGTTGGAGGTGGGGGTTGCAGTTCTGACGGTCACGAAAATTGGTATGTGCTCTCTTTGTTTTCAGCGTTTTGTTGCCGCCAATGTGCTTCTCAAAGTTATTTTTTTGCCGATATCACACAGAACCCCCACTACATAATCTACCCTCACCTTTATGTGCTCCATCATCATTCAGATCAGCTCTGGCTGATCTAACAATGGCATGCATCTTTGGTGCAGTGTCAGCAGCTTCCACCTTTGAAAATCCAAAGAAACGGGATGGTGCGTCATTCTCGTGATGCAAGTCCTCTTGCAACATGGCACACCCTTATTTTTTTTTTTTTATGCAAGCCTGATGCAAGCCACTTTGGCACAGACAGTTCTGCTTTTGATGCAAGCTGCATTTAAAAAATTAGAATTGGCACAAGTTTAATGCATCTTGCTCCTTGCGGCATCCTTTTCTGGTACAAGCACCTGGCATCAATCCACTCCATGATGTGGCAGTGTTTCAGCGGCAGCAGAGATGTGCAGGGAAAAGTGCTTCAACTAGAGTCTGACCAGAGTGTGGAAGGCTCCATTTGGTCTGTCTCCATGTCCCTGCAATTAAACCCTTCTCTACAAATACACCCTTTTCTACAACTGGCAGCTTTCCCTGGGACAAGTGTGTGGCTGGTTCCATTGTGAGTCTTGTGCTGTTTTTGATGCTATGCTGAGGGGTTCACAGGTACTATTTTAACACTGTAATGTAATTTGCACTGAACTGCTGATTGTACATGGTCTCTTGCTAACCCTTTCTACCTAGTACTGTTGCCAAGGAACAGTACATTTGCTGTTTCTGACTGGAAACACCTTTGTGAGTTGCCCTGGCTGATTTCCCGTTGGTGGCAGCTTTGGGAGAAGGCACAGTAATTAACTTTAAATTGCACTCCACTACAGGACACAGCAGCATTTCATTAGCAGTGAAGAACTGCAGGGAAAAATGTTTCAACTAGAGTCTGACCAGAGTCAGACCAGAAAAGACCAGGACACTAGACACTGATTAACTTGTTTGAAAATATCTGGTCCAGAATGCTTAACCAAGGTATATGTATGGGGGGGTGGTGTTTATTGTCAGCGTTCTGTGGTCAGATGCTGTATTTGCACACATTAGGACACACAATAAGGGGGTAACACTTATTTCACTTGAAAGGGAAGGGGTGATAGTGTATCATTATGATCAGTATTATTGCTCTTATGTTGTGTTGAATATTAAGTTCGTGGGGTACAATGTGGGATTTTGTTTCAGAAAACTGCGAGTGCATTTTTTAACAAACATTTATTGTGGGTCACATTATATGGTATGGTTATTGTTACTATGTTCAGGAGATATTGTGAGCAACCCAGGTCCACTTACTGCTGAATTGGCTGATAGTGATTTTTTTGTAACAAATCAGAATGGACTTTGTATAATGCATTTTAATGTATATAGTTTGCCATGCAAATTTTATGAGGTAAAGATCTGGATTAAATTATATGACCCACATATTTTAGCTTTGAGTGAAACCTGGCTAACTGATAAAATTGGTAATCCTGAGATATCTATCTCGGGTTTTACAATTTATCAAAAAGATCACCCTGTGAGAAGGGGGGGGGGAGGTAATATTTTATATTAAGTCTAACTTGGTGACAGTGAAAAATATTTTTACTGAAGAAGTAACTTTGTTTGAACACTTAGCCATACAATTGGTGTTTAGTGGACACAAACAACTGACTATTTGCTGTGTCTATATCCCCCCACAAAATAAACAAAAGGGTTTACTGGAGTTTGTGGATCAACTTAATACAAAAGCTTTAGGAGAGCTACTATTAGTAGGGGATTTTAACTCTAACTGGAGTGGGCAGGAGAAAATTAAATTACACTCCATATTGGCTCCTACTAGATTACAGAAATTGATAACACTACCTACAAGATTGAATATTAAAATCCAACAGACACACAATGTTAGATTGGGTCCTATCTGATAATCTGAATCACATACTAAAGTGTGGTATCATCGCAGATTCAGTTAGTGATAATCACCCTGTCTTCTGTATTTGGAAGCGTAAAAATATAACTAAGCCTAGGCCCTTGATTCGAACTGCTAGAAACTTTTTCAGGTTTGCCATGTCCAGATTCGGGGTGTGTCTTAGAAATGTTGACTGATCTTTTTTACATAGCATTCCAGATCCTAATTGTTCTCGTGATTTTTTCATTAATGAATTTAACACAGTTTTGGATAGCTTTGTACTTTATCAAATACATAGAATAAGTGGGAAATGTTCTTCCTAGATAACCCTTAGCTTGTTACGACAACTAAGAGCTTGTGATAAACTATGGAGGAGGTACAAATTACACGGTTCTGAGAAAAATTTCCAAGAGTACCATTGTCTTAGAAATAGGTGTAAAGCTCTAACTAAAAATGCAAAGGCCACCTTTCTTAAACAAAAACAAAAGGAGGGCCTTCTTAATAACTGTGCATTTTGGAAAGCAGTAAAATGCATTATTAAACCAGATTTTGAAACTGGATTATCTATGGATAGGGAGGATGAACAAATACTGTGTCCTGAAATAATAGCAAATGTGCTAAACAAACAATTTGCAAATCTTGATATGTATAGGACTATTGGGAATGACCAGCCTTTATATGACTACACTAAGACTTCTGCTGATGGCCCAAAATGTAATATTAAACCTATTACTGTTAAGGAAGTAAAAAAAAAAAATATTATTGAAAAAGATAAAAATGGATAGTTCTGGAGGTGCGGATGGCCTAATCATTAATTTACCTAAGGATACAGCTGATGAAATAGCATACCCATGTACTATTATTTATAACTAGTCTTTTTTAACCAAAATTATCCCAGATAGTTGGAAACATTACATTGTAGTGCCTATACTATACATAAGGCAGGGTCAATTTCTCAGTTTACAAACTATAGGCCAATTTTAATTTTGGCAGCTTTGGCAAAGGTCTAGGAAAGACTAGTGTTTAATCAGTTCTCAGCTTTCATAGAACAAAATGATCTTTTATCACAGGCACAACATGGATTTAGGAAGGGGAGAGGTACTGTTACGGCCTTAGTCAAGTTCACAAGCATCATTCTGGAAGGTATGGAGAGAGGTTGTATGACCTGGGCCGCATTTGTGGACTTGACCAAGGCTTTTGATCTAGTAGATAATAATTTTTTGATCTCTTCATTAAGCTCCTTGGGGGTGGATGGATCTGCTCTCAGGTGGTTTCAAAATTACCTTACTTATAGGCTTCAAAAGGTAAAATTTTGTAGGGTCACATCTTCTTTAGCATTGGTAAAGTGTGGAGTCCCTCAGGGCTCCATACTGGGCCCATTATTGTTTTCTGTATTTTTTGAAAGAATGGGTAGGGTTCTTACTAAATCAAAATTCACATTATATGCAGATGATGCTGTTATTTATGTTCAAAACAGATCTGTCACAGAGATTAACTCAATACTAAATGAAGAGATGCATGTTGTACAACACTGGCTTGAAACCAATAAATCGGTCCTGAATAGGATCAAAACAAAGGTGATGTTATTTGGCACAAGGGCTAAAGTTCAGGATAACTATCAATGTCTTAGTATTACAACTCTTGATGGTCCTGTTTTGAGCAGGTCTCTAGTTTTTGTTATCTTGGGGTCACTTTGGACCCTGTGTTAAGTTTTGAACCACATTTTGTAAAAGTTACCTCTGTGATCCATTCTAAAATCAATATGTTATATAGGCTGTAGTGTTTTCTAACCTCTGACACAAGAATGGCTATTGCCAAACAATGTCTTGATCCTGGGGTGAACCATGCCACTTTGATTACTGATAGCACATCCTCGAGGGTATTAGCTAAAAAGGCAACTTTGTTGCAACTTATCGGCAAATTTGCCTTATCCATATCATGTACTACACATCACTGTGTGATTTTACAGCGAATGGGTTGGTTACCAGTTAATCTGTATTTTAGGTTAAGAGTACCTAGGTTTTCTTTAGGAATATAAACACTAGCATTTCCTTATGATTATTTAGTTGTTTTCAATATTATGACCTAGGATTTTTCTCTATAAATAGAGTAGATAACAGAGCCCTAAAATGCCTTTTATGAGAAGTGTAAACTGGCAGATGTTTTTTGCATATATTGGGCCAAGCATATGCAATAGCTTTCCTTTTGATTTAAGGACTCAAACCATTGTCACTACTTTTAATGAACAACTGTTTTCTTGTATTGTTGGCTTATTTAAATGTGAATGTATGATGTCTTGAACTGTTATATTGTATACTGAATATGGTGTATGTTTTGTAATCTTTGTGAGTCGCACCTGCAAATGGAACTTCTGTTCTAGTGTGTTCACTCGTTAAGCCAATAAACAAACAAATAAACAAACAAACATTCTCTGACCTTTGAAAATTGAGCCCGGTGTCCTTCCTCATTCTTGCTTTGACCATCTCCTGAAATCACCACTCAGGCATTTACTTTTTTCCCCAATATTTATTTATTTGTTTTTGTTAACCAGGTAAGCACACTAGACAACATGTGCCTATTTTCAGGTGCGACTGGGGAGGTTACAATACAAAAAAATATGGTACATAGTCAAGGTAGCATACAAGCCCACAATACAGGTGGACCAGAGAGAATTCAGTACAAGGAACATAGTACATTGACAGAGTAACATACTCACCCACATACAGGTGGGACCAGAGTACAATATATAGACATGGTACAGAGTCAGAGCTAGCAAACATGAGTACAACTACAACTCGAATACGTTAAAATGACAAGGTAACATGGAGGTAGAAGACTAACAGGTAACTAAAGGGGGAGCATGATCAGAGAACAATCCAGGTGAGTGTCAGGAAACAGGCAAGGGGAGAGTAAACAGTGCAGTAGGTCAGCAGGGTACTAGTGGGTGAGGAGAGGGGGAGGAACACAACCTAGATGACCACCACAGCAGAGTCTGGCTCGAACTGCAGGAAGAGAACTGCCCATTCCCGTTGCGTGCCCAGTGGGCAGGGCAAAAATAGTGTGGTGACTTCAAAGTGCCACATGGGAGGGAGCTAATGGGTAGGGGACGCCTGTCAGAGGAGAGTGGGAAGTGCTATAGTGGAGAGTGGCAGAGGCCGAATTCAGCTTGTACCCATCCCTAGACCTCCTGTTGCATCTGTATGCAATTGCTTGTCTGTATTGTACACCCAGTCCTCCTGCCACATGGTGCAACAATTGTATCTTGCTAAGAAACTGTCCCTGATGCCATGTTGCTTCTCATGGCCTGAGCAACCTTTTCTCAGTTGTGCTGCATCTTACCCATGCTGTTGCCCTTGCTAGGCTCCCTGTAAATGGCCTCCCAGGAGCTGTAGCCTGCAAAGTTGAGGTACCCCAATAAACACCATCTTGACCAATCTGACTCTCCACCCCCCCATGACCTCTTTCAGCAAGCACTAAACCTGTCTTCTTTCAGCTCAGGTAAGCTGGACTGTATGGCTAACACATTCATCTCTATCCACAGGAACATTAGTGTAGTGAAAATGTCCCTTAGTCTTGTCCTGGGCTAGGGGAACCCATAATGCCTTGTATAAGCTCTGGAAACCTGTGAACAGTGGGAGTATAGGCATCTATCTCTGCTCAGCCTAGCAGGCGAAAATCATCCAAGTAATGTATCACCCCCCCCAACCAGATCATGCTCTGTACCACCCAGTCCAGGAAGCTTCTGAATTTCTTGAATGTTGTGCATGATATTGCATAGCCCTTGAGTATGGTTTTCTCAAAATAGTATTGACCTGGGATTCACATGATGCAGCTTACCGCTTAGCAGCTCCAGCAACAAGATCCAGGTACCCTCGATTAAAACTTTACATTTTTGATTACATCTACCATAATTGTGGCACCTGCAAGTCTCCAATGTTTGTTGGGGAGTCAGAGAAGACTACTGTGGCTGAAATCCGGAGTCATGGAAGTGGAAATGAAGTCAGCACTGCCAAAACATATACCGCGGCCCATGCCCAAAAAAGCTAGCAAGAAAACCAAGGCCCAGGCCTCTTCCAGTGGGTGTTCTGCTACTACTATGCTGGAGCAAACTCCATTAATAGTGGAGCATTTTTTAGCTGAATTCCAGCCATTCTGGGAGGAATTAAGATCACTTACCTCAGAATTCAAATCCATGGCAGTGGCTCTTGAAGATTTAACTATGAAAACCAGGGACAACGAAGCTCAAATCATATTGCTAGAAAAGAGAATAGACCAAGTGGATCCTAAGCTGGTGGCAACAAGGCAAAATATGGCTGTGTGAAGGCAAAGGTTGAAGATCTTGAGGGTCAGAGCTGAAGAAACAATGCAGTCATCATCAGTCTTACTGAAAAGGAAGAAGTCTCTAACCCTATACTGTTTACGCAAAAGCTGATTCTCAAACTAGTGGACCCTTCTCCATATGGCCTCGACTATGTCATCAAAATAGCACATCAGGCTTTACACCCCAGGCCAGCAGTGGGTGCAGTGCCTCGACCATTAATTTTTCGATTCCTGAATTTCCTTGAATGGCAGCACTTCCTAAATAAAGTTAAGGAGCTGCAAGAGGTAAAGTGGGATGGAGCAAAACTGCGGGTTGCCCAAGATCTACCAGCCTCAGTCCACCAATGGTGAGCCTCATTCTGCCCCATTGTCACTAAACTAATTGCAGCAGGCATCAAGTTTAGGATGGGGTACCCTGCCTGATTTCAGGTGCAGCTATCAGGTGACTGGTGCAGCTTTGAAGACTCGGAAATAGCAGTGGCTGAATTAAAGAAAAACCTTTCAGAATTATTCAAAGACTGCTGAATAGCAGTGCACCAGGCTTGGTGATGTTTAAAATAGGTATGTGGCACAGTTTTCTGCAAGTCACTGTGGATTCGATTTCCATGTAGGTGGACATTTTTTGGGGGGGGAGTTTTTTCATTAGACTATACAGCTGTTTTTTTTGGGGGGACTCTCCCCCACCCAGATGTGATAAATCTCCACGCTGATGACAATTTTTGTGAAGTATGACACTTCTGAACTAACTCTATCAGCAGCGGTCGGAAGAGTGAATGAATGAGATAGAGAGTATGTCTGTAAGTTCTTCTTTCAATTGTGTTTGATATCTGTGGTGGGTGGTGAACTTTATCTGCGTTAATGGAGAAGAGAAAGTGGGGCCAATTTCTCCCATATTGGTGTGGCATCTCCTCAGCTCCTGCTGGAATATAGTAAGTAACTAATGATACAAGCAGCATATCTATGGTGACATAGTTTTTAGTAAGCTCATTTGCCCCTTGACAGGACCTGTGAGAGCTGCAATTCAAAACTATGTATCTTTGGGGAGTGGGTTCAGGGAATAACCCCGGGACTTTTTGTTTGCTCTGGAACAAGCAGAGGGAGTTTGAATGTTGACTTTGAGGCTCACCGTTATGTGAATTTTGGCTCTGCCCCATTGCCCCCTATCTCTTGTACTGGATCGATGAAGTGAGTTTAATCTACCAAAGGGAACAGCCCTATAATAGTCAAGCAGCATCCAAGAATGTGCTATCGATTAGAGTAGGATTTATTGATGGACTACTGTTAATGAGGCTGAATAAATGAATGCCTTATCAGGCTTAATCAGCAAGAAATATTACTGTTAATATATGATGCCATTTAGTTTATCCCCTCACCTACAGTTGCTACTAGTTCTATTTTTGTTTAACAGGTTGAGGGGATATTAGGAAATTTACTGTTAACTATAATAATATGGTGAGTGGGGGAGGGCCCCCTTCTACTTGAGTATGTACTTAATTACTGGTGATTTAAATCAGGGGAGGGTGCACGTCTTTAGATACAGTTTTCATTTCAGGGGTTGGCTGGGGGGAAATGGGCACTGAGTGGTGAGACTAATCATCATAGGCCATAGAGTTTATAAATTGGTAGGTGGGGGTAAGGGGTCTCGCTAGATCATGTTGCCATGTCAAATAATCTTGTGTTCATATATTAGAGAAGGGCTAGAGAATTATGGTGTTCTTTTCTGCTACAGTTATTTACTCCTGTTACTGCATTGTTTATGGGGTTTCTGTGGGATGGGGTGCATTGGGTGGTGGGTGGGAGTGAGCAGAATGGAGCTGTGGGGGATCTGGCATCAGACAAGCTATTGGAACTATGGGTTATGCCTACAATGCTTGTTGTGCCATTTGTCACTTGATACACACTGTTAAGTAATAAGGTTGGCTAGCTATCTGGATATCATTACATGGAATGTTTGAGGGGCCCATAATAAAACCAAGAGGCAGCAAATTATTAGGAATATTCAGCATCTCAAAGGAGAGATCTCCTTTTTACAAGAAATGCATTTATTAGACAGTGAGGCTAATTTGTTCCGGAGACAATATATTGGTCAGGTTTACACAGTGGGAAAAAACACACAGAGTAGGGCAGTGGCTGTATTGCTCTCACAGAAAGTCCCCATTGTATGTATACAATGCATTCAGGACCCACATGGAAGACATTTATTTCTTAGGGGGATTCTAGACAAGGTAGAAGTTTTACTGGGATGTGTTTATGGACCCAACGTGGATACCCCCTCCTTCTTTATGGAGTTGATCTCTATATTGTCTCCCTTCCTCTCTCTTCCTACCTTTTTAGGGGGAAATGGAATCTCCCGTTTACTCCAGATCTGGATAGGTAAGATAAGTGATGGGGTGGACTATCTTCAGTTCAGCGATCCCTATGGGACCTAATAGACTATCTGGGTCTCCGAGATCCCTGGCGAACGTTGCACTCTGACTCTAGGGAATATACATTCCGTTTAATGGTGCATGGAATCTCATCCCGTATTGACTAATTTATTTTAAGCCAATCACTCCTGAGGGGTGTGCTGGGTTGTGGGATGGATCCTGGTGTAATCTCAGATCACTTCTCAGTATGGTGTAGGATCATGTTCTCCCCTTTTCAACAAAAAGAAACCATATGGAAAATTAACAACCAGATGTTAAAAGAGGAATGAGTGATCACCCATGTGTCAACATGTATTGACCAATTTACCTCAGCCAATCTGGACTCAATGGCTAAACCTGATATGGAATGGGGTGCTTTGAAGTGTTATATTAGAGGGGAACTTATATGATTAGCATCCACTAGAAAGTGTAAATGAGAAAAAAAAAGGTGTTAGACCTCTTATCCCATATTAGAGATCTGGAAGCTCATATCTCATCTAACACTAGGGATGAAGCTTGGCAGGAACTTATTGAGGCTCCGGGATCAGTATAGTGAACTTCTGCATGAAAAGGCAGATCTCGCTATCTAAGAACCCGTGCAACTTATATTGATCAGGGTGAAAAAGCCTGACGGTAACAGGCCATCCGGGTTAAAAAACAGGAGGCATTGCAGATCATAAATACCATCCATTCCTCAGTAGATGGGTCCCTTAATGTCACCCTGATGGATATTGCATCATAATTTGAATGGTACTACCATGACCCTTACAGTCTATGTCTGCCTTCCCCTCTACACAGATGGTAGATGACTACCTCTCTGCCATACCACTTCCCACCTAGACTGGTGCTCAAAAAGAATTGCTGGTGGCACCGTTCACTGAGGCTGATTTTCTGAGGTCAATTTGTGTCTTGCCACTGGACAAATCCCTGGGACTGGACAGGTTTTAGCCTCATTTTTACAAAATGTTTGCTGACAAACTGGTGCCCTGATTGGATAAACTGTTCCAGTTTATCCTATACTCGGGACATCTGTATAAAAGGTTATTTGAAGCTCTAATAGTCGTGCTTCACAAACCTGGAAAGGAGGTGGAAAAATTTACAAGCTATCATCCGATTTTGCTTTTGAATTATGATATCAAACTATTAGCTAAACTTTTAGCAGATAGACTCAGCCAAGTGCTACTATCCTTAATAGGTCTGGATCAGGTCAGTTTTATGGTAGGATGCTCTTCCTCGGATCATTTATGTAAGCTGGCTCACATTTTCTCTGTGTCCAGGGACTCTGATTACTGTGCAATGCTTGTGTCCCTGGACGCAGAGAAAGCTTTTGACTGGGTTGATTGGCAATTTTTGTTCCGGTCGCTACATCATTTTAGGTTTCCCCAACAATTTGTCCAGTGGATCCGTGCCCTATATTTGAATCCTAGTGCAGGAATATATTGTAATGGTGTCTTCTCCTCCACATTTCCCTTATATTCAGGCACTAGGCAAGGCTGCCCTTTATCATAGCTGTTGTTTAACCTTTATCTAGAGCCTTTAATTATCAAACTCAAAGAGAACCCAGCAATCCAGGGCATCAGGTTGGGGACCCATGAGGCAAAACTATCAATGTATGCTGATGACATATTACAGCACCTTTCACATCGCCAGACCTCTATTCTGACTGCACTGGAGACAATCAGGCAATATAGTCTGCTCTCCAACTATAAGGTAAATTTAGACAAAACCTCAGTTTTTCCTTTAAATTGCAGAACACTTAAAAGTGATGTACTTGAATCTGTGTTAAATTGATCTTCTAAAAGTCTTAAATACTTAGGTATAAAGCTGGCCAGGAGTGATCGCCAATTACGACAACTTAACCTCCTTGCATTACTTCAGGTAGTGCAACAGGATCTGGCCTGTTGAAAAGCTCTACCTTTGTCCCTTTGGGGTCATATCAGTTTAGTGAAAATGAATATTCTCCCGTGCTTATTTTATTCACTTAACTTGTTGAATTTGTGGCTGCCCCTTACCTGGATCAGGAAGGTGCATGCTGTCATCACTGATTTTATTTGGCTGAGCAAACCTCCGAGAAGAGCATACCACAAAATGACAGCCCCCAAAGCCCAGGATTGTCTTAGACTTCTGCACTTTGGGTTATATTACTGGGAAAGCCAGACCAGTAAGAACTGGCACTGGCTTACAACGGCAGAGGATTTGAACACACTCTCATATGTGCCTATTTGGCTTACTACAGAAAAGGAGTTAATTGCTTCTACTGAAGTGTCCCCAAATGCCCTTATGCATATTAAACCAAGGGATCTGCTATACTTACCAGCCTGCACAATTCCTCGATTGAGGTTTCAGTTAATATATGCTTCTTTCAAAAGTATAAACATAACCAAGACTTCACTCAACCACTTTTGGGTAACCCTAATTTAAAAATAGGTGGGAAGCCCATATCTATCTCTTGGATTCCACATCTGGCCTTGGTAGGAGTAGGGGACCTGTTAAGGGATGGGGTATGTCTCACTTCAGAAGAGATTATGCAGTATTATAAGATAGATAGAGCCCTAATTTTTAAGGTTGTTCAACTACATCATAGGTGGATGCATAACTTAGAGACTCCCTTTGAGGATGTAGGTGCTGGAGAATTTTTGTAGCCACTTATTAAACTAGTCATATTGCCCCATGCTGTGTCTAAAATATATGCTAGCCTCTGTGAAAGAGCATATTCTTCTATAGATGGTGTCTCAGGGTATTGGGCCTCACAATTCCCACAGCTGGAGTTTGACTAGAATAAGGTATGTAAATTTTGTCACACCTATGTGACACAAGATAGACTGAGGATTATGCAATTTCAGCTTCCTAATAATATGTACCTTACTCCAGTCAAACTTTTCAAAATGGGCAGAGCTCCATCTCCCTAATGTGTGAGATGCCAACAGGCAGAAGGGTACCTCTTTCATATTTTTTGGGAGTGCTCCAAAATGACCTCCTTGTGGTCACTCATCTGACAAAAGGCTGATCCATTGTTGGGTATCGAGGGGCTTTTCACACTGGAAGTCTGCCTGGTGGGTGATTATGCAGGAGTTGCTGTCCATGAGCACATATTCTGTATGGCTATAATTGCCTTATCAGTTAAGAAATTAGTGCTGTACCATTGGCAAGATGCAGAGAATATTTCTTAAATTGAATGGTTAGAAGAGCTACTTCTCAGTCTTCACAATGAGCAGATGATCACCAGCCTGCACAACCACCTCACAAGGTTTGATTAAAACTGAGGCAAACTACATACCCTTTACTCTTTGCAATTTAATTCAAGCAATACTGTATAAATCGGCAAGACACCCTTCTCAAAGTATGTTACCATTCTGATGCCGAAGGAGTGGAAGGTTGGAGGGTGGGGGGCTGTTGTTGTGAATGTCTGTGTTTTTTGTCATTGAATGTAATCTGTTGTTGTGTATTTAATTTGAAAATCAACAAAGCTGACTTAATTAAAAAAAACAAAATAGTATTGACCCTTGAATTTAAAACTTAACAAATTCCATACCTCCGGTGAATGGTAGCAGCCTAAATTCTTATGTTGTGTCACATTTGACTAGCTATGCTCTTTGTCCCTTGCACTCACCAATTCTGTTGCATGGCCTACTGTAGAATATTGCATCACACTCTTGCCCCTGTCTGTGGAGTCATATTCTGGTTCCCCTTCTGGTTACAAAAACTGGTTTATCAGCCTGAATTCACCCCCTTTTTTGGAAACCACCCCCATGGTGAAATCTTAAGGTTTTGTATTAGGGCTGTCTGAATGGGCCCCCTTACTCCCTACCTGCAATTCCTTCTTAAGTTTTTCTTTGACTCACCACCATATTTTGTGTGATGGACTAGAGGTTCTCTGTTTCTCTGCTCAACCTAGTACCCCTGTAGTGTAACCTACTGTAAAACTCTGATCAGTCCCTCCCTGAATGCCTGCACACTGATTCTGTTTGGGTACACTTTAGCAGCCACCCCAAAATGTCAGTGTTTACTGGTGGGCATGTCCTTGGAGAAGCCTGATCCTGGTCTGCTCTCATCAGAAAATCCTCACCCATTTTTCTAACCCTGAAAAAGCTACTTATTATCTTTCTTGCAAACATGGTAGCCCATGCAATTCACGTATGCACTTACATTTGCACCCTCATCCTTGTACACATGATTTTATTACAGGAAAAACTGAATTTTGTGTGAGAGGGACCTAGTGCTCCCCTGACCAGTCCCTGCTGGTCTCCCCATTCCCTGTTATGATTTCCAATAAATAATTCACATGCCCTTGATTCCATCACACATTCCTGTGGAAAGTGATCCTCTGCCTAAATTTTTCATTGTACAGTTTTGGCCACTGAATATCTGAATAATTCCTGACATTTCTGTGATATCTCTAGAGAAATTTCCTGCCTCCCTGCAGTACCATTACAGTGCCATCAGTGAACTTCCTTTAGTAATACTGGACTCTATTGACAAATACTGGCACCTACTCCATAATGGAACATAAGAGAGTATGTGAGGATGTGCACCCATGGAGGCACACAAATTCCACAGCATTCACCAATGACTCCATGCACGGACACAGTGATGGACAACGGCATCCATAGAGGTGCATATCAAGGTATGGGAGGGACCATCAGAGGCTGACACATCTTGTAACCCTGCCATATAAAGTGAACTGAACCTCAAAACACATGAGGCTAACTGATGTGCACACATGGAAGTGTATGCAGTGTTGTGAACATAGAAATTAATGTGTGGACCACACAGAGTGGCAGCCAGGGAAGGCAGCAGCCTGGAGATGTGACCCTGGCCGCAAGTCAGGATGGTGAACGTGCACTGCCTACCATGGACCATGGTCAATGCTCTGTGAGTGGTGTTGGATGCAAGAAGGGAGGCATGCAGGTGCCATCCCTTGCCAGGTCCTACAACTTTAGCACCCAGTAGGTGGTCAAGTTGGCAACCAAGATCTGAAGCCACTACAGCAACCAGTATGGCAGTGGGTCACAGAAGGTGCCTGCACAGAACAAGGCACAGACCTGGCTTGACATAAAGACCACCATCAATGCATGGGCACCTGAATCACAGACTCTGAGTGCCATCATGCACATATTGCATGACCTACAGGCCACTAACAAATATAAGATGGTGGTGGCACACCAGTCCAGCTGCCAGACTGGTAGTGGGCTACCACCATCAAATTCCTTAACAGACCTCACACCCATTGAGGCTATCTTGGCAGAAACTCTGACACAGAAGATGCTTGACAGGGATGAGGATGGAACAGACACCATACTAGATGAGTGCCCCCCACCATCCCGGAATCCAGACTTTCTCCAATAGACAACAGTCATACAGAAAAAAGGTGTCCTCAGGATGGAATCTCACCACAGTCACCTGCCATGGACAGCACACAGTGGCAGTCCACATGAGATAAGTACCACTAATGATTATGGCCCTGAATGGTCATGCCAAATATGTAATCACACACCCATCTCCACAGGTTTACCAGAAAAAGAGGTACCACAGGAGCAGGAGCACAGCACACTGCTGAGGAGAGCTAGCAGAACCCAGCCAATGGACCAGGACACTGCCCAAAATGGCACAAGACTTCTACAACTAGACATACCCCAGCCTGAACAGAAGGCAGTGCCAATGGACACAAGCATGGCACCCAGTACCTTACAGCAGCACACATTGTGCACAGCCAGCCACAATGCAGCCATACCAGGACCACACCCACCACCACTGGGACCTGAGGGTACTTGCCAACCTGAGAGGGATAGGATATACATGTGCACCACCACAACAATGTGGGCACAACACACACAGATGGACATATGCCAGTGGATGCAGATACCGATATAGACACTACCAAGTGACAGCCACCAACATGTTGACTTGCAAAGTGCCTATGGTGGACTAGCATACTCAGCTTTTACTACCCTGAACTATGTCTGCAGGAGCTTGAGAGGTTGTGTGCCATGAGGGGGAATACTGAGCATGTGGAAAAGCTTGCTGCAGAGATGCGGGGTGTCCAGAGTGATCTGTGCAGCATAGGGGACATCCTTGAAGGGCAGGTCATGCAGCAGACCATACCTGCAAGGCAGCCCTGTGCACAGCTCTGCATACTCAAACCTCACAACCAAGGAAGAGAGTGGCACTGGTGGAGCGGGCTACAAGCTCACAACAGCTCATGGCATAGCCTGCTCAGCCTAGCACATAATGAGGAAGGACAAGGGGCCAGGCAAATCAGCTTGGCACATGCTAATCATCCCACAGCTGCAAGGAACAGTACTCCCCTGTCTCCAACACCACACCTGACACATCTGCACATCACCAGGCTCCACTAGGGAAATGAAGCACTCAGTTGACAGGTACACATAACTGTGGCACACCCCCGGGGTATCCCACCTTCCAGCCCATGTCCACACAGCACTGCCGCTCCCTTCCCCAATGGAAACTTCAATCACTGAATACTTCATGTACCAACAGATGCCTTGTGTCCCTGCTGGATGGTTCACCATCCCACTGCTATGCACCCACTGCCACTACATCTCTAAGCTCTCCACCATCACTGTCTAACTAACCCTCATGAGGTAAGTGCTCCAGTAGGAGTATGCAGCATCATACAGCCAGACTGTGTAGTATGGCACATGTGATAAACACCTGGCACACCTTCCCTGTTGCCAACATCATGGTACCACCCATTCAATCCAAGCAGCAGACATGCATCTTCAGTAGTCTGAATTCTCACTCCACCACTGCATAGGTCCTATGGTGCACCTCATTGTACATCTCCTCAACATTTGTGGGCAGTATCAGGTAGGGTGTCAGTAGCTATAGCATCAGGGAGCAGCTGTCATCACCTGTGTGGGAGAAGCAGAACACAGTTACTTACTGTATGCACAGGCATAAGAGGGCACCTGTCAAATGTCACACATGCACTCACTGTTGGAATTAAGCCAGGGCTTCCCGGGACCAAGCCCTGGTAATTAATCATGGAGCTCTGGTAGCTATGAAAAATAAATCTGTGCACTAGGGCAGGGTTTTGATCCCTCCTCCTTCACTAGGAACTTGCAGGTTAACCCCTCAGACCTAAAAAGAGCAACTTTTGAGAAGAGACTCTATGCAAGGTTATCACTGCAGTGGGAAGCAAGACATTAATGGGTTAAGGTCCTTAAAACAGTTTAAATGAATCATTACGCATTCTCCAGAGCTGGCACCAGTACCAGAGATAACACAGACACTCCTTCTGTCTGAGAACAGACTGGGGATTCATTATTTTAAAGGAGGAAGGTCACAGGTGCAGATAATTAAAAGGACATATGTTCAGTACTATCAGACTGGAATATAACATCATGCTCCTTGGTCCTGTTTCAGTTGACTCTTAGGAGGAGGGGCAGAGAATGATGATTCTTTGAGCTGGATGGGTTTGAGATTAGCTTTCAATGAGACAACAGCACTCTTAGAATCTTGCCATGAAAACTGCCACTTTTTTTCAACTCTGAAGGTAGACATCCTGAACTGTTGTTGTGTCAGAAGGATACCTTTTTTGGAGAATGACAGTATTCCTGTTTGTCCAGTGAAAGGAGACAAACATTTGCTGATCTAGTAAGTGTACTCTAGCTACCTGCCTGTGGGCACCAGAGACTATGGGAAAAGTTACAGGTGGGTCATGGAATGTCAGTAGTAGAAATGCAAAAGAATTCATTTTGATTAGAACTACTCTCCTAAGGTTCTGTTGCTTTACTTTTGATGGCCTGTGAAGGTGGGTTGCTATTTTTTTAGAACATTTATGTGATGCATTTATTGCTCTTTGGAAGTTAAAGGATAACTAGAGCAATCCAAACCAGGTACATTGAAGATACAGGTACAGCACATTAATGAACCTTGGGCAAGATTTTCAAAAACTGAATAACTGTGCACATATGCCTATACATAGCTGCATAAGGGTGGGTACCCTTGCAAAGCTGCAATTTGTCATGCACACAATGTTCAAAAAAACTGTTTTTTTGCAACCTTTCCACAGTTTAGAGCAGTTTGCACAGATTTATTTTACTTGCTGTGCACAAATGCTATATCTGGTAGTACTAAAAATAGTATTCTTTTTGCATACTATACCTAGGCAAAAACAATCAAACCAACCAATACACAAATAAAATGCTGAAAATAACATTTTTAGTTGCTTGAGGCTTTTCTCTGCATCAGCAAGTTGCACATGGGGACTTAGTCAAAGATCCACACCAGGCCCTTTGAAAATCAGACCCCCCAGCTCTAAACTGAGGGATGATCTTTTTTTCCAAGATGACAAGGTAATGTACTTGTTTTAGAAAATAGGTAGGGAGAATCTTGATGCTGATTGGCTATAAGTGTTGCTGTGTAATGTTTGTTGAACATTCCATTTGTCCCCTTTGTCCCCCGGTCCTCACCCACTTTCCTTTCAGAAACTGGCTGTCATTATGGAATGGTTGTAATTATTTACAGAAGTGTCACCATGATTATAGGAGGTATGGTGTGGCAGTTTTAAGGGAACAGCAGACAGACAAGATAAGAAAAACTGTGTTTATTGCAGATGCTTGTCATGTATGCTAGTGTTTCTTTGATGACCATGAAAATTCCCCCTCCTAACCCCACCAGTTTGATATAGAACTCCGTGCTCCTTACCAGGCAACTGACAAAATTAAGGTTGTGGTTCCACCTGAGGACTTTGTGTGTGTCTGTCTTTGTGTGTATTTTTAATTCATGTATTCCATGTCACCATTCCATCTGTGTGTGTGTGGGGGGGATTCTACTACAGAAATAATGCAGAGCTTTGAATTCTTCTATTCCATGGTGAACAATCACACAGTGTACTGAATATGAACAAAGACAGGTGACTGATAGGTGAAAAACATCTCTGGAGGGACTATTTCACATTATTTAGCAACATTTTATTATAATTTTTGTGGGTTTGAAAACTTTTAGCATCTTTGTTTTATAAAAGTTGCCTTTGAGCCCATTTTCCTTTGCAGTGTGCCTTACAACGCCCCTGACCATGGGGTAAACATAGTGTAACCAATGCCCTGTTATGCCTTATTGCTTAAGTGTGATTTTAGCTGTAGAGAGAGAATCACTGAAATGACAGTTCTGCTGCTGCACTGTTTCACTTAGCTATATATTTTAAATGCAGTAGGTATGTGCTGCTGAATAGTACCATGTTACTCAATTTGCAACTGCATTTTCTTTGTTTTATCTTGGTATAATTTATCATGTTAAAAACTGCTGACCACCACCCTCCAGACATGGCTCTCTCCTGCCCCACAACTGCACTGTGTAGTTGCCCCCCATCCACCGCTCATCAATTCACAGTACACTTCCTTCTCCATATGTATTTTGCTTTCGTACATTTGAAAATTTATTTAACTTCATACACCTTATTGTAGTGTGTGTCTCTGCACCTGGTATTAGCTTCTTCTACAGTTGTTATTGTTTTGTATTTTTTGCACCTTGTTAGATTGCACTGGCCTCCACCACCTCTCTACCCTCAAATAAATAAGTAAATATATAAGTGAATAACTAAGTGTGCATTGTAGCTTTTTTCTTTTTGGCTTAGAACCCCGTTGTTTCCCTCATCCTGATCGCACCTAGAAATGAGCTTTAGCTCTATGTGCCTTTCCCAGTTATGCCATGCTTAAATATATAGTGTTCAGAAAATGCATTAAAAGCCATGTAACACAAGGCTTTACACTGTATGCTTATTTTTACTAAGAAAACATGGACTACACAAAACTAAGGAGCAGTGTTTCGTGCAGTGTGCCTTCTATCTGACCCACTGGTGTGCATTGTGCACTGATTTGAAACAGCTGCAGATGGTCCCTGATCCAAACATTTTAGGGCCCTGGTACCTCTGGAAGTATAATTCCAACAATGCATGCACTCACTGAGCAACCAACCCACCTGACCCCCATGGGTCTCCAGCAGTGTCCGCAGCCATGATTGTTCAAATATGAAAGCATCAATGCATGGACTTTAGGCACTTTGAGACCACATTGGTGATGACACTGTTAGCATTCTAGGTCACCTGTACATTGATGCTATGGAAGCCTTTCTGGTAGTAATATTTTATTAATTTTTTTGTTAACTGGGTGGGTACACAGATCCCACACAGCTATACCAGGATACAACCTGTTCAGGATGGACAGGAAGGTTAAAAAAAGCAGGGGTAGCTATTTACATTCGAGAAGAAATAAAAGCCACAGCAGTGCAGGGATCCCCTGGGGAGACCCAGTCACTGTGGTTAGCGGGTGATGCAGGGAAAGAAACAACTATTAAAATTGGCACCATATACAGGCTCCCAAATCAAGGGGAAAAAAGGGGCAAAGACTTAATAGAAGAAATATACAAAATGACTGACAGAGGAGAAGTGATACTGGTGGGGGACTTCAACCTCCCAGATATAAACTGGAGCACACAAATGGCAGCAACAACAACAAGCAAAGACTTCTTATTGGCCCTTCAGGGAACAGGACTAGATCAGCTAGTTAAAGCCCCAACAAGGGGAGATGCCATCCTCAACCTGGTTCTCACAAACAGTGAGAGGGTAAACGAAATCAAGGTGGGATGCAACATGGGAAAAAGCGACCACCATATGGTCAGTTTCAAAGTAAGCACTACAGAGGACACCTATCACTCAAAAATCAAGGTGCTACATTTTAAGAAGGCAGACATCCAAAAAATGAGAACCAACATAAAAAATAACTTAATCGAATTAGAGGAAGAAGAGGTCAAGGTCATGTGGGGAAGACTTAAAACAGCAATCAAGACAGCCATGGACCAATGCTCCAGGAGGTTGAGCAAGACAAAAAGAAGAAGGAATTCTCTATGGTTCTCCAGAGAAGTGGCACCCATAGTAAAAGAAAAAAAGAAGGTGTACAAGATATACCAAAAAACTAAGAATGAAAAAGACTGGGTACATACAAAGAAAAAATGAGAGAAGCAAGCTAAAGGATAAGACAGGCCAAAGCCCAGACAGAGTTAAAGACTGGAGAGGGAACAAAGAAAGGTGACAAAACCTTCTTTAGGTATATCAGGGAAAAAAGGAAGGTGAAAGGGAGGATAGTGAGAATTATGACAGAGAAAGGGAGGATAGAAGAAGATGACCAGAAAAAAGTGGAAATTCTAAACAGGTAATTTTGCTCAGTATTTACAAAGGGGGATCTAGGAAATGGTGCAGCATTCACAAACTACAGCACCCAAGAACTAGGGGTTGACATTAGCTTCTTCATGGAGGCCCAAGAACTGAAGGCACTTAAAAACTGAAGGTGGACAAGGTCATGGGACCAGATTAAATACATCCCAGAATCTTAAAGGAGCTGGCAGCCCCACTGGCAAAATTATTCACCAAATCCTTGGAAAGCAGAATGGTACCTGAAGACAGGAAACGGGCAACAGTAGTCCCACTCCACAAATCAGGCAGCAGGGAAAAATCGGGGAATTACCAACCAGTACATCTCACGTCTATAGTGGGAAAAGAGACAGAGTCACTGCTCAAACAGAGGTTTATAGCATTCCTTGAAGCCAACGGGGCAGCTGGACCACAAACAGCATGGATTCACAGAGAGGAGGTCATGCCAAATGAATCTGGTTGAGTTTTTCAACTGGGTTACCAATTGTTACATGTAATTTCAGGGAATCAATATGAACGAGATCATAAACGGTGAATCAATAATAGCGACCATGATATCAGTGAGGCAAAATAACAGCGAGGCACAATACATCTAACACATTGCATTTTACCTGCAGTGGGGAGATCTCTTGTATTTATATTTTGTTAGTCTACAATAAAGAACTGGTAAGCAACAGAACACATAACACACCTGCATTTATCTCTAACAGACAGATGTTGCACATTTGTGCATACGCGGGGGGCTCCACCCTTACACATCCCATGGGGGGCTGTGCCCTCCCACCCCTCCTATCTTTTAGATTACAACACCACACAGCTCATTGATGGTGGGGGTATCAGCAACATCCAGTTGCTCCTATTTGTTAATCGCTCATATGTGACAGTCGCTCTTATGTGCCGGTCACTATTTAGTGCTGGTCACTATGTTGATTCTTTCTTATTGTTTCACTATTGTGTACTCACTGTTATGATGTGATACCATTACAAAGGTGGTGGACAATGGTAGGGTGGTTAATGTGGTCTACCTGGACTTTAGCAAAGCCTTCTACTCAGTTCCACACAGAAGGCTGGTAAAGAAGTTAGACCACGGAGATCAAGTGATGCCTGCCAGCTAGATAGATGCACAGCACCCTCGCTCCTGCCCCAACTCAAATCTTTATATTTTATTTCACCAGATTTAGTGAGGTACTCCTTATAGTATTATTTTCCTGGACTTCTGATACTACAAGGAAGCTGCTGACTGCTAAATCAAAGGTCACTTCAACTAGCAATCTTCCCAAATGGAGGCTGAAATGAAGTTGGCCCTCCCTGCACAAGCACACACGGTGCCTCAGATGCCAGATAAGAGTTCAAAGTGCTCCAAGAACCAAGGAGCCACTATGGGGAAGAGCACTCAATCTGCTAGTGCAGCTGTACCTCTCTCGGAGGACAAATTTCCAATGGAGCAGGCACCGCTTAATATGCATTCTTGGAATACTCTAAAGACCTAAAAATTATCAGAGTTGATCTGAAGGATACGAACTGGAAGCTTACAAACATCTCGGCTCACACATCATCCTTAGAAGCCTGGCAGTCCAGAGTAGACCAAGAACTTACATCGCTGTGGTACAAAATCTCCAAAATGAAGTTAAAATTGGAGGACTTGGAAGGCCGAAGTAGATGAAACAATCTAGTGATTTTCGGCCTTCCTGAGGAAGTGGAGGGTTCATCACCTATCCTGTTTGCCCAGAAGTTCCTTGCTAAAGTCACAGGCCCTCCTATACACTCTCCTACCTACACTGTAGAGACAGCCCATAGGTTGTTAAGGCCCAGACCACCACCAGGTGACCAGCCAAGACCTTTCATTCTCCAGCTGCTAAACTACTTAGACAGGCAGCACATACTAAGATTAAAGAGCTCCAAGCAATCCACTGGGAGAACTCAACACTTTGGATCATGCAGGACCTTTCGGTTGCAGTTCACCAAAAATGAGCTGCTTACCACAGCTCAGTCACTAAATTAATCTCAGTGAGTATCAAGTTCCGTATTCTTTATCCTGCTCGACTGTCAGTTATGCATCAAGGAACATGGAAAACTTTTGAAAGTGCAGAGGAAGTGGCCAAAGACCTTCCTACCCTTTTTCCTGACCTCTTCATTCCATGTTGAAGCACAGCAGATCAACACAGGAGAAAGCACTGGATGAGCTGAACAAAGGTCAGTGGTAGGGAAAATGATGGAATCACTTCTGAAAGAAAGAATTGTTGAGTACCTAGAGGCCAGCAGGGCACAGGATTCAAAGCAGCATGGATTTACAGCAGGAAGGTCATGTCAGATGAATCTAATAGATTTCTTTGACTGAGTTACCAAAGTAATAGACCAGGGAGGGGCTGTGGATATGGCCTATCTAGACTTTAGCAAGGCATTTGACACAGTCCCACACAAAAGATTAATAATCAAGTTAGCCAGCCTGGGAGTGGGTCCTAGGGTGGTAGCCTGGGTTGCAAACTGGCTGCACAACAGGACACAGAAGGTAATAGTGAGTGGAACACATTCCGAAGAAAGGGGGGTCACTAGTGGAGCACCTCAGGGCTCAGTACTGGGTCCAGTTCTTTAACATCTTTATAGGTGACATTGCAGAGGGTCTGGAGGGAAAGGTATGCTTTGCAGATGATACAAAGATCTGTAACAGAGTTGATACACAAGGGGTAGAAAGGATGAGAAGGGACTTGGCAAGGTTGGCGGAATGGTCAGACATATGGCAACTTAGATTCAATGCAAAGAAGTGCAAAGTAATGCACCTGGGAAACAAAAACCCAGGAGAAGAGTACACAATAGCAGGGGAGGTACTAACAACAACAAAAAAGGAACGGGACTTGGGGGTAGTCATATCAGATTATCTAAAGGTGGGGATCATGTGATGACAGCCTAGGAAGAGCAGCTCTCCTGTTCAGCTCCGTCTCCAACCTGCATATAACGCTACTGTAGTGGAGTAAATAAAGATTTACCGCAAGACGTTTGTGTGGGAAAGGTCCGGAGTAAACCCTGCACAGCATACAGCCCTTGGAGAATGGATGTTTATATCAAAAAACAAACGGTGAAGCATACGCCGCCCCCCTCTCCAGAAAAAGAGCAGGCCGCAAAACGCCCACGTCAGGGTCTTGCCAAATCCAGCTCGGGGCCGACTGCACTCACGGAAGAAAGATTTTTAGAAATCTTTGCCCCGTTACAATCCTCGGTGGACGAGATTCATTCCGAAATGCAGATGTTCAGAACAGCGATGGAAACACTCGAGACAAGAGTGGGGGACAACAAAATTAAAATCAAGTCCTTGGAATCTAGAATGGACAAACATGATTTAGAGAGAGAGCTGTCCTCAATAAAAGAATTACAAAAATGGAGGAGAAGCTCGAAGATCTTGAGGGCAGGAGTAGGAGAAACAATCTTGTTATCTTGGGTGTTCCTGAAAAAGAAGAGGGATCAGCCACAATTTTGTTTGTCCAAAAGCTCTTTGAAAAAATAGCGGGGCAGTCGCCAAGTGGAAGCTATGTCGTGGAAAGAGCCCACCGATCGCTCCGTCCGCCTCCTGCACCTGAAGCTCCCCCGCGCCCAATAATCTGTAAATTATTGAGCTTCACAGATAAACAACATATTTTGAATAAGGTCAAATTGTTGCAGGATGTCTCTTGGGAAGGAAGAAAGATCCGAATTATCCACGATCTTCCTTACTCAGTGCGCCTTAAGAGGCAAAGTCTACATCCTATTGTCTCTAAGCTGGTCGTGACGGGAGTGCCATTCCGAGTTCGATATCCAGCTCAGCTTCAGATCAAAGTTAAGGATCATTGGCA
The DNA here is from genome assembly GCA_016271365.2 of Neoceratodus forsteri. Taxonomy (NCBI): domain Eukaryota; kingdom Metazoa; phylum Chordata; order Ceratodontiformes; family Ceratodontidae; genus Neoceratodus; species Neoceratodus forsteri. The sequence continues at coordinate 641,178,053 of CM028134.1, forward strand.
TTAGTATGACTCGGTGGAAGCAGCGCACGAAGAGGTTAAAAAAGTTATGCCGGAGCTCTTTCAATGAGTATCTATGATGGCCGGTGTACCAGCTCAGAACTGCCCGTAATGGATCCACTTGTAAGAGGCCCAATATAAGAGGGGCGACCTCCATTATATGCCTTGGTTTAGTTGTGGCTCATTACCAAGGATGACGAGCAGTCACAAGGTGGCTGTGGACTCTTTCCTCCTTTTTTTTTCTTTTTTTTTTTTTTTTTTTTTTTTGTCTGTTTGTGGCCACTCGGAAACAGCAAGCTTCATATGGCTGTGGAGGCTCTGACTCATAGAGATGATTAATTTTCATAGCCCTTTCGTTTTCCTTTTGATTCCCAAGACGGGATAGCTGCACTTTATAAGTTTAGATCGGATTGCAGAGCTTACTTGCAATCGGCTTTCCGTTCGGAAATGCACCAGCTGGACCTCCAATTCGAGTCTCTGATGTGGTCGTATGTAGCCGGACAGCAACGCGAGTTGGCTGCTTCGGGGATGGATGAAACTATGATATGTTAATATCAATATTAAGAACGTTAACAACCATTGTGTTGACATTATATGTTGGAGAATTAGAAATAGTACATATATTGTAGGGAACCTAGCTTAAAGTTAATTCTATATTGATTGTACAGTGTTTACAGTGAATAGATAAGGTTGTTGGAATTGGTATAGAAACATACTTCAGCACTAGAGGGGGCTGTATTCCACTATACAAGAGTTGTTTTTTTCTGTTATTCATTACATGAAGACTTTTCACTAGTGAGAAATTGAACCTTTGGGAATGTTGTATTATTTCCATAATCAAGATGTACAATGGGGGGTCCCTTCCCCCCCTTTTTTTTTTGGAATGCTCCACTAGGGTTTGGATTATAGAAGCATAAGATAGGCAGGATTGGGGAAGGGGCTGGTGGATGCCTGGATTGATATGATCATCACAGGACAGAATTAGATGGTAGTGCAGTTTTTGGGACTGGGGGTAGTTTGGAGATTTGGGGAGGTAGGGGAGGGAGGGAAGGTAACAGCATTCACATGCCTTAATAGAGTAGTTGGGGATAGGTGGCTAAAGGAGTCTTATACAATGAAAGAAGGTTATGATTGGATATTATTCTTAAAGTCTGGGGATTATGGCAGGTGTTCTTAATTTGGTTAGTTGGAATGTTAAAGGTGCTAGAGACAGATGTAAGAGGCAGATTACCCTGAGGCATCTCTCAGCCCTTAAAGCAGAGGTCGTATGCCTTCAGGAAACACACCTTCCCAGAGAGGATGTTCAATTATTCCTTAAACAATGGGTAGGCCAAGCGTTATGAGCTGGCTTGTCCTCTAATAAAGGTGGGGTAGCCATAATATTTCATAGAAGGACCCCTTTTACCTGGAAAGGGAGATATGGGATACACAAGGTCGGTATGTTTTCCTAGTGGGAACTTTAGCTTCAGTGAAGGTCATTATCGGATCAGTATATGGTCCCAATATAGATTCCCCACAATTTTTTATGCATCTACTTGAGGTGCTGAATGGTTTTACATCTTATACTTTATTAATAGGGGGAGATTGGAATATCACAACACAACTATACTTAGATCGGTCTGATAATAGGCATGTAGGTTTTTCTCCGGCGCAGCGTGCACTAAGGGAGGTAATGGATAATTTAGGTTTGATTGATGTTTGGAGGCTCATGAACGGAGATACGAGGCAATATACATTTTTTTCTAATCCACATAAAACATACTCAAGAATTGATTATTTTGTAACTAGTATGAGTATTCTACCATCGATTCTAGAGGTTGGGATTGAAGCCAGAGTCATCTCGGATCACTCCCCAGTGTATGTTAAATGGTTACTAGCAAATGGGGTAATTAGAGATTTTAGATGGAGGTTCAACAACCAGCTGCTGCAGACGACATTCATTCAGGAACAGATAAAGAAGTTTATTATACAGTTTATGGAGAGTAATGTAGACTCAGTTCCGAATATTGATATCGTGTGGGCAGCGTTGAAATGTGGGCTTAGGGGTGAGTGTATTCGGATATCCGCAAATAGGGTTAGAAAATCCAAGATACACTTAGAAGAAATCACAAGGGCAATCAGAGTGGCGGAAAATAGCATTACAATGCACTCGGATGAATTTGAGTGGACCAAGAAACATCAATTACAGGCCCAGTATGCAGCAGTGATGATGCAGAAAGCAGAATTGGCACTTCATAGGACGAAGATTAAGTATTTAGAGTCGGGGGAGAGGGCAGGTAAATTACTTGCACTTAGATTGCAGCAGTTAAATTCTAACCGAGCTGTTGCAGCAATAAGGAAAGAAGATGGTGATAGTGTGGTAAAGGACCCGAGGGAGATAGTAGCCACTTTCAGAGATTACTTTCAACGAATCTACTCAATTGATGCTAATAATAAACCCACCTTCTCAGAAATCAATGAATTTTTAAGCTCAGCTCCTCTAACTAAGGTATCATATGCTGAGGTAAGACACTTGGGGGCCCCAATTCAAGAAGCCGAAGTGAGGGTTGCGATCTCACAGTTAGCGGGAGATAAATCCCCTGGGCCGGATGGGCTGACTACTAATTTTTTTAAAGTTTATGTGGACATAATTTGCCCAATAATAACTAAAGTTTACAATTTTTGGTTCACCGAAGGGATGTCAGACTCGACTTTCCTGGAGGCCCTTATTACCCTTATCCTCAAACCAGACCGTGACCCTATATTGATGGGCAGTTATCGCCCAATTTCATTGTTAAATGTCGATGTCAAAATATTGGCTAAAATATTAGCAAATAGATTGAGCCCTCTCATGGGTACTATGGTCAGTGCAGAACAGGTGGGTTTCATGAGTGGAAGACTGTCTAGTGATCATCTACATAAGGTCCAACACTTGATTATTCATGCCCAAGGAGCACAGTTTCCAGCAGCTTTACTGGCGTTGGATGCCGAAAAGGCATTCGACCGAGTATCTTGGGACTTTCTTTTTGCAGAGCTAGATAATCTTGGACTGCCTAAAGAGTTCCTAACGTGGGTCTGGATTCTATATAATGCTCCTACAGCCCGTGTGTGGTGCAATGGTATCCTATCATCTCCCTTTTCACTAAATTGTGGTACTAGACAGGGATGCCCACTATCACCGCTTTTGTTTAACTTGTATCTTGAACCTCTGATTCGAGGTTACAGACATCACAGGTGATAAAAGGAATTGAGTTGGGGAGTAGATACCTTGTCTCAGCATATGCTGATGATCTTTTGATGCACTTAGAAGATCCAGATACAAGTATACCAGAGATATTTAGAGAGATAGCTGGATTCTCTAGAGTCTCTAATTATAAAATCAACCCTTCCAAAACGAAACTCTTCCCATTGAATAATAGATGTTATCCCAATATTGCAAGGGAATATGGCTTGGCCTGGGAATCTAAAAAGTTGACGTATCTGGGTGTTAAAATTACAAGGGGAATAGGTTCAATGATTAAAGAAAACTGTGACAATCTCCTTAAGACTATCAAACAAGATCTAAATAGATGGAATTTTTTGCCTCTGTCGCTATGGGCCAAGATAGAAACTGTCAAAATGAATATATTACCGAGGGTTATTTACCCTTTGAACATGTTAGGGTGTTATTTACCTAAAGTTTGGTTTGTTAATTTAAGAAAGATGATTAGCTTAATACTTATGGAAAGGGAAAACCGCAAGGAAAACATATCAGAAACTCACGGGTCCAAGAGAAAAAGGGTACTTTCCTACCGTCTTTTCATAAGTACTATCTGGCCTTACATATAAGCAAGGTATCACATTGGTTTAAACCAAGCACACCCATGCCTATGCCTCTATACACCGCTTTGGCTTTTTATTGAAAGGGACCTAACTAGAATGCACAAGTTAGTGTTAAATACGGTATATATATTGCTTTCAAACTCCTCCCGGAAAGTTAAAATATACTCCTATTGGATGGTCCCTAAAGGCCTTACAACAGACACAAAAACTCCTACGGGTTAACTGGCAGTGTTCATTAGAACAAATATTGACACAGAACCCTCATTTCTTAATCCAACAGGCACCAATCTTGTTAAGATTCTGGAAAATTTTAGAAGGCCTCAAACTAGGAGACTTGGCTCCTCAGGGCAAGTTACTATCATATGAACAGGCTGGGGCCGAGTTCCCAGAAATAAAGGTCCAATATTTTAAATTCCGACAAGTCTCTGAATCGATCAGAACCCACTTGAATAAAAAAAATATAATGGAGACAGACAATAGAATTGAGTTAATAGATCTGATTAAGATAGCCGACCAACCGCATTCTATCTCTCGGGTTTATAATGCATTGCAACAGCTTGATGACAACCTCCCAATGGGAGTTAGTATTATTGGATATGTAGGTTAGGTATAACGGAGAATAGGGACACATGGAGGAATATATAGCTAGGCACATATAGAAATATTAGACAAGATCGATATAGACTACAGCAGTATCATATTATATACAATATGTACTATACCCTATGAAACTATATAGAATGGGTAAATCAAGGCAGTCTGCATGTGTTAGATGCGGAGGAAGGTAGCACATATATCATATAATGTGGAATGTACTAAATTCGCCTTTGGAAGGCCATTCGTGTTTCCTATCACAAGCATTATGTTTAGATGGTCTCTTTTCACCTGAAATTTGCTTATTGAATAACTTCCATAATGGTATGTCCAGGCAACAGAAAAGTATATTGCCTTAATATCAGCGACTGCAAAGGCTGTTATTTTGAGGCACTGGATAGATACTTTGGCTCCGTCTTGGGTGAATGGTACAAAGAAATTACATTAGCATTACAGGTGGAGTCCCATATTGCCAAAATGAATAACAGGACTGAGGGTTATTACTCACAGTGGGGTTCCTGGATGCAGTCCTGACAGCATGGAGCCCTGGAAGTCACCCATAAGATCCCCTTGATGAGAAGTCCGTACGGGTTCTCTTCCTTTTTTCACTGGCGTGTGAATGTTGTTATATTTTATTTAATTTAATGGGTGAAGGGTGGGGGTTTGTGCTGCTGGGTTTATTGTTTTTTGTTTTGTTTTTTTTTTCTTTTCTTTTTCATATATTTTCCTCTTGTTTTTCATTCATGTAGGCATGTAAGTACTGTTAGTATGGGCTGATAATTATTATGTATAAGGTACTCACGGTTATTTTGTAAAATCCTTGACAGCCTTATGTGTTATTTATGACACCTGTAATGAACATGCCAATAAAATAAAATAAAATAAAGTGAATTAAAAACCAAAAAAAAAAAAAAAAAAGATTATCTAAAGGTTGGTAAGCAATGTGAGAAGTCAGTAAGGAGAGCCAGGGGATACTGGGATGCATAGGAAGGGGCATCACAAGTAGAAAAAGGGAAGTGGTTATCCCTCTGTACAGACAGTTGGTGAGACCCCATCTGGAGTACTGTGTGCAGTTTTGGAGACCTCATCTACGCAAGGACATAGACAGGATGCAAGCAGTCCAGAGGAGGGCAACTAAAATGGTGCAGGGTCTGCATCAGAAATCATATGAAGAGAAACTGAGAGAGCTTAATATGTATACCCTTGATGAAAGGAGGGACGGGAGACATGATAGAAATGTTCAAGTACCTCAAGGGAATCAACAAAGTCCAGGAGGGTAGCATCTTTCAGAAAAAGAGATGTGTAAGAACAAGCGGGCACAATTTAAAGATAGAGGGGGGGACGGCTCAGGGGTAATGTGAGGACATTTTTTTTCATGGAGAGAGTGGTGGATGCGTGGAACTGCCTTTCTGGGGAGATTATTGGGGCTAAAACAGTGGGGGAATTCAAATATGCATGGGACAGACACAAGGCAATTGTAGTGGGGGGTGGCAGGAAATAGGCTGTTGGTTAACTAGAATCTGTAGCTTATCCAGTAGGTAGGGAAATGGGCAGACTGGGTGGGCCAAGTGGTCCTTATCTGCTGTCAAAGTCTATGTTTCTATGTTTCATTTGTCCATACTAAATAATACTTTACCTGGGTAAGCTACCATTGGTGTTATAGAATGAACTCAGACTCCTTCAAATGCAGTAGACAGGCTACAACGATACTGCAGGGGTTCTCTCTCCACTTGTTCCTTATATTTTTTAGTTCAAAAAAGTTGTTTTAGCCTCCAGATGCACACCTCCACTATGCGATCATGTGCATAGTTGCACCCGTTCGTATGTGAGAGCTGAGTTCATCTTTGCTAGGATGCGCACACTGGCCAATCCCTGTGAGGAGGTCATCTGGTTTGGATCTCCATAATTTCATGTTTGGAGAACTAACTTGGTCTGTCAAGGCCTTTCTGCATCTTGGTAGATGAAGAGTCTGACATTTACAGATGTCGCAAAGCAGACACTTAATTTACAAGCACTCCTTGGGGTATTTGATACGGGTCAGCTATATGACCTGCAGCAGGAAGCTGGTTTAATTTATTATTTCTTTATGCTACAAATTAACCTCACAGTCACTATATGAAGCAATATAGACCTAGGTTGATTATGTTTGTTCTGTATTTGATCTCCCTTGTTCTGGTCAAGATATAAATCAGGCATGCTCTGGCCTGACACCTATCTCACTGCTGACCGCAGCAGCATCGGGGAAGCTCCTCGCTCCCTCCTGGAGCTGAATTTTCAATTGGACACCTTTCCAAAGCCCTGAGGCCGCAACCCCCACCCAGCTCACTGCCGACCACGGCAGCATCGTGGAAGCTCCTTGCTACCTCCTGGAGTTGAATTTTCAATTGGACGCCTTTCCAAAGCCCTGAGGTAAAGGATTACCTCTCTTCTCCTGGAACTCTGGTGTGGGTGCTACCTGATTGACCTTAAAGTCTTTTTTTTGTCCCCACGTGTGTGCTGATAGTTTTATTTCTTCTGCTCATACCTGCACGTAGTTTGCCTATCTGCACTCTGTAGCGAGGGTACTTTAAGAGCCCGACTAGTGCCGTGGGGGTTTGAGTGCAACCATGGGGACTGTTGTTATCTCTGCCTAGTTCTGCCTGCCTTAGAATTGCTCAGAATTTGTTGCTTGATTTTAGTGTGTAACTTACCTGTCCTCCCCAGTCGCCTTGTTGGGATAATCACGCATGCGCAGTCGGCAGAGTCAGGACATTGCCTGCACATGCACAGTTCAGTGCTGACTGTAATACCTTCCTGCTGCGTACTAATGCTCTGTCTTTGTCTCTGATCCTTTTAGGCCGCAGCCCCCCCCCCAACTCACTGCCGACCTCGGCAGCATCGTGGAAGCTCCTCGCTCCATCCTGGAGCTGAATTTTCAATCGGACGCCTTTCCAAAGCCCTGAGGTAAAGGATTACCTCTCCTCTCCTGGAACTCTGGTGTGGGGTGCTAGTCTGACAACGTTGCGCGTAGTCTGCCCCGCCTGCCCTACCCACCCACGGCCCTCAGTTTATTGGCCCACCCCCATTACATCACTTCACTTCCTGTTTGCCGGAATACTAAGTCCCCACTTTCCCATTTGCAGGTTATACCTGCTAGCCACTAGGGGCCACTGTGTTCCCCTCTCTAAATACTTTCCTTGTCCTGTTTGCTCCCTGCTCTATCCCTGTGGCTCCTCTACCCACCTACCCCTCTCTCTCCCCTTCTATCCTACTACCCTATCTCTCTTATCTCTAGGCCTCTTCTATCCCCTCCCACTGTCTCCCTCCCTGCCCTGTAGGTCCTGGGGTCCCATTTTTACCTTTCCTCACAATAGCCTATTTATATCATTGGCCACTAGGAGTCGCTACTTAGCACCCTAGTTTCATGCCCGCACACTTCTGGTGGTCTGCATCTGGACCGTGGATCACATTCACCATCCTGGACCATTTCCTATCACCCCAGGTGAGTCTTGATCCTGGTACCCTGTGCACTAGAGGTGGGGGCTCTTCCACTGTACCAAAGTGGCGCCTACGCTTTTGGGTAGGCCTTTCACCCTCTTCTACCTGTTTCTTTACTGCTGTCTGCAGACCCACCTTAAGATGCCTGTCCACCTCCTCTTGTTGTGCCTCTCCCTCCTCCTCCTCACATGGCCTCCATCCAACCCAGGTGTCTCCATGGCCCCACAGGTCCCCCATTCAGGGGCCCCTGAGTTGCCTCCCTCCTTCTCTACTATCTTCTTACACCTTAACCTATCGTACCCTCCCCCCAGTCACCACCTAGCTTCCCCCCCTTGCTCCTATGGGCAACTTATTGTACTAGCCTGCCCATCCTGTACCTCTCTGCCCACTCCTTGTGTCCTTAAGCTCCCCTGCTCAAGCTATACTGCTCGACGCAAACATGCCTTCCCTGGCCCCCTGTCCAGGGCTGTACTTATCCTCCTACTCCTGTCAGGGAATATTCATCCCAACCCTGGACCGACCCACAATAATTCCTCGACAAGATCCCCTGGGCTTCTTATTGCGTCTATGAATATCTGCAGTCTCCTGAAGAAATTTGACTTGCTCCAATGTTGGGTCACTGTCCACAAACCCAACATCATCTCCCTAGTTGAAACCTGGCTATCTGACTCGACCCCCAACTCCCTTGTCTCACTCCCTGGCTACTCGCTTTATTGAGAGGACCGTGTAGGTAGACGGGGTGGGAGCTGTGCTATTTATATCAAAGACTCCCTTCCTGGACAAGCCCTCCCAGCCCCTGTCCTTAACCTCGGGGCTCAGGCCCTAACCCTAAAACTTACCCCTGATCCCTCTAGAGGCCCCCTCTTTCTAGCCTCCGCCTATATTCCCCCAAAAAATCAAGCCCAGGCCCTGGTCCCACTAATAGAGTATCTCACCTCTCTACCACACTCCTCTGAGCATATCCTTATGGGTGATCTAAATATCAACTGGCTTAGCCCCTCATCCTCCTCTACCTGTGACTCCTTTACTTCTATTGACCTAACTCAACTTGTTACCCAACCTACATGAGTGAACCCCAGATTGGGGTTGAGCACTCTTCTTGATGTGGTCCTCACTAACCGACCTAGCCAAATTTGCAATCTACAAGTCCTCCCTGATGGAATCAGTGACCACTCCCCTATTCTTTTCCATTGGATAACATCCCTACCCAAACCCACTGCACAGCCCACCCTATGGCGGCGGTTATGACCAGGGGGGCTGAGAGGCCTGAAGCAATTTCTAGCCCAAGTTGACTGGTCTCCCATTGAGACCACCTCCAACCTCGATACGGCCCTGGCCTTCTTCACCTTAATGTTTAACAAAGCCTGTGATATCTTCGCACCCCTAACCAAACTTCGTTCCAAAGTACGGCATGCTCCCTGGGTTACTCCTTCCCTGCTCCAACTTCTTAGGCACAGGGATAACCTGTGGCACCTAGCCACAGAAACTGGCCATCCTGCAGACAGGCAGGCATATGCAGCTGCCCGTAACAAATGTACCTGGGCCATACGCAAGGCTAAGGCCGACCACTATCGGGCTTCACTTACCTCGTCCTGGGGGAATTCCAGAACCTTCTGGGATAACATAAAACAACTAAATGGAGGTACACACCCTCCTCTGCCATCCCAAATCAACACTGAGGGCTCTATCTCTACCAATCCTACCCTCATTGCCAACCATCTTAATAAATCCTTTACTGACCTTAGCCCTGTACTCCCTAGCAACTTCTTTGACCCCCCACGCTCCTGACCCTGTTCTCCCACACCCATGTTTCCACTTTCACCGAGTCACTGTCAATGAAGTCAGACCGTATCTGACCAAGACCTTAAGGAGCAATACCACTGGCAGCGACTCCTTGGACCCCAGACTCCTTTGCCAGGTACTGGACCTGGTTATCACCCCAATCACCAGCCTCTTCAATAAATCACTCTGTCTAGGGCAATTTCCATCTGCCTGGAAAATCATCACTGTCGAGGTCACGTGATGAACCGGCTCGGGTAGGACGCATCTCTCACTCCTCCGGGTCCCAAACGCTTATTTTCGGTCAGTTTTCCCGATTTTTGGTGGCGTTTTGAGCTCTATCGGGTTTTAGAGGCTAGCTAGCAACACCGAATGATCTGAGGAGTGCTGTTATTGTCGGTCGGTGAGTCGGCGAGGAAACTCTTTATTAGTGCGCAATAACTTCTGGAGGTAGGCCGACCCCGAGCTCGAGTGTTGTATGGAGACCGACGCATCAGCTCCTCTCACGGGGCGTGCCCCAGCATCTAAAAGGCTAAAGCCCCACTCACCAACTGAATTAGAGCAAGCTGAAGTGCTCCCAGTGGAAGGAGGGTCGGGAGCTTCTACTGAGGACATTAGAGAGATTAAGTCTTTGTTACAAGGATTGGTAGCCGACTTTGCTGAAGTTAAACCGGCACTGCAATCCCTGGCAAAGGATGAATGATGCGGAGGCCAGGCTAGCTTCCCAGGAAAGAAAAGTGACCACCTTGGACCAGAATTGGTGTTGATTAGAAAAAGTGAAAAAATTAGAGGAAGGCTCGAGGGATCAGGAGGCGAGAAAGCGAAACAACTATATATTGGCGGGGCTCCCGAGAAAATGGAAGGCCCAGACTGTGTCTCTTTTATACAAGAGCTGCTTCAAAGCTGTTTGGCCCTTAGCCATTTGGGGAAAGGTTAATTTAGAGAGGGCACATCGGGCATTGAGAGAGGCCCCGCCACCAGGTGCTAGGCCGAGAGTTATAATCATGAGCTTCTTAAATTATAAAGAAAAGACATATGTCCTACAGATGTCCAAGCAAAAAGCCACTGCAGTGGAATGGGGCCTCAATTTGGTTTTTCAAGATCTGGTTCCTGGAGTCAGAGAAAAGCAAAAGAGTATAGTGACATCAGAAGAAGCTTTATCTGGCTGGTATTAAATTTGGCTTATTTATCCGGCTACACTCATGGTGAGGCTGTCCTCGGGGAAAAGAAATATCTAACTGCAAAGGATGCTTGGGATGGACTTTGTGTGATCTTCCGGATCTCTTCAAAGGACTAACTTGAATTTACCCTCTGTGAGAGGGCAATACTTGTCGGAGCCGTGTGGCGTAACTCTGGGACATTAACATCGGCAGCTATACTAAGCTGGACTGTGCTAGAAAGGGGCAATTACATAAAACCGGGGTGTGATGGTTAAGAGCCCTGTGGCAGGGGAGGGGGGAGGTGGAGGGTGGGGAGGGAGGTTGATATGGGGACCCAGGGCTGCCTCAGGGTAACATGAAAATATAAGAGAGAGTCAGGGTAAGTAAAGGGCCTAGTAAATATAAAGGTGGGGATAACTTGATTTACTGGGGTTAACGATGTTAAAGTAATTGAGGCAGGGAAATTACAGGAGGGACTTGAGGTGGTGTACCTTAGTTGGAGCGGTCTGTGAGGAGGGTTTGTTTAATCAATCTGGATTGATTTTAGACTTATTGTTCATGGGAGGTTAGTTTTAAAGTGTTAGTTTCCTTTCCTTAAGATTAAGGGGCGATTTTGGGATTTTATCTCTCAATTGATGCTGTTTTACCTCTTGGGGTTCCTTTGGGAGCTCGGGGCCATATTTGGGCTTAGTAAATTAATTGGGATTTGGGGGAGGGAAAGTGGTTCATTCCGACTCATTGATTTATGGTTGGACGGTCTCAGGACCGGGGGAGGGTGGGGGAGAGAGAGTCATAATCTGGGAGAGTATAGGAGTGGATTGTGGATAGACTGCACTCAGGCTTTGATCTCTAGGAGAGTAATAATGATGGCAGTATATAATCTTATTTCTTGAATGTCAAGGTTTGAGAGGCCGTCATAAAAGATTGACAATCCTATGAGGTACTTGGAGCAGCAACGAGTCCATATTACAGCTCTACAGGAAACACATCTATTATCGGAGGAGGTGGAGTTTCTAAGAAGGCGCTGGGTTGGCCAGGCTTATGGGTGGGCCTAGAGAGAGCATCGGAAGGGGTTGCAATCTTAATAAATAGGTCATGTCCCCTTGAGGTCAATCAAGTGGTAACCAGGCAGAATGGTAGGGGGGTTTTTGTGAAGGGCAATATACACAGACAAGCAGTTGTGGTGGCGTCTATCTATGGGCCAACTCCTCCAGACCCTGAATTTTTTGCTTCGTTAGAGGTAGATATAGTAGGGTTCCCATCACTTTCTTTGATTCTAGCAGGTGATTGGAATTTGTACTATGACAATAAAAAAGATAAGATGCCTCCTGGTAGGGGTTCTAGAACTAGAGCCCAAGCTGCATTGGCCAGGTTCATGGAAGTGGCAGGATTGAGTGATCCTGCGATTTTGTCTCGTGATGGGGCTCCTAAGATGACATTTTATTCAGCACCACAAGGTTCTACAAGGATAGATTTTTTTTGGTGAATAGGGAGACATTAGTGGGATTAGAGCCTTCTTGACTGAGGGTAGAGTCCTCTCTGATCATTCTTTGATTCGGATCCAGTGGGAACCAAGAATGCTGCCCACAAGGCCTTTTAGATGGAGGCTTCAAGACTGGCTTTTAACGTCAGAGGGGAGAAGGGAAGAACTCGAAGTGGATTTGCAGGAAATTATAGGGGTACAAATACCCACGTTGTCAAATAAAAAATTAGCTTGGCCTACATGCAAATTTCTTTACTCTATGGCTGCTAAAAGGCTAGCCGACAAAGTGAGAGTGATTAGAAAGCGAAAAAGGAATTTTGGAGGCTGCTATTTGTTCTCTATCACAACAAGAAGGGCTTAGAGGAAATAGATAGGGAGCTTAAAAGTTTAAGAAGATCTCTCAGAGATATTATATGGTAAGATTGAATTTTGGTTCAAATAAGATTAAGGCTAAATATCTCCTTCAGGGGATGTCCTGGGTGACTCTTAGCTGCAAGGATTAAAGAGTGGAAGTGACCAGGACCATTAGCTCGATTACATGAGGGAGGATAAAACGGATCCTCAGGAAATAGCTGAGGCATTCGCCTCTTTTTTTGAGGAAATATATCAGGGAACCTCCTCAGGGGGGGAGGGGGAGATAAGGGAGTATTTGGATCGTATCCAGCTTCCGACTTTGGACCCCATTCTGGCTAAAAAATTGGAGGCTCCAATAACCTCCTCTGAGATTACAGAAGTGGTCAGGTCTCTCCCAATGGGGAAATCTCCGGGGCCTGATGGGCTAACGGCGAAATTTTATCAAACCCATATTCAATCTATTCTCCCAATGTTGAAGGAATTTTTTCACATTATTATGCAGGATGGAATTGACCATCTTCCCATATACCAGGCATATGTTACACTAATTCCTAAACCTGAGAAACCGAGAGACGATATGGGAAGTTATAGGCCTATATCCTTGATAAATCAGGATATTAAAATACTTACAAAGATACTGGCTAATAGGATACTAAGTGTAGCTCCTAAGATAATTAGTCTGGATCAGGTTGGCTTTATGCCGGGACGGGGGGAGCACTAGATGCACTGAGGAAGCTACACCATATTATAAATTTTGCTTCAGATTCTGGGATTCCTTTGGCCCTGATCTCTTTAGACACTGAAAAAGTGTTTGACCGAGTTTCTCATTCTTTTTTGTTCAGTACTATGGAGAAAATGGGGTTCCCGGAAGGTTTGATCGGGGGCATTAAGAATCTATATGCTATGCCTACGGCTAGGATTCTTTGTAATGGCTATCTCTCTAGAGAATTCCGGTTAAAAAAATGGTACCTGGCAAGGTTGCCCTTTGTCACCGATTTTGTTTAATATTTATCTGGAGTCCCTATTGAGGTGGATCAATAGGGAGGTCAGGGTCAAGGGAATCGGGATTGGCAATACTGAGCTAAAGTTATCGGTTTTTGCAGATGATATTCTGCTCCATCTTCAAGACCCAGTATCATCTTTTGGGGTTGTTAGGGAGCTTATAGATCAATATTCTAGAGTGTCTAATTACAAATTAAATCTAACTAAAACACAAATCTTGCCCTGACTCCATATGTATTTAGGGAGATTTTGCCTCATAGAGTCCAAGAATAAGGATAAATTAAAGTATTTAGGCATTTGGATTACTGCAGATTGGACAGAAGGAGCAGATGTTAATTTGGGGAATTACTCTGAGATAGCAGGGGACATCTTAAGATGGAGTAGGCTACCCCTGAATTTGTAGCAACGACTAGGCATTATCAAGATGAATATTCTACCGAGGTTGCTGTATCCGATCTACTTGGCTCCTATGCTATCCAGTAAAATGGTTTAAGGTTATCAGGAAAATGGTGCTGAGTTTCTTATGGGGTAATAAACCCACTAGGATTAAATATAGAGTGCTATGTAGGCCTTTGATGAGGTGTGGATTAAATTGCCTGACCTCCAGGCTTATTATGTAGCTGGCCAGCTGGGATTGATGGTACAATGGGCAAGGGATAGGAGGAGGAGAATACTGTCCTGCCTGGTTACAGTGGGAAAGGAAGGGGCTAAAGGATATAAATTATTCGCCTGAATCACTAATTTATGCCAGACTTACGTGCAAGGTAAAGTTAAGGAAGGGAATCCTATTAGAAAGTCTTTGGATGCTTGGTGGGGTTCCCTTACTCGAAGCAAAGAGACTTTCAGATAAATTAGCGGGATCAACCCATATTTGAGAATCCTAATTTGACTATCGGAGGACAGGTGCTGGGCCAGAGGTGGGTTAGTTACTTGGAGGGTTGGCTCTGAGGATATGCAGCAGGATGGGAGAGTTTGGTTGCCACCACAATGTGAGGATTTGCCCTTTTTCCAAAGGCTACAGCTTAAACAATTGATGGTGGGAGTTCGAGGGGGAAAGGGGGATTTTATGTATAGCTTTCTCAATTGGGATCACTTACAAGGGGTGGTTAATAGATCTGGTTTACTTTTGAAGGTATACAAGATACTCTTGAACTCCCATAGGGATAATGCTTTAATCTCTATTTCTTATTGGGATAAAGCATTGACTTTTGAGTTTAATTGGAGTTCTATCTGGAAGCCACTAAGTACCTGGTTATCCCTAAATATAGGGTTATGCAGATTTGGGTTACCCATAATATTTCTATACACCTGTTAAACTAGCGTGAGGGTCCAGTCGACTGATCTCTGTTTTAGGTGTGAAAAGTACCGGGATTTGTTACATATCTTATGGAACTGTGAAAAAATTCAGTTGTTATGGGATGAGATCAGACAGGAGATTGACCCCTCCCTGGGATACAAGGAATATATTACGCCAGAGATCTGTGTGCTAGGGGATTTTTCCCTCATAGAGGGAGTTTCCCCAAGGTATCACCTAGCGTTAATGGGATCGGTAGTTAAAGCGTTTATTTTAAGTCACTGGAAGGATGGCCAGACATACTTATATGAGCAATGGGTGAAAGATCTTTTGAGGTCGCTGGATAGGATTAAAAATTATCTTTTGTCCAAGGGTAGACGTGAGGTCTAGTTAAAGAGGTGGGCCAGTTTGGAAGCAGCTTATTTATAGTTTGATTGAAACCTCCGAATGATGATTTATACATGCAAGGGGAGCTCTCTGCTGCAATGGGCTGAGTAGGATAGGTACCAAAGGATTTGTATATCTTAGAGAGGACCATAGTCCTCATTATGAGGTACCCTTTAGTTTTGGAAGAACTTTCAGGAGGGATTAATTAGGAGCTTGTATTTAAGCTAGTTGGGGTGCAGATCTAATGGGAAATGATTGTTAGGGGATGGGTAGCTCCCCTCAGCTTGGGACTCTCTCTCTCTCAGGGGTTACTCTGGATACCTGATAGGGCTGTTTGGATTACAATATGTCTTGGGGAGTTTTGAGTTTGGTATTCTCTTATTATATGATAATGTGGGGCATGGGTAAAGAGAGATTTTGAGGGTCGGTAGAATACTAAGTACGAGTAACCATATTTCTGTTATTTTATCTGTGTGATTATATGTGTGATAGCCCGAAGATTTTGGAGGGGTATCCAGGGGTCTGTAAATAAGGGATGTATATAGTTTGCACATTCAGTTTGGGAGTGTGTGCCCAGGTTTCCGGGTTATGTGTATGTCTGTTTCATTATCTTGGGAAAAAGAAATAAAGTTTTTCCTTTAAAAAAAAAAAAGGAAAATCGTCACTGTCACTCCTATACTTAAGGGTGGGGATAGGTCCCTTTCTGGCAATTATCATCCAATCTCCATCCTCTCACCACTCTCAAAAGCCTTAGAAAAAGTAGTATCCTCCCAAATCTCAGAGTATCTTACCAAATACAGCATCCTCTGCCCTGAACAGCATGGCTTCCGTGCTGGACACAGTACCAACACCGCCCTCATTGAGTTTTCTAACTTTCTTCATCCTCCCTGGACTTGGGTTCTCTAGCTGGCGCAGTGTTCATTGACCTGTCAAAAGCCCTTGACACTGTTTCCCATCCTCTCCTGCTGTATGCACTCAGCCACACTGGCTTTGCTGCAGGGCCTGTCTTCTGGTGCTCCAGCTATCTGTCTGCCTGGTCCCAGCGTGTTAAAATCAATGGGACACTCTCCAACCTCTGCCCTATTCGATCTGGGGTTCCCCAGGGCTCCATTCTTGGGCCCTTGCTCTTTTCCCTTTATCTCAACACCCTGCCAGGTGCCTATACTGGTAAACTCCTACTTTATGCAGATGACGCTGTTATCTTCGCCTCCGACCGTAACCCCACCACCCTCCAGGAATCCCTGCAATTATCTTATAAAGACGTGGACGCCTGGTTTAAAGAGCATAGACTTGTAATCAATCTTAAAAAGACTAAATCTATGCTCTTTATCCACCCCCAAAACAAAGCTAGTAATTTCCAACTTCAAGTCTTCGCCGGCTGTAAGTTCCCACTCGAGCAAGTTTACACATACAAGTACCTTGGGATAAACTTTGACCCTTCCCTCTCATTCCATGCCCACATCTCTGCCCTAGCATCCACCACCAATATTCGGTTGGGTATCCTTTACCGTGACAAACACTGTCTCCCCCCCCTGATGCCCTCCAACTCGCAGTTATGTCCTCTATTCTGTTACTAGTAGATTATGGTTTACCAGTCTATGGGGCTGCTGACCAGACTTCGCTAAACAAAATCCGCCTCACCTTAAATAAGGCCTGTAGGCTGGTCACCGGTGCTCCCAGACTTACACATACTGTACCTGCCATCTATATGCCCAGGCAAATCTGCTCGATCTTGACGAATGTCTTAGGTACCAAACCTGCCTCCTTATAAAAAAAAACTGTCCTTGGGCTATCCCCATCTGGTTTGTCTGCCCTTATCCACCAAGAAAATTCACTAGCTCCAACGCGGTCCTCCTGCAAAACCATGTTGAAGGTACCTAGGGCAAGGACCTCTCATGGACAACGGGCCTACCACTACCATGCCCCATCCTGGTACAATACCCTCCCCACCAGTATCTCTGATGCCCCCACAATCTCTCGTTTTAAAACCACCCTCCAGAATCACCTTATCACTACTCACAGCTGCTGCTGTTTCTAAGCTCTCTTGCTCATTTGTCTGACAAAGCTCCCCCGAGTGGCTGCTCAAATCCTTTACCTCCTCTACCCTTGGTTCCTGATACCTCTCTGCTGACTCCACCAAACTGCACTATATTAACCCTCCTCTGTTTTGCTTGATGCTCTAGTTATTTCTGACCAATGTTAACTTCACCAATCCTGTAACCTTGCAAATTGTAACTTTCTTACGTACTCCTGTTCCCAAAAAAAAAAAAAAAATTTGTACATTGTTTTCCTGTAACTGTTTGCTATCACTATTTTGTCCTCTCTGTGATGAGGTACCTTTGTAAATGAGCCTCTGGCTCAAAGGTTGTAAACTGATGCTTAATAAATAAATAAAAATAAATATTCCAGCTAGACCCAATGTGGCATACAGTAGGAATTCCCTCTTTGCCGTAGTTTTTGTTGAATTCCTTTTCTGATCCCCCCTTTGCTTTTTAAAAGATACAGGGGCTTAAAGACATGTTTTAAGTAGAGAGCTAGGCTTATCAATGTTAAGTCTTAAGTGCAGTTTAGCAGGTTACTATTTTACACCACCAAATCGGTCAGCAATAACTTTCTATACTACTAAGGTTCATACTAAGGTAGAAATAGGAACATGAAGGCCAAAAGCCCATTTGTGTTCATTCCTTATTTGTAATACGTTAACCTGGCTCCACAGAGGATGTATTTATCTAATCTGCTTTTGAACACACTCTTGGTTTCAGCCAGTATTATGTTTAATGGCAATGAATTCCTACACATTTACTACTCTGACAGTATATGAATATTTTCCAGCATTTGTTCTAAACCTCTTCCCTTTAATTTGTAGTGGGTGTCCCCTGGTTTCCATGTTATTATCTTTAAAAGTTATATCCAGATCACAGATTAATCTGGGATCTTGGAGAACATCATACAAAAAGAGAATATCCCCAAGTGCTCTATGTAATTCCAAAGACAAAAGTTTTAATGAATGTAATCTATCAGGGTAGGGTACATTGCTGTAGCCATCCAAAATTTTTGTAAAGTGACGCTGAACTTGCTCCAGTTTATTTCTTTCTGAGATTTTGTTAGGATTCCAAATCTGAGATGAGTATTCCAGATGAGGTCTGATGTATGCCCTGTATAGGGGGATTAGAACACTGCTAGATCATGACACAATATTTTTCTTTATAGACCACATTACCCTGTTGGCCTTATTTCTAGCTTCCCTAACTTGTATTTGTGTACTTACATTATTACCTATGTATATACCTGGGTCCTTTTCACCATTGGTTTTATTGAGTGGAGTATTGCCCAAACAATAGTTTTGTTTGTTGTTAAGTTTTCCCAGGTGAAGCACTTTACACTTATCTATATTCAGTTGCATGTCCCATTTCTGGGTCCAAAGGGAGATACTGTTCAGATCATGCTGAAGTCTGCTTACTTCAATTTCAGTGTTACGGGGGCCTCCTAACTTTATATCATCTGCATATTTTATAGCTATACCCTGCAGGTTTTGTGTTATATCTGAAGTAAAGACATTAAACAGTACTGGGCCCAGGACAGAGCCCAGAGGCACTCCTCTAGTAACAGACCCCTCCTCGGACACATGCCCACTAATTGTGACACATTGCCTCCTCTCAAACAAGCAATCTGCAACCCAGTCAACAGTAAGTGCAGAGATACCAATCTTTATCATTTTATCTATTACTGCCCAGTGTGGCACACGGTCGAAAGCTTTTGAGACGTCCAAATACATTACATCACATGGTATACTACTATCCAGATATGCACTGATTTGCTCATAGAAAATAAGTAAGTTGAGGTCACAACCTCTACCCTATACAAAGCCATATTGATCTTGGTCAATGTCACTTATTTGTTCTGATATTCTATCTTTAATGATACTCTCCATCACCTTTCCTATCACACTGGTAAGACTTGATTGGACAATAATTCTGCACTAATTCCCATTCTCCCTTTTTGAAGATTGGGACAATGTGAGCTAGCTTCTAGTCAGTTGGTACTTTAGAATGCATAAGCAATTGATTAAACAAAAGCTTGAGTGGATATGTAATGTATTTAGACATCAGTTGCAGGATCCCTGCATATACTCTATCCAGTCCTGGGGATAACTCAATTTTTAATTTTTTAATTTTTTGATCTATTTCCATTTCAGTAATTTCCTGATTTTGATTTTCATGGGTATCATTTATATGCATTGTTCAAGAGTTGTCACGGCCCTTATTATAGCCACTACAGTAATATTTATTAAAAACTTCAGCCATCTGTTTATTCTCAGTGATTAAGCCATTTTCACTCATTATTGATCCAGTCTCATTCTGGGAGTTTTAAGGGTGTTAATATAAGAGTAAAATTGTTTTGTGTTAGACTTGTTTGCTTCGGTGGCAAGCTTTGTCTTGATATTTTCCTTCACTTGCCGAATCTTTGATTTACATAATTTCTGCATATGCTTAAATGTCTCATATATTCTGAAATTACCAGTTTTTAGGTATTTTTTTATAAAATCTGGACTTTTTCTTAATTAGTTTCCTGATGTTATAATTCAATCAGTGAGGTCTTCTACACTTTGTAGATTTTTTTTTATTTGAGGGATATTATCTGATGCCACCCTCAGCATTGTATCTTTTATGAGACCCAGGTATCGTCAACTGATTTGTCTTTTAACAGGTCATCCCATGGAATTTTCTTTAGATCTTTTTCAATACCATTTTTGTCTGCTTTCTTTAGCAGGGGTATTGATGTGCAACTATTTCTGGGTATATGTGTATAATCTATAGTGTACCAGATGGTATTATAATCACTATTTGCTAATGGAGAGTCAACGTTACAATCTTTTGTAACAATACTGGATGTGGCCAACTCAAGATCCAAAATTTCCTGTCCTCTGGTTGGTTTCTGAACATACTGTGTGAGGTTAAGTTCACTACATGTGTTGATAAACAAGGAACCCAAGTTTGATTTAGAAGTAACAGTTTTCCAATCTATTCTCACGACATTGAAATCACTGATAATGATCAAATCACCCTTTGTTTCAGCTCTAGCAATCTCAGACATTTTTTGTTGTGTTATCTCCATTATACAGTACTATCTGGGGGATGATATATACACCCAAAGGCCACAGATTTGGTTACGCCACATTGAAGTCTTACCCAACCCGATTCATATGTTGTGTCAAATTTAATTTTGGCTGTATTCTCTACAGAGTTCAAACAGTTTTTTAAGTAAAGTGCAACTCCTCTGCCTCATCTATTACTTCTATTATTTTCAAAATTTGTATATCAATTACATCCGGTGATTTCAAGGTAATAAAAGCAAGGAGTGCATCCATTTTGTTGTTAAGGCTTCTTGCATTAAGGTTTAATACTGTTAATTTTTTTTTATGATTTCTATCGTGTATATCTTTTGGGAATGCGGTATTTTGAATTTTATGTTTACCCCACCATCTAACAGTTTAAATTTCCATTTCCCATGACTTGATTAATGTTAGTGGCCAGTTTCCTAACTCCCTGTCTGTTCAAGTGAAGCCCATGAAATGAATAGAGTTCTTTTCTGTTTAAAAAGATTGGTCAATTGTCAATAAACAGCAGCTCTCTCTCTCTTTACACATGTTGCCAAGCCTGGAGTTAATACACTGGATTGTATGATTTTTCTCTCGGTGTGCTCTTGGAATGGGCAAAATATTTGACACAGCCACTATATGACCTTGGTTTTTTAAAGACATTGCTAGTTCAATCAGATCGTGGCATATATCTTTTTCATGAGATTTACCAACATCATTTGTCCCCACGTATAGAGTGGTAGTGGACTTCGGAGGGATTGTTACTGTGGGTACACCCTGGCTATATCCTGTATTCTAGCTCCTGGGTAACATGAAACCATCACCTGTTCCTTTTTATCTCCACAAATGTAAGTATCACAATGTCTAATAACAGAATCCCCAAATACAAATTTAAAGGGTTCTTCCACATTATCCTGACACAAAAATGTGTTTGATGCATCAGCATCTGGAACTGTGGTGTTATTAGTACTGCTGGTATGAATATGACCAAGACTGAAGGGTGGGATACTCTCCTCAGTTTCCTGTAGTTCAAGCCCCTGAAATTTATTTGACGCAGGTAGTGCATATTCTGTCCTTTGAAATGTTGTTTTTCTCACTGTAACCTGGGGTTTTTATTTTGTTACCACCACTTTTTGTATTTCTTTTAATTTCTTATATCTGGGTGCCTGATCCTTTAAATACTCTTGACTATCATTTAAGTTACATGTTCTCTTTCTACTCTTTGTTATCAAGTCTATTTCTTTATCAACATCTTGCACAAACTCTTGTATTTTAATAATATCTTGCAATTCCTTGACCTTTGCCCTGCGTTCATCATTTTCTAATTGAAACATGGTAAGCAACTCACACTTAGTGCACTTATAATCACTTTTTTGTTTTAGACAGTCTTTATTATCTGCACACATTCCACATAAAGTGCATACTATTAATGCCTTTTGTTCAACCAGTTTTTCAACTGTGTATTCCTACTTCTCTGGGTTACTTTTATGAGCCATTGTATTTAAATTGTCTATACCATGTAGGCCGTTTATATTAAGGCCATACAACTTGTGTATTATTTTATTTTTGTCAGGCACTATAACACACACCATGCATCTATACTGATCAGGAGAGGTCCAAACTTGGCTTGTACATATAGCAAGAATTATTGGGAATATATTGAACTCAATAACAGTCCTGCAAATATGTTGTATGTCTTTGTCTAATACTCTATACAGCTCACCTGAGTACTGCCGTATATACTGTTGGGTCCCTTTGCTCTATTGTCCCGCTTGACATGCTGGACACACACTAAGGCACGTGTGTCTCAGCATGTGTCTCTGGGCTCTATGATGCATGCATGCCCACTTGCAGAGGAGCGAGTAAATATATCCCATGACCCGGAAGTCAAGTAGTCGGGTCAAGCACCATGGGCTGGGATTCACATGCCCAATAACTGTTTGAGGGAAAAAATGCCTAAATCTCAGCTCCCAGTAAAATGTAAACTGTGGTCTACCCTCAGAAATACTGTATGTGCAGTACAAATTCTATTGCTGACACAGAGACTAGTAGTTTCCCCAAAGTGGCATGAAAACTACTGCTCCCGCTACTGCTTCCTGTGTCAAGGCACCGCCAAAGCTGCAGCACATAAGGTGTACAAGAATAAAATAATAAATTTAAAAGCAGCACAAATGTACTAAAAGGCAGTGCACAGACACAAATGTCTGTCCTGCTACTCGCACAGTGTTAAAGTACAGCTTACAGACTCACCCGCTCACAGAGGAGCAAGTAAATATATCCCGTGAACCGGAAGTCAAGTAGTCGGGTCAAGCACCATGGGCTGGGATTCACACGCCTAGTAACTATTTGAGGCCAAAAAATTCCTACCTGCTTCTTGGGTAAAGCTCATTTTATGTTGTATTCATGTAGCTGTAAAATTGCACAGCAAGCATTTAAACTGCAGGTACCCTTTGCGGTACTGGATATGGGTCAGAAATGCTACCTGTGGCAGGACGCTGGCTTAATTCTTTTGCTTCTATTACATTATACCTTACTTTCAAAGGCCCTATATGATTAAACAATATAGGCCTTGTTGGACTACGATTGGACTGCATTGGACTTCATTTGTTATGGCCACCATATAAATTGGATTTGCTCTGGCTTGACAGATATTTAAGTTAGTTCCTCAGTGGCATCCAATAGAAATTTCTTTCCTACCAAGTTTTTTGTTAGCTTTTTTTTGGCCTCTTTCCACAGTTTACAAGAAATAGAGGTCCAGTCACATGTCTTAGGTAGATGAAAGATCTCACCAATATTACATTTTAATAATGCTATTTATTTGGCTACTGTATTACAAACTAATTTGGTAATCAGTACTCATTTCTGTTAATGGGACAAAATTGATGTCTTATGCTCTTTATATTGTTGCAAACTGTTTTGATATACTATGTTTGCGAAATTAGATAGTTAAGGTTGGGAAGAGGTGGAAGGGTGGTATGAGGGCCGCTAGTAGGTGAGCAGTCGTGCATCAGTTATTGGGTCGGGACCTCAACTAGGACACAGTCCTAAGGTGCTACACCACTGTAACCAGAAGATAGACATATATGAGGTCCCTATGTGGGAGTGGGATTGTTAACTTCTAAATCGCCTAATGTTCATATACTGTATTACCTGGGGTGGGGGTATGGTACAGGGAGGTTAAGGAAATAATAAGGGATTGGTTTGGGGGAAGGGTTTTCCACCATAAATCAGGGGTTGAGCCTTATGTGTTTTCCTTCTCCTTCTGTTTCATTTTTTTTATGTCTCATCATACAATGATTATACTATCCATACTATTAAACATCAATCAGGAGTATGGCTACTTATAACATTTGCTCCTGGAACATCAAAGGAGGTCAGCCACCCAATAAAAGGATGAAAGTGTTTTTTCACCTACAGAAATTGCAAATAGATATTGCCTTCCTCCAGGAGACTCACCTTCCACTATCCCAGGTTCTTCAGTTAAAGTGGACCTGTGTGGGGCAGTAGATGGTTCAGGAATTGACTCACAAAATCGAGGGGCAGCTATCATAATTGCACGAAGATTACCATTTATTTTACTTCAGGAAGTTGCAGACCCATCAGGTCAATATATTTTACGCTGGGCATTCTTGCACCATCTAGAAATAGTGCTAGGCTCCATTTATGGACCAAACAGTGATTACCCATCTTTTTTTTTCCACCTTAATGGCAATACTTTCATCCTGGTCCTCGCTGCCCATGATACTGGGTGGGGGGGGATTGGAACTTAGTTTTGAACAATCATTTAGACAGGTCAGGCTGCTCAAGGCAAGTCCCAACCCCAGAAGGCATTAGAAGAGTTTATGCACTCCCTAGGTCTAATTGAACCCTGGAGAATTCTACACCCTGACAGTAGAATATATTCCTTTTACTCCATACCCCACAGCACCTATTCCAGGATAGATTATTTCCTGATAGGAGCAAAACATCTTCAAGGAATAGACTCCTGTTCTTACTCCCCAAAAATCCTGTTGGCCCACCATCCTGTACTACTTAGAATCAATCTAGTTCCCTCACTAGTCAGAGACAAGATCTGGAAATTCAAAAATCAACTCCTCAAATCCAAAGACTTTCACGACCACCTTAAAAATGTTATAATATCCTTCATGGACAATAATGCACCCTCTATAGTCAAACTAGACTTCTTATGGGGTTCCTTAAAGTGTGGGCTTAGGAGGGAAATCATTCGTTGGGCTACTAAATGCAAACAACAGTTAAAGGCCTCCATTTCCTCAACGCTAGAGAATATCCAAGAACAAGAATCTAATTTATCCCCTACTTCACCAATAGAAAACTGTAAACAACTAGAATCCTTGGGAGCTCATTATAACAGGTTAATTGGAGAGAAAGCAGAACACCTAATTCTCTGTTCTAAAATTGCTTATTTTGACCAAGGGGAACAGGCAGGGAAACTGCTAGCCTTGCGGCTCCATTCACAAAAAATGGACAGAATAGTCCCCTCTATATTATCAGAAGATGGGCAACTTTGTACTTCCTCCCAGAATATAGCGGAATCCTTTAAAAACTACTATCAGGCTTTGTATGCCCCACCCCAAGTCCCTTTCTCTGACACTCAACTAGACTCATTTCTCCGGGATGTTGACCTTCCACATCTCTCTGACTCTCAAGTGGCTATATTACAGGCCCCTCTTACCATCAATAAAATCCATGGAGCCATAGAGTCACTATCCATAGATAAATCCCCTGGCCCGGATGGCTTAACATCTAATTTCTATAAAGAATTTAAAGATCAACTTTTCTCTATACTGTTGGACACTTTTAACTACATTTTTGAAGTAGAGCTATCAGATCATTCACTGACCACTGCAATAATTATTGTACTTTCCAAACCAGGCCAGGACCCACTCAAAGTTGTAAATTACCAACCAATCTCACTTATCAACAGTGACATCAAGATCTTAGCCAAAATTACTGCGAAACGGCTAAACTTGGTCTGGGTTTTCCTGATCAGCAGGGAGCAAGTAGGGTTCATTAGAGGTAGGCTCTCAGCAGATCATTTCAGGAAATTATCTTATCTTTTCTCTGCATCCAGGGATTTCTCAGTACCTGCTGCCTTGGTTTCTCTGGCTGCAGAGAAAGCTTTTGATAGGGTCTCCTGGGACTATTTATTTTCTATTTTACCTAAATTTCGGATCCACCAAGCATTTATTCATTGGGTGAAGGTACTTTACTCCTCGCCAACAGCAACAGTCTCCTGTAATGGCTTCCTGTCCTCATCCTTTTCCCTGTATCAAGGAACAAGACAAGGATGCCTACTCTCCCTATATTTACTTGATTTGTTCTTAGAACCTCTCATCCGCAAGCTCAACTGTTCACTGCACATCTCTGGCATAAGAATAGGTGAGAGAGATTACAAATTATCTGTTTACATGGATGATATATTAATGCATATTTCTTCTACAGCTAAGTCACTCCCTGCTACCTTACAGTTAATCTCACAGTTTGGTGTGGCCTCAAATTACAAATTAAACCTACACAAAACTGAGGTGATAATACTCTACAAATACACCAATAAAGCTGACCTGCAACATTTGGGCCTCATATGGGCAAAGGACAACTTGAAATATTTGCAAATAGTCCTCAGTACCTCACTCCAGAAGATTAAGCAGTATAATTTGGACTCGGTGGTAGCCAACACTAGATTGGACACCAAAAGATGGAGGATGTTACCTTTGTCATTATGGGGATGACTCAGTATTATTAAAATGAATATTCCACCCCATTTGTTATACCTACTCCAGATGTTTAATGGGTTACTACCCCAAAGCTGGTTTGCCCAAATAAACAGAATGATAACTAATTTCCTTTGGCTGGGCAAGAAAGCTAGAAGGGATTATGCCAACTTGATGCACCACAAGAGGGATGGGGGATTACAAGCCCCCAATTTATACCTATACTACCTGGCAATACACCTAGCAAGGTTCTATACTGGTTAAAACACTCTCAGGAATATGTAACACACTCCTGTACCCTCTTATGGGTGGAAACTGAAACTGTCTTATGTTCAAATCATGGTATAGATGTTGGGGCCCTACTCTTCCTCCTGAAAAAACAGTTACCATCTCAGATACAGAGTACTCCATTAGGAGACTCCCTCATGTCCCAAGCACAGCTAAATAAGCTGTTAAGAGCAAATACAAAGCAGGATGACTTCCAGCCTCTGTTTGGGAACCCCAGTTTCCAAATATCAGGCAAGATCCTCTCCAGAAATATATTCTGGCCAAACATGCAAGTGCACAGGGTGGGAGATTTACTACTACACCAACAATTAATGACATTTCAGAAAGCTAGTAGCACCTATGGTTGGAGCACAGGTTCTGTCTTCAAATATTTTCAAATCACTCATATGTTACATGCTGTCCTGGGCAAAGGTCCGTGGGGATTACCTCTTCAAAATGCTATTTCCCCTTACTTGAACTCACTTCCTAAAACCCACTTGATCTCATATTCATATCACTACCTACAGTTATTCTTTGACCCAGGGGATGCACCACGGTTCTATTGGTGGGACCGGACTCTTTTCCCCATCTCACCCTCTTAAGGAACTGGGCTAGAATATGGAAGCATCTCAATAGTATGATACATTGGGACCACTACCAGCACATGCAGTTCCATATCAACCATGACCTCTATTATACCCCCCTTCAGATTGCAGCCAATGGGTTGTCTCCCATCAAACCTTTGCACCAAGTGTGGTAAAGAACCTGGTACACTATTACATATGTTATGGTCTTGCAAGAATATCTCCCCATTGTGGGCTACCATTCAAAGTAGATTAGATCCCTTACTTGGACTTTCACAGAAATTTGACCCTGAAGTCTGTGTAATAGGGGAATACACAGATAAACCTGTGGGAAATCAACACCCACACATGGCCCTGATAGTGGCCTGTGCTCAAAAGATAATACTTAGGCACTGGAAGGACCAGATTACCCCAACCTATGTTGAGTGGTATAAGGAAATAATGTTTGCCTTGCAGGCAGAGTGAACAATAGCTAGTATATCTAATAACCTACTGAAGTACAGTCGAGTCTGGGAATCATTATACGCCCTCTTGGCAATACAGTAAACCATTAGGGTATCAGTACAACCTCAGATATTCTCCCATGGGTATTGGAACACCACTTTTTACTTTCTTGATGTAAGTGTCCAACCTGGGTGCTTCCCAAAGCATTCTAGAAAGAGCGCATCCTCTTCTCTTTTCTTTTCTCTCTTTTTCTGTCCTTGACTCATACAGATTTCTCTGGTGGAAATTTCGGGGGTTGGGGGGAGAGGGGTAGTGTTAGGAATTTTATACTTAGAATTGTATAATGTCCAATGTGCTCATTTTGTAGTGAACTACATATGTATGTTTCATGACGCTTTGTTGATATCTGTATGTCCTGTCATTATTTGGCTCTCAATAAAGTATACGAAATATGAAAAAAAAAGAAGTTAGACCACACAGGGATTGGACTCAAAGTGGTAAAATGGGTACAAAATTGGCTGTAGGGCAGAACCCAGAGGGTGCAGGTAAATGGAGCTTTATCGTCAGAGGGCAGGCAGAGTGCCCCAAAGTTCAGTGCTGGGGTCTCTGCTCTTCAATGCTTTCATAGCTGACATCGCTAAAGAACTAGAAGGAATGATGTGTCTGTCCATGGACGACACCAAGATATGTAACAGGGTGGACACCAATGAGGGAGCAGTCAGGATGGAATCAGACCTAAGGAAACTTGAGGAGTGGTCTGGAGCATGGCAGCTGAGAGTCAATGAAAAAAAGTGCATGGTCATGCACATAGGAAAAAGGAATCCAAAGAAGGCATATTACTTGGGAAGGGAAAGAATAGCAGGCTCCAGACAGGAGCGTGATCTGGGAATCATGATGTCAGATGACTTAAAAGTTGGAAAACAGTGTGAGAAGGCAGCTCTGAAGACCAGTGGAATACTGGGATTCAATGGGAGGGGAATCATGAGCAGGAGGAGGGAGGTGATCCTGCCACTGTATAGAGCACTGGTCAGACCACACCTGGAGTATGGTGTCCAGTTTTGGAGGCCTCACCTCACAAAGGACATTGACTGGATAGAGACAGTCCAGAGGAAGGTGGCAAAAATGATACAGGGTTTGCACCAGATGTCATACGATGAAAGACTGAGTGAATGGAACATGTGCTCCCTGGAACAGAAAAGGGAGAGGGAAGACATAAATAAAGAAGGGAGAGGGGAGACTTGATCGGAACATTCAAATACATAACAGGCATAAACAAGGTGCAGGCACAGAAACATTGTCGCTTCAAGGAGGGCAGTAGAACTTGGGGGCATGATCTGAGGCTAAAAGGAGGGAGGTTTACAACCAACATCAGGAAGTTCTTCACAGAGAGGGTAGTGGATGCATGGAATTGTCTGCTCCCAGAGGCTGTGTGGGCTACCATGGTAGAGGGATTCAAGAATGAGAGGGATACATGCAAGGGAGCCTTCACACTAAAGGTTAGCTAGGGAAGCAGGAAAAGTCAAAAACACAGAGCAGACTAGATGAACCTAGAGGTCTCCTTCTGCCACCACCTTCTACATTTCTGTTTCTTTTTCCATAAAGATATTTATTGATTTTCAGTTTTCAAATGTCCAAAGGCACAGGAAGTGGGTTAATGACCCATCTCATTATGACAATACACAGAAGACATGACAATATACATAACAGTCACCATATGGAATGCAACAAAGTTTCCAAGATAAACAGTCAATTGCCAGCACATAGTCCAAAAGAAAAACAAATAACTGTATGCCTCCTAAGTTAGAACTTACAAGAAAAAAAGAGAAAGAAACCTCCTGCAATTTACAAAGTAGGAATTAAGGAAATGTTTCTATGTTTCTATCCCAGGGACCATTTTTAGCCACAACCTGGGTCATCAAGATGGAACATATGAGCATGGATACACAACATTACAAGGAGAAGACTCCTCATTCCGTGATAGAGAAAGTAGTGCTACTTATGTGCAGACAATAGCCATAAAAATGTTCTGGAACACATGGAGTGCATGGAACCCTACCTTAGTATCTCCCATAACTATCTCCATGTCTGGAAGGGATATGTAGGTTGTCAAGTGGTGGACAAGGATGTTGGTCATCTGGAGCAGTGTATGGGACACTGTGGCCTGTATGACACCTATTACATCTCCTGCCATCCTCCAGAATGAGCCAGTGGCATAATATGCTACTGTAGGGCACACAGTAGCTTCTGCTCCATGGTTAGTGAACAGGACAATCTCATGATGGGTGTAATGTCAGCCAGTATCAGACCACACAGGTCCTGAATGGTGGCTCGATCCAAGCAGAACCACTGAAGGCAGTTCATATGTGAGATAGTGGCTGCCTGCAGGTGAGGCCTGTACACCCATGACCTATGGCAGTAGCCACAGTCTTGCTCCCACTGCAGCTCATTCACCAACAGGAGTATGGTCAGCAAATGCAAAGGGCACATCCTTAACAGTACCATAGGTGTTGCACAGGTATTGGTACATGGGCTATCTGGGAATCATGTTTGCAATGTATCCCCCCTTTATGTTCCCATGGGAAGCATGCTGGGCTCCCAGGCTTCTTAACAGTACTGCCCATATCCAGGCATTCATCTCAACCAAGGGGCATGGCATGCACACCCCATAGGGACATTGTTGTCTGTGTAGGCCATAGCTGGCATGAAGCATTGGTAATGGATGGAGCTCAGGGTGGCAATGCTGGTGCAGATGTAGGCAGTAGTCATCCATTAAAGTCATGGATACCTGGCCTGCCTGCCTCATAGTCTGTGAAGGGCCAGCATGATGTTCTACTCAGACAATATGGGATGGATGTGGGCTGTCACATGGCCACTGCATGTGAGCATTGGTCCAGAAGAAGGGTGCACAATACAGGGATGTTTATGTCTGCAACCTTACTACCTCCATACAGGGTCAATCTAGGAGGCCAATGAGCCTGAAACTACAGCTGGAAGAGTGGCATGGGGCTGATGCGATTGTGTTTGTGGCACTTCCTCAACTTACCTCCCAATCACAGATGTGGCTGCTAGAAGACCTGTGGCAGGAGGGCCATGTTTACAGAAATGATTGTATGACCCTGTGGAGGATCACGGAGCCATCCCAGGTAAGTGGGTCCATGTCTTCTTTGGGAGAGTATGGCCTGGACAGTGCTGTCATGTCACCAGCAGTTGGGGCACACATTGTACCAGTGGGCAGACATATATTCCTCCACAGGTAGCCCCAGGACTGGATTTACAGTTATACAAAGTACACCTCAGCATAGGGTCCTGTGTTCTGGGGAGCCCTGCCCAGAGGCACGTTTTCTTTCTAATATTTTTTCAACATGGGTCTGGTCTTAGTCTGTGGGTGAATTATGGTGGGGGTGTCTTTCCTGATTGGCTTAATTGGCTGTGTGCTTATAATCAATTGTTCTCCTGCACCACAAGATGAGCATCTGATGATTGCCATGGATTAATTTTCAGCACCATTTGTTAGTTATCTCACTGCGTTCTGTGTCTGTCACTTGTGGTGAAGGAGGAATTGTATCAGAGCAGCCAACGGACTGTGTCAGGAGAACGGTTGTCACTAACTGTGCGCATGGGAACAGGAGTGACCGTGGGACCAAACTGTACTGTGATAGGCGTTCTAGGGGAATCTGGAGAAAGAGTAGACTAGGTGCTTCCTGGCATATGTGAGGAAGAAACAATCAGAAGGGATGAGGATAGAGAGCAGTCTAGAGTCAAGCCCATCGGCAGCAGGGCAAAGCTGGAGTAGGGAGTGGAGAGTGACTTCACAGAGAACAGGGATCCAAATCTGTTCAACTGATTGTTGGAGGACAGAGTCAGTACTGCCACTCTGGCAGACAGCCAAACAATCAGGTTATGAATGGAGGCTGGCATGCTGCTGAGTGTATTAGTAGGTAAGAGATGTAAAAGGACTTGGAGGCAAGCTTTGGCATAGTCAGGGACAGCCGCCATATGGCCCATACATACAGGCCTAGACAACGGCCAGAAAGCAGCAAGTAGTAGGTCAGAACTGTACTCTACTGCAGCAGGGAGGTGGGCCTTAGAAACAAGTGGTCGCTGGCAACCAGTGTGGTAATGTGATAGACTGGTGTGGGAGAGGGTGAGTGAGGTGAGAGCCAAGATTAGTAGGTATAGAGGCTAGGCCAGCAGCAGGCTGTAGCTTAAAAAATAACTAATTTAAGCACATTGCATTGTGCAGCCCAGCCATTCATTGAGATAAGTAGTGTCTGCTGTGTTGCTGGACTTCACCAGGAGGAGGATGAAGTGGTCCTTGGTTATTGACAAGTGAACAAATTTGAGCAGCTACTACATCATGAATTTTTTTATACATTGTTTATCCCCTGTCCTAATTGGCCCACATTAATGTTGACCCCCCCAGCCCCATCCCCCATCTGTGCAGGGCTACCTCCCATCTTCCCCCATGGCTTACTCTCTGTGGCAGGGCATTGGGGATTTCTCAACCCTTCAATACTGGATCCAGTTTTGTGCAGTGTCTGCTGATGTCAGGGCTCTGCCTGCGGGGTTGGCATCATCTGACTCACCCAAGACCTTTTCTCCTCTGGTTTTTCCTCCACTGGAGGAGGAATGTGCAGTGTTGGTAATGGTTGAGTGGTGCATGCTTCTGCCTACAGCACGCCAGCCAACTGCTCCACCTCTGCCCACTGCATATGGGATCTGGTGCTCCAACACCCAGCCTCCACTAGGTCTCAGACATGCACTGGTCTCTGCTTTCTTCCCTCCCTGGGAGAGGAGAGCTGTCCTCTGGACTCTCGATCCTCTCCCACCCCGGCCAACCCCCAGTGACCCGTCCGCACTGCAAACACGGGTTCCCAGTGTGGCAGGAGGTAAGGTATGATGCCTCAGCCCTCCATGCCACCGGGCCAGCTACATCATGAATTTGAATGCTTGCCTACGTTAATACCTGTCTCCACCACATTTGCCTTGAAATATAGAGTAAAAGGAGCACTGGGTGGGTTATAGATCAAAATAAGTGCACAACAAAACAAAGTGGGAATGAATAGGTTTGTTTTTGCTTAGCTAGCTTGCTTCTCCTCCAAGCACAATAGTCAGGGCCCCATGTTTACTGCAGCAAAATGGACCTACATTCTGTGGCAGGACCTCATACTTTCTGCCGCAGAACAACTGCTGATTCTGCAGCTCTTCTGCAGCAGATAAATTGTGGCTAAACAGCATACCTTCAAAGGGATTAAGTCTTATTTAACACTTTGACTGCTTTCTTGCAACCAATCTGCTACACTGAAAGTGGAACAGCAGGTCATTTAACAGTATGTAGTCTTCTTATCACAAATATTAAACAGCAGTAACCCAAACCTGGCACAGCCATGGGCATCAGTGTTTTCTTTTAATGAATTTTCCCTCCCACCCTGAATTTGAAGTCTCATCTATTCTTCTGGAAATTGGTGGCCTTTGCTGTTCTCCTAGGTTATAATCAGAGGAGGACATACACACTTAGCTAAAACTACACAGAAGGGAAAACCTGCTTGGATTTCCTCTGCTTTATATTTACAGTTAGCAGATATAAAGAGAGACTCCAACTTGAAGGCCATTTTTTTCTGATTTTGATCAATGTTCTATTAAATTATTATTTTTGTGAACTAGGAATACTCCAACTGCCTTGCAACAAACATATTGAGTGCAGTGTACAAATCTGTGTTTTGGGGGTGGGTGAGAATTGTCTTCATATAACACTGAAGGAGGATGTAACTTGCAGCGTCTGTAGGATTTGTTGACTCCTGATTTTCTTTTGGGGACACACTAAAAAAATGCAAGCAAGTCATTCTTATTAAGCTGGAGTAAGCTTGGTTGGCATGTTCTCTTCTCCTCGCAACTCAGAGGGTGGTGGTGTTCTTCAGTCAGTGACCCTCATTTCACTTACGTATAGCAGCAATCAAACTCTGCATTCCAATTTTTTTCCACACCTGTTTGCTCCAGTTCTAGTATATCCTGGTCCCCAACTCTGCTGCAGCTGGGCAGCTTGACCCTCCTTAAGAATTGAGCTTGATGCTGCCACTTAGGCTGCAGGTTCAGATTTGCCAAGAAATTACTCTCACACTTGCGGTTACAGAACTGCAGCCCACAAATCAAAACTGTGATAGATGTCCACCAGTGGGGACCAAGTCCTCTGCTCAGTCTGCTGCCAGCCCTATGTTTCTGCAATCAGCTCCTCCTCCTCCGATACCTGTCACCACACTGAGATCAGTTCCACCTCCATGGGCACCACTGAATCTTCTCACTTCTTGACTACAGCTTGCCTTCCAGTTCTTCCTTCCAAATTCATCTTCCAAGGATTCAGCATGCACCATGAGCAGCCTCATAATGAAAAATTAACATGGCTGAGCTACCCACACCTACACAGCAGCAAATCATAACTGCCATGGACCTAATCAAGCTCTGCTACTATTGCATCAGTCGCCCCACACACACACACAATACTGGCTGGAAGGAGTTATGTAACAAGAGCCAGCATGAGTCAAGATGCCATGCAGCCTCTAGCTTTTTGGCTTTGTAGTGGATAGCATCAGTTTGCTGCCCCTTCTAATAAGCATGTGTGCCATGGCATACTTAACACATCAATAG
Source organism: Neoceratodus forsteri (assembly GCA_016271365.2). Taxonomy (NCBI): domain Eukaryota; kingdom Metazoa; phylum Chordata; order Ceratodontiformes; family Ceratodontidae; genus Neoceratodus; species Neoceratodus forsteri. Next base: position 641,212,148 of record CM028134.1, read on the forward strand.
CTATGCCCTTGCCTTGTGTGATTGCATAGCATACTTAGCATTTCTGTGGCTGAGTGGCTGGTTTTCCTGATTTCTGCAACAAGTACTGATTTCTGTGGTCAGCCCTGATTTCTGCGTCCACTGCTGCAACCGCAGAATCGCAGAAAACATGGGGCTCTGACAATAGTATGTTAGGATTAAAAACAAGTCAGTTGAGCAACAGCTGAGTTCAAAGTAATGCACAGTCAGTTGGTGATGATCTGTATAATTTGGCAATCTGCATTGTTATTGAAGACAATTCTAAAATAAATGTTATTTTATTATTACCCTGCATGCCTATCTTGTATTTATTTTAGCCTGAAATAAATATTTTTGTTGTGGATGATGTACAGGACATGTCTGCTGTATTCATTTTTTTGGTTATTGAGTGGTGTCATCATGCAGACACAGTGTGGTGTGGTGTGTGCATGCGCACATGTGTGTGTGTGCCCTTGTGTGTGTGTGTGTATATATATGTGTGTGTGTGCGCGCACGTGTGTGTGTGTGTGTGTATGTATACGTGTGCAGACTGGCTGTAGTGTGTAGCCTACTGACTATGATTCACATCAAATGTTAATGTTTGTGAGACAAAGTTTGTCTCTGCTACTTAAGCCAATGAGAAGGTGATGGGGGGGGGGGCATGGTTACTGCTGTGCATAGGGCCCATGGCAATGTTTTAAAGTTTGTGGAATAAGTGTTATGCTTATGCAGCAGCAGTACTATATTCCTATTTTCTTAGGCACTTAAGCTTGATAGCTGGTAGGAATAGAGAGCCCGCCACCTGGAAGGAGGGAATGCTGAAAAAAGGGGAGGAGGAAGGGGAGGATGGTGGGCAATTTTCCAAACTCTACAGCAGAGTTTCCTGGGAAAGGCTAGTTTAAGTAATGCATGTGGGAGGAGTTGAACCTCAGGCTGGCCCTCCCAAAATCTGGCCCAGGGTAGCCCATACCACTATTTGAGGGTTATTGCATGGGTTATTACATACAGGTCCACAAGTGGGCATGCCATGCCAGGTTGCAGATCTGACATGGTGTCCCCCGTCTGTGTTGTTTCAGGCTTTCAGAGGACCCATATGCTACTGTAGCTCTTCTTAATGGCAGTTGACCCAACCAGACCAGATGCTGTAACACCACAATCAACAGGACCATCCCAGGGGGAGCATCAATGACTCAGATGATGTCAAGCTCCAGGGAGTTGTGTTAGCATAGCCTCTCCTATTGGGCTGGGACTGTATTTGGACTATGTGGGCTTTGGTGCCATGCCACAGGAGGTTGCTGCCTAGTGAGTGGGCTATCTGTGAACATTTACTCTACATGTGTTTTACTTTATTTTATGTTTATTTAGTTTTTGTTGACCAGGATGGAGGACTAAATGATTTTTTTTGTCTATTTCCAGCCTCGTCCGGGGGGGGGGGGTGATACAGATTGATGCCAACTGAAATTGAATCAGATTTTAAGTTGTTGGCGGTATTTTTGGTGAATGGGGGAAATTTGGCCAGGACACCAGGGAAATTCCCCCAGCGTATCTTATTAAAACATATCTTAACCTGGTCTTTTTATTCATTAGTGCTGTGTTTCCTGTCCCAAAAACAAAGGAAGCACAATTATATAATCTATTCTTCCAGGCTTTCTGGGGGAGTAGATTAAATCCCATTGAGAGAAACATACTGTACATGCCCATTGAAGTAGGAGGTCAGAAAATGGTAAATCCTGTACTTTTCTTTATTTGTTAATTTATACATTTTAATATAAGGCCACTCTTAGTGCCTACAACCAAATATGGGTGTGAGATCACATATGTTACTATTTCGGCCTGGTTTTTACAGAGTGGGAAAGAAACTGTTTAAGAATGATTAGACATCATGCGTTGTCACCAACAAATCTTAGAGAGGCCTGTGTTAAATTCAGATTATGGGGCATTAAAGGCAGTATGGTGATTACAAAAAGCAAATATACACTGCTGCTATAGAAACGCACTTTAGGGAATTTGAACCTTTCCCAAAATGTTCCATATAGAATATAAAGCAGCTTTAAACAATTTAGTGGCTGAAAAACGAATACCTGCAAAATTTAAAGATGAACATTGGCTTAATTGCCATGAGCGCATAAATGTTAATACAAATCAAAAACATAACAAAATGGAAGAAAGGTTATGTTCCAGACCACTGTGTATTAATCAGTTAGAAACTATATCTCACTTATTTTTCTCATGCTCTTATATTAATTCCTTTTGGACATATTTGTCCAGGGCAACCAAGGAACCTTTTTTTCTGAAGAAAACATTCCCAATAATATTGTATAGAGCCTACCCAAGCACCTGGGTTAAATGGGAACAGAGTACTTTACATGTATTATTTGCTGTTATAAAACGGTTTATCTGGAATTCCAAATATTTATTTCCCTGCAACAGAAAGACATAACTCATGCAGAACTTTCTGGGAAAATCCTTAAGAATTACAGGAGATTTATTTTTATGAAGCTAAAACCATATATAGACAAAAGCTAAAACAATATTGGAGAAACTTACTTTGGGTCACTGATAGTGATGTACTTATTACTTGAATAGGATAAACACAACAAGAAAGAGGTTTAATTTTCTAGTTTTAGGTAACCATACCTGTAGTTTTGGACTTATGTTAAAGATCGGTGTATGACAGTGATTTATTTTGTTCCTTTTTCTTTTTTGTGTTTTGTTTTTCTCCTTTGTTTGTTTTCTTGTACATTTTTTTATTTGTATTGTATGATTTAATTGAATAAAAAATTCCCCTACTCTGTCTGCAGGGGTGCTGTCACTTCCTGTGGACAGGATGGAGGGTCACGGTTTGGAGCCGGACAGAGGAGGAGGAAGCGAACACAGTGAGCAGGCAGAAAATCTGGGCTTGGCTTCACAGGCCACAACTACAGGTTTTGGAGAGGAACAGATAGAGAAGTCTAGCTTTTGACTGGCAACCGCAAATGAAGGAGGAGGTTTGCAGTCACCTAAACAAAGGGCAGCAGGGATGCACCCACAGGGTGGCCAGCAAATCACCCCCAACTCAGGGGATTATATGCATAGTCGCATGGAAAGCTCTGATTTGGATGACAAAGCTGAAGGAGATGAAATGCATGACATACCCGGAGAAGAGCTTACTCTTCAAGAAAAACAAAAATGTTTAGCGATGGAGCTGGAAAAAATTAACAACCAAATGCACACTGCAAAACAGAAACAAGAAGAAGAAAGAAAAAGAAAGAGATCTAATTACTCGCCTAATATTCAAGGTACGACAAATCCAAGGATAACCTTCAAGGTCACATTGTTGACCTACAAAGCCTTACATCACCAGGGACCGCAGTACCTGCAAGACCTTCTGTCTCCTTACTGTTCCTCCCACCCACTCTGATCCTCCAACAAGGGATTGCTAGAGATTCCCAGGGTTCGTTTGAAAACATCTGGAGGAAGAGCATTTGCCTTTATGGCTCTGACCCTGTGGAATTCTTTACCTCGCCAGATACGAGATAATCTGACCATGGAAGGTTTTAAAACAACCATCAAAACTTATTTATTTAATCAGGCCTTTTCTGGTTCTTGAGGGTCCTTTTGTAGTCTGTTGTTGATATGAAGAATGTACTATATATGCTTCTGAATTTTTATATATGTTTATTTTAATCTGAAACTTGTGATTTTTATGTATTTTACGATTGTAAGGGCTCCCTGAGCTCTGGAAGGGCACTTTTTAGAACTAAAAATATGATGATGATGATGAAGCTGTTGGCCACTAGGAGTTCACAGGAATGCCCAGATACAGGCCACAGGACTGCACCCCAAACAACACACAGAGAGGACGAACTGCAAAAAAAATTGGTCACCAAAAAAAGCCTTACAGAATGCAGGCGGGTCAGAAACAAAAACAAGGGCTGGATTCCCACTGAAGAGGTTACGCCTGCTGAGACGAACAATTCCAGGATGGAACAGGAAGAGAGTACTCATACGGGGTCTGAAGCCATGAGATGATCGTGTAATGCTCCTGATCCTACAGGTACTTCACTAACTTCTAATGCCAGTGTAAATTATAAACAAACAATATACTGGTATGCGTGCCCACTCACCCCCCAAAAAAATAAATTTCAACAACTGCTGGCAGTTCTGTTCCAAATTATTATTTATTTCATCAGTAACATCCAGTTATATATTGCATTCTATGTTTCAGGAAATCTCCCTTCATCAGGAAAACTGGTTGCCTTAAAATAAAGCCATATATTTAAAAAATATTTCATTCACATCAAAAGGATTTTTTCCAAAAATGTTTTTGTATATATACATCCAAAAAAAGGAATCATATTTAGTCCCTTACATGTATTCATTAATCCTCTCTCATATGAAATCCATCTCTGTGTGTATAACATTTGACTCCCACCACTTTCTCCTGATACAAAACAATAAAACAATATGCCTTAAACCAATGGCTCATAGCTCGCTTTGCACTTGCTTCTTAAACACCATTTAATATTTAATAGTTTGTACTGGAGAGACCTTGTCAGTGTAAATTATACTAATGTTGACTCTCATAGCATTAATGGGGACACTATAGAACAAAATACAGCTGTCCCCCCATCCCCTCCCACAAATGGGCAAAGTATAGTTGGAGAAGGATATGCAAATCCATCCTTTGCCAGTTTGTTTCACAAACCTGTGAAACTAGCAAAAAGAAAGAATACAATTCATTTAAGGTGCTTAGGCTGTAAAGACACAATTCCAGACAGGATTTTTATTGGTAAATGATTGCTTAAACAATTGTTGGGGTTCACCCCCTCTGAAGTTTATGCTCTAATACATGCACCGGGGGAGGGCTCTTTTGACATCAGTTTTAAGACTCCAGCTATTTTAGAAAGATTTTGGTGCAAATATGCAAATTTGAAAACAAATCCTTTGTGGGCTGAATTTATTGTTATACCATTCACTAAAAACCCTTCAGAGTAACCAGTATTGTTTTCACAAATGAGGGTGTGAACATTAATGATGTCCTTTTTTGGCTGGAGAAATGCTGTTCTGTGCAAGGAGACCCAGTACTAATGCTAGACGTTGAGGGCTTTTGGACGGGGGGGGGGGCTAAAGATTAAATTGCATAAAGCAGTAAATGACATAGTGCATCTCCCAAATTGCTTTTACATAGGAAGAGATAAAGGTTTTTTTGTTCTACCCAGGCTAACCCAAGGCCTGTTTCAAATGCGGATCCTACAGGCATATAAGCACTAATTGTGACAAAATACAATGCACACATTGTGGGGAAATGGGACACCCTAGTGCACACTGTTTTAAAGACCCAAAATGTAACTTATGTGGTGAGACTGGGCACAATTTCATTGATTGCCCTTGGGCAGTGAAAAATAATGAAAAGGCAGATTTCGGAGTACAGAACTTCTATGATAAAACTGCAAAAAATTCTCATAACGCCTGTTTCCAGAGCCGGCCTGGTGGCACTGAGGGCTTGTGGTGCTGGACACCTTTTCTCGAGTCATGCAAGTGACCCGTGTTCAGGAATGGACATGGGGTGCCGGGGGTTGGCAGGGTGGAGAAGCATACCTCTCAACCTCTTACCTCATAAATCAGGGACAAGACTTAAAAGAAAATCAGGGACAGAGACCCAAAATCAGGGACACACCTTAAAAATTGGTAATACTCACTCAGAAAGCTGTTAGGAATAAGGGAATTAGTGCAAGAAGCATTTTCTGCTGAAGAACTAGTCTGTAACTTTAATGTTTAACATCATTTTATGCTTACAATCCCCACTGTTCAGTCACAAAAACAGAAATTTTACGAGGGACAGAGGAAAATTTTGAGGCAAAATCAGGGACGTCCCTGAAAATCAGGGACAGTTGAGAGGTATGTGGAGAAGGATTAAGTGTCCTCAGGACTGCTCTCCTTCTCTGGGGAGGAGGGATTGTAGGACTTGGCAATTGCCTGCCACCTAGCGGAGGCTGGGAGGTGGCACATCAGCACTGGAGACTGTGGGCGAGAGCTGCGGCAGGCGCTTGTTGGGGGTGCGCACAGGTGCGTGTGCATCGCTGCCATTGGCTCCATTGCACACTGTAACCTCAGGGGAAAGTAAAGCAGAAAATGGAGAGTCCTCTGCGAGGATGATGATGGTCCCCCTCCACCACGACTCGGGAAAGCACCTCTCCGAACACTAAATCTGGTCCGGTGGGTCGAGTCACTCCCCATCCCCTGCAACAAAGGGTAAGTCATGGGGTCAAGGGAAGGGGGTCTCATACCCAGTGCCTGAGCAGGGGGGACATCAGATACAGGGCAGAGAACTCCAGGAGGAAAAATAGATAACTGTAAAAAAAAAAATAATGCCCATTTCCAGAAACCCACCACAGCAAAAAATTATTCTGAACAAGAGCAAGCTGCACAGCATAATGATGCCTTCACAGAGGCTAGTGACAGTAGCTCTGTAAATCAGGAGGATTCAACATAAACTGCAGATGTTTCACAGGAGGAGATGCCCTCCCCAGCAGACAGTAAACAAAGAACCGTTTTTTACAACAGGAAAAAAAAGGGGTAAAAAGAAAGAAAGACCTGCTAGAGAAAAACAGGCAGAACAGCAAGATGATATTGTAGAAACCAAAAACAAATATGGGCCTTAAAAGTGGGATGACTCTGAAGTAGATTTGGAGGGAGATTCTGACACTGCCTTGATTCTATCCTCGTAACAAGAGACAATGGCTGACTCTGAACCAATGAATGCTACTAGATCTGAAAGCCAAAGGGCACTGAGAGTTACCAGAATATCATGCAAAGTGGAATGGCTTTTTTCTCATGGATCTTACTTTGTATGCAGTTCATGTAGCATCATTGAATGCTAACAGCTCACTTTCAGAAACAAAAACGGTTTGCCACCTTTTTGAATTTCCATAACACAAACTTAGATATTGGTTCTTTTTCAAGATACGAGATTACATCATCCTTGTGATATAGAGGAAGCAAACAGAAATTGGATTTGGGGTCAGTGTTGTTGGTCACAGGACAATGATACAATTTCAGGAGTTGGGATTTGATTTTTCACTGCTGTTAAGGTACAGAATCAGATTTATATTTTTCCTGTCAGGGCCCTACTTTTAGATGTATGTATAAAAAAACATGGATTTTAGGATTATAAATGTATGTTCACCACAACTGAAGTCTAATAGGGTAGAGCTGTTAAAAAAATTAAGCAATTGCTTCTCACATTTAAGAATGCCATACTAGGGGGAGGTTTTAATTGTAGCTTGCTTGACACTGACAGAGGTTTACAGACTTGTAAAACTTTTTGTGACACGTATTATTTTAGGACCATGATATATAACATGGACCATAAGGATGTTTTTCAGGCCCAGCAGGATCCACCACCACATATCTACCCTTGTGGCAGACGATCCACTAGGATAGATTATTTTTTTTATAACAGAACAGCTACAAATTCAAGCAACAAATGTAGTCACTGTAGCTTCTTTGGAGCATCGATTATTACTACTTAGCATATGTAACCATCCATAACAATGAAGAGGGCCTGGGACCTGGAAATGTAACCTGAATCTATTAGAGAACCGCTTGATAGTAGAAGGTCTCAATCATGTACTCGAGGCATGACTCTCTGTGTTTTTTTATATGACAACAGAGCAGACTGGTGGGAGGACACAAAAACAGACATTATTGATCATTTGAAAACAATGGGAAGATTAAATGTGAAATACACTACAGACAGACAAAAAAACACTTAGAGAACAACTACAATGACTAATTTACGCATCCTGTGATGGAGTAGAGGGCTCTGTTATTTTATTAAAAAAATAAATGACGAACTAGCAGTACTACAACAAGAGAAAATGAAGGGTTTGGAGAAGCAACAACAATATTGTACAAAAGGAAAAAAAGTAATAATATACCTCTAGACAACTGTAAATCTATAAAAGAACTAAAACATATTTCTTATTTAACAACTAAAGCTGGGAACATAGAGACAAAACAAATATCTTACAGACAACAAAATATTTTTTTTCTGAGGTATTTATGAGTGAATATCTTTCCCTTCAACAAATTCAAAACTGGTTGGAAAAGTGCAACCTTCCTACATTACCCTTGGAAGAGCATAATATTTGCTCACACCAATCATCACACAAGAAGTAAGAGCAGCTATTTATTCTTTAAGTACAGGAACTACACCAGGGTTTGATGGATTACCCCATGAAATATACAAATTAATTTTTGAAATATTACAAACAGAATTAACATTTGTCTATAATGACAGTTTGGAAGAGGGAGAACTACCAAAATCCATGAACAGCGGATTGCTTTTGCTTTTATATGAAGCAGGTGAAAGGGGTGATCTTAGGATTTGGAGACCCATAACGTTAATAAACACGGATAGCAAAAGTCTACCCTCTCCCAACAATCCCGTCCTGCATACTCCCTCAGGAACACGGACCCCAGACTGCTACAAGTCCCATTTATGCATACTACCAAAAGCCAGGCCACCTTTAGTTACCGAATCCCACAGATTTGGAATTCCCTGCCGGCCTCCATAAGACATGCACAGAACCCCTGCCAATGCAACCCTCTACTTAGAGCCCATTTCTCTTCCAGCTGCTCCTGTTATAACTAACTATCTAAATATTATGCTTGTTGTATTATAAATGTATATGTAATGTATATGACCCACTCATTCTGTACACTGTATGTATCAACCCCTGTCTGTATTCTCTCAACTAAATGTTTATAGGAAAGCTTTGGCTTCCCAAAATGTACTGCATATTGTATATATTCCACGTATGCTATTGGGGTCGCATCTGGAATCGAGCATTTAGCTCAGTATGCCTTCCTGATAAATCTTGTAAATAATAAATATAATTCATCCAACTTAATTTAGTGGAGTAGCATCTTGAAAAATCCATGCTGCAATGATTCGCCTTCTAGAAATCTTGGCTAAATGAAGTAATGAAGAAATTATGGGATATATTATTAACATTGATCAAATAAAAGCTTTTGATAGAACAGAATACACATATTTATGGGCAGTAATGACTGCATATGGATTCCCACCCCTGTTTATTTTCTGGATGCAAACCTGCTGTAAAACAATAAGTATAATTCCCAGTATTAATGGCTGGACAGGTAACCACATACCAGTACACAGGGGAGTGCAGCAGGGCTGTCCCCATCTTTACATCCTCACCCTTGACCCACTATTACACTATTTAAATCAAAATATTTTTTTAGAAGGTTTTTCAATAGGAATCGATGACAGGAATATTTGCTCAATAGCATATGCAGATGATTTGGGGATTATTATAGCCGACAAACAATGTGGGATTGTTGCTAAACAGATTATTGCTGAATTTGAAACTGTTTCAAACTCATGAATAAATATGGCTAAGAGCTGTATAATTCCCATATGACGAGGGGGATGTACCTCATCATAATTTCTAGGTTTTCCGGTGGTGCAAGGCTACTATAAAATGTTAGGCATTTATTTTGGAGGTCCTGATCCTCATATATACAACTGGGAGCTTCAACTGAAGGAAGGAATGATGTATTGCTGTTGCTAAATGAAACAAATGGAAAATGGGGAAAAAGAAGCATATTTTTATGATTAAAACTTTTGTGTTACCTATTTTTAACTTTCTCAACATTATCCCCCCCAAGAAAATTAGAAACCACGTTATATAGCATTTTTTTTTTCAGTGTGTTTGGGGTAGCCTATTAAATCCCCTGAAATGAGGAATCACCTGTTTAACAATAGCGGAAGGTGGCTTGGATATGATTCATCCTGTGGTTTTTTTAAATTGCCTCTTTTTGTAACAGAACATTGTCCCCCTTTTTAAAATGATGACAAAATATGGGGGCCTTGGGTTTGAGACAGTTTAATGAACATAACTCAGAACTAGGACCTGACCTCCCCACTCCCTAAACAAAAACACATGACAAGGCCCTTACCACATTTTATGGAAGTATTTAGTAAAATAAAATGTTGGGGCATAACAAAGAACTCACACAACAGAAAAGAAGAATCTAGACACACACTTTCTAGAACTACCATAATATAAGGATAGACCATCAAAGGAATTAAAAATTATATCAGACAGACTTATTAGCCAGAGAACCCCCATGTATATGTGGGACTTCCTATGGCTTTGTGTTCACGTAAGACTTGGAGTCTAAAACAACATGAAACATAAGGATAAGAAGGAAAGAGTGTGCCCCAGGGAAGGGGAGTGTGCAGCACTTTTTGAAACAATGGATCATACTTTTTTAGACTGCCCTTATGCCATTTTCTCCTGGCACTATTTAAACACGAAATGGACCAATAGCACTTTCTCAGTAGTCAATGCTGATATGCTATTATTAGGTATTATCCCTCAAAAGTGGAAAACATTTGACAGCAGTACCCTCCAAATAATTTTAGTTTTGTATCACTTTTCAATTACAGCAGGCGTGTGCTTTAACCTTAAGACAGCAGCACAAAACAGTAGAACAGGTTTTTAATGTAGTCCTGCAAGCTATAGAGAGAATACAAAACCATGAAAAGAAACAATTTTTGCCTGATCTTTATAAATTGTGGTGAAGACACATTTCTTGGTTAGACACAGTATGAAGGGTCTTTCATTTTGAAAATTCATAGTTTTTTTTTTGTTTCTTTTTTCTACTACCATGAAATATTTTCTGACTGCTCAATACGATTTCTTAGACCATACAACCAAAATATCTGTTTCCTGTGTTTATAGCTGGATAGAAAAATGTATATAGAGACATATATATAATGAAGTATCCCCAACCTCTTTTTTCAGGGGTAAGAAAGGATAGCATGACAGAAGAATTTTATGTTTTTAGTTCTATAACTTCTTTTCTAAAAATGTTTCAAGTATCTAACATACTGAGTTAACTTTATTACAGTTTTATGTTATTTCCTCAAGTATGAATTTTATACTGTTTTTGTTTTTTCTATGTTTAAATATTTAACTTCTTTTATATTAGTGTTTATGTTTTAAAAAAGAGTTTTTTTTTGGGTAGTTTCTAATTTTTCTTATCGTGTTAAATATTCATTTTGAAAGTAATTTGACAGGAGTATGATTGAAATACTTATTTGTTTTTCTCATTTTATGAATTATAAAGGGGATAAGTATGAATTAATGTTTTTTGATATTTCAGTTCTTTTTCTTTTTTAAATATTTTGTGAATTTTGTTTATGTTTAAATTGTATGATTGAAATACCTTTTTGATTTTCCTTTTACTTATGTATAACTTGATATGAATTAACATTGCTTGCTATTATTTGTTTTGAAGTTGTAAATAAAAAAAATTCCCCTACACTTTTCGAGAGGTCCCCTGGGATCTTTAACATCCACCTGAACTACCACCAGAACAGACAGATGGGACCTCGGTTTAATGTCTCATCTGAAAGATGGCACATCAGGAGTGCAGCACCTCCCTCATGCTGCACTTTAATATCAGTATTGGGATTTAACCCAAGTGCCTAGTGTAGGGGATAGAACCCACAACTTTCTGATCTTCCGGCTTCAGAGGTGAGTGTGCAACCTGCTGAGCCACTGACACTGACTTAGTGGGTGTCATGCAGTAACATCCCATGTATTATTTCCCACTGAGGGTCAGTGGGATATCTGGTGGCAGCAGGCTGTCTGCCACTGGGAATGGTGTTGGGTGGGGGTCCTCACTCAGCCATAGATGTCCTCTTAGGGTGTCTGGGTATGGAAATATTGCTGCCCTGTTGCTGAAGCATGATACTGTAGGTTGTCTTGCCCTTTGAACTTGTGTGCTCACACCTGTGTGGTGGCTCACTATGAGTTATGCTCTGAATAAATGGCATGTGTTGTAGTATCACATGTGTCTGTGTGGTTCATTACCTGGGGGATTAGGTGTCTATGCCTCTGGCACATTGCTACTATGACTGTCAGGGACCATTGCAGTTATTTGTTGGCAGTTTGGCCTCAGTTGGTTGTGTGAGGGGAGACATTGAGAGTACAGTCATATGGCCTGTGACTTTACTAGCAGGGGAGGCTGGTCCTGTGTTCTGTTCCCAGGCTTACAGCAGGGATCTGCCTGATGTCAGTGTTCTGCAGACCGTGCAAGTTCCTTTTTGGTGTAACCTATATTGTACATCTGTGGTTTGCCACACATGTATAGTGTATCTCTTCACCATGCCCGGATAAGCATCTGTACACCATAGTGTACACACACCATGTGTACATGTGCTGCATCATGCAGCAGTGCATATCATTCTGGCAGCAACTGTGTGTGATTCAGACATAGGGACATCCACATGGTGGATACGTGGCATGTAGCCCACTGCACAAGTTGCTGAATAAAACCATTGTAAAGATTTAATAGACCAGGGAACTCTTCCTGAGCTCCTGTTACCCTTTCTGGGATTGCCTGTGTTACTGCACTGGATGCTGTGAGGTGCTCACCACTGCCACAATGAATTCAGGAATGGAACCTTAAATGAAGGCCATTGCTTTTCCCATAAGAATGTCTCTCACCCATCTCTTAAGTCTGACTGATCAATGTTCAACTGTTGTTTACATGGATCCCTTCTCCAGTTTGGCCTTCAAAGCTTTTGTTTTTGTATATTTGCTACTGCCACCAAGATCTGCAGCATCTGCAGCCCTTGCTCTGGGTTTCAAGATTTAAAGTATGTTCCAGGGTATTGATGTGGATGATACCTCTAAAGTTGGAACCTTAAGCTAAAGGGCCAGTGTGACAGTGTAAATAGTACAATGGGAAACAAAAGGTTAACATCTTGTTTGAGGCTGAGGAGATTCAGGGAATGCAACATGAACAGGCAAGGGGGGGTGCCTCCTCAGGTGTTGTTAATTAGAGGGATTGCTAAAAGACAGAGAGAATCCAGCAAGGAGTCAGTTAGAAGCTGGAAACTGCTACAGGGAGGAGATACTCCTAGGCAGATAACCCTGCAAGATGGAGGGTGGAATGTAAGACAGGAACCAGAGCAGAAAGCCAAGGAAAATGGTTAATTATTGGAGAAAGCCTTTGGGGAGAAGTTGAAACCTGCTGCTGAGAAAGAGACCATTTCTAGAGCAGAGAGTCCTGAGGTAAAGGATCAGCCTAGCCAGCTAGGCCAAAAAAAGTGAGTAGAATGTACTGCTAATAACAGCCTACAAATAAGGCTAAAAGGGAAAACTGTTTGTGTTTGATTTGAGGCTGTGCATTCAAAACTGCTGGCCCACAAACCATTTATGTTTGATTTGAGACTGTGCATTCAAAACTACTGGCTCACAAACCGTTTATGTTTTGTTTGAGACTGTATATTGAAAAACTGCTGTCCCACATAGGTGGTTCAAAGATTCCTTTTGTCAAGTCAGCCTGAAAGAACTGTTTTGTGTTAACCTTTATGTTACCTGACCAGGCTGGAGAAGTTGAACTGCCTGATTGTGCTTTTCTGGAGCAATAACTTACACTTGGAGCAGTAAAAGTACATTTTCTTCTGTGAACTTTAAACCCAGCATATTGCCTCTCCATTTACCATAGACCAGCTTGTCACAAGTGGTGTCAGAAGTGGGATATGTACCCAGCTGGCCCATCAGCACAGTGGTTGGATTTCCACTTGTGATGCCGGCGACCTGGGATTGGAAATGGACCCAGATTGCTGGAGGGCCAGCCGGGGGAGAAGGATTGAGTGTCCCTTGATTGCTGTCCTTCTCCAGGGAGAGGATGGGTACATGTGGTTAGCACAGTAGTGACACCCAGTGGAGGCTGGGTTCACCACAGGTATCGACGCCCACTTGAATCAGGGGTCGGGCAGATGCTGTCCATCATTGCATGTCACCTCCCTGCCTACAGGGGGAAAAAACACTGTCCCTGGTCATCTATATGAAGGCTTGCCTCTGGGCCTTGATTAGCCTCTGCTGCCAGCTCCCCAACCAGTTAGTAGCATCATGGCACTGAGAAGGCCACAGTGCTGTGACCCCTGCCCTCTGAGGGGTAAGCCAGGGATCCTGGGGAGTACAGGCAATAGGCGGAGGTGGAGGCAAGGGGGTCCAGGACCAGGACGGACACTGACAGCTGAAGGGGCACACAAAAAGTAGTAAATAAAAAAAATTAAAAAAGAAGTGGGATAAGAACCCCTGCTGGAGTGAGCAGAACTAGTTAAATTCTGTAAAAATGGATATGAAGAAATTGCTGAAGTTCCTCACTGAACAACAACAACAGGCTTTCAGGCAGTTGGCTTAGCAGCAGCAGGAGGTGCAACAATGGGCCCAACAAGCACAGTAAGCCCAACAGAAGGTGCAACAATGGGCACAACAGGCTCAGAAACAGCAGGTTCTCACCCAGCTGGCTCAGCTGCAGCAGGAGGTGCAACAACAAGCCCAACAAGTACAAGTGCAACAGAAGGAACAACAGCAGTTTCTTATACACCTGGGGCAACAACAACAGCAGCTCCTGCAGTCCCTGCTTCAACAGTCGCAACAAGTTCCTACTGACAAGGCTGGTCCAGCTATAGTGGGGCCAGAGGTTCATAGGATGAATGCCATCCTGACCAAAATTACATCTGAGGATGATCCTGAGGCCTTCCTGGTAACTTTTGATCAAGTGGCAGAAGCTGCTGGATGGTCTAGACCCCAGTGAGATGTCCGCCTTTCCTCCTGTCTGACTAGGGAAGCCCAAGCAGCCTATCAAGCTATGGACAGTACCACAGTCAGGAACTACACAGAGGTGAAAGCAGCAATCCTGGACCGCCTAGGCATCAATGCTGAAAGTTACCGATGGAGGTTCTGGAGCTTCAAATTTGCAGCAGGTGCATGACCTAGAGTAGTGGGACAACAATTGCGGAACCTGTGTTGGCATTGGCTAAAACCTGAAGGATGCAGTGTCCCTGAGGTGAACGAGTTAATCGTCTTGGAACAATTTCTGAACATCCTGTCCCCGGGAATTCAGAGCTGGGTCTGCAAACAGAAGATAACCATGCTATCAGAGGCCATGCAGATCTCAGAACAAGTGTTGGATGTTGAACTCCCTTCCCTCCCCATGACACAGCTTACAAGGCCACCTGGGAAGGTGGGGAATCATCCCAGGAGCCAGACTGAAGGAATATTGGCTGGAACTGTGAAGGGACCTTGGGCATGTAGGGAGGGAGGGGTTATGGGCCAAATAAGGATCAGACTCTAGGAAAGATGACAACCCAGCAGCCCAGGGAGGCATTTCCTGAGGGCCCACTGCCTAAACCTGGAGGCTCACCCCATAGCTAAGACACAGGGGGCATGTTTCTCATGTGGACAGAAGGGTCACTTTGCAAAGAACTGCCCCCACATGGACTGTACCTTCATAGATTGCATGTTTACAGATGTGTATTCACTGTACAGTGAGGGTGGAGGCTCTGAATCACGAGATTTTGTGATCCCTGTTGAGGTAGAAGGGATAAAGAAGGAGGCTCTGGTGGACTCAGGAAGCCTCCAGACCCTAGTCAGGGCAGCCCTTGTGAACCCCCGATGCTGGCAGGACCAGAATCCTGTCCCTATCCAATGTGTGCATGGGGATGTAAAGGCTTACCCTGGTGTTATGGTTACAGTTACTCTGGGGAGCCAAACAGAGACTATAAAAGGTGGGGTTGCCCCAGGGTTACCCTATCCAGTGTTACTGGGGAGAGGTTGGAAATGGTTTGACGACTTATGGAAAGCAGACTTATCTTTGGTAATTACCCGGTCTCAGGGTCATGAAGGGATGGGGGCCAGCCACCTGCAGCTGGGGGAAGTTTTTCCTTTCCCAGAACCAGGGAATTTCAATGCCCAGACAAGAACCCACAAATCTAAGTGAGAAAATAGGGCAGCAAAGGAAAGGGGTCCCAAAGGGGCAGGTGCACAGGAGGGTGGTGAAGCAAAGGCAAAAGTGGTCCAGTCCCACAGCCCGACCCTAACACTGACTCACCTAACCAAAGTCCCAGTTGGCTGTCCCTATCAGAGCAAGATGTGATAAAGCACTGCCCGGACATTGCCAAAGAACAATGGGAAGATGGTATACTGAGCCGGGTATACACCCAGTTGGCTGTCAGGGAAGGGGAAGGGGAAGTGGTAGATGAGAATCGAGCAGCACACTATCCTCATTTTGAGTTATAAGTGGGTATTCTGTATCAAGTTAGTAAGAAGACCCAGATGGGGGATACCCGGCATCAGTTGCTAATCCCTCAAGTCTTTCAGGGGTAATTACTATGCTTTGCTGACTCTATTCCTGTGGCAGGGCAATGGGGGGGTAGAGAATACATTAGCCTGACTGTTGCCCCGATTCTTTTGGCCGGGCATCTATCAACATGTTAAATGTATTGTGCGTTCTTGTCCTGAGTGCCAGTTAGTAGCTCCAAAGAACAGTTCAAGGGCCCCTTTAGTGCCCTTACCTGTTATGGAGGCACCTTTTGACTGGTTTGGGGTTGGTATAGTGGGACTCCTTGAAAAGAGTTCAGGGGTGTAACAATGCATTCTGGTGATTGTAGACTATGCTACCTGGTACCCCAGGCCATCCCATTACGAAACATTTTGGCCAAAACTGTAGCTGGGAAACTATTCAAGGTCTTTAGTCATATGGGAATACTGAAGGAAATGTTGACCTGACCAGGGAATTAACTTCATGTCCCACCTGACTCAGGAGGTTTGTACTTTATTGGGAATCAGCTCCATAAGGATCTTGATCTACCATCCCCAGATGGATGGCCTTGTAGAGCCATTCAACAAAACCCTTAAAACGCTGCTTTGAAAGTTCATAACCACTGAGGTCAGGGACTGGGACAAGTTACTTCTCTTACTGATGTTTGCAATGCAGGAGGTCCCTCAAGCTTCTACAGGGTTTGCTCCTTTTGAACTCCTCTATGGACACCACCAACCAGTTGTCCTTGATGTAGTAAAGGAGATGGGGGAGAAACCAGACCCCAAGACCGAAAATGTGGTGCAATATGTCCTGCAATTGAAGGAAAGTTTAGATCGGTTGGGGAAATTTGCCAGAGAAAATCTGGTGAAGGCTCAACAAAGGCAAGAGTGCGACTATAATCAGGGAGCCCAGCTGTGGGAATATAAACCAGGGGATCAGGTACTAGTTTTGTTGCCGAGCAGCCAGAATAAGCTTCTAGCCAAATGGAAGGGGCCTCAGAAAGTTACTCGGACGGTGGGCCCAGTTGACTATGAAGTTTTCCAGCCAGAGAGCTGAAAACAGATCCAGATCTACCATGTCAATTTGCTGAAATTCTGGAACCAGAGGGATAGCCTATTGATTTCCCCTGAACCAGACATAGTGGATCTGGAATCCCAAAGTGCCAGATGAGAATCTGAGGATACAAGTCCTAATGGGAGAATAGCTGTCTCACAAACAGAAACAGCAACTAGGAGAGTTGGTAAGCAAGTTTTTGGATGTTTTCTCCTTCCTCCCAGAGACAACCCATATGATAGCTCATCATATAGAAACAGAGCCAGGGGAAAGGTGAGGCAGTGACCGTATCACTTGCCAGAAGCCATATGAGACACTGTTAAGAAGGAGTTACAGGACATGCTAGAGTTGGGGGTGATTGAGAAATCCAGTAGTGATTAGTGTAGCCCCATAGTGTTAGTACCAAAAGAAGGTGGAGCTACCCACTTCTGTATTTATTTTTTGTAGGGTCAATGCCATCTCAAAGTTCGATGCCTACCCCATGCCCCGAGTAGACAAACTGTTCGATAAACTAGGGCAAGCCAAGTACATCATGACTTTGGACCTAATGAAAGGGTACTGGCAAATCCTTTTGACCTCAGAGTCTCGGGAAAAGAAAGCATTTGCTACCCCCTTTGGGCTATACCAGTTCTGTACCATGCCTTTCAGCTGACATGGGGCACCTGCAACCTTTCAAAGGCTCATGAATTGCTTTCTGTGACCCAATACCCACTATGCAGCTGCTTACCTAGCTGAAGTGGTGATTCACAGCACTGATTGGGAGTCCCATTTGTCCAAGGTGGCAGCAATACTACAATCCTTACGAGAAGCAGGGCTGATGGCCAATCCAGCAAAGTGTGCTTTGGCCAAAGCTGAAATGAAGTACTTAGGGTACTTTATAGGCAATGGACAGGTGAGACCTTTGGTCAGTAAGGTCCAAGTTGTAGCCAAGTGCCTGATACACACCACAAAAACCCAGGACAGGTCCTTCTTAGAAATGGAAGGGTAGTTTATACTACACTTCTCCACCCTTGCTGGCCCTTACAGACCTCACCCAGAAATCTTCCCCCAGTAAGATCCAATGGTCTGAGGAGTGCGACCAGGCCTTCACACAACTCAAGGTGACACTGTGCAGAGAGCCAGTGTTACGCAGTCCTGATTTCACCAGGACCTTTATCCTGCAGGCAGATACCACTGAAGTCGGGCTAGGAGCTGTGCTCTCCCAGGAGTTTGAGGTGGAGGAACATCCTATCCTCTACCTCAGTTGGAAACTCTTTCACTGGGAGAAAAATTAGTGGTGATAGAGAAAGAGTGTCTCACAGTCAAGTGGGCTGTGGACACCCTCTGCTGCTACTTACATGGCTGGCCGTTCATCCTAGTCACAGATCATGCCCTCTGAGGTGGTTACAGGTGATGAAGGATGACAACCCCCACATCACCAGGTGGTACTTGGCCCTCCAGCCATTTTTCTTTATGGTGCACCACTGGGCCGGGACCCAGAATGGAAACGTGGACTTCTTGTCCCAGGAGGGGAATGGTCACTGGCTGATCAACTGTGCCTTCACATAAATGGGGGAGGTAAGTGACAGTGTAAATGCTACACTTGGAAACAAGAGGTTAACATCCTGTTTGAGGCTGAGGAAATGCAAGGAATGCAACATGAACAGGTAAGAGGGGGTGCCTCCCCAGGTGTTGTTAATTAGAGGGTTTGCTAAAAGACAGAGAGAATCCAGCAAGGAGTCAGTTAGAAGCTGGAAACTGCTGCAGGGAGGAGATACTCCTAGGCAGAGAACCCTGCAAAATGGAGGGTGGAATGTAAGACAGGAACCAGAGCAGAAAGCCAAGAAAATGGTTAATTACTGGAGTAAGCCTTTTGGGAGAAGTTGAAACCTGCTGCTGAGAAAGAGACAATTTCTAGAGCAGAGAGTCCTGAGGTAAAGGATCAGCCTAGCCTGCTGGGCCAAAAACAATGAGTGGAATGTACTGCTAATGACAGCCTATGAATAAGGCTAGAAGGGAAACCTGTCTGTGTTTGATTTGAGACTGTGCACTGAAAACTGCTGGCCCACAAACCATTTATGTTTTGTTTGAGACTGTATATTGAAAAACTGCTGGCCCACATAAGTGGTTCAAAAATTCCTTTTGTCAAGTCAGCCTGAAAGAGCTGCTTTGTGTTAACCTTTATGTTACCTGACCAGGCTGGAGAAGTTGAACTGCCTGATTGTGCTTTTCTGGAGCAATAACTTACATCTGGAGCAATAAAAGTAAATTTTCTTTTGTGAACTTTAAACCCAGCGTGTTGCCTCTCCATCTACCATAGGCCAGCTTGTCACAGCCATGTTAAGGAAAATTTCTTCCATTCCAGTCGAATTTCTGCTTGCTGTTTTGAAGGCATATAGTGGAGCCAGTCAGATGCAATGCACTGTCTGGAGTTACTGCATGACAAAAGGAATTACATGCCATTGAAGTTGCCTTGTTTATGGCATTTACTTAACTGCAGTATGCTGTAGTATTGCATTGCACCTGGCTGGATCCATTATATATCCTTTGAGAAATGTCCCCTTCTTCCTTCATTGGCTGCTTGTCTGGATTCTTTTCCCCAGATATCTGCTTTGGATATAGTTTCTAGCATGATTTGTGAGTTTATATGACAGGCAGCAATCCACAAAAAAGTTACTGGAGATCTACAACTAGCCCATAATCTGCTTTTTGTGCACAAGTGCTCTACTTCTTAATTTCATGGCTTACATCTCTCTGTCTAACTTGCTTCACACAAGAACAAAATGGAAATAGATGTGTTGTCTTTAAGACACCCATTGAATTTACTTGTTTGCCAAAGTACTATGGGGCATAATCAAACTGCAGCAAAATGCATTATGCTGTATAAGTAGGTTCAGTAATTAAGAAGAAGAATACAGGGCACCTGGAATTAGTGGATTAAGTTATTTTCTAGGTCTATCTTTTGTATAAGCATTTGATACCAAATAATCTTCATTATTAAGAATCTGAGGGTCTGACAGAAACAAAGAAACATAGAATTTATCAGCAGAAAAGGAATGGTAGGCTCACCTAGTCTGCCCTATTTTCCCTGCCAGTTACTACACCCTGGACATCATTTGGTTTCAGGTGTCCCTCTCTCCTCCTTATCTCTAATTATTTTACCTTGTGCCTATCCTATGAATGTTTGACACTCCCACTGTCTTCACCCCTACCAATGCCTCTGGCAGGCTGGTCCAGGTGTCTACCACCCTTTCTATGAAGAAGTATTTACTCACATCCCTCTTGAAGAGCACCTTTCATGGTGATCCAAAAGGTTACAGCTTGTAGTCATTATATGCGGTACTAGACCTGAAAGGGTGTGTGCATTTGTTATTTTTGGACAAGGTTTACTCTTCATTCCATAATTTTGGATTTGTTTTTGAGCCCTGCTGCATTTGCCTTTGCTGTTCAGCTGCTGGGCTGCCGGCTCCTGATGACATCACTATAGGGTAGAGGAGTGACTCACACAGTGCAGTCACAGTAATTTTGCAAGGGGAAACTACCTGCACTCAATGTACATACTGTGCTCCCCCTTCCCCAAGACATCCTGTTAGCAATGCATTATGTCAAAATCCAAATGCCTTGACAGTATTTTTTTTTTTTTTTTGTAAACGTGACTTACTTCTGGCTCTGTAACAAAGCATGGGGACTGAGAGAAGACAGAGTTACTGTCAGCACCTTTCCAAGTCCTTTTGACCTTCATGCTTAAATTACCCCATTTTGTAAAAAGAGAGGACATGAAACTTACAAGAACAAGAGGCAGAGTTTCAACTGCTAGGAAAATATATCTTATAAAAAAGAACAATATTTTGTTGAGCGATAGAGATTAAGATTTAAAGAGCATCTTTCCCAGTCCTTTTGACTTTCATGCATAAATTACTCCTTCTTGCATTGATTCTGGAATTGCATTTCATTACTGTGCTCAGCAGTTAGTTTTTGCATTCTGAGCTGCTAACAACTGCAGGGTGTACCACAGCTGTACTGCTCACATTACTATATGGCAGAGGAGTGACTCACACACAATTCAACTTTACAAAAAACATAATGACAAGGCATTTGGATTTTGGCATAATGCATTGCTAATGGTGTCTTGGGGAAGGGGGAAAACTCAGTGGGTGGGATATTTAGACTGCAACAGGCAGGGGCACAAGCCTGGGCACAGAGCAACTGGGATGCACCAGGGCATGGTCTGGGTGATATTCAGTGGTGCTACGCCATGACATAGCACTGTTGAATATGGCACTAGGGCCGCCCGCACTGCATATGGTGCAGTGGCACTGGGCCAGTGCAAGTGGCAAGTGAGGAGCAGGGGGATGCACCAGCGCAAGTGCAGGTGCGCTAGTTGCATGACCCATGATATTCAGTGCTGGGCATGCAAATTAGGCCATTATGCATGCAAGGCACAAATGGGGCCATTTGCATGTCATTATGGCCCCATTTGCATGCAGGTGTGCTGATCCCTGGCAACTTGCACTTGGCGCCCTGCCAGGCTGTAGCTGTCGGGGACTGACGCCCCCTGCCCCTTTGTGGGCAATGCACCTTAAAACCTGATCGCAGGCTTAAGGAAATTTAAATAATCCCTGGTGGTCCAGTGGACCTGCTCCCCTGCCTGATCATGGGCTGTGTAAATAAAATAAATCCCTGGTGGTCAGTGGTACCCCCTCCCCACCACACTCAGACCCACCACCCCTCCCTCCCCAGTCAGCGGCAGGTGGCAGCTCCCCAACCGCAAGCTGCCTGGCCTCCCACCAACTGACAGAGTACAGTATAGCTGTGGGCATGCAGACCATTCACATATCAGGACTGTGTAGTACAGTACAGTCTGCATGCCCATTGGCCCAAGGCAGCTTGCAGGTGGGGAGCTGCTGCCTGCCGCTGACCGGGGGGAGTGGGGTGGTGGGTCTGAGTGGGCAGGTGGGAAGGGGGGTACTGCTGGATCACCAGGGATGTTACATTTGCTAAAACCCATGATCGGTCTGGGGTTCAGGTCCACTGGACCACCAGGGAGTTATTTAATATCACAAAAGCCTGTGATTGGGCTGGGGATCAGGTCCATTGGACCACCAGGGAGTTGTTAAATTTTTTTTTTTAATTTAAAGTTTATTCACACAGTTTCCACCATAAAAGACAGCATACAAAGAAGCTGACAGAGACACATTGATACATAGTAAAAGAATGCTGCCCCACCCCTCACCTCCCCTTACTGCAGTAACCCATCACAGAACCCGAAAATGCCGAGCCTCTAATTAAAAGGCCTTATAGGAGCATTGAGCCTATAGTAAACTTAGTTTGGAACCAAAGAGATTAATGAGTGAGGGGGATCCCAGATTCTAACATAAGTTGCCAGTCTGTTATGTAGGCTGGCTATTGCTTTTTCTGTGTGCAAGTTGGATAAAACTTCTCTTACCCATTCCTGGAAAGAAGGGGAGAACCTGTCTTTCCAATGACGGAGAATTATTTTCTTAGCCGACAAGGCGGCCATGGATATGTGAAATTTACGCACCTTGACTCTAATGGAAGACAGGTCCCCCAAGACACATATCTCAGGGATAAAGTGTTCTTGGAGGCCCAGTAAGGGGTCTAAGGAGGTTTGAATTGAGACCCAAAAGGTGGAAATACATGGGCAAGACAAAAGCATGTGGAAAAAGTGTACCCTCATCTTGCAAGCATTTGTTACATTTATTGGAGTCTAAGTAGCCCCACTTGTGGAGTGATAAATTTGTGACATGACTTCCAGAGAGAATGCAAATCTAACTGCAGATGGGGGAAAAAGTTACTCGGAAATCTTGATGGCCCGAAGGGGCCCCCGAACTTTTTATGAAACAAGACCTGATATAATTTAGAGATTACACCAGAGGACCCAGAAAGCGGGGATATCTCAGGTATCAGAGAGGAGATGCTCTGAGAGGGAGGAGTACTCCCAAGGGAGATTACTAGTAAATGTCTCAATTGCAAGACTTTGGAGAAAGAAGAAATCGGAATACAAAATTTTCTAACCATCTCCTCCGCTGACAGGGAGTTGTTAAATTTACTTAAGCCTGCGATCGGGCAGAGGAGTAGGTCCACTGGACCACCAGGGATGATTTTTATTTACAAAGCCCACGATCGGGCAGGGGTGCAGGTCCACTGGGCCACCAGGGATTTATTTTATTTACACGGCCCATGATTTGGCAGAGGAGCAGGTCCACTGGACCACCAGGGTTTATATATACATATAAAGCCCACGATCAGGTGAGGGGGGGCAACGACGCCTGGACATTGTCTCTGCAGGTCGGGTGGCCACCCACAGCTGGCGACTGCCTTGTTGTGCCTGCAATACAGTAGCTCACCTGTGGGTGGCCAGGCCTTGCTCCTTCTTTTTACAGGCAGATCTTTGCACCCCCTTCCGTGCGGCACAAGGCAGGTGTGTGCCTGCATATGCGCCGCACATCCCGGGCTGAATATCAGGATGTGCTGAATATGCATGGGCACACCCCCGAACTTGCACCACATACATTACTGGTGCACACAGATGCATCAGGATTTGTGCAGCGCAACTTCCACCTTTGAATATTGTGCCAGGGCGCTTCAGTGGGTTGCGCATGGTTCAACACTGTTGCGCCATACGCAACCCCTTTGAATATCCCACCCCGTATTTACATTGAGTACTGGTAGTTTTCCCTTGCAAAACTGCTATGACTGCACTATACTGCACTGCACAGTGTGAGTCACTCCTCTGCCCTATAGTGATGTCAGCAGTACAGCCCTGGGCCCATAGCAACACCAGGTTTGCTATAGAAGCTCTGGTACACCATGCAGTTTTTAGCAGCTCAGAATGCAAAAACTTACTGTAGAGGACAGTAATGAAATACAATTCCAGAATCGATGCAAGATGGGGTAATTTATGCATGAAAGTCAAAAGGACTGGGTAAGGTGTTATTTAAACTCCCTCCCAAGCTTCATAGCATGTCCCTGTGTTCTGGTGCTATTCCTCCTGTGAAAGACTTCCCTCCTGCACCTTGTTCACCCCCAACAGGTACTTAAATGTCTCAATCATATTCCCTGTCACCCTCATCTCCTCCAGGGAGTACATGATGAGCTTCACCAGCCTCTCCTCATATGGTTTCTCATGCAACCCTTCAATCATTTTGGTACCCCCTCCTCCATATTGCTTCCACTCTGTGGATGTCCTTGCAGAGAAGCAGAGTTCAAAACTGGATGCAGTTCTCCAGATGGAGTCTCACAAGTGAGTGATACAGAGTCAAAACCACTTCCCTTCTCTTGCTAGAAATACCTCTCCATATGCACTCCAACATCCAACTCACTTTGCCTACTGCCTTGTCACACTGCCCTGCCACCTTGAACTTATCAGATATGATCACCCCATTCCCCACCCCAAGGGCATAACTTTGCACTTTTTGGCACTGAAACCCAGCTGCCACTCCCTAGACCACTCCTCTAGTTTCCCCAGATCTTCTGAATTCTCTCCACCCCCTACTGGGTGTCAACCCTGTTGCAGAATTTTGTGTCATCCGCAAAGAGACATACCTTTTTATCCCATTCCTCAGCAGTGTCACTTAGACCCAGTACTGATCCCTGTGGTACTCCACTGGTCACTCTCTCATCCTCTGAGTGACTGCTGTTCATCACCACACTCTGCCTCCTATCTTTCAACCATTTAGCTCCCTAGCTCATCAACGTCTCCCCCACACAGAAGCTGCTAAGTTTCTTTATCAGTCTCCTGTGCGGTTCAGTGTCAAAGGCCTTACTGAAGGCAAGATATGCCACATCTACTGCCCTCCCCTGATCCAACTCCTTAGCTACCAGGTCAAAGAAATCTATGAGATCTGTCTGACATGACCTACCCTGTGTGAAGCTGCACTACCAGTTGTCCTGCAGCCCATTTGTCTTGAGGTACTGCATCAGTCTCTTCTTCAGCAGTGACCCCACTAATTTCTCCAGCACTGATGTGAGACTGACTGGTCTGTAACTGCTAGTTTCCTCCCTGCTGCCACTGTTGTGCACAGGGACCACATCGGCACTCCTCCAGTGCTCTGGAACCACCTACATCTCCAGTGGGGTGCTGAATAGTGTTGCCAGAGGGGTGGCTAGCACAGTGCTCAGTTCCTTTAGTACTCTTGGGTTAATCTCATCAGGCTCCATCAACTTGTTTTCTTTTAGAGCTTCCAATCCCTGGTGGACTCTCTTCCATAAATGGACTTGCATCCACTCTTCCAGTGCCTGTTAATGCAAGTCAGTCCATCCACTCGCACTTCCACTGTGAAGACCTAGCAGAAGTATGCATTTTAAAATATTACATTTTTCTTGGTCTTCCTCTGTCCCCCCTCTCTCCCCAGTCTGATCCTCACTATACCATCCCTTGCCTTTCTGTTTTCACTCACCTACCTGAAGAAAATCTTCTCCCAATTTTTAATCTCCTTGACAATCCTCTACTTAGTTTGTGTCTTCGCTATCATTACCTTCCTCCCTGCCAACCTTTGCTTGTCTAGTTATGTCTCCCTGTCTGCCCCCATCTAGATCTCCTTGTACTCCTGAAAGCTGCTTTTTTCTCCATTACCATCTTAGCCACCTCCTTTGAGAACCACAGTGTCCTCTTTTTCCTCTTACCCTTGCTTACTACCTTTAAACAGCTTGCCATTATCTTAGTTATATTACCTTCTTTATTCTTTTGCATTATGCCTCCACTCTCCCCGGCTAGCCCCACCTTTAAGGTGTTTCCTAAGGCAGGCTCCCATTTCATTAAAATCTGCTCTACTGAAGCCAGGAGCTTCATCCTAGTGTGTTTTTTCTCCTGTCCAATCCATATGCCAAGCCACACTGTATGGTGATTGCTTGTACCGAGAGGGCTCCCTGCTGTGACGCCGGCAATGCTGTTCCTGTTTGTAAGTGCCAGATCCAGCACTGCTCAATCTCTAGTGGGATCTGTAACCAGCTGCCTGAGAAATGCCCCTTGTAGGCAGTCCATGATGACCTTGCTTCTAGTTGTAGCTGTGGCCAGGATGTACCTGCAACAATGTGCACCTTGGGGCATCTTGGTTATTGTACCTTATTCCTCCTTTATGACTATTCTTTTTGTGCAATATGAGAATTTGTGGTGTATTCTTTATTTTACTCCCCTAGAAGAAGAAAAATAAATAATAGTATAAATTTCATCAACACTGCTCTTTCTTTAACACCCCAACAGTCAATTTAAACTTAGAAGGCATTTCAGGGAGGCACATTATGCTTGAGAAAACCAATATTCTGACAATAATGAAAATATAAATTAACATTTAAATATCAGAAGTACACAGGATTTAAGACTTGCTTACAGTAAGTTTCTAGCTTCCTCCTCTCTGCCAACAAATACCAATCAGACTTTAATAGGAAATAGCAAGTCATTATTGTGTGGGAGTTATACAATAAACCCTGAGCATTCCCTGCTATTAGAGAAGTAGCAAAATACTAAATTAAAATGCAGAAAATAAATAAAATAGTAAATGGAATCCACAACTAATACTAGTGCTAGACCTATTATACGCTGAAGTATACCAATTTAAAATATTATCATTTTAAATGCTGTCTTAAATACATCCTTTCCTCACCTTTTGAAATATGCATGTCTAACCCACTTAAATGCCTCTTCAGACAACTTGAGTGATAATCAGAGTTTATCATGTACGTTTTAGTAGCACTTGAACAAAGGGCTCTAGTCTAGTCTTGTAATCTGTAAACAAGTCATGTACGTCTTTGCGTAGAAGACAATACAAACACTGGATATGATAACATTTTATTTAATGCACCGCCATGAAGTGTAAATACATACTGCATACAGATATTAAACTTTCTCTCTCTCTGGCAGTATGCAATTACACTGGAGAGCTCTGGGTAAAATAACTTGTGGATATGGGAGATGTTAAAGTCAATGCATGTGACCTCTGTCTAATACTGTAGGTCAGCCACCAAGCAGATGTATGAATATTTATAGGGTATCAAAAATGGAACAGTCTGCTTCAGAAAGAAACTTTCTCAAAGTTTAGATTGCTTTTAGTTTTATACTCAAACTCCTCTACTGTTTGGCAGTTTGAAGCTTACATTTGTGAGATCACATATGCCCAACAGAAAATTTTCAACACCTTTGCAACAAAAGTATTCACACTCAACAGAATGCATCACATGATATCAAAGTAGTTAAACATAGCTGAGAAATTAGAAACAAAAATCAAATAGCAATTGAGAGATGGGACTTCTGTTGTATAAGGGTTGTGTTTATAGCAGTTCAAATTAAAAGTTAGTCTATAAATTCCTGGCAAAGAGAGGAATAGTAAATGCAAGATCACAGTTTTACTAGCACAACAGAACCCCGTTATACAAATATAATGTTATTGCAAGAAAATTCAATGTATATCACTTCTTTGGACAAGTTTCTACACAATTTTGGTGAAACTACAGTGTCTGGGTAAGTAAAAATGGATCATAACATGGGTTTGAACATTCTAGCCCTGTGACTGGCTGAAAGTCATGTACAAAAGTGCAATTATCTGGCCATAATTACACTTCTGTACTTATTTACCCTGAGTACCAGGCACAGCTACAATAGCAATACACTTTAACTGGAACAATGTTTTTCTTTTTTACTCATATTTCATATAGAGGATGATATTTTCTTAATAAAAATCATAAACATGTGTTTTAGAAACATTTTAAAGTAGAACTCATGTTGTATGTGTAATAAGACACTTCAGGGATGTGTAATTATGGTCAATAATTGCACTTTCCTCTTGTGTGTTTAAAGACACTCATCACAAGTGCCTTGTACCTTGCAACACACATTAGTTGTGTGATTATTTACCCATAATTACACACCCTGCTGTATCTTATTGCATACATAATCTTTGCACTGTATGTTCAAATTTCCACAGCACCTTGTGCAGTGCTATGAGGTCCCCAAAGCTACATAATGCAGACAGCTAGTATACTTGTGCACAATTTTCAGCCCCAGCCAACCACAGCCTGCTGGCAAACAACAGTAACAGTGAAAAGATTTCTTACCAGTTCTTTTGTTGATTTCAAATGAACTACCATTTCCACAATGGCTTGCAGATACTTTAATTCCATTACCATTTGCTGCAGATGGTAGAAATAAATAATGCATACTTGTGGAGGGGTTGTGGGATAACAGATGGACCAGACACAGAACTTCAGATTCAACATACAGTCTCTTTATGATGTTTATTTAAAACACAGAGGATAACCTTAAGCAATGGCATATCCCTTCTTCAATACATCAGTTTGTAGCAACAGACTATGTATGTCCTTCTTCTTCACTTGGTCAGCACCTACTGATCTACTGATCTATCTCCATAGTGAAAACCAAATATTCCCTGTGTTGGTCTTGTGCATTTGGGTGATAGGGAGCTCAAAAAATAAACCCCCCCAAAACAAGCTGAAGACAAAGAACCTCAGTGCAGAAGCATTGATGCAAGGGTTACCCCAAAGGGCATTGGCAATAAAGCCAAGTTTCAAAGAAACACAGCATTACATATACCCCCATAATGCAAAGCATCATGGGATGTATATGCA
Organism: Neoceratodus forsteri; assembly: GCA_016271365.2. Lineage (NCBI taxonomy): Eukaryota > Metazoa > Chordata > Ceratodontiformes > Ceratodontidae > Neoceratodus > Neoceratodus forsteri. Next base: position 641,240,918 of record CM028134.1, read on the forward strand.
AATCACCATGACATGTTTAGGCTGGTTCAGCTTACAGCAGGAATGCATGCTACCAAAGGGCCTCTCAAACAGTCTATAATTTACATGCATTTAACCAACACAACAGGGGGATTTCTGACATCTGTACCCCGGTAACTTAATTTTTATTATTTTTATATTTTTGGGGCTGGCAGTATAGCCTAGAGGTTAGAAGAATGAGGTGTGAACAAGCTTGATACATCCAGCAGACCAGACCTGAGTTTGATTCTCACAACCTCCACTTGCATACTGTATGACTCTAAACAAGTCACTTAACTGCCCAGGAATCCCAGGTTACCACTGAAAACAGGCACAGGTTACCAAAAGTCTAAAAAAAATACAGTCACCTAGTACTTTTTACCTTTTTCAAAAACATCTAGTGCCATGGTATTTTCAACACTTACAGGTTTCATACACACAATGCATATACATCAAGGTTTTTATGACATAGTGCTTTTGCATACTAAACCCAACAATGAGGAACACAGCCTGTTGTTTTACTTCAGTTCAGAGGTCACTACAATAGTCTCCCTGTATGAGGACTTGAGATGGATGAGTAAAATTAAAGAGGACACCATAGCATAGCCAAGAAAGGGAGAGGAGGGCACCCATAGGTGGCCAACCGTATGGACTAGAAATTGTAAAGGATAAATTAGGCTAAGAAATAGAACTGTTGCAACAGATTTAAGAAAAGGTCAGTCCTCAAGAGTGGCAGGATCTCCTTGTCACATATCCCCCACCTTAAGAGGGGAGCAGTTATTTCAGACTGCTTACCACCTTCCTGTTCCAGGGACCCATCCATCTTCAGAAGCTCTGACTCAGAGTCCCCATTAACGATAAACATTCCATCATAAACATAGTGGATATTATCATTCTTTACCCTGAGGTATTAACACATTTCTCAACAGAGACTAATGGTACCTTCCCTGCACTATCTCCTTTTAGGGAAAGTCCATCATATTTCATTGACATCAAATCCTGCATCATTTCTAGACATGAAATCAGCATTTACATGTTTTGTCCCTGCCCTGTGGGGCACACTGAATTGATAGGGCAGAAGAGCTAAGTAACACTGCATTATAAGGGAATTTTTTTTTCTCATTTGGTGCAACCAATAAAGGGGGTTAGGATGAGTTGCAACCTTAAATTCAGCCTCGCTCAAGTAATATTTCAGAGACTCAATAGCCCACTTCAGAGCTAAGCATTCTTTCTCTATGGTAGCATATATTTTCTCCATCTCGTGTAGCTTCCTGCCGATATACATGATCGGATGTCCTTCCCCATCTATTTTCTGAGATAAGACTGCCCCAATACCATTCTCTGATGCATCAGTTTGAACCTCAAGCACTTGGTTGAAGTCAGGGCTTTTCAATACAGGAGCTGTACATAGAATGGCCTAGATGTTCTTAAAAGTCTCATCACAAATAGAGACCCACTGAACCTTTGTCGGGCACCTCTTTTTAGTGAGATCAGTCTAAGGACTGGCAATGGCTGAAAAAATTAGGAATCAATGTCCGGTAATAAACAGCCAGACCTAGGAAAGATCTCACATGCTTTTTTGTGGTAGGTATTGGGCTGTTTGCTACTGCTGTAACCTTCTCTACCTTGGGCTTCACTTGTCTGTTGCCTAAAATGAATCCTAGGTGTCTTGTCTCAGTCTTTGTGGGCACACTTAACAGGGTTAATGGTCACTTCTGACTCCTTTATTGCTTGCAGTACCTGGGACAAATGTCTAACATGGGATTCCCAATCAGGGCTGAATATGACTGCATCATCCAACTAAGCCGCACAGTACTCAGTGCGTGGTCTTAGTATGTGGTCCATAAAACACTGCAAAGTGGCAGGGCTCCATGTAGTCTGAATGGCATTGTGACAAACTGGTATAAACCAATTGGGGTGCTACTTGCAGCTTTATCTTGTAAATCAGGTAACAAGGGGATTTGCCAATATCCCTTAGTAAGGTCAAGGGTGGAGGTATACTGTGCATTGCCTAGTCTGTCAAAGATGTCATCTATTTGGGGCATTGGATAACCATTGAATAGTGATGCTTCCTAAAATCTAGGCATAGACATATCCCACCCTCTTTCTTGTCCGCTATGACCATGGGTGAAGACCATGCACACTTTGAGAGCACAATTATGCCTAACTGCTCCATTTTTTTGACTTCCTGAATCACCTCATCCCTCACCTTCATGGGCAATCTGTAGAGCTTTTTGTGTATGGGCTTGTCTTGCATGGCAGCTATAGTGTGCATAATTCCTTTGGCCCTCCCTGGGATATTTGTGAATTTGGGCTCCGATTCTTGTAATGCCCTCTGCAAATCTTTCTGTTGTTGAGGCTCCAATTCAGGGTTTATCTGGATCTCCCTCAATGGTCCTGACTGCTCTAGCCTTTTTCAGGCAACCTCCAGCTCTGACTCCCCAACTTTAGGATGGATATAAAGGAAAGGTTAGGCTTCTCACGCCATTTCCTTAGGAGGTTCACATGGTAAATTTTCGGGGGGTGGTCTCTTTTCTGCTAAGCTCATAATTCACTGCTTCTGTTTGCCTCAAAATAGTGAAGGGGCCCTGCCATTTCATGAGTAGTTTTTTTCTCTATGGAGGGAAGAAGTAACAACACTTTGTCCCCTGACTGAAATGCTTTAGTCTTCAAACCCTGGTTGTATCTTTCTTTCTGCAAGTCTTGTCTCTGTTCTAAGCTCTGGTGTGCCAAGTTGATATTTCTCACCAGGTGTTTGCATAACTGAGTCATGTACTATATAACATTAAGATGTCTCACCTCCTTCCCTTCTTCCCAGTGTTCTTTAACTGCATCCAGTGGCCCCATCGGGTTCCTCCCGTACAATAATGAAAAAGGAGATTAACCAGTAGATGCTTGAGGGATTTCTCTGTAAGCAAAAAGTAAATAGGAAAGGTAACTATCCCAATCTCTACCCTCTTCTTTTACAATCTTCCTCAACATTCTCTTTAATGTCTGATTAAACCTCTCTATGAGGCCATCAGTTTGTGGGCAGTATGGGGAAGTATGCACTGCTACCATGCCAAGCAGATGGTACAATTCTTTTAGCAGGTGTGCATTAAAATTACTCCCCTGATCAGTAAGTATTTCCTGGGGGATGCCATGTGGCTAAATCCTTTGCCAGCTCCTCTGCTATCCTTGGGTCGGTGACAGTTCTCATGGGGATAAGCTTCTGGGTAGCAGGTAGCGTAATCACATATGACCAATACAAATCTGTACCCACTGAGCTCTTTTCCAGGGTGCCCACTACATCCATGACTATGCTGCCAAAAGGGTTAGTCACAATGGGGGATGTTTTGTAGTGGTACTCTATCCCTTTTTCCTGCCTGATCTACCTTCATACACTCAGCGCATGCTTTACGATACTCAGCTATGTTTTCATGGATAGAGGGACAATAAAATCTGGGTAATATCCTATTCTGGGTGCTACCTCTGCCTGCATGGCCTGCTAAAAGGATGTCAATGCACCAGATACATGATCTGGGAGCAGAATGTTTTTGGAATGATTAGTTGGTCTACCGCCTCTCCAGTTCTGAGTTTAGTGTATTCTCTGTACAGTATTCCCTGTTTTACAACAAACTGAGGGGTACCTTTTTACACTCCCTTCCCCACCTGTAAAAAAAAAGGTTAAGTGAAGGCTCTGCTTTTTGCTCATGCTGCATATCACATCTAAAAGTGTTTCCCAAGTCTGGCTGTACACCAGCACGAATATCAATCCAGTCCTTCTTTAGCTTCCTCTTTTCTGCCTTCATTTTACAATCCTTGCCAGGATCCTCAAATATATCATCATCAAATGGGAACACAGATGGTAAATGTCCTTGCTTCACTTGAGCTATGGTGTTTATAGCAACTACAGCAGAGTCCTGGGTGGCATGACAATGTATAAATGAAGCAAAGTCTGGGTGGTCATGCCTGATAATAACTGGCACTGATAGGTGAGGTACCAACCCCACTTCTGCCTGGCTGTAGGGTAGTAATGAATATCTCCATGCACACAGATGACTGTTATATCTGGCCCTTTATTATTCCCAGTCACCAGATCTGCTCGCACAAGAGTCTGGTGGCTCTCTGAATCAATCAGTCCCATCATCTGCTGTGATCCAATCTGCACAGTAGCCATAAAGTGACCCCAGTTTGCTAAGATTATGTGTGCTACCTCTTTCTTTGTATTAGGACAGTTTCTTACATAATGTCCCTTCTTTTGGCACCCATGACATACAATCTCTGCTACTGGAATTCACCCCATCTCTCTGCTTTCCAGTCTTATTTGACTGGGGCGGGATTTGACAATGTATAACTAAAAGAGTTACTTACCAGATTGCTGGTGGTTGCAGCTGCTGATGTCCCTTGGAACCCCCTGGGTCTGGATGGTCGGGCTGCCATGAAGTCTTCTGCTAATTTGATGGTTTTATCCTCAGAATCAGGCTTATCCTCCCGAACCCAAAGTTGTACATCCTGGGGTAAAATGTTAATAAATTGTTTAATAATTACCACCTCCAGAAGCTGGTTCTTGCTCTTGATATCTGGCTGCAACCATTTGTAGCAGAGTTCTTTGAGATGGGTATACATCTCTCAGGGGGGTATCCGGTGACTGCATTTTAAGAAACCTAAACCTCTGGTGATAGGTTTCAGTGTTTATGTCATAGCACCTGAGGATCTCCTGCTTCACACAGTCATAGTCATCTGCCTCTTGGGAGTCCATGTGGCTATAAACCAACTCAGCACTGCCTGTCAGGTGCAGTGCCAGTCAAACAACCCACTGTTCCCTTGGCCATGTGCATGTTCGAGCAATCCTCTCAAAAGTTGTGAGGTATGCTTCAATGTCATCACTGTCCGATAGTTTGGACAGTTTAATGTCTTTTTGGACTACTGGTTCTTTCTGTTTGTCCTGCATCAATGGCATGCAATACATTCATGGTAACCACCCATTTGGTATCTTGCCTTCTCCATTCAATGTCTCTAGCTCACAGCTCAATATCTTTCTCTCTTTCCATCTGCACCAGTTTCATGCAAAGCCATTTCAACAACTCCCCTACATCCTTAGGTGGAGGGTCTTCAGAAGGAGGTAGTTCCCTCGACTCTTCCTCGTCCCCTTGGATCTCTTCATTGTCTTCAGGCTTGGCCTTCCTCCGAGCTCCCAGGTCCAGTCCAGGTAGTAGCTTCTCTCCCAGTCTGTCGTCCATGGTTCTGATCAGAACTCCACTGACTTTCTTCTCTGGATTCTCCTCTGGCGACTCCTGGTGCGTCAGTCCACCTGGGATATCTGGGCAATATCTGCCAGAAAACATCCCCCTAGCCCAGTCCAGATGTTTCCGGCAAGTTATCCCATTTCTCACACCCAGTCTGTGGAGGGGTTGTGGGATAACAGATGGACCAAACACAAAACTTCAGGTTCAACACTAAATATCTGGCCCATAGGTGGCCAATCTTATGGTCTAAAATTGTAAAGGATAAATCAGGATAAGAAATAGAAGAACTGTTGCAACAGATTTAAGAAAAGGTCAGTCCCCATGAGTGGCAGGATTTCCCTGTCACAGTACTATTTAAAAGAGTAGCAAACATTTTTGAGAGCTTGTACTGGAGAAATACAAAGCTGGTGCAGTTTTATTTTTCTCCATTATAGGACTGCATAAAATCCAACCACCTTGGAGCATATACCCTACAGCATATATAGGGGATATGTAATAGCCTCACTCAGAATATGCCATTTACCTTCATATGTAAGGGGTGGGGACATAACCATAACTCACAAGTGCTGAAGTGATAAGTGAGCTATGTAGATTCTGCCCCCTCACAAAGAAATGTACATGGCATATTCTGAGTCAGGCCATTATGTGTCTCATTTATGTCACACATTTTCAAATCTAAACCTTTCAAATTAGCTATTTTTGAAGCTAAATGTGTAATGCTTTATTTTAACTTCACTGCTCTGGTTATTCTGCATAATTAGTGTAGCTCTTCTGTGATGCCACCAGGCATTGTTTCAGCTACTTATCCATTGGTTAAGTACAGCATTATGGTATATACATATAGATGTATAAATATATGAGCTCTAATGATCTGTCACTTCTGTTGGTGCACAAATATGGGTGAGTGGGATTTTTCATTCTTTGCCTCTAAGCTCTGGGACTCACTTTATCCTAACCTCAGAGTCTCTCAGACACATCAAGTGTTTCAGTATGAGCTTTGTAAGTTCCTATGGACCTCTGATAAGTGCTCTTGTTCCTGATGCTTCGTACCACTACTAGTTTGTGCCTTTTTGCTTGACTTTCAGTTGTACACTGGATGTACTCTGCTCTTAAGTTTCTGGATTACAGTATTGTTTGACTTCTGCTGATGATGTATGTAAGATTGCCCTGTACCTTTGAACCATTGAACTATTATTATTTTTGTTGTACTCTTCTGAGTCATGTCTGAAAATAGGTATTGTATTGTTCAGTGCCCCTTCCTGGTAAACAAAAATGAAATAAATATAAATGTCATCAAAATATAACCATTTATCTGGTCACATTTATTCATAGTGGTGTGGTTTAAAGTTATACAGTAACTTGACCAGCCATATATGTCGATTATAGTTTTACCCTATAAATTTTAGAAGGATTCAAATCAGAATTTTGTGGCCCAAAAAGGATTATTAGGTCAGAGGACTACTATCAATATGTTGAATACTTGAACATTGTATGGTTTGATAGTTCACTCTTATGGCATTTGAGGCAATCACCTGTGGAAGGTGCTACAACATTTGGCTGTATTACTTAAAGGAACCCATCTGGATAGGGTTGACTTAAAAACATAGAAACATAGAATCTGATGGCAGATAAGGACCACTTGGCCCGTCTAGTCTGCCCATTTCCCTACCTAACGGATAAGCTGCAGATCCAATTAACCAACAGCCTACTTCCTCCTACCCCCCACTAGAATTACTTTATGTTTGTCCCATGCGTTCTTTAATTCCCCCACTGTTTTTGACTCTAAGATCTCTTCAGGAAGGCTGTTCTATGCATCTACAATCCTCTCTGTGAAGAAATACTTCCTCACATTAATTCTGTGCCATCCCCCTCTAACTTCAAATTATGCCCCCTTGTTCTTGCACATCTCTTTTTTTCTGAAAGATGCTACCCCCTTGGATTTTGTTGATTACCTTGAGGTATTTGAAAGTTTCTATCATGTCCCCCCCCCCTTTCCTCGAGGCTATACATCTTAAGCTTCTTTAGTCTTTCTTCTTATATCTTCTGGTACAGACCCTGCGCCATTTTGGTTGCCCTTCTCTGGATAGCCTACACCCTGTCTATGTCTTTGTGGAGCTGGAGTCTCCAGAACTGTACACAGTACTCCAGATGTGGTCTTACCAACTGTCTGTACAGAGGGCCAACAACTTCCTGTTTTCTACTGGTGATGCCTCTCCCTATGCATCCCAGTATTCTCCAGCCCTCCTTACTGCCTTCTCACATTGCTTGCCCACCTTTAGGTCATCTGATATGACTACCCTCAGGTCCCTTTTCATTTTTGTTGTTGTCAGTATCTCACCCCCCATTGTGTACTCTTCCCTTGGATTTTTGTTTCCCAGGTGCATTACTTTGAACTTCTTTGCATTGAATCTAAGCTGCCATACCTTTGACCATTCCTCCAACCTTGCCAAGTCCCTTTTCATCCTTTCCACCCCACCTTACGCATTGACCCTGTTGCAGATCTTTGTGTCATCTGCAAAGATACATACTTTTCTTTCCAGTCCTTCTGCAATGTCACTTATGAAGACCTTAAAAAGGACTAGCCTCAGCACTGAACCCTGTGGTACTCCACTAGTAACCCCCCTTTCTTCACTGTGGACTACATTTACTATTACCCTCTGTGTCCTGTTGTCCAGCCAATGTTTTACCCAGACTACCACCCTGGGACCCACTCCCAGGCTGGCTAATTTGTTTATGAATCTTTTGTGCGGGACTGTGTCAAATGCCTTGCTAAAGTCTAGGTAGGCCATGTCCACAGCCCCCCCCCCGTCTACTACTTTGGTCACCCAGTCAAAGAAATCAAGGAGATTTGTCTGACATGACCTTTCTGCTGTGAATCCGTGCTGCCTTGAGTCCTGTGCCCCACTGGCCTCTAGGTACTCAACAATTAATTCATTTAGAAGTGATTCCATCATTTTCCCTGCCACTGAGGTCAAACTGACAGGTCTGTAGTTTCCTGCCTCTGTCTTACTCCCACTTTTGTGAAGGGGAATCACATCTACCCTCCTCCAGTCCTCAGGTACCACACAATCCTCCCATGATTTATTAAAAAGGGTAGTCAGTGGTGTTACTAGTTCTTCCCTTAGTTCTTTTAGAATTCTGGGTTGAATCCCATCAGGTCCCATTTCTTTATCCACCTTCAGTTTTAGGAGTTCCTTCAGAACCCTTTCTTCTGTGAAAGGACTAATATCAACCCCCCCCCCCATCCAGAGTGCTTCTATTGACTGGATTAGGTATCTCCCCCTGCTCTTCCATTGTGAATACTGAGCAGAAGTATTTGTTCAGTATCTCTGCTTTTTCACTGTCGCTCTCTACCCAACCCTTCTCCTCTTTATTCAACTTCAGTATCCCTGCCTTAGTCTTTCTTTGTTCCCTAATGTACCTATGAAAGGTTTTATCCCCCTTCTTAACCGAGTTAGCTATCTTTTCCTCAGTTTGGGCCTTTGCTATTCTGACTGCCTTCCCCTCTTCCTTCTGCTTTAATTGGTACAGTTCTCGGTCCTGCTCCTTCTGTGTTTCATTATACTTCCTGAATGCTATCTTTTTGTCCCTAACCTTTCCCAACACTTCTTTTGAAAACCATAGTGTTTTTTTCTTTTGTTTTGATTTATTTATTTGCTTCACACAAAGGCTTGTTGCCTCTGTGATGGTGGTTTTGATGTTTCCCCATTGTTGCTCCACCCCACCTTCTTACCCATTTGCTACTGCGTTTCTGAGGCATTATCCCATTTTGACAAAATCAGCCCTCCTGAAGTCCACTACCTTCACTTTTGTACGGCTTGATTCTACAGCTAATTTTATCATGAACAACACTGTTCGGTGGTCACGTGTTCCCAGATGGCTACCCACTTCTAGATTTGAGATCCTCTCTCCATTCCCATTTGAGAGTGCCAGGTCTAAGATTGCTCCCTCCCAAGTGGGTTCCAAAACTAACTGACTGAGGCACACCCCCTGTAGAGCATCAAGAATAGCCCTCCTCTTGGATGTGGCTGCAGCAAAGGTGCTCCAGTTAACATCTGGTATATTCAGGTCCCCCATCAGCAATACCCCCCCTTTCTCTGCCATCCTAAGGATGCCTTCTATCATTTCCTTGTCTATTTCCTCCCCCTGAGATGGGGGTCTATATACAACCCCTGTGAGGATTGTGGTGCCATTTCCAGTCTCCAGGGTTACCCACAGTGTCTCTTCTCCTCCCTGATTATCCTTTAGTTCTGGCTTCCACCATTGAAGGTGCCTGAGCTCTCACATAGATGGCTCAAGAAACCTTAGGGGAATGTGTTAGTCACCATGTCCCAAAGGAGAGAAAGATTACTGCCAGTGGAGTAGGAGGTGCAACAAAATGAGTATCTGAACAAACAGTAGTGGAGAAGCCTTAAGACGATAGTCACAAAGACAATAGTGCTACTATTTCTGACTAGTCTTTTTGAAAGGGAACATCTTAAATAGAGGGCTGTGACAACCACATTAAGAAGCTTTGATAGGTAGTTGTGAAGACCAGTTTCAGTATGTGTGTATGACAATAAGCAGATTCAGAAGAGGTTCAGCATCAGCAGGGGCTACAGCAAGTAGGTTCAGTAGGCAGCTGCTGTGAACAGCTTTGAAAGTCAGCAGCTGCAAGCAACTCATAGACAGTTGGATGAGCAGCTGTAATAGACAATTTCAGTGAGCAGCATCTGGTGGCAGCCACAGTTATGGACTAGCTAGTCATATTCAGTGTCTTTGTGACCAAAACTATAACTTTTGCAAGATGTCACAATGCCCTGCCATCTGACTAAAAGAACCCCCATCAGTGAGAGTTCCATCCTTGGAGGTGCCAGAGGAATTTTTCCCATTGCTAAAGTGACCATTGAAAAATTTAATGGATGCAGCCCCCAAAGGAGGATGATATAATGGTTTCAGAAATGGCAGGCTGCTGAGGTAGGAATCAAGATGAAGCAGAAAGAAAATCATCAGCCACCCCTCACCCCATAAAAATGAAGAATATGAGCACAAACATGATGACTGAACAGATGGATGTGAAGGGGAACAGGACCAAGACAAGCAGAGGCTGGCAAGAAGAATCAACCAGAAATAGTGTCAGTGGCGTATGGGCTGCACACTCACCTCTGGGGTGGGAAGATTATTTTATTTATTTTCTTTTTATTTATGTAGAGTTTTGCACACCATGATAGTCTTATTTAGGTTTGACACTCATTCTTCAAGAAGGTATGTTGGAGGTTACAAATGTGAAAGTTACAAAATGTAGCTAAAGATATAAAGTTATATAAAGTACAACTAAAAAACATTACATATTTACATATGTAAGCCCCCCTAAATGCAGCTTACCTGTAGGGCTATGGCCCAATGCTCCCCTGCCAGTGGTCCCACAAGTGGTCCCAGGTGGGACTTGAACCTGGGTGCCCCATGAGTGCCTGTGCTTGTGGTCACCAAATCTTCAGGTCCTCGGCCCATGTTCTGATGGGGGCTGAGGTCTGATTGTTGCTTTGATGCCTCCAGGCATATGTAGAGGTTTTGGGGCAGTCCTGGTAATGTAAAAATCTGGACCACAGAATGTCAATGTAAAAGGTGGCAACTCACGCTCCATTGAGCATGGGAAGCCACTGAGGGAAGAAATTTAAAGGAGCCACAGCTCTGTTTCAGTGTATTTGGCTGCGGCCACTAATAAACAATATCACCAGCTCCAGGGCAGGCAGCAAAGCCAGGGATGGGGGGAACTATGATCGGAGTGCCTCCAGGCATGGACCAAATGGATTTTAGCCCTCTTAAAGGCTAAAGATAATAAAATAGTGGGCTACAAAATTGGGCTAGAATGTGAACAAATATGGCAGCCCCTAGGGACTTCAGCTTCAGCATGCAGAGGGGTATGCTGGGAAAATGTCAAGGGGCACAAAAAAAGCCCAGGATTGTGGTAGCTAATCAGAATGGGACTGTGTAAGAGTTATTTAAGGGACTGCTTGCCCACCAAAGGGGGATTTCATTTTGGGACTCCAGAGAGTGCAGGAGAGAATTCGGTGGGTCAACTCAGCCCAAAGCCTGTATTCAGCACCCAGCTGCCAGTCTGGCCTCACTATTTCAGATTGGCAGAACACCTGAGAGACCCACATGCTGGAGAGAAAAAAGAGCATTTGTAATTTGCTGCCTGAGAGGGGGAATTGTGAAAGTCCAGCAGTTTGAAAGAGAAAAGGGGACTTTTGGCAGACAGAAAGAGTTGTTGCAGAGGAAACAGAATTTGCAGCTTAACAGCGAGACATCGAGTGCGGCAGATGAAGAGCTGCAGTGTGAAAGCAGAGACTGTAGGTGTGCAGTTATGAATTCCAAAGTGCTGCAGCTGGAGATTTAGACTGAGTCACCTGTGATCCTCCTTGGTAGGATAATAGGTTGGAGACTACTAACTGCTGCAAGCTGGAGGGACTGTATGTGCTGAGGCTAGAGACTGAGCCAAAGCCCAGCTATTTTGCTGTTGCCTAAAACGAGTGTGTGTCAAGCTGCAAGTCTATGGGACTAAGCCTGCCTGTCCCTAGACCACCAGAGAAGAAGACCAGTGCAGGAAGATGAATTGAGGCCTGCCGGGTGAACACTGTTTACAAAGACCTCAGAGGCAAAGTTGGCAAGGCCAGGCAGGTGAAGACCAGTGTTCTTCGGTTCTCCAGTTATCCCTGCTACTGTGGTGCACCACCAGCAAGCCTTTGATACCAGCACAGTACCATGATTTAAGTTTTACAAACCCTCCATTGAAACTCCAAAACTGTAAGTACCCCTGGGCTGTGGTTCAGGGAGTTCTTTTTAGCTAGCTAGCTAGCCAGGAAAGGGGGGACAAGTCCTGGGTAGGACTGTGACCAGGTTTAAAACAGCTCCAAGGCATCAAAGTTAAAAGCAGTCTGTTAGTATTTAAAGTTATTTAGGCCCCAACGAAAGATCCCCAGCATTGAAATCTGCATGGTGGTACCCACTGAAAGGGACTATAGACACTTAGCAGATGCCAGTGGGAAGCTGGGTACACCTGCAGGTGGGAGGTGGGGATGCTGTGTGGGATAATGTTATTAGAGACAGTTATTATTGTTGTGATATTTTTCCCCTTTCACCCTCTCCCTACAATAAATATTGTTCATGTTACATGCTAGTATTGTGAATTATTGCAAGAGGGAATTGCTATTTTGTGGGGAAGTGTTCTAGGGGTAGCTACTGTGTTTTCCTGGGTAGTTTTAACTCGCAGTTTGTCCGCAGGTATTCCCTGCCATTGCCCCAGGTAGAGGCACCATGCCATTTCTCCTCTGTACTACTGAACCCAGGCTGGTCCCCTTAGAGATATGTGCAGTGTGGACCCTGAGGGCCCCGGAACAGTCAATATGAATCAAGAGGCTGTTACATGTATTAATGTAAGTATGTTCTTAATAGTAATAGGTTCAAGTCATGTAATGATCAGAAGCAGCACTGTGTGGTTAGGGATAGGAAAAAGAGATAGGCTTGTTGAAGATAGAGTGAGGGAGCTGGATCTATCTGGAGAAGATGGAAGACAAATACGTATTAGCAGTCACAATTTTTTTCAAATCTTGGAACAACAGCATTCTAAAGGGTTGAAAATTGCTAAGGTTCTTCACACTTTCAAGTAATGAATTCCAGGTGGCCAGGATGGCAATGGTAAAGTCTCTGATCCAACTGATGTGCATGCTCCAGGCTGATGCAGGATATTTCTGAACTGGGAAAATAACCAATAGTTTTGGACTGATCTTATGAGGCGGGTCTTTAAGTTTGGGGACAGACACTCTTGGTAAGCTATATGAAGGTGGTCCATCTAAGCTCCCTTCTCTCATTTGGAGGAGACGTACACTTTCACTGTAAAGAGTGTAGTAAGGCAATGGTACTGGCTGTCCTGCAGATTTTGCTACCATATTTTAATGCTGGGTGTAAGGTCTGCTGTAGTAGGAGCTCCCTGGTGTTTAGGTTAAGACAGCTTTTATTGTAATAAAGAGGCCAAGTTTTTTGACGTGTGATTCTGATGGATCTGAAAATGTGATTTGTTTATAGTAGCTTGGAATTTAGCCACAATGCAAGACATTTGAACGATTGCACAACTTCCAGTGATGTTCAATCCAGTGGAAGAATTTGGAGAGACATGTTTGGAGATGAGGTTCCACTGAATAGCATGATTTGTTTTGAAGTTCTTTAGCAGGAGACAGTTGTTAGTCATCAAGTGCTGGGTTCCATCAAAGGCAAATTGTAGTAAAGTACTGAGACTGCTGAAAGAGTTGGCTTTGGTGTAAATAACTGTGTCATCAGAATAAAGATGTGTGCTTGGATTCAGGAAGTCTACAGGAGAAGCTGACAGCCCTGCAGTGGTCTTATCCTACAGCAGGGAGAATGGGGTGGGGGAGGCTGAAGTTTCTGAGTGAGTAGGAGAGATTGAGGGGACAAAACATCTGCTATAGCAAGGGAGGTGCCCAAACCAGAATATGGAAATGGTGCATATGCAGTAAGAGAAGCATCTGCCTCAAGAAGAACAGTCGACAGAGGTAAATGAGGCATTGACTGCCTTCTGTTCTCTCTTTAATACTGTGTGTGACAGGTTCATCCCTCTGAAGAGATTCAGGATCAGGGGTGACAAACATCAGTGGGTCACCCCTGAACTCCTGAAGATGATGAGAGACCATGATAACTTATGGAAAACATGCAGGAAAACTCTTAGTCAGGCATCACTTGCGGTGTATAAGACAGAAAGAAAGAAATGTTAAACATTAGTTAGAAGGTTGAAGAGAAGCTATTTAGTAGATAGGCAAAGGGAATTTGAAGGCAAGAACATCTCTGACACTGGAAATTAATTAATGAGCTCATGGGCAAAAAATGTTCTTCTAATATGCAATGTCTTAAAACTTTATTGAAATAATTACAGAACCACTTTTGATTGTTTAGGAATTTAACAACTTTTTTATGGATTTATCAAAATGTATTCCTGCTGGTACTGTTGATGTGGTAGCTCATAATAATACTGATTTTTATCTGGACTATCCAGAGTTTTATTTTAGATTACTGCTGCATGGTGAGGTATTGGGATATCTCCAAAAATGGACCCATGTCCCTCTATTGGGAGGGATGGGATTGACTACCAGCTCATGAAGTTTACTGCAGACATACTGTGCTTTCCTTTATTTTTTATTTATCTCTTTGTTATTCTACTTTTCCTACTATTTGGAAATATTCCATTGTTGTAGTCATACTTAAATCTGGGGATTCAACTAATGTGCAAAATTTCCATCCTATATCACTCTTGGCTCCTTTATCAACGGTATTAGAGAGAATGATTTTTGACCAAATGATTATCTATCAGAATATAATATTCTCATGCCTGCTCAACATGGCTTCAGAACTGTCCACAGTACTACGATGGCCTTGATGGGGTTCAAGAGTGCAGTCCAGTTGGCCACAAATAAGGGCCATTATACAGAGGCAGTGTTTGTGGACCTCACCAAGGCCTTTGACCTGGTAAATCATGGTGTTTTACTGTCATCTCTTGACAGACTAGGTCTGTCTGGTGATGTGGTGGGGTGGTTTAAAAGTTACTTAAGAATGCTTTCAGATGATGAAAATCAGTGGTCAATAGTCATCTCCTGTTTCTATTTCACTGGAGTCTATTCTGGGTGCTCTTCTTCTTGATGCAGTGATCCTCATGAGCTGATTAGATCTTAAAACAGTCCAGGAAAATCTGTCATGTAATTTTTAGCTGCTTAGAGTCATAACTGGTTTATTAACAATAGACTGTTACTAAATGAAAAAAAAAAAAAAAAAATCCATGTGTTTTTCTAAATTTAGAAGGAGAGCTGGGGGATGTTACTCTACCTCTCCAGACAGTGCTAGGAGAAGATATTGAACAAGTTCAGCAATTTAAATTCCTAGGAGTCTTAATTGATGAAGGCATGACTTTTGAATCACACATCACCAGCATGATTAAAATTATACATCAAAGACTGGGGGCACTATATCAACTTAACACAAGACTGGTTCCACCAACCAGAAAGCTTCTTGCTCAAAGCTTTTTGATTCCAAAAATATGTTATGGTTTGCTTTTCTACTTTTCAACTGGGGAGGGTCTATTAACCAAAGTTAATATTTTTCTGAACCAAATTGCTAGATTTTCAACACAGTGACCTGTGAGAACCCACACTGTAAGTTACTGAGGTCAGCAGCTTTTTTGCCTATAGACTACCATTTTAAATTACAGCTTGGACTTCTGGCTAAGAAGGTGGCTCTGAACAAGATACCTGTGGTTCTAACTTCTATATTTAAGAGGCATATTGGTTCAATTTTCACTAGGTTATCTGACAAAAAATACCAAGGATGAGAACCTCTCTGGGACAAAAATCTTTATCATATGTACTGCTTTGTTTTTTTAATTCTCTTCAATCTATCTTTGAATGTTTAAATAATTTACTTTTGACTTTTATTTATTTATTTATTTTATTTTATTGAATTTTGTTGATCCGGTAGGCCCACTGAGAATAGAAGTCCATTTTCAGGGGCGACTGGGTGGAGGGGGGGGATACAGATGGTAAGCAACTGAAATTGAACCAGATGAAGCTGTTGGTGGTATTTTCAGTGAATGGTGAAAATTTGGCCAGGGCACTGGGAAATACATAGAAATATAGAAGTTGATGGCAGATAAGGACCGCAAGGCCCATCTAGTCCGCCCATTTCTTTTTCTACCTTATAAATGTGCCATCGGCCTTTGCTCTATCAGTGACCTATCTATTCATAGTCATTTGTATTGCTCCCTTATGCACATCCCATGCCTGTTTGAAGCCCTGCACTGTATTCATAGCCACCACTTCTTATGGTAAGCCATTCCATGCATCCACCACCCTTTCTGTGAAAAAGAATTTCCTCACATTCCCCCTTAATCGGCCTCCCTCTAATCTCATGCTGTGTCCTCTTGTCCTGCTATTTTTCTTATATTTAAACATGTTAGACTCTTTCACCTTGTTTATGCCCTTAGGTGTTTGAATGCCTCGATCATATCACCTCTCTCCCTCCTTTGCTCAAGGGTATACATATTGAGCTCCGTTAATCTGTCCTCATATGTCTTCTGATGCAGTCCCTGCACCATTTTGGTTGCCCTTCTCTGGACTGCCTCAATTTAGTTAATGTCCTTGTGAAGGTGTGGCCTCCAATACTGCACGCATACTCCAGATGGGGCCTAACCAGTGTCTTGTACAGAGGATTATTACCTCCCTCTTATGACTTGTGATACCCTACTAATATACCCTAACACCCCCTAGCCTACCTACTGCTTTAGAGGTCTGCTTGGATGATTTTAGGTCATCAGTGATGATGATGTCCAAGTCTCTTTCTTCCTTTGTGACTGCTAGCAACTCCACTCCCAGCCTATAGGTGGCTTCAGAGTTTCTCTTCCCTATGTGCATGATTTTGCACTTCTTTGCATTAAATCCCAGTTGCCACTCTTCTGATCATTCTGCTAGTTTATCCAGATCTCTTCTCATTCTGCCCACCCCATCTGTCTCATCTACTCTGTTGCAGATCTTGGTGTCATCTGCAAACAGACAAGCCTTACCCTCTAGTCCATCTGCAAGGTCACTAATGAAGATGTTGAAGAGGACTGGCCCCAGGACTGATCCCTAAGGTACCCCACTTGTGACTTGCATCTCTTCTGACTGTATACCATTTACCACCACTCTCTGTTTTCTGTCCGTCAACCAGTTTGCCACCCAGTTGACCAACTTCTGACCCATCCCGAGCCTACCCAGCTTATTTATCAATCTTCTATGTGGAACAGTGTCAAAAGCTTTGCTGAAGTCAAGATAGGTGACATCAACTGCTCCCCCTTGGTCCACCACTCTGGTTACCCAGTCAAAGAAATCTATGAGATTAGTTTGACAGGACCTTCCTTTTGTAAACCCATGCTGTCTTGGATCCTGTGCCCCTATGGATTCCAGGTGTTGCACTATCCTTTCCTTAAGGAGTGCCTCCATAATCTTGCCCACTACTGAGGTAAGACTGACCAGTCTGTAGTTCCCGCCTCCTCCCTGCTACCACTCTTGTGGAGCGGGATCACATGAGCCCTTCTCCAGTCTTCTGGGACCTCTCCTGTGCTCAGAGACTCACTAAACAATTCTGCTAATGGCTCTGCTAGTTCCTCCTTTAGCTCCTTAAGTACCCTGGGATGTATGCCATCAGGTCCCATTGCCTTATCCACCCTGAGCTTAGCAAGCTCTTGTAGGACCCTTTCTTTTGTGAAGGGAGTAGTGCTCACCTCCCTCCCCTCTGTCCATGATGCTGAGCTATGGGCCCTACCCTACCTTCTCTTCAGTAAATACTGCTCAAAAGTATCTATTTAGGATAGATGCCTTTACAGGGTCCTCCTCCTCACATGCTCCCTTTTCTCCATTAAGCTTAGCAATACCCCCTCTGGACTTTCTCCTTTCACTAATGTATCTATAGAAAGTCTTGTCACCTTCTTTTACTGTTCATGCTAGTGTTTCCTCAGTTTGGGACTTTGCCCATACCCTACTTTTTTCGATAAGTGCCATGGGATCTTTAACATCCACCTGAACTACCACCAATCAAGGCAGATGGTACCTCAGTTTAATGTCTCATCCAAAGGACAAAGTTAAAAAAATTATCTTATGTTTGAAAGTGAGTGTAAGTGTTTACTAGAATATGCTGTGTTTGTGTGTTATTGTTTTGTACTATGTAAAATGTAAGTTCTATGTTTTTTAATGTATGTATTGTTTTTATGTATACTGGTTGACCATGAAAATGAGTCTTTGGCCCATGGACTTTCCAGATTAAATAAAACAAACAAACAAACAAATAGGGGAAGAGAGGGGTGGATTAAGGGAACACGGGTGGGTCATCAAAGGCAAAGCAATAGAAGTAGCAGAAGAGTGGGTCCAGTCTGGCAGGATGGATTTAGTGGCAATTCTATAGACCACATCCACTTAGTCAAATACTGGGAGGATAGTTTCCCCAACAGTTTCTTGACAGACAAGGAGGTGGATATACTCTAGATTTTGTTCCTGTAAAACTCTCTAAGATTTGGAAAGATTTTGTGTGTGTGGGGGGTGGAGTCAATGTGGCAAGAGAACTCAAGAAGACTGTCTGACCAGACACCCATATGTACTGTTTTAAAGGTTTGGCAACCGGGAAAGACACACTGAGCCAAGGCTCATTTCCAGGTAAGCCTATATATTTAAAGGAGGACATTTTCTCCAGATGGACGTCATCATGGGTCTTGAGGACTGGATAGATTGGATTTTATACAGTCTCTGCCTGGTGTTAAAGGTAATAGAAAACACGTTGTGTCATTCAGAATTAGCTGATTGGAATGTAACCAGTGTTGGCTATTGCTGAGATCATGATGAAGCTGTGAAGGCAGTTTAGTGGCAGAGGGACAACAGGCAAAGAGCATGGCATTGCTTGCATACTTGTGAGTAAATGGGGAGACACATACCTTGTAGAGTTCATTTAGAAAAATCTAGAATAGGATGGGAATGATGACAGAGCTTTGGGGTACACCTGACCCTATTGGGGTATAGGGAATCTCCTACAAAGACTGCCTTTGGCATGTCCACCAAGTAGGAGTTGAGCCATTTGAACAAGAGGTCCAATAGTACAGCCCCTTTAAAACTGTCCTATAGCAGGGGTGGGCAGCAGTGATAAAGGGCTTTGCTTGGTTGACAAAGACTGGAAGAGTGATTAAGCCCTGACTCCCATCCCTTTTAAACTGCTGACAGTAAGTCTAAGAAGGAATGACACACTGTAGTGGAGTGGGAATTCCTAGAACCAGATATGTAAGAGCCAAGGAAAGATGAGTAGTCAAGGAAAGAGGAGAGCTAGGAGAGTACCAGATTCTCTCGACATATGGCCAGAGCAGGGGTGTGTGAGAGAGAGAGAGAGAAAGAACAAGAGGTGGGTTGTTAGTTACCCAGGGCAAAGGGGGTATCCTCTTTGTTGGGGAGATGACTATGGCCCTCATCATACACCAAGAACAGTACTTATGAGGAAGAAGATGTTGAAGGGGGCAGAGACAGGGGAAGGTAATGTGAGAGACATAGGAGTTTGGGATCCAGCCAGCTGGGACTATTACATTTGAATGGGTTGAATGACATCAGAGCTGAGCAGGCAAGGTAGGAGATTGCAGATGTGGAGAAGGGCGGAGACAAAGTTCTTGAATGAGGAAGCAGCTGTGGAGTCAGATATTGTGGAACTACTTAATATTAGGGCTGGGATGGATGACTGTGTGGGGGATAGCAAAGAAAGTGGATGGACTTACAACATTTAATGGGGCTGTTAAGGTGTTTTTGGAAGCAAATTAATCCTCCCTGGCCAGCCTCTAAATTGTCATGCAGGTGTTACAAAGCTGTCTGTATCTTGTGAAGTCCTCTGGAGAGCCAGAGGCTTTATGAAGGTGCCAAACAGAGTCTTGAGCAATAATACAAGTGATGAGTTTGGCTGAAACTGAGAGAAGCTGAGATCCTTTAACATGGACTCTTCCATGAGGGAAGTACCTGTCTCAGAATGCAGTGAATTCAGATTTAAATTTGTTAAGAGCATTGTCGGACATAAAGGCCCCGTCCACACTGCACCACTTGAAATCTGTAACAGTTCCAAACTGTAACAGACCATAAACATTACAGTGTGTCCACACTGCCAGTGAACAGTCTAATAAAGGATTGAAAATGGTACAGCCTGTCCTCATTGTGTGTGATAGTATGTGTGGTCCAAACCCCGTCAAAGCAGATCATATCCCATGGTGCACCTGGTGAGGACAGCTTTGATGAAAGGCACCCACCCTCAATACATATTGGGTAGTATGCATCTGTACAAGCCTTAATGTGCAACATACAGTATGGCGATGATCTTTTACACACCTATGGTGAGGAGGCAACAGGGAGAAGGCGCGGGGGGGGGGCTGCATGGTGGATACAGGGAGGTACTGCTGTGAGAGGGAGGGAGAGTGTGTCACATGGCAACATGTCCAACAGGGGTAGGGCACCAGGGCATTATAGCCGGTCAGGTACTGCTGCCGAATGGCTGATGGCAGCCACTACACTACTGCCAATGCTGTACCCCACCACTCCCCTGTACACAGTGCCACACATCTATATACCGCCACAACGGTGTTACACGATGCACTCAGGAGCTCAACCGCTGTATGTGTACACTACTAGCACCATTCCACAGGTAGTATTGATGCCACAGCTCTGACGGGCAGGCGGGGTACTCCCAGCACCCATCACAGTGGGAGGCGTCATCATGGACAGTATATGGATACTTCAGGAGGCAGCTCTCAAGCAGGCATGTGAGGACGGGGGGGTAGTTCAAGTGGGGACACATGGGTAACTCCAGGGGTGGGCATACCGCTGTAGGTTGGGTTACCCTGCTATAGAGACTGCTCAGTATTGCAGCCTACACTCATGCCTCACATTGCCGTTGGTATGCCCTGGTAGCCTCCACCCCCTCCGCATGCATTACGCCAGTGCTGCAATGCAAGCAGGTATGGTGGGGGACTGGATACAACATGGTGGAGCATTTAGACACACACCGGTAATGTTACAGAACTGCAACCATTACAGGGACCGTTGTTGAAACCACCTCACAACAAGTTTCTATAACAGTTCCGAAAACACCTTCTGTAACATTACCAGTGTAAATGCAAACCATTATGGTAACGGTTTAAGCCCTCTGTAACATTACTGAACTATTCTACTGGTGTAGTGTGGACAAGGCCATAGAGACAGTGAACCTGATGCACACAGTTAAACATACAATGATCACTGAGTGCATTGAGTGATATGCCAGCTTCCACAATGTGATGGGTAGGAGGAAAGACTACTGTTAATTAGGTAGTTTTGAAAAAGGTGAGTTGACACAGGTTAGAGCTGAGATCTGCTGTTTGAGGAGAAGATATCATATGTTTTGGACTACTTTCTTTTTTTTGCAGGGGAGAGGACCAGCCAGAGTTAATATTAACCAGTACTAGGAGTTCACCTGAGAAACAAAGGAAATGGACAGAGAAGAGAAGGTCAGGACCATAATCTATGCAGTATGTTACACGTTTTTAGTCAAAGGAGCCTTTCACTCAGAGAAGATATCCTGCAAATATTTTATTGGACCTAATTTAAAGAATTTATATGTGTTGAGAAAGGTATCTAGACAAAATGTTCACTCTTTGGCCCAGATATTCAAAAGGGTTGCTCCATGCACAACAGGGTTACGCATGCGCAAGTCCTACATTGCGCCATTCTGCGATATTCAGCAGGAGGCAGTTGCTCCACTGGCAACAGGTTGCGCAAAAGAGCAATGCAAATGAATGCATGCTCAACAGGAGGGGGAGGAACCATGCATAACCTCGCGCCTCGATATTCAGTCGGTTGTGCAGAGATTATGCATACGCAACCCAACCTGCGCCTGCACAACCTTGAGCAAAAAAAAGGATCAAGTTGAGGGCCACCCACAGGTGAGCTGCTGTATTGCAGGGCGCAACACAGCAGCTGCCACCCTGGCTGGCCCCAACTCAGTCCCTATGCCCCACCAGCCCGATGGCGAGGCATAGAGTAACTTATGAACCCCCGCCCACATCTCCCACAGCCCGATCGTGGGCATCACAGTTAGAAACCCCCCACATATCCCACAGCCCGATTCGGAGCAGTACAGTTCATGAACCCCCACACACACACATCTTTCCCACAGCTATCGCGGGCAGAGCGTGTATGAACCCCCAGTGCCGATCGCGGGCGGAATATAACCCTCCCCAACCTGAATATCTCCTGGTGGTCCAGTGGACCGTAAAGCCCGATCACGGGAGAGTATACATCACAACCCCCAAACATCTCCTGGTGTCTAGTGTCCCCCACCCACCACGAGCCCCTCCACCCGCTCCCCCGCGCAGCGGCGGGCGACAGCATCCAACCCGCCTGCCGCCCGCGCCCGCTGACTGACTGTCTGGTAGGGCTGCCGCCCATTGATGCAGAGCTACAGCCAATGGCGTGCAGCCCATACCGTACATCGTGTTTACCCATAGCATGATAGTTCAGATTGTGAATGACATCATTCAAAATCTGGACTGTCATGTACGGTATGGGCTGCATGCCATTGGCTGTAGCTCTGCACCACGGGCGGCAGCCCTACAGGACAGTCAGTCGCGGGCGGTGGGGCGGCAGGCGGGTGGATGCTGTCGCCCACCGCTGCGGGGGTTGCGGTGAGGGGCTTCGGGTGGGTGGGGGACACTAGACACCAGGGTGATGTTTGGGGGCGTGATGTGACATTCTGCCCGCGATCGGGCTTTACGGTCCACTGGACCACCAGGGAGATATTCGGGTTGGGGGAGGGTTACATTCTGCCCGCGATCGGGCACTGGGGGTTCATACACGCTCTGCCCACGATCGGGCTGTGGGAGATGTGTGTGTGGGGGTTTCATGTACTGTACTGCCCGCGATCGGCTGTGGGAGATGTGGGGGGTTTCATGTACCTGTACTGCCCGCGATCGGGCTGTGGGATATGTGTGTGGGGGTTTCATGTACCTGTACTGCCCGCGATCGGGCTGTGGGATATGTGTGGGGGTTTCATGTAACTGTGATGCCCGCGATCGGGCTGCATTGTGCGTCGGTCTCCGACGGCTGCTGCCTGGCAGGGTGGCCAGGAGCAAGTCCTCGGGGATCGGCGCACCTACATGCAAATGGAATGCAAATGGGGCCATAAATAGATGCAAATGGCCCCCCGCGCCTTGCATAAATTATGGCCCCATTTGCATGTCACCTTTTGAATATCGGAAATTTGAGCATGGCGCAATGGTACTTGCGCCACTGCAAGTTAATGCTCAACTCTGGCAGCTTGCGGTGGCGCAAGTTCCACTGCGCCATGCGCAAGTGCTGTGGCTGGAGGCTGATATTCAAAGGAGTTGCTCAACAGTGCAACTCCTTTGAATATCACCCCGGCCACACCCCTGCACAACTATTTTGAGCAGTGCAGGGGCTTGTGCCTCAGAATGGCGCAGTTTGAAAATCTGGGCCTTTGCATCTAAATGTCTTGTGCATTTTTTTCTTGCTATTGGGACTGGAACATAATTGCAGCTATTCACAAGTTGTACCACAACACCTTCAAATAAAGGTTAAAAGGAATTCTACAAGATTTTCTAGTAATTGTGGCTCAGTTTGCACACTGGTTTTAGCAGTCCTGCAGCACTGCAAAGAAGAAATTTAAAATACAATAACTTTGTAAGTATATTGCCACATATACAATGCATGGCAAATGATTTGATAAAAGAATTACTCAAAAAATGATGCAACAATAAACAAAATTAATAATTAGCGTAATGCTTTCATATATGCAAGTTGTTACTTTTATAATAAAGTATATATTAATGCCAAACATTTTTTTTTATTTAGTCATTGAATACTATAGGACAGTTCTGTCATCTGGGGATGAAAGTAGTTCCACACCTACAAATCTACAGGTGAAAGTTCCCCTACCTAAGCATCTCCAATTTAACGAATGTGTGTGTGTGTGGGGGTACACCAGAAGCAGCACACCAGCCTGCAGACTTATGCTGAAACATCATCACTCTAAGACAACCTGCACTTCCTTTCTGCCATAGAAAAGAAGCAGGATCAGAAGACTACATAAAGAGCCATCTTTGGAATGACAGTGGCAACTGCAGTTTGCATGTTTTGATATGTGACAGAAATGTTATGGTGGTGATGCATACTCCCCCAAATGTATACTGGCATATACTACTAAGTTGCTTAATGCCATTTTTCCTTCCATGTCCCCTTTAGCAGAGGTGTGTTGCTCTAACATACAGCCTATAGGTATGGAATTTTTTCATGAAACTGTCAAGGTAGAAGCAAGCTGTGCCAAGGTAATGCCTTTTGAAGATTTTGTGAAAAAATATTAAAAGGTTCCAAAGTTATACTGTAAGGATTTTAAGATTTTTTTCTGAGCATCGTCAGTAGCATTTTTGGATAACATTCTGAAACCAGCAATAAAAAACATCGGTTGTGAGGGTTTATTTTTCATGATTTATCCATCATGAGAAAAACTATTGATCGTGCTGGCCACCATCTTGTTTTTTCTTTTTTTTTCAAAACTAAAGAACATTGAAAATACATAAAAACTATGTATTTAAAAAAAACACCTCAACCTAGCTAAATGGGACCCATTTCTCTAGAGCTGGGTGTTTTGCTTTTTCTTAACTTTATTTTTAATTCTCAAGTTACATGCATTCCACGGCTCTAAAGAGTCCATCAGTCATTACATTTATCAAATCATACAGAAATTAGAGATGATTGTGATAATAAATTGATGATAGTCTTTTAACATTGCCTGTTTTCATTCTGTCTAGTGATATGGGGTCAGCACTACCCTACGGCCATAGAGGGGGCCAAGGAGCAGACCAGTATTGCCCCTCAAGGTGGATCCTCCATCGCCAAGGGCAGAACCTCCCCTCACCTCACCACTAACCAAACAATAATTCACAGACAACAAGTCCTTGTGAACCCAACAAACAATAAACAAAATTTTAAAAACAAGTTGATGGGGGTACTTTTGTTTTCAATCATCACCTCTACCATTTTCTACTTCACTCTCACCAGGGAGGGGGAGGGGAAGGGAAAACCAGCAACTGCAGAAATTTCTGGCTCCAGACTGTCTCCTTGGTCGGAGCTTCTGGTGAACCATATAGATAGAAATTTATCCAGGCTCAGATGGATAGAGGCTGTGAGCTTTTCCACGCATTCCACCTTTTTTCTGAAGCCACATGGAAATTGTTGGGGGGGGTCAGAGGAAAGCCATTGCACCATAATGCACTTGAGGGCCACCACCTTAAGAATATGAAACAACCTGTGCTTCCCCTTAGAGTTCACCAGAGGTTTGTCCACTCCCAGCACCAATGCTTTGAATGAAAAAGAGTAGGGAAACTGTAGGATGGATTGAATTAATGCTTGAATTTGTTGCCAAAAAGATTTCGGCTTGGGGCATTCCCAAAAAACATACCAGTGAGAGCCCCTCTCCCCACACTTTCTCCAGCATTTGTCAGTGCTCAAAAAGTCAAAGTGTCTGGTTCAGCTGGGAGTTAGAAAGTACCTAGTAAGTATTCGCCAATTGAACTCTCTCCAAGTCAGAGATGAGGTGCCCGCCCACCCCCTTCCCAATCTTAGAGACCATGTGGCTGGTGTTAGTTGTAAATTTGCTTCTTTTTCCCACTGAATTCTAATTTTCCCTGCTGGGGAATAGACCTGTTCCGTTAATAAGCTGTACATTTGGGAAATAGGTCTTTGCTTCACTGCCAGCCAAACCCACCAGAAAAAAGGGCTTCCATAGCTATGCCGGGTCTAAGGACTATTTCTTGATGATTGCTGTGTAGGAGGAAGTTCCTGACCTGCAGGTATTGAAAATTATCCTCTTTTTGTAAACCAAATCTCTGCCTAAGTTGTGTAAAACTCATACATATGCCCCTCTGAAAAAATTAGAGAAGCATACCAACCCCTTCCTTTCCAACAAAGCATAACCCTGATCTATGGTGGGGGGAACAAAATCCACATGATATCTAATTAGAGACAATGGGCCAAGAACATCTGGGAACCCTAGGTTCTTTTTTATTTTTATTAGTGCTTCCACTGTGTGTTTGGTCCAAGGATTACTTATTTTGGACAAGATTGATCTGGTGATCTTGGCCATGGGCAAAGCCCATAGGGGAAATCCCTTTAGCTGCTCTCTCTCACTATCTGATACCAGCCAGAATCTTCCTTCTGCTTGAGTCATGAAAGAATCCAAGGTCTCTGGGAGGCTAAATAGTAACTTTTGAAATCTGGAAGGCCAAGGACCCCTCCCTCTCTGGGAGCTGTCAGCAATTTGTATGAGAGTCTTGGTCTGTCCCCTTCAAATACAAATGTTCAAATGGAGGTCCCAGTTCTTTCCAGTAGCCCTCTAGGACTGTTATTGGAAGTGTCTGGAAAAAAAACAGGAAGGGAGCAGAATATTCATCTTGACCACCTGTGCACTACCACTGACTGAGAGTGGAAGAATTTTCCAACTCGCTAGATCTTGTTTAACCACATGAAAAAGATTTTTATAGTTATTGGTAAAAAGCAAGTTGGTGTCTATTGAAATCTGCACCCCTAGATATCAGATTGTGTTCTTCCTGGCCCAAGCAAAAAGAAAGGAGTCCCTGAAACCCTGTGGTGATGTGCCACTTAATAAAAGGGCCTCTGATTTACTTTGGTTTATTTTATATCCAGCTAGCTCCAGGTACTCTTTCAACACCCTCATAATGAGAAGAAGGGAATTCTTGGGGTCTGACAAAAAAAGCAACGCATCATCTGCATATAAAGCAATCTTATGTTCTAACCCCCCTGCTACCACTCCTTTCATTTGCTCAGAGTTCCATATTGTGGCAGCCAAGGGCTCCAGGGATGGGGCAAAGAGAAGGGGCGAAAGGGGGCACCCTTGCCTAGCGCCTCTTCTCAAACTAAATCTGTCTGACTGGCAGCCATTTACTTTGACCAATGCTTCAGGTCTAGCATAAAGGGCCTTAACTGCTCCCATGAAGTTGTCACCCAAACCAAATTTAGACAAAGTCTGTTGTAAAAAAATACCAGTCAACCCAGTCGAGCGCTTTCTCTGCGTCAACCCCTATGGCAATTTGAAAATGTTTAAATTTTTTTGGGAAGAGATTATGTTAAGAAATCATCTGACATTGTCTTGAATGAGTTATCCTTGATAAACCCCATCTGGTTATGGTGTATCAGTGATCCAATTATTAGTTGCAATCTACTTGCTAATATGCCATTAAATAACTTAAGATCTGTGTTCAACAGCGATATGGGTCTATATGAGCTGCATTCAGTCAAGTCCTTATCTGGATTGGGTAGGATGGTTATTTATGCATAACTCCAGGAAGATGGGGTGGAATCCGCGTTGTTCAAAACTGAGTTAAGGGCCTTTTACAGGGGTGACATAAGGTTCTGGAGAAAGGCTTTGTAAAGTTCTGATGGAAAACCATCCAAACCGGGTGTTTTTTGACTTTTGAGGCCTTTAATGTATTGTGTTATTTCTTCTGTGGTAATCTGTGCTCCCAGGGCCTCTGCTTCCCCTACAGTAACCAAGGGTAGCGTAACACCACCCAAATATGTGCCCACTCTTTGGTAATGAAGGGGGGTTCTCTCCTGTTTAAACAGGGCCTCATAAAAGGTTGCAAAAGAACGGGCTATCTCATTTGATTTGATCACCTGCTGCCCCCCCGGGTCCCTCTTAGTCCAAGAACCATTCTATTTACTCTTTCCTTCCATATCTGGGCTGCCAATAGTGTGCCTGCTCTGTTACCCTGCTCATAGTACTTTTGCCTGGCATATCTGAGGCACCCTTCAATCTTTAATTCTGCCAGTTTATCTAGTTCCCTCCTTGCCATTTTCAGTTTGGCCTCTATCTCTACTACAGGGGTGAGTTTATGTTGGATTTCTAAAGCCTCTATTTCCACTTCCAGTTGCATTTGGCATTTGGTGGATTCTTTTTTGAGGTGGCAGGCATAGGAAATAATTTTCCCCTCTCAGGTATGCTTTTAAAGCATCCCACTCTATGGGAGGGGAGGAAAGGTCCTGCTCATTAATGGCCAGAAATGTCCATATCTCACTGACCACCATCTCCTTAAAGTCCTCCCTATTCAGGAGGCTAACATTCAATCTCCACGAGGAGCCTTTAATGGGGGGGATCAAAACAGATATGCAAACTAACCGGTGCATGATCTGAAGTCGTGGAGATTCCAATGCTGTTTTTTTCTGCTGTATACGCCCATTCGGAGAACATAAGAAAAAAATCTAATCTGGCATATTGTCTGTGTCTGGGTGAATAAAAACTAAAGTCCTGAACCCCTATATGTTGGTGTCACCAGACATCCAGCATTCCAAATTCCTTCATGATTTTTAATAGTGTGGAGGCTGATTTGGGTAATTTCCCTGATATCCCCCCCAGATCTATCCACAGCTGGACTCAGCACAGTGTTAGCCCCCCCCCCAATATTCACCCCTGTTGGCTCGAAACTCTGCTGTGCCAAAACTTGCTGGAAAAACAATTCCACTCTGTTTCTTCATTTGGGGCATATAAGTTTGTCAATGCAATCTGCTTGTCTCCCATCTCTTCAATCACCCTGACAAACCTGCCTTCAGTGTCTGTCTGGACCTCCTTAACCTGAATTGAGCTATTTTTCCACAATGGTATTGCGACACCTCTCTTTCTGGTATGGCTCACAGTGTTTGAGGCGTAAACCTCCCCCAATCATGACCTCTTTAATTTTCTTTGCTCTTCTTCCCCCAAGTGCATCTCCTGCAAGCACACTACATCTACACATAGTCTGTTAAGTTCCTGCAATAGTCTTGCCCTTTTTATTGGGCTGTGAATGCCCCACACATAGATCTGGGTGTTTAAAACAAAGCCAGAAGTACCCTTTCTGTGCATTCCAAAATCCAGGGTGCCCAGCTTATGGGAGCTATTCACCCACATTCTTAGTATGAGAACATCTTGACATCTGCAGCTGCAGAGGGAGGTGTACTGCCAGCTTGTGTGCCAGCAGTGAGATGGCAGTATCTTTCTTTCTTTCTTTTTTTCTTTCTTTCTTTCTTTCTTTCTTTCTTTCTTTCTTTCTTTCTTTCTCTCTTTCTCTCTTTCTTCCTTCCTTCCTCTCTCTTTCTTTCTTTCATCTAGCTATCTATCTACCTAGCTGCCTAACTATCTTCCTACCTATCCTATCTGCCTAGCTTAAGTGGATTGGGGTGCCCACCATGAGTGCAGCTATTTTCTACCCCCTTCCATGTTGCCTGCCCAACCTTCCCAATATATTAAAACACAAATTTATTATTATAACAGCAAACCAGAGTGCCCCCAGATACTGCTTTTTTCTACCTCCCCCCCCACCAGGTTGATCTCCAAAATAAAATAAGTGGCAACACTGGGGTGCCCTTCCTTAGTGCTGCTGAACATTATCACAACACTGGGCTGCCCAGTCCAAAGTGTCAGCTCATCATCCACCTGTAAACCTGTAAGTAAACTGTCCCTCAACTGATCTTTTTTTGTTATTGTTAAATAATCCTGCAAAGCACCAACCACAACCCGATCCCCCACTCAGCACCCACCACCCACCCACCCCACACACTCACTCACCTGAACATGTCTCAAGATTCTCCACTCTGATCAAACACATGTCTTGTTGCTGGAATTGGTGACTGCAATATAAGAAAATAAGGTAAGTCTGGTTTAATGTATTTCATTGCATTTTGAACTTTTACTCATAACTTTGTCATTTTTTAAATATTTTTATACCAAATTTTCAACATATCCTTTTTGGAACCCCACCACATGAACATGTTTGTTTTTAGGTTCTTAGGTTTGTTTGGACAAAAGGAGGCAATGATGCTTATCATGATTGTCCCCCACATTGTGGGCATTCATACTATGGTGTAGTTATTATAGAAGGTATTGTCTACGGACTTTTTAAAGTGAGCAAAATTATATTAGTACACTATGTCACTGGGTAATTTGTTCTAGAGTTTTGAAGCTTTGACTGTAAAAAAGTTGTCCATTTTATTAGTTTCTACTTTGGGAACTATTTGTTTTTTGTTATGTGGTCTAAGGTTATCTAGAGAAATACCAAACTGAATATAAGGAGATTCATTAAATCTTGTGATTGTAAGATTTTATATAAAAATAATACATTCCCACATTGTCTCCTAGCACTAAGTGTGTGTAATTGTGTTTCTTTTAGTCTATTCGGATATGACAGTTTTTTAAGAGACGGTATCATTCTGGTAACTGACTTCCGAATACCCTCTAGTAATTAAATATCTCTTTCTAAATAAGGTGACCATATTGGAGAGGCATAATCGAGAACAGGTCTAACATAACTTTTATAAAGAGAGATAATAAGGTGTTTATTTTTACAAACAAGAGAACACTTACAGTTTACAATAAAGCACCTGGCCCTCCTAGATACTGAAAGACAATGATCCCTAGATGATAGAGTATTATTAACCATAATAGCCAGATCTTTCTTGATGGGGCCACTATTAATGATGGTGTTGTTGAGTATGTATTTATATTTTGGGTTTTTATGCCCAAAGTGTAAGACTTTACATTTGTCAATGTTGAAAAACATGCCATTATGCTTGGCCCAGATTTTGGTTCTGCTAAGGTCCCTAACCAATGAAAGATGTTTAATAAAGGTATTTACCTCACCCTCTAGCTTAGTGTCATCAGCGAATTTAATAAGAGAATTACTTCAGTTATGGCTCATGTCGTTAATGAATATATTGAATAGAGTGAGGCCCAATACCGTTCCTTGTGGAACACCACTACTCACAGGGTATTCTTCTGACAGTATGTTGTTAATCCTCACTCTTTGAGAATGCCCAAGGAGCCAATTATTTATCCATTTAACTAAACATTTACTGATGCCTAAATGTAACAGCTTTAGAACAAGAGCATGATGGGGGACTTTGTCGACAGCTTTTGCAAAATCTAAAATGATGACATCAACAGCAGTCCCTTTGTCAATACAATTGCTGACACTATTATAGAATGAAATTAGGTTAGTAGTAAATGATATATTCTTTGTAAAACCATGTTGTTTCGAATTGACTAGGCCTGGTGGAATTTTTCAAATTTGTCCTGAAAGGTGATTTTATTGTCACTGCAGGATTCTAACATTTTCACCTACAGGATTCATGAGGTGAGATCATAGGAAGGCTGTGTTGAAAATGTGGTAAAATATGTTAACATGGCCACGTTATGAGTGAACATTGAAATAGTTCAATGTTCACTTATAACTTCACTAATTTTTAACAATTTTCCAATAAACTTTCAACATGGCCCTTTTGAGACCCCCACCTCATGAACAAGCAAGTGAAAATTTTCAAATCTGTCCCAAAATGGTATTTCACAATCACTCCACAAAATCATGTTTCAGGCAGGATTTGAACATTTTCACCTACTGGGTTCACGAGGTGAGATCATAAGAACACTGTATAGAAAATTTGGTGTACAAATATGGTAAAATTGCCAAGTTATGAGTGAACATTGAAATATTTCAACAGTCACTTACAACTTTGCTAATATGTATTGTAAAATAGACACAACATTTCACACAATCTGATTGGCTAATAGCTTGTTTGAGCCATGTCCTTATCACAGCATAACTTCACAACCGGCACTGCTTATGCCAGACAGTGCCCCATCACCACATGTATCAGTGTAGCATCACATGCAACAGTTCCACACAGACAACCGTGATCTCTGAAACCATTGCATAGTGGAACTGGTGACTGACATGAGCCTCCCCTGCCTCCCACACACACACAGAAAAATCTTGCTTTCTGCAGTTCCCGAGAACATTTTTTATTAAATGAAGTCTGACCTGTGCTGCTTTCTGTGGTTCCCGGCTGAGGTTAAAGATGACTGCACTAAACACAGTGAAGCAAGTGGTGAGGCTTTCAAATATGGCTACAGACCCAGTCATCCCATGCCAATTGAGAGAGCATGGCAGCAGCCTTAAAATAAAACAAATCAGACCTGCTCCTCTGCTGCTACCACTAGTCAACCTCTATAAAATAAAAATAAAAGATTCTGCTGACAGAGACCAGCATGAAATTATAACCACTGATCTAGTAAGCACTGTATGAAAAGCACTAAGTATGGTGGAAGCAGTGGGACACATTCACTCTCACTGAAGCTAAATGGTAAGCCTGAGTTAAATAGCCACTGTGAGCATTGGCAGCTACGAAACACATCACAAAAATATGACTGTGGGAAGGGGGAGAAATGGTGCTAAAAGCAACACTGATGGACAGATAACTTGAGAAATAATATAGGGTGCCCTGTATTTATGATAAACACTTTACAAGTACTTAAATAGGGGGACTATTCTTTACTATTACAGGTATTAAAAGCTCATTTTTTATATTTTAGACTTTTTTGTTTTTTTTCACCTTTTTTTCTATAAATAATTACTAGGGGTCCCATTTTATAAGGGCAATAAGATACTCTGAGGTGTGAGTTATTGCCTGATAAGAGCACTTCCCAGGTGATAAAGGCAACTTGGTGCAAGCACCTTGTGCCTCATAATGCACTTGGGGCATGCGCTTATCAGGCCATAACCCATGCCTCATCATGATTTATTGTTTGCATACTTTGACTCCAAACTTGCAGCACAGCTATTTTTTCACACCACCTTATAAACATGATAAGTGTTGTTTTTCAAATCCTGGACAAGGCACGTGTTTGCACATGCAGTGAAAAATGACATTTCAGTCAGCATTCTATAAATTCCACATGTCATGTTTATAAGGAGGAGTCATAAAATGAAAATTTGGGATAAAAATAAAAAATAATAATTATTAAGAAACATTGTGTGTAGTACCAGCCCTTAGCCATTGGGTAGTGCTTTGTGATCTAGTACCAGTAATCTGAGTTCAGGGGTGAACTCAATGACCCAGCTGGAAGGGCCCAAGCTGAAGGCATGGTGCAGTAATGCAACAGCACCACCCCCCCGGCCTGGGAAGGGTAGATGCAGAGTTGCCCGCATGGGCCCAAATAACATTTACTGAAGAGAACTCTTCTTTTAACATAGGGCCGTGCACCTCTGTACCTGTGTGTGCCAGAAGGCCCTGTGCTTCAGCTAAGAAATGGGATTCTTTGCCCTTGCTCTTTGCATCTGTGTCTGCAGCCACATGGACGTGCAGGACCCAAATGGCCCTGTGCTTCTGCAGTTCACCAGATAGCCCCATAAAGTCATGACATCTGTTGATGCATGTAAGTGCAGGGCCCACATGATCCCTAGACTTCCATAGACAGCTGGCATCTTTCTTTGGCATGGGTCCCAGAGGTCTCTGTACATATGCATCTGTTCATGCAGGTCCCAAAGGGATCAGCAAAATGAGGATACAATTCCACTATCTCAAAAAGAAAGAAATTCTTTGCAAAAAACTGTATTAATGCATCATTTTGGATTCAACTTAATGCCATAAAAGTAGGGAAATATGGCTTTTGAGTTTCCAACCCTATCTCCCCCCCCCCAAGTAACAAAAGGAAAAAACATTAGGGTTTTCAGTCATCAGAGTCTTGGTAAATCAGTGGTGGGGTCCTCCTCAGGGTTGTCAACCCCAATGCCCACCCTCTCCCCTGAGTAAACAAGGTCAGACATGATCTCTTTTCTTCATGTAAGGCCCTTCTTGAAGAAATCTACAACAGATTCTGTGCAGCATGTGGTAAGCCATACTTCTCTACCTTTGAACAGTGTATCACTATGAGGCACTGGCTTGGAACTGTGCCTTGTGCTTCAGACAGGAGGCTATGGGCTGGGGGAAGGGTGAGCATTAGGTTAGAGAACTCCAAGAGAGATCCCACCACAGATTCACTGAGACTCCGGGAGATGCAAAATCATATTTATTTTTCCTTTTGCTGCTTGGGGATAGGGAGCTGGGTTTGGAAACCCTAATGTCACATTTCCCTACTTTTGCGGCATTAACTTGAACTACTACTGGTGCATGAACACAGCTTTTTGCAAAGAATATATATAATGTATGTATGTATGTATATAGTCCACAATGCAATACCCACAAAAATCAGCCAATCTGAGGGTACTACTGAGCTAAGGCCCTCCCCCCACAGTCAGTCAAACACTGAACTTGTGTAAGAGTGGCACCAGAGAGTCAAAGTGACCAGATTTTGTTTGAGACCTGAAGATAGAGAAGCTGTAAGATACCTTTGCCTAAGGCTCTTTAGCTCCAACTGTGCTGTATTTGGGTTTGCCAGTCTGTATTTCTAAGGCTTTGAATGGGGTTTCCTTTTGTATAATCTGAGTAAATACTATTAAGGAGCAAGGCTGCATTGTTAAGCTTTGTGTCCAGGGAGAGCCACGTCAATTCTCCCTGATTTCTGCACCTGGACTTCATCTTGATTGAGGGCTCACTACAACTAACCCTGAGTGTATGCTTTCCTCAGGGGAAGCAAGGAAAAGGCCCCCCTTGCAGATAAGATATCAAGGAACCAATCCAGAGACTTCCTCAACCACAGCCAGCCTCCATCAGACATATGTGTAGATGCTTAATTCCTGTAAAGGGGATCCACCTCATCCAGAAGTACCACTGAAGAGAGTATAGTGCACCAGTGTTTTAATGTAGTTAGCTACAGTTAATTAGATGGTAGCTAAGTCTGTTCAGTGCAGTCCATAGTTTGAAGCCCAGACACCAGGTCATACCACTCTAGTGCATTAGAGCACCAGACACCTGGTCATACAAGTCTAGTGCATTACAACAATCAAGATATTGCTGGGGATTGCTTCTATTTAAGTTTATCTTATCCCTCAGCATTGAAATATTCTGGATTACAGGTCTGAAACAGATTAATTTAAATAGAAGAAATCCCCAGTAAGGACATCTTGATTGCTGTAATGCACTAGACTGAAATGACCTGGTATCTGGTGCTCTAATGCACAACCAGCTGCTGAAAAAGTTGGGAGGACCTGGGTGCAGCCAAGTGCATAGTCAGTTGGGTAGATAACTGGCTTAAGGACAGAAAACAAAGAGTAGTGGTCAATGGGGTGAGGTCTGATGAAGGCACGATCACTAGTGGTGTGCCCCAAGGCTCATTGTTGTCCTGTTTAATGCCTTTATCAGTGGCATTGGCATAGGTATTCAGGGCAAAATTGCCCTATTTATGGATGATGCCAATATAGGAGGAAGGGTTCACAGTGAGGAGGCAGTTAAGGACCTACAAAAAAACCTACAGAGGATGGAAAGATGGTCCAACATTTGGCAGCTGAAGTTCAACAAAAAAAAATGTAAGATGATGCATTTGGGTAAAAGGAACAAAAGAATAGAGTACTACCTCAATGGAGTCCAGCTCAGTGTCATGCAGGAAGAACAGAACCTAGGTGTCATCATAAGCAGCACCCTTAAACAGACAAACCAATGCAACAAAGCCTATGGCAAGACCAACAAAATGCTGGGGTGCATAGGGAAGGAATTTGACAGCAGGAGGAAGGAGGTAACACTGCCAATCTACAGGTCCCTGGTAAGGACACATCTGGAGCACTGTGACCAGTTTTGGAGTCCACATCTAAAAAAAGATATAAACAGGTTTGAGGCTATTCAGAGAAGAGCAACCAAACTGATCCAGAGCCATCAAGGGTACTCGTACAAGGAGTGTCTGGAAGCACTAAATCTTTTCTCACTGGAGACAAGGAGGGAGAGGGGAGATATGACTGAAACATACAAGTTCCTGAGAGGAATAAATAAGGTGCCATCCTCGGACTTGTTCAATAGAGTCTCCAACTCTAACACTAGAGGGCACAAGAGGATTTTTTTGGGGGGAGCTTCAACAGGGAGCTTAATGAAACACTATTTTACAGAAAGAGTCAAGGAGCTATGGGATAAAGTGCCAGCTGAGCTAGTGGAAGCAAAGGACATGACATCATTTAAGCTGGGTGGAACAAGGCTAAAGCATGACAAAAAGCAACAGGAGCAGTAGGAGGCATTAGGCAGAAGAGGGATTAGGTCCTGGGATCTGAGAAGGTCCAAGGAACACAAGGGCAGATTAGATGGATCCTTGGTCTCTTTCTGCCATCTTTTTTCTCTGTTTCTATGTATCACTCCACTGCTGTGTACCTATGGACTGTGGGAGCTCCCAAAGTGAGTTTGGGGTTACCAATTTGAGTGGGTCACAGAACTGTGTGGGTAATGTACTGCTGCATTGTTTAGAAGTCTGATTTTTTTTACTTCACCTTGCTTTTCTTTCCCATGCACTGTTCCTGTTCCCCTGCTTTTGAATAAAGCCTTTCTATTTGTTCGTATTGCATCTGTTGACATTATTGTTGTATTTTCCAGAACTGTATTAATTGTGTTGTAGAGATACAGGGTTGGATTTCTAAAAGTCATGATGCAGATGCAATTCATTATTTTGGGCTGTGCTCCATCATCCATAATGTGCCAAATTGTTTGAATGCTATTTTCAAGCATTTTGAGTTGACACATTTTCAACAATATATAGCACTTGCTTTGTGGCACAAGGGTTGCATGCCTCATTTTTTGATGCATACCTCATTTTTTGATGCATGCCTCATTTTTTGATGCATTCCTAATTTTTTGATGCATGCTTTATTTTTGGTTTGCAAGCTGTGCAGCTGTGGAAAAAAATACTGCAAGTTCTGGACACCTGTTTAAAAATCCAGCCCATAGAATACAAATATATGTTATTTGAATTTGATATTAGATTCATATGATACCCTGTATTGGATGGGGTAGGCAATAGCCTTAATAGAGTTCCTGCTTGGAAGCACCCTGGCACCAACCAGGTCAGAAATAACCTGCTAGGTGGTGGCACCACACTATTTGCATGGACTCACATTACAATACCATCAGCTCCAGGGCCATCTGTCCTTTGGCCTAAAGGTTCCAGCTATTACAAGCTGAACAAGCTTGCACCAGGCCTTGGGGACAGGAGTTACATAATTCATGTTAATTTAAACCAGACTAGCAATGTTTTGAATAAAAACACTGGAATAACAGAAAAACAAAGATTTTCCTTCAAAGCTCAACATTATAATTTGAAATAGGACTTTTGTGAATTAGTTGAAAGCACATGAGTAAGGCTGTAAAATCAGAAATTGTTGTGAGGCTTGATCCTTATAATATGCATCAAATTAGCATAGCCTTGCAAGATAGAGACATTTATTTAGCTAAATGAACCTAACAGTCTTTTTGTTCTTGATTTCTTTCATTTTATTCTATCCCACTGTACTTCACATTCTCTTGCTGTCTTTAAATAAGTGTCCATAGTGACACCCACTGAACCTCTTGTCACTTCTCTTAGCTTTTTCATAAGGGTATCCTTATAATGCCATTTACAACTGCAACATAAGTACTGTAGTTAGCTTAATGCTGCTAATATGTTTCTTCCTTCCTCCCTCTTGTCCCCCCCCAACACAAAGATGTAGTCATTATGCAGTGAGAGACTGTCCTGCATGATGCATTCAGATTAGAAAACTCAATGTAAGGGTCCTGAATGCTAATTCAGTAATGACCGCCTGGTTAATAAGAAAAGGGTCTGCCACATCAGCACACTAGAGCAGTGAGCCACTTCATTGCTGCTTCCCTTCCAAAAGACACTTTAAGAAAAAGATAAGCAGCTACTAAGAACCAGATGGCACAACAGACTTGTGTGAGAGTCTTTCTCCTCTGGACATCTGTGTTGAAATCTGCCGTAGGTCAAACATGGAATGGATTTGGTAGTCTTAGTTCAGTCTTTAGTGGCTAGCAGCATATCTCAGAGCTATTGTACATTAGTAGTTACTCTTGTAAAAATGCACAAGATAGACTGTGCACACAGGCTGTTATCTCAGGTGAAAGTGATATCTCTAAGTCAAAATGGACAGAGGATGCTGTTGATTCCTTACCTCTTGCAAGCACTATATTTCATCATAAAAACACTATTGCTAAAAATGGTTGGAAGCTGCAGTGAGGTAAAAAAAACAAACTTTAGAATATGAGCAAACTGCAAACCAGCATAGCGCTGAAATCAGAAAGAGATTTGCAATCCTGAAGAAGAAAAGAGTACTGTGATGATTATCAGGTTGCATTGCAAATGTGATACAGCAAGGCAGCAAAGGAAAATGAGTAGTGCACAAGAGAATGGGTGAATTATAGAATGAATATGTGCATAATCTCCTCTAAGGCAAAAGAATATTTTTCATCAAGGGATGAAATCTGG
The DNA here is from genome assembly GCA_016271365.2 of Neoceratodus forsteri. Taxonomy (NCBI): domain Eukaryota; kingdom Metazoa; phylum Chordata; order Ceratodontiformes; family Ceratodontidae; genus Neoceratodus; species Neoceratodus forsteri. Next base: position 641,278,939 of record CM028134.1, read on the forward strand.
AAGGAAGGTAGCTAAAAACTGCTATATAATAATTTGAAATGGCTTAAAGGAACTTTATAGACTTGAGTTTACATCCTATTTCACTTGGACATGACTCTCTTTTTATGTTTGCTTGCACGCATCTGCAAGAAACATAGTGCCATCATCCGAGTTTTCGTAGGAGTGGCACCCTGCCTTCCAATGCAGTCAGTGTGTTTGCAGGCACTGCCACAGTTCACCAATGAATGCTGCAGCTGTCTATGACAGCAGTTGAAAATGCAGTGCTGTACAGTTCAAAGGGAGAGCTCCGCTTCAGTGAGCAGCGAGAAGATACTGCATGCGCACGCGCTCCCCCCACACACACGCACGCACGCATATTGCATGCTGATGCACCCCCACACACACACTGTATGGCCGAAGGGGGTGCCCAATCCCCTGTCGGCTCTGCTGCACTCCCCCCCAACAGAGTCCCAGGTGCCATGCTGGGAGCCCACTCCAGCATGGCAACAGTCTGTATGACCGACAGGGGTGCCCAATCCCCCATCAGCTCCAATGTTTCCCCCCCAACAGACAACTGGGTGCCACACTGGGAGCCCACCGCAGTGTGGCAGCACTCTGTATGGCTGACAGGGGTGCCCAATTCCCCATTGGCTCCACTGCACCCCCCCAAAAAGCCTTCCAGCTGCCACGCTGGGAGCCCACCCCAGCATGGAACAAGTTCCACATTGTCCAAGAAAAAAAAACCTGCAAGAAAAACCTTCCCTCGCTGACTGTCCTGACCCCTCCCCCACCGCGACCACCCTCTGTACACCTGCCTCCCACCCTCACCCCGCCACCTCTAGGTCCCATGATGATCTTCAGTGGACCAGGAAAACGTCTGTACTCTTCAAAGTTGACCGCGAACTGAGGAAATGCCAGAAAGCTGTATAATGGAATAAATAGGGTCTTTTCAACTTTGATGCATACCTCAGGCATTTTTGGGAATTTTTTCACCAAATTTTTAACCTGGGGTTTTTGGGACCCCACCTCATGAATTCTGTCACTGTCATTTTGTTAATTGTCCCCGGAAGGTGATTTCTCGGTCACTGCACAGAACCACCTTTCGGGACTGATTTATGAAATAACAGTGTCACAGTTCATGAGTGAGGCTAAAACCTCGGTTAATTTGGTGGCATCCCAAATGATTTGTTTTATGAACATGCGTTGTGCTTGTTCCTACGTGACGCTCATAAAGTTCATTTAATTTCAATATTTACCAGATTTTCAACATCGCCATTATACCACACCTCCTTATGAGCAGTTCAGCTATCATTTTTCACATCTTGCCCAAAATGTGTTTCCATGCATGTAGCGCACAATGGCGCAGTCGGTGTGCAAATCCAATGTTTGGGACACATTAAGAAAATCACAGTGACACTGTTCATGAGCAGAGGTGTTACAATGGCTATGTTAAAAATTTGGTGAAAAAAGTCCATAAAATGACTGTGTTACGAGTGTCCATTGTGCAGTTTCCACGCACCCTCTTAAGTTAATGGATTTCTAATATTTTCAGTACAGATTTTCACCACTGGCATTTTTCCACACTTCCTTATGAACAGTACGGCTGTCATTTTTCACACCATGGCCAAAATGTGTTTTCACTCTTCCAGCGCAGAAATGCGTGGTAGCTGTGGGAAATCACTGTTTGGGACAGATTAAGAAAATTACAGTGACACTGTTCATGAGTGGAGGTTCCAAAATGCCTGTGTTGACAATCTGCTGTAAAAAAATTCCCAAACTAATTGCATTATGTGTGTGCGTTGTGCAGTTTCTATGCACACTCATGACTTCACAAGGTTTTTTAATATTTTCACTGCAGATTTTCTACATTGCCATTTTTTGCACCTCCCCATAAACAGTACAGCTGTCATTTTTCATATCCTATTCAAAATGTGTTTTCGCACCTGTGGTACCAAATGCCATAGTCACTGTGCAAGATCAGCTTTCGGCTGATGAACTGATATTGCCACTGTTCGTAAGGTAGGGGACACAAAAAAGCCATGTTGAAAATTTGGAGTGAAAATGCCAACGAACGCCTGAGGTGTTAGGGTTTCCGACCATAACGCCCCACCCTGTAGAGATTGACAGGTATCGTGATGTGACTTGGGATTCTCGCCTGTAATGCTCATACCATTTCACACCCTGCAGCCAGTGAGAGGCATCGAGGTGTGCCTTGGACTTTTTGGTCCCAAAGTTCACCCCATTCTCCTATACAGCACCCATCTCACTGTATTTCCTGATGGAATGGGGTGCGCATAAGAGCCAAAGACCCCAAGGCACACCATGACACTTGTCGGTGACTGCAGGTAAGGGTGCGGTGAAATGGCGTGACTGTTATGCCTGATGACCCAAAGGCACATCCCAATGCCTGTCAGTCTCTGCAGGGTGGTGGCGGGGTTGGCTTCACTTCAATACTTCACTGCCATTCCTATTATAGAGCTCTCTATCTCCTACACTACCAATGCCAATGCCAGCAAGCAAACATTCGGCATTGACAAATGCTTGTTGTTATAGGGGCATACAGTATATACTTCAGGAAGCTGAAGTGCATTTGCAACAGAAACTGAAAAAATTGTTTTACTTCTGAAGTTTGGTACTAATAATTTTTTTTTCTTTTAAAGAATTAAAAACACTTGTAGATTTGTACTTAATAATTCTTCTGTCAGAAATTGTCTCTACCTTAGGGTGGGAGCATGAGAAAGAAAATATGGATTTAAGTACCGATCGGTTGCAACTACTCCTCTATATTAGGAAAACTGATAAGAAATACAGACCTTTTTTTGAATATTAAATAGAAAGCAGACAAACACTAAAAATGCTTCCTGGGGTGCCTACTGAAGGAAACTGAGTCACTGGTCCAGGAGAAGTAAGAGCCAAATCGAATAAGAAGTAGGCCATCAGCAAACATAAAATGTCAAAGTACCATGACTGAGTGTGTGTGTGTGTGTGTGTGTGTGTTATTACACCACTATATTTTGCACTTTCACAGTCATTTAACAGATTTGCATGAAATTTTGCGTGCATGGTCTAGTGTGATAAATCTGTAGATGTGCCAAGTTTCATTCCAGTTGGGTGTGCAAATTCTGAGTTCTGGATAGTGCAAAAAGTGAATTTTCTGATGTTCTTTTCCTATTGTTTTTGCTGTATTTCTTTAAATTTGGCTAGTGCCCAGTTTGGAATTTTGGTCTGAAATTTTCATGGTACAAAAGGACTGGTGCACAGATGTGCCTTTTGCTTGTTTGGAGCAAAAAATTTAAATCCGTTACATAGTTAATTTTGAAATTTTTAAAACTTGGTTCTGAGCATGCTTAGTAAGCACTTCCAGTATAGCTGTATAAAATGAAAAAGGAATCCTTTTTCATATAGGGCCAGTCCTTTTTTGTGAGGAATAAATCCTTTTTAGTTTCCATTTTTTTCCTAGAAAAAAGTATTTTAAAATCCACAAAAATGACATCCTCGAGAGAGACCAACTCATTTATCTGGCTCATAGGAACCCCATTAGGTGGATTCTGCATTTAACTGTTTGCAAAAATTACCCCAAATGAGTTTTCTTTTACATTGTAACATTCTTTTTTCACGGCTTGCTTCTCAGCTATATGAAACGAAAAAGGAATCCCTTTTCATTTGGGACCAATCCTTTTTTAAGAGGGGAAAATCTTGTATGTTGTCCCTGGTGTCTAGTGGCAACCCCTCCCCACCCACCCACTGATTGCCACCCCATATTGTTTCTTATTTCCCAGGTGTCTAGTGGCACCCCCACCCTCTGATTGCCATCCCCATAATTATTCATTTCTTCCCTGGCATATAGTGGTGCCCCATACCCACCGATTGCTGTCCTCATATTGTTTGTTATTTCCCTTGTGTCTAGTGGTTGCCCCACCTGCCGATCACTGTCCCCATCACTATTGTATTTTTTCCCCTGGTGTATAGTGGCACCCCCACCCTCTGAAGGCCATCCCTGTTTAAATTCTTTATTTCCCTGGTGTCTAGTGGCACCCCCCCACCTTCCAGTCGCTGTACTGCCTGAAATTAAGGAAACAATCACTCAATGTCTTTTTTTTTACCTGTAAAAAGGAAAACAGTCCCTCACCAATCCGAACCCTCCACTCTGATCTCCCAATTAGCATCTACCACCCCCCCACACTCTGCACACACCTTCACTCACCTGAACAGGTCCCAGCGTGAAGATGCAGTCTCTGTTTGAAGGCACGTATTGCTGCTGGAAACGTTGACTGCTATATGAGAAAGTAAGGTAAGTACGGTTCAAAGTATTTCAATGGAGTTTTCAACTTTGTGGCATAAATTGTCATTTTTGCATATTCTGAAGCCAAATTTTCAACATGGCATTTTTGCGACACCCACCTCATGAACAATGTTGTTGGAATTAAACAAATCTGGTCCAAAAGGTGATTTCGCAGTCACTTGATGAAATCAGCTTTTGGATGAGATCTGAACATTTTCAGTGCATGTGTTCATGAGGTGGGATTATAAGAAGGCTATGTTGAAAATCTGAGGTCAAAATATCTAAAAATGGCAAAGTTATGCACATTCATTTAAATTGTTGCTACTTTCACTGGTAACTATGGTAATTTTAAGTATTTTTAACCCAAACTTTCAACATAGACATTTTTTAAGCCACTTCATGAACATGACAGCTGTCATTTTTTAAATTCTGCCAAAATTGTGTTTTTGCATCTGTGGTGCATAATCACAATCCAGTGGTATGGAATAATGTTTTGGAAGGCACCGGGTTCATGAGGTGGGTTAATAAGAACTCTGTGCTGGCAGTTTGGTTGTTTTGCTACAAATACAAGTGCAGGGCCCTCAACATGTCCACATCTGTGAAGGGATGGGAGTGCAGGGACTGGAGGGACCTCCATTCCCACAGGCAAATGAGGATATCATTATACTACCTCAAAAGTAAGGAAATTCTTTGCAAAAAAACTCTGTTAATGAACCATTTAGGGTTAAGACTACAGTGACAAAAGTAGTGAAACATGATTTTAAGGTTTGCAACCCTAAACCCCCCCAACACCTAAATCAAATCAGGGGTGCAGTCTTCCTCTCGGTTGTCAACCCTAAAGCTCACTCCATTTGGCTTGTATGTTTCTGGAGTGTATAGAATGGGGTGATCTTTAGGATTGACAACCCTGAGGAAGACTGCACCCCTGATTTGTTTGGTAACCTGTGTATTCAGTGGCTGCATTTGAGCACTTTCAAAAGGGGAGATTCAGTCACGGTGCTTTTGCACAGGACTACCATGCAAGGAGGGTGACAGGAGAAGGGGTTCAGCGATTATAGCGACAGGATGTCTTTATATGTACATATGCATGGGGGGGCATGCCGTGCAATGGGTGGAAGGGAAGGGAGGGTTCGTGGGACATAGTGTGATGGTGGGCTGCTGAGCTGGCCATGTGGCATGGTGGGTTGGTGGCAGGCTGGGGTTAGGAGGGTGCTGGGTTTGATTCTGGGCGAGAGCTCATTTTTTTATGCCAGTCCAGGAAATCTTATTTTTCCAACTTTTCCACCCCCCCGACATGCACCACCCTGGAGTTAAGAATCCTTTAGTAGGGGGTGCGGGGGGTGCAGCCCCCTGTATAACATATTCCAAGTGGTTATTTATATGATTTACTTGTTGTGGGAGAAAAAAAAACAGTTGAGGTGACTGCCATTTTATTTTTACTGTGTAAACTTACAAATAATAAAAATACACAGAAATTATGTATTTTTAAAAACAAACAAACAAACAAATGCCAGAATCTAACTAAATTGGACCAATTTTGCTACATTCTGGTGCCTTTTTTTTAAAGTTGGCAGAAAAACACTATCTGGGCATCCAACATCCATGGTGCCCAGTTTAGTGAAAGGGGCTGCTCCCTGTGTTCTCTGTATGAGAACAGCATGACTTTCTTGATTTCTGCAGCTGGAGTTAGAACTCGTGCTGCAGGCTGAAGTAAGAGCAGTAAGCTGCCATTTCCCTTTTGGTAAAACCACTGTAGTGGGAAAAAACAGCAGTGATGGTCATGTTTGCTAAATCATTTTAATAAGATAATGTCATTAGGTATGTATACAGCTTTATCTGCATTCTCAGGGCATATAATCTGTTCCAGACTTCTTGAACTGTTTAGAATAAATGAACTGCTGTGTGTGGAATAATGATAATCTACAGTACAGTATGTAACTTCTTTTACCTTTTATTTGATGAGATTTAACCTCATGTTACCAGTTCTTTTAAAGGTTGGGATAGGACTGATGGAAGGTTAAGTGCCAAGTTCAGGAGAGCATTGTTTGTGAGCACAGTCGAGCAAGGCTGGTGTAGGGGCTAAGGGCAGCCAGCTCAAGACAGCAAGCAAAAGCAAAAGGGATGCCCCATACTGTCAAGCTCTGAACAAGATTTTCAACAAAATCTTGTAGCTCCAGTTGAAATCCATATTTCTAAAGTCCTGGATACAAAAAGTATTTGTCAGGCAGCTTACCATACAGGGGGTGCTCCCTGATGAAGAGTCTGTTGACTCAAAGCACCGGGGCCATTCTGTGGGTGTAAGCTACCTGACAATTGCTTTTTTGGATCTATGACTTTATTATATATAGGATTTCAATCAGAGCTATTTTGTTTGAGATTTTGTTCAGAGCAAGACAGAGTGGGGCTTTCCCTTTGCTTTTGGAAGGTTATGTGACCTGCTGAGGATCATTTACAGGAGAGGAGAAGGGGTTGGAGTGATTTGATCCTTGGTTCCCTGGTTTCCATGCCTACTAGACATTAATAGATATTGGTAGATTGAACGACTTCTGAGAAAGCCGATGGACTTCATCCTAGCAATTAACTGATAAGTAATGTCAGAAACTGTGATTACCCCAGTGTTTTTAATTTTAAATATATTTCTCTAACCTCTACATGTAGTGGTTGCTGAACTGGAGAGCATACTGGGGCAGGATGAGTATAATCACTTTGGGCATAAGCAAAAGTGTTTTCATTTCTTGCTGGTTTCTCCACATAGAAGGATGTGATGCTTAATATATTGAAATAAATGCTATGTTTCTTTACATTTTCAAATTTAGTAAGGACGTCTATGAGAAGATCGAAACATTCATATCTATGATGAGAATAGTGTGTAACTAAAGCACAATCATATTTCAATGACTTTGTATATGTCATTGGAGAAAATATCTGTCTTATAAAGCCCTTTACTACTACATGGTTATTGCTGTCTCAAGTTAAACCAGTTAAAAGACAAAGAACCTTAGTGCACAAGGTTCTTTGTCTTTTAATTTGATTTTTGTTTTTATTGGGCTCACCATAGCCCAACCGAGATAGACCAAGTTAGGGTAGCTGGTTCATTCCACTGGAGTGTCATACAGGTGAGGCACACTGATGAGTCTTGGTAGGATGAAACACCTGTCTGTATCTTCTGTTGGCACCCTTTGCATACTGTGTGAGAGGCCTTTCAGCACCATGCAGTTCTGCTTAAAGTTGAACCAGCATAGTATTTTGTGGTAATTTGCATATACAGCCCATGATGCTCTGCTTTATGGGGGTATGTGTGATTTTGTATTTCTTTGAAACTTGGCTTCCCGGCCAGTGCCCTTCTGGGTAACCCTTGCCTCAGTGCTTGCGTACTAAGGTACTTTGTCTTATAATTTGTTTTTTGGTTTATATTGGGCTCACCACAACCCAACCCAGATAGACCAACTTAGGATAGCTGGTTCGTTCCTCTGGACTGTCATACAGAGGAGGCACACTGATGAATCCTGGTAGGATGAAACAGGTGTCTGTGTCTTCTGTTGGCACCCTTTACATACTGTGTGAGAGGCCTTTTGACATCATGCAGTTCTGCTTAAAGTTGAACCAGCATAATATGTTGTGGTGATTTGCATATACAGTCCATGATACTTTGCATTATGGGGGTATGTGTGATTTTGTATTTCTATATATATATATATTTATGCAGTAGGGGTGAATATAAAAGGAGTGTGATAAATCCATTTATCTGAGTATCTGTGCAAATAAATTTAATTTATGCAAGTGATGTGGAGCTAAAATCCATTAAATAAATCCATTTATTTCCACATATATTGTATAAATCTCAGTACCCCAAATTTATCCACATATATGAGATAAATGTATCCTGTTAATCAATACCTCCACCCCCCCACCTGCTGGCACTACTTGATCCCTTTGGTTTCACTTTTACCACTCCTCAGGTTGCTCTGGCACCCCATCCACCATGACATCATTTAAACACAAACTTTCTTTAAAACTACAACTCACACTTCACATTTTTATTCTATACCTTATAAACATTTTTTTACAACACCTCCCACTGCAGAATGCCTTTCCCCTACTGCCTCCTCAATTGTTTGCCCATTCCCTGGCTTGTGCGTTCCCTACTCCTCTCTCCAGTGCACAGACTAAAACTTTTTAAAATAAAATCTCTTCCCAAAAGCCCCAAAACAACCCCACAACCAGCCACTGACTTCACTAACCAAATAACGCAGCCAGCTTCATGTCCGTCCTGAATTTTTTACATAGATTCACTTCTCAATCTTCTCATCTCCCAGTTGTCAGCTACATATAGCATTGGCTTGATTCTCTGCTCCACAGCACACATCCAGAAGTGGACAGCAAAGGCAGGATCAACCAGATAAATGATTTCATTAAAAAAAGAAAGAAAAAAGAAAACAAATAAAACCACCAACAAAATATCACCACAGTGGCTCTAACTGTCCACAACCAACAAACGGAGCCTCCATGTTCTCAAAAGTCTTTCACCCACCCACATACTGAAATGACCAATAACAACTTGTGCACTTACTGATGGGACATCGACTGCACACAAACCTCACTGCTGATCATAGCAAACAGCCCCAAACTTGAGCATGAATACAAAAAATAATCCCAATTACTTATTGAAAAAAGTAATCAAACTGTTCTAAAAATAAATAAAAATAATCCCCCCAAAAAACTCCTTTCCTATTCCATAAATCGGACATGTGATGGGGGGGCATGGGATAAAGGTTTTATTTTCACTCATGTCCTGGTGAGCTCAGGTAAATCACTCATGGTTGCACTATGCCCCACCACTCATGAGGTTACTGGAGCTCATCGGGGCACTCATGAAAATAAATGTTTTATCCCACGGCTCTTATCGCATATCCCCTATTTATGTACACAGTTACTATCTCAGACTCCATTTATGCACACTGTTCCTACATCAAAGGTCATTTATCTATGCAGTTTCCATGTCATGAGTGCTCCCAGCTATCTTCTGGCACTTCTTCTTGCTCAGTAGCAATTTCATGGTCCTAGCACAAACAGCACTTGCACAGATTAACCCCCCCAAAGTAATTGTCAGCACTTTTAAGCAATTTACCTTTTTTCCTCTCTCCAGCTCCTGTTCTAAACTACAGTGTGCTTTACAATTTTTACAGCTCTCATAGCTGCCACTAACTGCACCTCCAGCTTCATCAGCCCTATACCACTCCTCGACATTGCACCCCCTCCACATCTCCCCAACTCACTGTGGCCATCCAATGTTAAAGGAATGGAAAAAGGCCAATTTCTCTTTTTTATAAAATAGTTTGCTTCCCAAATTGTTGAACCATGCTTGTGCATACTTGAACAATCAGTCACAATGCACTGCCAGCACATCTCAATGCACCACTCCTTCAGACCCTCCATTCAGCCAATACTGCCAAACACAGGAATACACTTAAAAAAAAAGCTTATTTACATCAGCAAATGACCCACAACAGCTACTGAAATAGCAGTGCTCATCATGCAGTATAAAACTCATGGCACTTGCTATACATTCTGCCATTTTCTCCAAACATTTTTCAAAACCAGCTTGTTCCACCAATCGGCACGTACACTGTGATGTCAGGTGGTAACCAAATACAGCAACCAGACAGAGAAATAATGTGGATAGGAACTATTTAAAAAAAATCTCAAAACATTGCAAAACATAAAATAAACTAGACACACTATAAACAAAATAAACTATAATGCCAGATCCACTCCTATTGCATAAATGAAATATGCAGGGGGTGACTGTGTGATAAAGCATTTCTCTTGTGTAGTTGCTATTCACCTCAAGTAACCTCACTCTGCCACTCGTAAGGTTACTTGATGTCATTGGCAACTACACAAGATAAATGCTGTATCACACAGAGCTCCCCCATCCCAAAATATTGCTTATTACCATGCCACTATAGTTAGGGTTCAGCAGGGATTTCTATGTTAATCCTCAAATTTTGCAGTTTACTAACAATGAAACCATTAAACAGATTTGCATGAAATTTTGCATGCTCAGTCTTGTGTGGCTGATCTCTTGATGTGCCAAGTTTTGTTTCAGTCGGATTTGCAGATTCCAAGCTGTGCTAGTACTAAAGCATTACAAATCACTGTTTTTTGTGCGCTTTTTTTGTTATCTCACTGTGCCCAGATGGTTAGAAATCGTAGTCTGACATTTTCAGAATAGAACAGGCTTGCCTCATAAGAATGCCTTTCACTGATTTGATGAAAAAATATTAATCTGGTGAAAAGTTATTTAATTTTAACATTTTGAGTTCTGAGCATGCTCAGTTCAGTCTTTTGGATAGTTTCCTGGAACGGCAAAAGAATGTGGTCTCACAAAAAAGGATTCTTTGTTGTGAGGGGCTTATCCTTTTTTGTGAGAAAAAAATCCTTTTTCATGAGATGCCATCTTTGCACTTTAATATCTTTGCAACCGTTCAACCGATTTGCATGACATGTTGCATGCGCGGTCATGGAGGGTAGATATTTTGTCCTGCCAAGTTTCCTTCCAGCTGCACGTGAAGATTCAGAGATCTGTATAGCAAAACACATTTGAAAAATTATCACCATTTTGTGCTGTTTTTTTATCATCATCTAGCACCCAGATGGTTTGGAATTTGGTCTGAAATTTTCAGGGTACAAAGGGCTTGGGTCACAGATGTGCCATTTGATGGTTTGGTGAAGAACTATTAATCTGTTGCTAAGTAATAAGGATTTAAAATTTCAGTTCTGAGCATGCTCAGTTGGGTCTTTTGGATATATGTTTCATACCCTGCTGAGCATGCTCAGAACCAAAATTTCAAAAGCTTATAACTTGGGAATGGATTAATATTTTTTTCTCCAAACCAATGAAAGGCACCATTCTGCGGCATAATCACTTTCTGCCCTAAAGATATCAGACCAAAATTCCAACCCATCTGGGCTGTAAGTGATGACAAAGAAACAGCAAAACTCATAATTTTTCCTCAAAACACACTTTCCAGATCTTGGGATCTGCACATCTGACTGAAACAAAACTTGGCAAATCAGGACACCTTGCCCTCCAGACAGTGCATGCAAAATGTAGTGAAGTTTCATTGAACATGGGGTGACGCTATTAATATAAATATATATAAATATATACACACAGTGGGCAGGAGTTCTGAAACTACTAGTTCACTGCAAGCCCCAGTGCTCCAACAATACAGCACATGGGGCTTACAGCAATCTAATATGATTTTCTATCCCATGCGGCAATTTCTGAAAGATAGACCAACTTTCTCTGGTATACCTAGCGGCAGTCCTGGGGACCATTGTTATGGAGCTTGTGCCAAATATTTGGTGCAAGCTACTGTAATTTGTGGAAACTGTCACAACTGCACCCGAGATTGGAAACTTGGGTGCAGTTGCAATGAAGGGTTCAGCACATGGCCAGAACCTAAGTGTGGTGGCACAGGGTTCAACACAAGCCTTGCACCAAGATTTGAAAATCCTGCCCAGTGTATCTCTATATTCAGTATTATAGTAGTGCTGTAGCACTACTATAGTTAGGGTTCAGCAGTGGGTTCTATGTTAAACCTCAAGTTGTACACTTTAATATCTTTGCAATTGTTCAGAGGGTTTGCATGCAGAATTGCATGCATGGTCTCATTGGGTACATCTCTTGATGTGAAAAGTTTTGTTCTGGTTGGGTGTGCAGATTCTGAGATACAGATAGTGAAAACATGTAAAAAAGCATAGGTTTGTTGCTGTTTGTTTGTCATCACCTTGTGCATAGATGGTTTGGAATTATGGTCTGAAATTTTCAGAGGAGAAGGGACGTGGCCCACAGATGTGCCTTTTGCTGGTTTGATGAAAAAATATGAATCCATTTCAAAGTTATTAAAATTTAGAAATTTCAGTTCTGAGCATTCCCAGTAAGTACTTCAAAATTGCTGTATAAAGGGATGTGGCTTGGGTGCCTAAAATAACCTCATAGCTCATGAATAACCATGATCTTATTTGCATACCCATGTTTTAAAATTGAGGAATTTATAACAATCAGGTGAAAACTACAAGCTATCCCTCTTTGGGAAGCTTGGTCTGTTCATAATCACTGTTCACAACAATTTCTTTTTGGTTTCATCTGTTCACATTTCAAGAAGAACAGTTCCATAGGTGCCCCATGTTTTTAAAATGTCAGTGTAACCAAAACTCATGAAGAATCATGAGTGATTTGAATACCCATTTTTTTTTAATTGAGGGAATTAGAAAAATTTAGTGAAAACTACAGCCTATCTCTCTTTGGGAAACTTGGTCTGTTCAAAAAGTACAGTTATGTAAGAACTTACCATAACAGTAGATCTTTAAGAGAAGCTCTTGCAGCAGTTAACACATGTAGGATTGAAGCTGGCAGGTGGCAGGAACCCACGGAAAACTTCTAGCTAGCAGTCTATGGCAGGGCCTACGCCTGACATCGGCCTACCCCCGACGTCAAGCATGATATAAAGGGAGGGCAGTGCTCGGCATCTCTCAGTTCTCCCACTGTAGACTCTGCCATCAAGGATGGATGGTGAGGACAGAGAACTGAAGAAAATTCAACCAGCAGCAGCAATCATACTGTGGATGCAGCCCAATGCAAAAAGAGTCCCCTATAGGGAAGGTGGACAAGAAGCTATACCTGCTGTAAGAGCTTCTTTCGAAGAGTTACTGTTATGGTAAGTTCTTACATAACTGTACTATCTGACTTCGAGAGTCAGCTCTTGCAACAGGTAACACATGTAGGACTGAGTCCCAAGCAATGAAGGTGACCCAGACTGATCTTGAGTGGAGAAATCAGAGCAATGCCAAGAGGGGAATGCCCTGAGGAGAGGAGTCCCTGCAGAACCGCAAGGCCAAAGCCTGCTCTGCATCTAGAGGCAATGTCAAGACTAGTACCTAATGAAGGTATAGACGGAATTCCATGTGGCTGCTGCACAAATGTCTACCACAGACACATTCTTAAGAGTGGTAAAAGATGCTGCTACTCCCCACATGGAGCTACCCTTCACAGAGCCCATCAAAGGTTTGTCATATTTCTGGTAACAAAATAAAATGCAGTTAACCAGCCATTTGGAGAGGATCTGTTTGGTCACAGAAGCCCCCTAGATCATGGGATCAAAAGAAACAAAAAGCTGAGTCTAAACTCTCATGTTCTGGACAGATAGAAATGCAAAATGAAATGAATATCCAGCATGTGGGGAAGAGCCTCCCCCTGGTTTGAGTGTTCTGGAAAATACACTGGGAGGTATATGTGCTGATTAAGGGTCAACTGGGGCACCACCTTCAGTAAGAACTTAGGATTGGTTCTCAAGGCCACCCAGTCCTTGTGGAACACCAAATAAGTCTTCTTACATATCAAGGCCTGTAGCTCATAAATTCTTCAAACAGAAGTAACGGCAACTAAAAATAACACTTTCCAGGAGAGGACGCGAAGCTCGCAGTCTGTGGCTGACTCACATGGGGGTAAGATGAGTTTTTCTAACACAAATAGTAGGTCCCAAGGGGGGGACAAGGTCCCTGATGGGGGGCTTCATATGAAGAATACCCCGCAGAAAGGTACGGGCCATGTCCAACTGTGCCATAGTCCTGCCTTGAACAGGGACATGGTATGCAGAGACTGGAGACAAATTAACTTTGATGGATAAGTAGTCCAACCTTGAGTCTGAGAGTGAAAACAGATACTCGAGGATCAAGCTCACCAGACAGGCCAAGGGACCAAGATGGCAGGCAGTAGCCCAGAAGTAAAAGCATTTCCATTTCATGGCATAAGTTGCTCTGGTGGAAGGTTTTCTAGCAGCCACCAGAACAGTGGCAACCCTGTCCAAGACCCCAAAGTGCAACTTGGCTGGCTCTTCAGAAGCCATGCATGGAGATACAGTGACTGAAGTTTGGGTGTACCAAGGTTCTGTCCTCCTAGGACAGCAAGTGAGAATTCAGTAGCAAGGGAATTGGGGGTTCAGCTGCCAACTGTTGCAGCAGGGGAAACCAAATCTGTCATGGCCACAAGGATCATTACTGCCCCTTCTGCTTGTAGCTTGAGAAGTACCTTCTGTGGGAGAGGGAAGGAAAGGAGGGAAGGCATAAAGAAACCTCCCTCTCCAGGAGAGGGACAGCGCATCTCACCAGAAAACTCCAGGCCCCAGATCTAGAGATCAAAAGCTGGGTAACTTTGCATTGATAGGAGATGCAAAGAGATTCATCTCCGGCCTGCCCCACCTGTAGAAGAAACTGTCTATTACAGACTGTAGAAGGGCCCACTCATGCGCTCTTTACTGAGTCCTGCAGAGGGTATCAACCAGGGTATTTTGAACTCCTGAGACGTAAACCACCAAGATATCTAGGCGATGAGTTATCGCCCAGTTCCACACCCCTATTGCTTCTCAACAAAGGGAGTATAAGTGAGTGCAGCCCTGCTTGTTGAGGTAAAACGTCACTGCCATGATGTCTCTCTGTATGAGGAGGTGTCCCAGGTGAAGCATCGCACTAAAGGCCTGTAGGGCATACAGAACTGCTCTCATCTTGAGGATGTTGATATAGAGATGCTCCTTAGCTGCATATCAGGTGCCATGTGTACTGTGGATGCCCAGATGTGCACCCCAACTGATGCTGGAAGCATCTGATGTCAGAACTCAGTCAGGAGCTGTTCTCTGAAAGGGCATCCCCTCTGTTAGGGAGGGAGATGTCATCCACCAATTGAGCTCTTGATGTGCCAGTTCTGGGATAGAGACCAGCTGGTCCAGATCATCCAATCTTTGGTCCTACTGGACTCTACAAATCCACTGAATCATCCTCATATGCAATATGGCTAGAGGGACTGTAACAATGGAGACAGTCATCTGGCCTAGAAGCCTGAGAAGTATCTTGGCTGGAATCCTTGGGAGGGACAAGACATTGTGGGCTAGGCCTCAGAGTCAAAGTGCCCTCTCCTCTGGAAGAAAGGCCTTCCCTCAAGTTTTATCGAACAATGCCCCAGTAAACTAAAGGGTTTGGGTCATAAGCAAGGCAGACTTTGTTGCATTGAGGGTGATAGCCAGTTTCCCAAAGAAAGAACAGGTGTTCTGGATCATGTGCTGTAGTTGCTCAGTGGATGGGGCCGTTAAGAGACAGTTGTCCAGGTAGGGGAAAACATAGTACCCTTTCCTTCAGAGGGCTGCCACTACCACCACCTGGCACTTAGTAAAAACCCTTGGGGTTAAAGACAGGACAGAGGGCAACACCCTGAACTGGTAGTGCCTTCCCTGGAACTCAAACCTGAGAAACGTCCTGTGAGGTTTGGCCACAAGGATGTGGAGATAAGCGTCCTTCATATCCAGTGATGCTAGCCAATCCCCTTGATGAATTATGGGCAGTAATCCCTGCAGAATGACCACCCAAAACCATTTGTACTTGACAAACCGGTTGAGGTCACTGAGGTCCAAGATGGGGTGCAGGTCCCCAGTCGTTTTCGGCATGAGAAAGAAATGTGAATAGAAGCCTGTGCCCCTCTGAGAGGGAGGAACTGACTCTGTGGATCTTTTGGGCAGGAGGGCCTGAATTTCACCCCGGATGAGCTCAGCATGAGCCAGGGAACAGTGGGAGGGAAGGGGAGGCCTGTCTGGTGGCATGTGGACAAATTCTATCAAGTGTCCTTTGTCGACCATTTGTAGGACCCATTGGTTGGATGTGATATCTCACCAGCTGGCAGCATAGAGAGAAAAGCGGCCTCTGACCGCCTTCCCCATCAGGGTTACAGGAGGAGGTGGGTCCAACAAGGATTCAAGCAGTGGTGGGAGGGGGGCTTGGGCTGGTTTGGCGGCATGGAAGGCAGATCCTGTGTACCCTCTTGAGGGTCCCTTTTAGCCATAACCATCTAGCCATAACCATCTCTCTGTTGTTGCTGTGGCTGAAAGAGAGATTGTTGTCCATCTTTTCCCAAAAAAATTAGGCTTTAGAAAAGGCCTTTGTTTCGGCTTGTACACGGAATGTACAGACCAAATGGCCTTGCCAAAGTCCTGCAATTTGGTGATAATCCTCTCAGAGTCCTTACCAAAGGTGATGGAACCATGAAATGGTATCCAAGAGAGCCATGAATGCCATTGGAAACACTCCAGTGGCCTCGACCCATGCGGCCTTGTCTGCTGAGTCACAGGCCAACTGCAGGACATGCGTTCCCATGTCTGATCCTGTCTGCAGCAGCTTTTCCAGCTCTGCCTTCTGTGGACAGTCTGGGACCTCTTTTACTATGTTGATCCCTTGTTCCCACAGGGCATTCTGAAATTGTACCATATCAGTGAGGATATTGAGACTCTGTATGGTTCAGGTTGTGGATGAATAAACCTTATACCCCATGGCATCAAGTTGTTTGGATTCTCTGTCCAGATGCTGAGTGCTGAGATGGGTCAGCCTCTGGGATCTATCATGGGCAGCCGAGATGACTACTGAGTCTGCCAAATTCTGCTTTCCCAAAAAGAGTTCCTCCTTCAGAGTCCTGTAAAGGCAGTCCACATTTTGGGGTATTGCGGAGGAGATATGGGGTGTTTCTAGGATGCCTTGGTGACATTTGCAAATGTGTCCACCAAAGGTAGGATGACCATTGGTTTTGGGTCCTTTTGGAGCACATACTTGTCCAAGTGGAGTTTCTCTGGGTCAAGGTCCTCCGTCTCCCAGCCCATATTTGCCTGAATATGCCACATGATCTCCATGAAGGAGGGATCATCTGACAGTGACTTGGGAGTGTCTCTTGGGTCTTGGGGGAGAGGTCCCCAATAGATGTGGGTACAGAGGAGGATGAGTCTGAGGAATGGTCCAAGTCCATGGAGGAGGATGACCGAGACCTAGTGCACTGTCGTTTGTGCCTGTGGCAGTTGAAGGAACCAGAGGAGCTCAGGTTCCTGGATCATGACCTGGAACGGTGCTTATGATGAGCCTTGCCCTTGCCCTTGCCCAGGGGTGAGGTGGGCTCTGTCAGAGGAGAGGCCTCTGTATCAATGGGAGGAGCCTCTGTCTGAGGAAGTTTTGGTGGCAGGAGGTCTGTCCTGATGGTCTCCCACCAATAAATGAAGCTGCCCTTGACCTGTGACAGGTGGAGCTTAGGTTCCGAATCAGTCATCAGACCAGATGCCTGCCTGGAGGCATGATCTGGCCTAGAACCGTGATCTAGTGACAGTGAGTGACCTGGGGTGACATTGGGGCTGTAGTGATAGGCCCGATGTTGGTAGCTGATTGCTTGGTTCAAGACCGTCCTCCAGCCATTCTCAGAAAGACTGTGTCCTGAGCGATCATCAACCGGTGGGGAGGGGAATCCGGTGACATCAGGGACTGGGTTGGTGGTGCCAATGGCAGGACTGCTAAAGAGGTGACATTGGTTGCCTGTCATCAGTGGGAATCACCACCTGATGAATGCTGTTTCACCAGACATTTGTTTGATGGCAGCTTTGCTGACCTGGGTGGCTGAGAGGCAGATCTCCCAGAGGAGTGCCCAGAGGCCTTACATTTATCCCAGAGTTCAGTGCCAGAGACAGAGGCCGACCGGGAGTGAGCTGACATCAGTCCCCTACTGAGGTCAGAGTGCCAGCTTGAGGCCTGATCAGGTAGCCAGACTTTAAACGGCTACAAGGTGGGGTCCAAGGACCCAGAGCCATGGTCCTTAGCTCCTGAAACCCACACCAGGCCAGGGGGTTTTACAACCATGAGCCTGGAAGGAGAACAGGTCACCTGGGAGTCAGAGTCAGATCTGCCCCGGGAGGCAGAGTGGGAGCCTGAGAATCTGGATTTAGAGGGTGATCTCTCCTTTTCTCTCTTGTTCTGTTTCTCCTTGTGCTTCCCTGAAGATTTGTGGTGGGAGGAATCCCTCCCTGAAGAGAAGTCTCTCTCTGCCAGAGTCACGTGATTTGGTGTGCTGTGTAGGACGCCTCTCTGTTTGCTCCGACCTTCCACCTGTTAAATCTCTCTAAAACCCTGTTTTACAGCATTATTTACCACAGAACGCTTGATTGTCACCTTCTTAAACATTCGTGCTCCCGTTATAAGAAGTCGATGGATGAGGAGATGCGGGAAATCGCTTACAAACATACGCCTCCTGCTACACCCGAGAAGGCCTCTAAAAAAGCCAGGGCCTCCTCCTTGCAATCCTCGCTGCCTGTCACTACTGAGAGTCCTGATGTGGATCTCCTTACCCTCTCGAGGTTTTTAGAGGAGTTTCAGCCTTTTAAGGCTGAAATGCAGAATATGGCAGGAGAAATAAAAGGCATCTCTAGCACCCTGGAGGAGCTCTCCAAGAAAACTGCTGATAATGAAGCTTGTATACGCTCTGTTGAGAGGAAACAGGACAAAGCTGAACTGGAGTTAGTGACCTTGAGGCAAAGGCTAATGAAGATGGAGAATAAGGTGGAAGATCTGGAGGGATGCAGTCGCCGAAACAATGCGGTAATTATAGGTTTGCCCGAAGGTGAAGAGGGCTCAGACCCCATCAAGCTCACTAAGAAGTTTGTGGAGAAGGTGGCAGGCCCTTCCCCCTTTGGAGCAAGCTATATTATAGAAAGAGCTCATCATGCACTATGCCCCCCTCCCCCGGTTGGAGCCCTCCCAGGTCATTCATATTTCGATTTTTAAATTTCCAAGAGTGACAGCATTTCCTATACAAAGTTAAGGAAGTACAAGATTTGCAATGGGAAGGTAAAAAGTAGAGGGTGGCGCAAGATCTGCCTTTATCTGTGCATCAGAAATGAGCCACATTTCACAAATTGGTCCTCGAGCTGATTGCCACGGGAATCAAGTTTCGTAAGGGCTTTCCTGCAAGACTTCAAGTTTGCCTGAATGGCTCCTGGGTGACCTACGAGGAAGTGGAGTTGGTAACTACAGGGCTCAAAGAAGCGCTTCCTGACTTATTTAAGCCTGCATTAGAATCGACCTGGTGCAGTGTGCTATGCTGAGTTTTCCATTGGTGGTGTTGCCTAGCTGCTGCAATTTTCAATTCTCGATAAACTTTCTAGGGCTATGTCGGTGACAAGCTGTACATCTGGTTACCCAACTCTACACTGCAACTCTCATGAAGGGCCTCCTTTCTGATATAAAAATGGACATTTTGCTCCCGATCCGGTTCTCACTTCCAGGACTGTCTAATATCTTGTAGACTCTCTTGTTTTGTCTCTGGCTAAGCCCAGTCTTGTATTTTGGTTTACAAGCTAGGTGTTAATGGGCTCTTGTGTTTTCCCTCTGGTCCTAAATAATGGATACTTGAGAGGGGTTATAGAAACATAGAAACATAGAATTTGACGGCAGATAAGGACCGCTTGGCCCACCCAGTCTGCCCATTTCCCTCCCTACTGGATAATCTGCAGATCCTAGTTAACCAGCAGCCTACTTCTTCCTACCCCCACCCCCTAGAATTGCCTTATGACTGTCCCATGCATGCTTGAATTCCACCACTGATTTTGACTCCACAACCTCCTCCGGAAGGCCGTTCCATGCATCCACAACCATCTCTGTGAAAAAATACTTCCTTAAATTACCTCTGAGCCACCCCCCCTCTATCTTCAAATTGTGCCCTCTTGTTCTTGCACACCTCTTTTTTTGAAAGATGCTACCCTCTTGAACTTTGTTGATTCCCTTGAGGTACTTGAACTTTCTATCATGTCCCCCCTATCCCTCCTTTCCTCGAGGCTATACATATTAAGCTCCTTTCGTCTCATTTCAACGGGGATTCCGCAGTTGCAGACAGACAGATATATCAAGGTCTCTGTACGCCTTAATTAGGCATTTGTCTGCCCCTCCTGTATAACCCTGTTAGAGTGCTGTTTTTGGAGAACTCCCCTTTTCTTTTTTCAAATTTTCCCTATAGGAGTGAGGTAGTCACTGTTTCTGGTCCAAGCAATGCGGTCTGGACAGTGAACCTGGAGCTCACAGACTTTCCCCTATATCAAAGAAAACAGTAATGGCCTGCTCAATCTCGGCCGTTTACGCTTGCTGTTCGAAGGCTGCGACACAAGAGGGCATCTAAGATTATTATTTCTATATGTGATGCAAGTGTTTTACACACTTTGCGCTCCATGGACCACGTAGATGCATGGCTCGTGGGGTTTTAGCAGGGAGGATTACTTTCTCTAAGGGGCTCGTGTAGCCAGTTCCCCTGTATTATTAAGGGGTGATGTTAAGCAGTGAGAATTGGGGATATGTTATTCTCTATGGAGTGTTCTGGTTATGAAGAGGTATTCTTGTTCTTGTTTCCTGGTTCATGAGGGTGGGAGGTTGGAGGAGAGGGACTTTTCAGACTGCCGTTCATCATGTACCATGCAAGAGAGAGGTGGGTGTGGGAGGAGGGGGGCTTAGGGTTTACGGGGTGTTTTGGGTGGGGTGGTTTCAGGGGGGCCGTCAGGGGAAAGGACTTAGTGCTGGTAGGGTTGGGAGGAAGGTAGAACAACCTAGCGCATACCATGTTTGGAGTAGTACTGATGTGAAATATAAATATATGCTGTGCTTCGTGAGATTTCTGACTGGCAACACGGGTGATGGCTAGAAACATTCAATTTATTAGTTGGAACATTAAAGGGGTGAGGCATAAAACTAAGCAATACAAAATTCTGAAACATCTAAACCATCTGAAGGCAGAAATTATGTTTTTGCAGGAGACGCACCTGCTCAAGAGGGAGGCTGACAAAATGAGACGGCAACAGATTGGGCAGATGTTTGCGGCGGAGGGCACGACCCACAGTAGAGGGGTCATGATCCTTCTGCATAGGTCGGTTCCGTTCAAACCTCTCCAAGTTATATCTGACCCTTTGGGCAGATTCCTGTTTGTAAAAGGCAGACTGCATACCCTGGACATTGTCTTGGGTGCTATCTATGGCCCTAATGTAGACTCCCCTAGCTTTTTTGTTCAGATAATAGAAGCTTTAACTCCATTTCTGGATACCCCCATGGTCATGGGGGTGACTTTAATCTCGTTTTTGATCAGGCTCTAGACAGATCAGGTCAATCTTGTCAAGGTCTCTCTCCAGCACAGAGAGCTTTTAGGGATCTGATGGACTCTGCAGGTCTTTGTGATATTTGGCGTGTACTACATCCCAATACAAGGGAGTGCACTTTTGTTTCCCCATTGCATGCAACTTCCTCGAGGATTGATTATATCCTCATTTCTCAAACTCTTTTACCAGGGGTGATAAGCTCTAGTATTGTCTCAGGGCCCCCGTCAGATCACTCTGTGGTCACCTGCCTAATAGCCCTAGCTCCCTTGCCAAATAAAGGGAGCAGGTGGAAGTTGAATAACCAAATTTTGAAGGAGCCAAAGACGGTTCAATATATAATATCCCAAATAGAGCAATTTACTGCGACCAACTCTAACTCCATAGGGAAGCCTGATATGGTATGGGGTGCTTGTAAAGCATATTTAAGGGGAATTATAATTGGACTAACATCGAAAAGGAAAAGAGAGAGAGCATCTCGGATTTCTGATCTTCTCTCTCAGATTAGGGGTATGGAGACTAGTCTCTCTCTCCATCTTCCTCAGAGACATTTAAACAAGATTTAACGAAATTGAGAGAAACCTACCTAGCTATGTTAGCAGAGCAAGTCGAATTTGCAATCTTGAAAACAAATGCTGTATATACTGATCAGGGTGAGAAGGCGGGCAGAATGTTAGTGTTGCGTATTAAACAACAGGAATCCGCCAGATTCAGTCCTGCAATCCATTCCCCCAAAGACAACACCCTTAAGGTCTTACCCTCAGAGATAGTGGAGGAGTTCACTAACTATTTTGAGGATTTATATGGCCCTATGGCCAACTCCCCATCTAAGGACAGACTTTATGAATATCTGAGTGATTTACAATTGCCATCTCTTACACAATCCCAACAGAAAATTTTGGAGTGTCCTATCTCTGAGGGTGAGATTGAAAGGGTAATTCAATCTCTTCCATCTGACAAATCTCCAGGCCCTGATGGGTTTACCTCCAACTTTTACAAAGTTTTCTCTAAGCAATTGATCCCCATTCTGTTACCACTTTTTCAGGCTATCCTTTCCAGTCAGGTATCCAACCCCTCCCTTTTCGAGGCATTGATTGTTTTTTTGCCCAAGCCAGACAGACCGTCTGATCAGGTCTCAAGTTATAAGCCAATCTCCCTTCTCAACCATGATATTAAAATTTTGGCAAGATCCAGCGACCCGGGTTCGGGAACAGATCTGGGTCATCGGCGGGCCGACCGGGGGAGCAGGATCAAGCGTCCAATGGACAGCTCTCCTACTCCGGGGGGAGGGTGTGGGTAAGCCTTGGCACGTGGGAGACCCCTGGTGGAGACGGGGGTTCCGTGCTAGCCGGGCGCTCGGGCATGGGGGATGTAGGCGGGCGGACGCTGGTGTCATTGCACGTCCCCACCTCCTCTTAGGGAGAAAACCAGAGGAAAAGATGGAGGGCAGGACCGCCGATTGATAAAGCCCTCCCTGGAGAGCCTCACATAGCTGCCGCTGCTGCAGGACCCCGACTAGATACAGTTCCGGGGCCACGAAGGTGGCTCATGGCCCCACCCTCCTGGGGGGCAAGCCGGGGGTGACCGAGGGTCCTCAGCAGCAATGGGCGACGGCGGAGGTCTCCGGGGGCCGTGACCAGGGTGGACGGCTTCAGTGGTCCTGTGGGGACAAAGAAGAAAATTAAAAAAATATTTTGGCAAGATTATTAGCCGACCGTATGGAGGCAGTACTTCCCTTTCTTATAGGGGCAGAACAGCTTGGTTTTATGAAAGGGAGATCATCGGTCGATCATCTGAGGACCCTGTCTCACGTCTTCCTGGCATTCGAGGATGCTTCTCATCCAATGGTCCTAATTTCGTTGGATGCCGAGAAGGCGTTTGACAGAGTCCACTGGGACTATCTGTTTGTTACGATGGAGGTTTTCGGTTTTCCCATGAAATTCCGGAATTGGGTCAGCTCATTATACAAATTCCCCTCTGCCAGAATCTCATGTAATGGGGTTGTCTCTAGTCCCTTTAAACTGCATGTGGGGACCAGACAGGGGTGCCCCCTATCTCCCCTTCTCTTTAATATTTACTTAGAGCCTCTTATTAGGAGGTTATCAGGTGCCCAGAGCATTTCGGGTATTTCTCTGGGTGAGCAGGTGGTTAAAGTTGCAGCCTACGCAGATGATCTTCTGCTACAAGTAACCCTCCCAATCACATCTATTCCCACTATTTTGAAGTTAATAGATGGCTTCAGCAAGGTCTCAAACTATAAACTTAATGTAGGAAAGACTGTTGTTTTCCCTCTTCATCATAGGGTATACAAACTGGACATTATCGCGTTTGGGCTCACTTGGAAGTCTGACTATATTAAATACTTAGGGCTCCTTTTAACCCGGGATACAGCTCAGCTCAGACAACTAAATATTGACGCACTGGTACATAAAATAGACCTAGACTTTCATAAATGGACCCTACTTCCCCCTTCTTTTTGGGGCAGAATTAATTTAATCAAAATGAACATATTTCACCATTTGTTCTACCCCCTAAACATGCTAAACATATGGCTCCCCCTGTCCTGGGTCAAAAAAGTGCACAATATGATCTCTACTTTTATATGGGGTGAAAAGAAGGCTAGGATGGCATTCCGTAAATTAGCTGCCCTGAAAGCTAAAGGAGGATTAAGGCTTCCCCATATCGGGCTATACTATTGGGCCAGCCAGGCCAATAAGTATCTTAGATGGCTGACCATGGATCAATTGTCCACAGCAGCTGCGTACACCCCGACTTGGTTAGCCGTCGAGTCCGCTTCCATAAAAAAACATGGCCTTTCCTCTGCAGCTCTGTTGTATACCAAGGTTAGTTCCCTACCAGAGTCTCTACTTAGTTCCCCTATAGCTGTTTCAATCAGTTTTCATACTCAATTGTGCACATTTCTGAGATATAAGAATCTCAAGGATTTATCTCAACCCCTAATAGGTAACCCTAATTTTTTATTAGACGGTATGCCCCTCCCAGCCAGTTGACACCCTCAGATAGGAGACCGCCGTCTAGATGAGTTTACAACACCCAACAGTCAATGGTGTTCCTCAGCTGACATTATGCACAAGTTTATGATACCTCGCATAAGAATCATCAAGATTTTCCAGCTTCTTCATCTCCTGGTTAAGGTAATGGGTTCGACTCCCCCTCCCGGCTCCCCATATCAGATTTCAGGCTACCCCAATGGAGTTGGCAGGTTCGCACCATGCTGTATCTAAAATATATAGTGCTTTATTTACCTGGGTCTATCCTGATAACTACACTCCTGTCACTTTTTGGGCCTCTCTCTTCCAGGGCAGACACCTGGATTGGCCTCTCCTGTGGCAAAGTTGTTATAAGTTCCTCAAGCAGGACAGACTTAGATTAATGCAATTCAAAATGTTGTACAACATTTACTATTCTCCGCAGAGGCTTGCCAGACTGGGTTTGGTGTCCTTTCCTCTTTGCACAAGATGTCAGTCACAAGAAGGAGGCCTTCTTCATATTTTCTGGAGCTGTTCTAAATTTGTCCCACTCTGGACTATGATTAAACAGCGTGCTGATCCTCTTTTAGGGCTCTCAGACTTGTTCACCCCTGAAATATGTCTTCCTGGGGATTTCTCCTCCATTACGGTGGTGAACAGGAAGTACTACATAGCCTTGATGTCGATGTGCTGTTAAAAAAGTGGTATTAAGACACTGGAAAGATACAGAGGTACCAACATATGTTGAATGGCTTCAGGAGTTACTTGCGAACCTTAGAACAGAAAGGACTATCGTCAGTCTATAGAACAAAATTAAGAAGTTTGATAGGATCTGGGGCCCACTACAAACTCTCTATGCATTACAGGTTTAAGCATCACTAGGCCATACCCATAGATACCGTGTTAAATGTGTAAAGAGGCGCTAGGTTGTTCAGGGTGGGTGGTGAGCAGGGCGGGAGGGGGGTAGGGGAGAGCGAATCATCCTGTATTTTGTATCTGATGTATGGTGTTCATGATCTATACTGTTATGATTTGTTCTCTGTATTGGAAATTGTAATAAAATTTGAATTAAAAAAAAAGAGAAATCTCTCTCTGCATGGCTGCTAAACAATGCTCTGTGAGGAACACCTGGAGAGCCTTCTATCGGTGGATACTCATCCTGCTATTGAACTTTTGGCAGTGCTGGCAGGCCTGGGTGTCATGGTTGGGGCCTAAGCACATTAGGCAGACAGAGGGCCCATCCTTGGTTGGGATTTGTTTGCTGCAGGCACTGTTGGAGAGGTGCTGTTCGATGGAGCATGTTGGAGAAGATGACATGCAGAACAATAATGACAGAAAAAGCTAACTTTTTTAATTAAAAAATATGAAATCCAACTAAGAAATCCTAGCAAAATGGTGCTCGAACTAGCGAGAGGCGATCCATGGAGCCAATGAATGGGAGCCGATGGTGGGAAAAGAACTGAGGGACGCCGGGGACCGCCCTCCTTTTATACCATGCATGACATCAGAGGCAGGCCGACATCGGGGGGGTGGTCCCTGCCATAGACTCCTAGTTAGAAGTTTTCCTTGGGGTCCTGCCGCCTGCCAGCTTCAGTCCTACATGTGTTACCTGCTGCAAGAGCTGACACTCGAAGTAAGATCCACTGTTTATAACAATTTCTTTTTGATTTACTTTTTGGATACTGACAGATTGAAGATGTGAATTGTTCTGAAACATGGGCTACAAGTCAGTATGTTAAACATTAGGGCTATCGAATGAAAGTAATCATTTTTTAACTTATGTAAAAATAGACAGAGTATTGAGGTTGTGTTCATGTGAACTGAAAATGTTTCAGACAATTCAATGGCTTAGAAATACACAAAGTTTAAAAAGAGACATTTGGCAATACAGAGAAACAGGAAAGTATTATTGCCTGTTTTAGTATGGAGTTGTTTTGACTTTGGGTAACAGAACATTGACTCAGTGATATCAAAGGCAGCAATGTAGTATGGTGGCTAAGGCTTTGGGCTATGAGCCTAAATATCTGGGTTTGAATCCCACAGCCCCCACTGAATATGGTCAAAAGTTGTTTGTTTATTATAGTAACTCATGAGTTTATAAAAACTAATTATAGAAAAACACTCATGTGTTTGTAACAAGTAATTATAGAAAAAGTACAATCTCGAAAAGTAAGGAAATTAATTCCCAAAAACTTCATTAATGCACTAGTTAGGGTTAAAGCAACACAAGTAGGGAATTGTGGCATTAGGGTTTCCAACCCTAACATCCCATCCCCACCCTGCTGGCAGAAACTGGTATGGGGTGTGCCTTGGTGTTATCACCCCTAATACTCACCCAGTTCATGAGTAAGTACACTGAGATGGGTACAGTATATGAGAATGGGCTGAGTGTTTCTCAAGCCTAACGCTCACACCATTCCATCTGTAAATCAAGTCAGATGTGTAGACTTTATGAGAATGGGGTGAACGTTATGCTTGAGAAGCCCAAGGCACACCCCACACCTGCTCTCCTGCTTGGTTTGGGAGGGTGGGGAGTTAAGGAAACCCTATTGCCTCATTTACCAACTTTTGTCACTTTGACCCCAACTGGACCATTAACAAAGTTTTTTGCAACTTATTTCCTTACTTTTTGAAATACTATTATAGTATACTTATTTTACTGTGGGGGTGCAGGGTCCTTCAGACTCTGTGCTCCCATTCCTCCATAGATGCATATATGTATGTAGCTATGGAAACACAGGGCCCTCCATTTATAGGACAACACTGATCAAATTGTCAGCATAGCCATGTTGTTACCCCATGACATGTACCCAGTACAGAAAATTTTCGAATCACTACCAAAATGTAATTCTGTGCAACTGCAATGCCATGCCATTCCATGCCACAGTTGTGAAAACACATTTTGGGGAGGATTTGAAAAATGACAGCTGTGACAGACAAGAGGTGGGGGAACAAGAAGGCTATGTTGAAAATCTGGGGTCAGAATATTTAAAATTTTGATAGTTATGAGTGGGTGTAGCAAAATTGCAATGAATGGTCATAACTTTAGCATTTTTTATTATTTTGATCCCAGATTTTCGACAGTCTACTTATGACCCCACCTCATAATTCCCATAGGTGACAATTTTCAAATCTGTGCCAAAATGCCATTCCATGCCACAGGTGCGAAAACACATTTTGGACAGGATGTGAAAAATGTCAGCTTTACTATTCATGAGGTGGCATGAAAAAATTACTATGTTGAAAATTTGGAGTCAAAATATTGAAATTTACCAAAGATGTGCATGTGCGTAGAAAAATTTCAACAAACGCACATAACTCAACCATAGTTAGGAACTTTTTCACCAAATTTTCAACATAGCCTTTTTGCTACCCTACCTCATGAAGACTGGTGGTGAAATTGTGTTATTCAGTCCTAAAAGGTGATTTTGCACAGTGACCATGAAATCACCTTCTTGGCCTGATTAATGAAATGTCAGTGCCAGTGTTCATGAGGTGGGGTCCCAAAAAGACCATGTTGAAAATGTTGTGAAAAAATGCCAAAAAATTACAATGTTATGAACATAAGTTCAAAATGCTATTGAAATACATTATATGGCACATACCTTGATTCCTCAGTTCATGGTTCGGCGTTGAAGAAGGCAGACTCGGTCCACAGAAGATGACAGTGTATGACCTCCAGTGGTAAGTGTAAGGTAAGGGGGTGAGGTGGGGTGTGCTCAGTGGAGGGTTGAGTTGGGGGAAGGGGATGACAGGGATGCCAAAAAGATGTTGGGGGATTGTTTTCTTTTTACAGGATGAAAGGAAATAAATACTTCAGTACAATGGGGGGCTTGTAATGCCAACATGGGGATTGGGCCCCCCAGTGTCTTCACTATCAATAAAACAATGGGCTAGGGGAGCATCCAACATCAGGGGGTGGGCATCCCGGTGTTGGATTATCTAAATATAAATACAAATATAAACATAAAAATAAGGGGGACGGTGGTCAGAGAATGGGGGTGCCACTAGACAACTGAGCCTAAATCTTTTATTTAGGGGAACAGATGATCAGGGATTGAGGGGTGCCACTAGACACCAGGCCATGGGGTTTCACAGCTCACAAAGCAGCCAGCAGCGCAAGTTCAGCTGTGACTGCGGAAGTCAAGAAAATCTACGGTTTTCACGCAGAGAACACAGGGGAAGTGCTTCACTTGCTAAACTGGGCACCTGGGATTTCAGATGCTCAGAAAAAGTATTTCTGGCCCTAATTGTGAAAAACGGTCACCAAAATCTAACTAAATGGGGCCCATGTAGTTACTGTAGGTTTTGGTGTTTGATTTGTAAAACTGCATTTTTATGTATTTTCCACACATTTTAGTTTGTGAAAAAAAAATCAAGATGGTGGCTCATGAAAAGGAATTTTTGTCTAACAAAAAATAATTTTATTCTCCCATAAAAGGAATGGATCTCACAAGAAAGAATCCTTTTTTGTGAGAGCAATCCTTTGTCAAACATTCTTCCTCTATACTGGAAAGTGATCTTCCCATCAAAAACAATAGGAACTTAAAAACTCAATAACTTTGCAACAGATTAACATTGTTTCACCAATCAAATGCACGGCAGTTCTGTAACCCAAGCTGTATCTACCATAAAAAAAATACACCAGAATTTCACACCATCTGGATGCAAGGTGATGAAAGAAAATGCAAAAAATGTGGACTTTTAAAGTCCACATTCCAGCTGAAAAGTGTACTCCTAGATCTCAATAAGGATGTTGCATTATCCAGATCTCAGGATCAGTACATTCGACTGGAGCAAAACTTGGCACAGCAACAGAGCTACCACATTGGACAGTGTATATCACCTTTTTTGCAAATCCATTGATTGGTTGCAAAGTTATTAAAGCGTAAAATTTGAGGTTTAACATTAAATATGCTACTCAACCCTAACTATAGGGGCATGACCTTGCCCCTATAATAAGTAATAAGTGAACTGGGTTGCCTCTGGTACCACTTCTCTTGCCCCCCCTCCAGGTTGCTTGCTCACCTTCCCAAATGTATGGTTGGTGGCACCAGGGTGCCTACCCCCAATGTCACCAAAGACCATCCCGAGACTGGGGTGCCCAATCCCCAGTGCTGGCTTTGGTCACCCTGAAATAAAGAAAACTGTCTCTCATTAATCTTTGTTTTGCTTAACAAGAAAAAAAGAAAATGGTCCATCAGCAATCTGACCCCGTCAGATCCCCACTCATCTTTCCCAAACTCTGAGTTAGCAACCACCATTCCACACACACACACCCCTCCCTCATCCTCACTCACCTGAACATGTTCCATGTGACAATACTTTATTCAGTTGAAGACATGTTTTGCTGCTGGAACCAATGACAGAAATATGAGAAAATAATGTAAGTCTGGTTTAATGTATTTCAATAGTGTTTGATCTTTCATTCATAACTTTATCATTTTTTAATTATTTTTACACACAGTTTTCTACATGACCTTTCTGGGACTCCTCCTCATTAACAATGGTGGTGAAATTTCTCAAATCCTTCCTGATTTTTAGGTTGCTGCATGAAATCACCTTTTGGACAGGACTGAGGTGGGGTCATAAGTTTATATTTAAAATCTGGTGTGAAAATATAGTCATTTGACCATGCTATAAAAGAATGTTGAAATATTTCAATGTTCACTTATACCTTCACTAATTTTCAATATCTTGACTCCAAACCTTCCAATACAGCCATTTGCTCACACCACCTGATTTGCATGACAGATGTAGTTTTTAAATGTTGGATGAGATGCATTTTTTGCACTTGTTTGAAATTATACACTATAAATGCCACATGTCATGTTTATAAGGGAAGTCATAAAACTACTATCTTAAAAATTTCCGGTCAAACTAAAAAAAATAATTGTTGGGAGTGTTACACGAGGTCCTTGCACCCTAAGTGGTACCCTCAGAGATACACCGTAGACAGCTAGCACTTAAGTATATATTATACTAACATATAGGGCTAAGGGCATCTACCGTACCAGAGTAGATGTCAGGATATGAATGCATATTGTTGTATTACACTTTGCTTGCTAATATATATATTCTGCTATGTATTTTTCTGTGTATTTCTTACTTGTGAGATGCCAAGACACCTGTGGAGTGCAGGACGAGATAAACCAGGTACGTAATGATTTAGAAGTGTCTATCAGGGACATACGCAAATTGAGCGCTACGTATAGAATGTTGCAAAAGCAAAAGCAAGATGAGGTTGATATGGATGTTGCAAGTGTGAGTCATGATGAATGTAGAACTAAGATGGCACAACTGCGCCATCAGTGAGAGGTTCTGACTGGACATGTTAAGGCAATGGGAGGCGTAGCCCCTGCCTTTCATTCATCATCAGAAGGGGAGTTATCTGATGATGACATTTCACAATACAATGTCCAGTCACACCCCTACTATGGCTCAGAGATCCCACCCAGCCATCCACAACATGGCGGGTCCCCACCCCCAACTCCCCATGTCATAAGTCATCGACGGCGTGACGCTCATCATGGGAGACGCCAACATGGAGGCCCCCATGATAGGGGGGAGCAGGCCCAAGCCTGGTCACGACGGCACCTCCGGTAGCCGTTATTAATGTGGAAGACAGGCAGGAGATAGAAAACATGATTGAAACTGTGATAGGCAATGTACCTCTTCCTGAGAGGAGTAAATGGGCTATTAAAACCCAGATTAGGCAGCTTCTGCAAGAGGCTGGCACTCAGGAAGGTATTGTCTGCACTGCAGCTGAAGCTACAGCTCGGGCTGCCTTGGATGGTGCTCGAGACACTCTACCTCCACTTGATCGACCCAGTAATCCCCTACAAATGGCCTACTCTGTTCAGCAAATTGCTGACAGAATCAGTCAGATGAATCCGTCCGACAACCTCAGCTGTCATTTGGAAATGGTGTGTCCTAAATGCAAGCTGCTTAGCCTCGCTGCTGAATATCAGGTCCAAATACTACGCCAGACCAGCGATCCTGGTTTGTGGGCCAACCTCCCCGGTGCTGTTCGCCATGATGGGAACACTACCTTTGACGAGGTTGCAGCTGAGCTTATTTCTTCTCACAGCCCAGGTGTAGTAGGAGTGATGCTTGCATATCCTGTGAAACAGAATGCAAAGGAAAGTCCAGCGACTTACCACCAGGGACTCTGGATGGCCTACTGAGCAGGAAAGCACTTGGCTGTGGATGTAGATCTTATTGAATATAAGACCTTTTTCCTTACGAACATGAATCCAGCAGTAAGAGAAAAGGTAGAGCCAACCACCTACCCCAATACGGATAGGTTTGCCGACATCCTTCGGAAAACTGAAAGAGTGTATCAACTCTATATCCGTAATCTGGGTTCCAGTTCCAAAAAGGTAGCCGCCGGGGAGTCCACTCCAGAGGCCATGATGCACTACACAGTGGAAGGGCAGGCCCAATGCCAACAGGCCCAACATTAGCAAGCCCCTCCAGCTGATAATCAACACCCCCAACAGGCCTATCAACAACAACCACAACAGCAACAACAATGGGGTGGGAACCGGAATTGGCATAAGAATAGGAAGCATAAGGGTAGAGGTAAACCACAACAGCAGAGAACAGGACCTTCATATAGGGAGATAGCTGAAGAGAATCGGAAATTCTGAGAGCTCCTGGGACAAGTATGCTCTGTGGTGGATGCTGTTCCTGCGCAGGCCCTTGCGGCAGTGCAACCGGCAACCCAGGCCCTAACCGGCAATGGGGACACAGGCGGTGCAGGCCCTCAGGCCCATTCAGGCCTGAACCCAGAAGCTCCTCCTTATATAGCATCAGTGCAACATGGTGAAGTGATTCACATGAGCCAGGCCCAACCTCTATATGCTTCCAGCAGTACAGATTGACAATTACAGGCCCCAGCCCGGATTGTAAACAAGCTAGTATTGGATACAAACAGAAGGCCCTGCACCGAGGCCGAGGTCGGGGGCCACCTACTCGTAGTTTTGTTAGATACAGGTGCAGCTGTATCTGTGCTACATGATGAACACCCAGACATGTCCCCTTGGTCCACTGGCCGGAGGACCAACATGTCAGGAGTTGATGGCTCTAGGCTACCTGTATACCGTTCTCTACCCCTACCAGTAGAGCTAGGCCATCTAAAGGCCTCACACACTTTCCATCTAATGGTACTGCACGATCATCCTAGTATCATAGGGATTGACTTCCTTGCACCATACGGCTGTGTGGTGGACCTAGCTAACATGCTACTGATACAGATTCAGGGTCAATATCATACCATTTTGATTCCTGATTCACACGTTGTGGCAACGATATCTGCCAATGACAAAGAGTATGACATCATAGATTTGTTCAAAAATCATGAACTTTTCCCGAAGCTCCTCCCTATTTTGCAACGACACTTGGAAGTGTTTGTAATCAACAAGCATGACTGTGGTAGAATGCACACTGTCATCAAAGTGCCAGGCCCAGCACATGAGAGGCAAAGGTAATATCCATTCCCAACTGAGGTCTTGCCTTCCCTTAGAGAAACAATCAAGTCACTCCTCAAGCAAGGAGTAATCAGAACTTGTGTTTCCACTGCCAACTCCCCAGTGTGTCCCGTGAAGAAACCCACAGGCACTTGGAGACATACTATTGACTACAGGAAACTGAATCAGGTCACCCCCAGTTGTTCTCCAACTGTGGCATCAGCACCAGATGTGCTATGACTTCTGACCCTTATTCGAAATGGTTCAGTGCCCTGTAATCTCCAATGGTTTTTGGTCATTGCCATTGGCCCTTAAGAGTCAACATAAGTTTGCCTTCACCTTTGAAGGAAGACAGTACACATGGACTTGCTTGCCACAAGGATTCCATAACAGTCCATCCCTGTTCCATCTTCACATGATGGACGCCCTCGAGAGTTTCTCTACTCCCCAATGTCTCTTGCAATATGTGGATGACCTGTTGCTGGCAACAGCCACACAGGAACAACATTTGAATCTCTTGGATGAATTACTGACTCTCATTCAGAGAGCAGGCCTGAAATGTAACCCAGCAAAAGTACAATTATGTCCGAAAGAAGTACTCTTTCTGGGTCTAAAAATAACTGACCAAGGTCGAAGCCCTACCTGGAAGAAGGTACAGGGATTACAAGACTTGCCATTACCCACCAGTGTGGCAACTCTTCGAAGGTTCCTAGGTATGGTGAATTATTTGAGAGATTTTATTTGTGATTTTGCTTAGAAAGCTGCTCCTCTGTATGAGTTACTCAAAAAGGATGTACCCTGGACTTGGGACCCTATACGCACCCAGGCTGTGACATCACTGAAACAGGCCTTGGCCTTCACCCCAGCTCTGGTCAACCTCAATCCAGCACTACCATTCCATCTGGAATGTGCCACCTCTGACATTGCCATGTCAGCAGTGCTGGCTCAGAAGGTGCATGGCACCTTGAGACCCATTGCATATGCCTCACAACTCTTGACCCCAGTGGAACAGAAGTACGGCATTTGTGAAAGGAACCTTCTGGCCACCTACTGGGCTGTCAAGCACTTCCTGTATATCATTGAGTATTCACCACTGATCATCAACACCAACCACACCCCAACCACCTTTCTGCTCTCAAATAGAGTAAAGGATGGTTCAGTTTCTAACACCAGACTGACACACTGGTCACTTCTCCTCCAGGATAGAGACATACAGGTAAAACTGACTAAATTTCCATCTATGTTAGCTCATGGCCTCCTTTTCCAGGGAGAACCCCATGACTGTACACTACAGTCACGTGATCTTCCAGATCCAGGTCCTTTCCTCCCTGCCACGCCATGAATACTTGACAACACTTCTTTGTGCAGTGTCTTTACTGATAGTTCAGCATCCTACTATCAGGAAGAACAAATTGCAGGGATGGGCATTCTAGTAATTTACCCTTATGGGAACACTGTCAAAATATCTAAGCACTGTAGTGTAGCATCATCACAATATGCAGAGATGGCAGCAGTGGCCTGTGCCCTCAAGTTAATCCAGCATTGAACCGAGGATGCCATCATTTTTACAGACTCTAACTGGGTTTGTTGTTCTCTTACAGAATTTCTTTCCTTCTGGCAGAAGAACTTATTCCTCTCCTCTGATGGCAGCCCAGTGAAATACAAGGAATTGGTAATATACATACATTCACTGGCACAAAAATTTACACACAAACTCTATGTACACAAAGTCAAAGCCCACTCTCTCCATGACCCCTACCATGCCTTCAATGAAACAGCAGACACCCTTGCTAAGGAAGGGGCCCAAGGGGGGGACGTCTGGATGATGGGTAATCCAGAGGCTAATGCAGCTGTCCACACTGCAGCACTCAGGAAGAAACCTGAACCTTTTCCCCCCTTGGATCTCTCTGCAGCCCAGCATTTTAACACTGAACTTAAAGAGGTGTTCAGATTCCTTGACAAAGGTACTGAAGAGAAACTTCCCACACATAACCCCTATCGGAGGCATGAAGGTAAGTTATGCTTGTCACCAGATGACAAGCTCATCTGGTTCCAACCAGATAACTCCACCACCAAGTTGTGGGTGGTCCCCAGACATTTAAGGTCTGAATTCTTGCACCACATGCATGACACCCCTAGTGGTGGACACCAGGGAGCAGAAAATACCCTCCAACGCCTCAAGACCACTGCCTGGTGGCCTGGTATCACCAAAGATGTTAAACAATACATAGACAACTGTCTCATTTGTGCACAAACAACCCCATCCCTGCCAAACAAAATACCAAACTCTTACCACAATGACATTCTGGCCCTTGGCATGCCATACAGATTTATTTCATTGGTCCTCTGACCAACACCAGCAGAAATAACAAGTATGCTCTTGTGGTAACTGATCTCTTCTCCAAGTGGGCAGAAGCTTTCCCCACTAAGACATGCACAGTGAAAACTACTGCCAAAATCCTGGTGGAACAGATTTTCTTCAGGTGGGGTCTACCCCTCATGGTAGACTCTGACAAACAAACCAGTTTTGCAGGTGAGTTGATGAAAGAATCCCTTGAACTCCTTGGAATTCAGCAGAAGTTCCACATACCCTACCACCCTCAATCCTCAGGTCAAGTAGAGAGAGCCAACAGACAGATTAAGCAAATGCTTTCCAAATTCATTGAGGACAATCCCAAAACTTGGGATTCCCTATTGCCATTACTCCCTATGGCAATTAGGGGTACACCCTCAGCCACCACCCAGCTCACACCCTTTGAGGTGATGATTGGCAGACAGATGAGATTACCTGAACACCTGTTGCTTGACCAGCATACCCCCACTGCAGACCATGTGTCTGTGGACAAATATGTGGGAAAACTAAGAAAAGACCTCATACACACACACTTGTATTCTGCCAACTGCATGGGCAAGGCCCAGCAACAATCTAAAATACAGTTTGACAAACACGCACAAGAAGTGGATTGGCAAGTTGGAGATCAGGTAATGGTACTTCAATTTGCACATCCCACCCACTCCTTCTCCAACAAGTGGGAAGGCCCATACCCCATTGTCAACAAGCTCAGTCCAGCAATCTATCAAGTTAGACTCCTCCATAACAACAAGTTGACTGACAAATGGTTACATGCAAACCAGCTGAAACTGTATAAAGGAGATAAATTACTTTTCCTCACCCCATTGGGCGGAATAGTACTAACATGCTACTCTTTGATTTTCCTTTTCAGATACACTGACAAGATAGCTATCTTGTTCCATTATCTCCTCCTCTCAGGAGTTATCCCCTGCATCCAAGGCATGGTACCGGACCTCCTACAACACCTCGATCCTCCAGAACCTCCTCCAGAGGGACCATCCATCAATATACCAGATAGTATGATCACTGTCCAGAAAGGTTCTGATGCTTGCCTCACTGCCTCGGTTGTTGCTCCTGATAAATCTACCCTTTAATTGAGTGGCAAACTACATCACAAGGACAAATTCTCCCTGTGGCCAAACTCTCCAAAGGAACTTTCCAAGGTTGGCCCAATGCTAAATTATCCCCAAATGGTTCCCTGTCCTTGTTACAAACTGCATTAAGACATTCTGGTTTGTACAACATAACTGCCTTAATTGATCCTTCATACTGTAATTCTTTGTCCAGAGATTCTGCTCGAAAATTTGGTGTTATACACCACATGGCTTCTGCAGCCATGTACCTCTCTGTGTTACCACTCACTGACAAACAGCTTTTGTAATGTCCAAAGCATACCCCTGGTCCCCATAGTGGTCTAACAGCAATTGCCCTCCCAGGTTCTTTGATTAATAACTTACAGTTTATGCATATACCTGTTTTGTTTAATCTAACTTACTGGAACATGAAAGAGTTTGGCATGTGTCACAATACTAACACATCAGCATTTTATAGTACATTATTGCTTGATAGTTTAGCTGCATTTCAGATTCATATGCAAGACCCTACTGCAGGGGTCCATTCTACTGAACATAGAGGCAACTTCAGGAGGAAGCCCTCTCCTGATGATCTAACTCATAAACGTAAAACACGTGAAGTTGACAGTTCTGATGTTACAGGTGCAACAGGTACTGTCACAGGCCTTTTTGGTACAGCTATGTCTATCTGGAATAAAGCAGACATTGCTGCTATCAAAGCTCATTCTGCCTAATTCTCCACTGGTTTGGTCAACAACATACTACCTCCATTATTGCATGGTGTGGATGGCCTTAGTCAGGAAGAAAGATACACTGTATACAACATGCACGACATTGCTAAGGCATTCACTGATTCTAAAGACAAGATCAACACACTCATACAACAGAACAATAAAGAGGCAGATAAACAATACATTGCTAGAGAAATACTTTGCTCTGCCTATGGCTCATACATTATCACTACCATCAACAACCTCTTCCGTGATCTAGAATCTGGAAAAATACCTGACATTATACATGATAGATGCATCTCCAAATGGTATTGTCCATGATGTAAAACCACTAGCTGTGCTTCCATGTGTATGCAACAGACTTTAACTATACCTCTTTCTACAGCTAGGAAGTTGGGGTTTGTGACCAGACACCCTAATACTGGTCCTAGTTTCACTGCTAAGAGGTGCTCCATAACAGATACCATGTTTGTTTCCTTTACTGTCTCTTTACCACACTTTGATCTCACTACAGCTTTGTTCGACAAGCTTGCACTGGTACACTCTATTGGGCATTTGGATGAAGACATCTACAGAGAACGCCTGGATCTACCGCCTCTACTGGTTTACCATCCTTTCCTGGATGCCTGGGTGGCTCCCCACACGGACTGCTGTGTGAAAAAGCAATATATTTACTTGTGCCGATGTGATGCATTTGATGTTATTCAACCTGTTTGTGGTTACTCTCCAGACAGCATTGATTGGACTTTCACCATGGATGATGACATCACTGTAAATGGCACCGACTCCTTTGACTCGACTCTGGCTCTGGATGAGCTCTACCAATCCTATCATGAGGAGGTTCATCGCCTGTCAACATGGATTTTGAAGATGACCTACACCTGCCCTGTCCAGTTGCAAAAGTGGAGACTCCCTACTGTGTGGTCACAGTATAACTCCAATGGCGAATATTGCGTGGTCACAAACTACAAGTCTTACACCTATGGATCTGTTACCTGTGCTATTGACTACCCCAATTTCTGTTTTGTCCCCCACCAGAAGACTGTCATTGGACATACTGTTATAACCCCGTCCCCCTCCTTGATGCAGACATTATTGATGGTAACCCAGATTATCTGCTCCTACTATCAGAATATTTGCCATACCTTAATGTACACATACACCCACTTAGACTTACATTAAAATCACTTTTAGACAGGACAGACACACACCTCATCCACATCAGCAATAATACGACCAAAGCCAATGAAGCTGTTCTCACTCTGATTAATGATGGTGACATGAATAAGGCATTAACTAACACCTGGTTAGAGATTACTTTTAAAGTTTTTGTTATTATACAAGCATTTTTAATTTTTATTCTGATTATTATGCTCTGCTGCCTATAGTGCACACTGCACCAAAACCATAAGCAGTTTGAGTTCCTTTACAAAGCTCATGCATCAGGTTTGTAAATAACCACTTCTCCTGTCCTTTCCCGAAACAGTTGCCTGTGTTGCTCTTGGAGGCAACAAGGGGGGGGAATGTTACACGAGGTCCCTGCACCCTAATTGTTACCTTCAGAGGTACACCGTAGACAGCTAGCTCTTAAGTATATATTATACTAACATATAGGGCTAAGGGCATCTACCGTACAAGAGTAGATGTCAGGATATGAATGCATATTGTTGTATTACACTTTGCTTGTGAATACATATATTCTGCTATGTATATTTCTGTGTATTTCTTACTTGTGAGATGCCAGGACACCTGTGTCCTTGGAGTAATTTTAATATGTAAGACGGCATTGCCACCTTTTGGTGATTTGTACCACTACACTGAGTTATGTAAGACTCTGTATAAGAACTCTTTTGTTCTCAAACTGATGACTTTACAGAATTGTATAATGTTATCTTGGACCATGGAGCCACCTCTAATTTAGCCAATAGGGCTCATCTCTGTAACTGGAAATGTTTCTAACTTTTGGTAACCATAGTAATTATCATGGGTATATAATGTAATGCACAAGCCATATACCTCGGAGACCTGAGAGACCCCAAGAGTCACAGAGA
This sequence comes from Neoceratodus forsteri, assembly GCA_016271365.2. Lineage (NCBI taxonomy): Eukaryota > Metazoa > Chordata > Ceratodontiformes > Ceratodontidae > Neoceratodus > Neoceratodus forsteri. Next base: position 641,317,857 of record CM028134.1, read on the forward strand.
AACCTCGAGGTATAGGGAACGCTTAGCACTGGCTCCCTGTTCGTGTTGGTAAGAACTGCTTAGGACAGCTGTGATTTATCCCTTTGGTAGTAATAAACTTGTTTATTACTCTAATGCAATGTGTATGTGATTACTTGCATTCCCAATATCATCAGAAATCTGAAAGTGAGGTTTAGACCTCCTAACAAGAGATATTGTGTGTAGTGCCAGCCTTTACTTCAGTGGGTAGTGCTTTGAGATCCTGTGCTGGTGAGCTGAGTTCAGGGTGAGCTCAGTGCACCATCTGGATGGGGTGAGACTGGGGGTGGCACTACTATGTAACACCACTCCCCCAGCCGGTGAAGGAAAGGTGCAGAATTTCCTGCATGGGCCCAGGTACCATATGGTGAAGAGAACTTTTCTCTTGGCACAGGCCCTGAACCTCCACACCTGTGAGTGGCAGAGGGCCCTGTGCATTATCTGTGAGATGGACTCTTTGCCCTGTGCATCTGTATCTGCCTCCACAGCCCACCAGACAGTCCCATGAGTTTTTGACATTTGTTGGTACACTTCTGTAGATGAACAAAGTCTTTCCCTGGTGCAGGGCACAGAGGCCCTGTGTGTCTGCATCTGAAGGGACCCATGTGAATGAGGATACAATTCCCCTATCTCAAAAAGAATGGACATTTTTTGCAATAAATGGTGTTAATGCACCAGCTAGGATTTAACTTTCTGCCAAAAAAGCAGGGAGATGTGGTGTTAGGGTTCCCAACCCTAACTCACTACCCTCTAAGCGGCAAGAGGATAAGACCACACAAGCACCCACAGACAGCCATCATCAGGTAAGACAAGCAACACACAACTGTTTCCAGATGACACAAATGCAGTAGCACAGATCTTCCTCCATTGTGAGTTTGTATCTATGGCATTCATACCACAAGACATACACACTCACTTGTCACTGCAGATAGAAATCCACAGTACTCAAATCACAACATTGCTTCTATGTGTAGAAGAAAAGACCTCAGCAGTCAGATATAAATCCATGATACCCAGATCACAAGACTTCTTTTATATGCAGAAATGTAAGCCCCTATGAGGCCATTGCTTATGTAGCCTCAGGTATTTTTGGACACTGTAAGATATTCACATACTTGATTGATCTGTGCTTCTGCAGACAGAGATGGAAGATATACACACCATCCTCTGGCTGCAGAAGCACAGGCACAACAAAATCCATGATAGCAAAATTTCTGCAGTACTTCTGTGTGCAGAAGTGCAGGCCCCTGAAGAGCCTGCAGCTCTTTGGCCATAGGTGTAAGACATACACTGCAACTTCTAGTTGCAGAGAGGCAGGCATCTGTGGAGCTTCAGATAATCAGTTGGAAGTACTGTTGCAATGTTGGCACCATGGATTCAGCAGTGGATCTAGAAATTTTTCAAGGTGGTAGAGGTTTGTCAGTTATGCATGTGCATATAACAAACATGCAGTAGTGGATTATGCTATCTAGCAAGGTAATTCATGCAGTGTGCATTAGTATGTCTGCCTGTAGAGGCACAGGACCCTCTGGGCCTTCTGTCTGCAGTACTCATGCATGCTGTATGACATACACATGGTATCACATCATAATAGTGACCCAAAATGAGTGACTAGAAATACAGTGACTCATTTTGGGTGCTATTATTGTGGGCTACCCTGCAAAATAGCGAGGGTATGTGACAGCGACTATAGGGAAGGGGGAACAGTGAGGGGAAAGGGAGGGACAGGAAAGGGGTTTTCAGGGACTGGAGTCCCTGCTCCTGCCAAGCTAGCCATGTGGCATGGTGGTGTGGGAAGCTAGCTCTTGCAGAGCAGGTACTGGGCTTGGGACTGGAGCAGGTTACATTTTGCCACAGCTGTGAGCTGCGGCACTTAATTTTTTCCTGACATCTGGATTTTGGCCCCTTCCTTACATGCACTCCCCTGGAGTTGAGAATCCTAATTCAGGAGGATGTGGGGAGCAAAGCCCCCATGAGGGGGCATGGGGAGCATAGCCCCCCATAAAAACACTTTTTTGATATCCGGAAGCCAGGTCACCTTAAAGTGTATATCGCCGATTTGCTTTTCAGTTATATACACTTGCCATAATAGCAATCGCTGTTTTGCAGTTACTATTATGACATGGAACCCATACACACAGAGGTGTAGCTGCATTAGCATGTCCCCCTGTGGGGCCTGTGCTTGTGCAGCTGCAAATACAAATCCACAAAGGGAGCACATTAGTGCTACTGCATTTGTGTAATTTGGAAAGAGTTGTATGTTTTTGTCTTACCTGATGACAGTTGTCTGTTGCTTGTTGGTCTTGTCTTTTTGCTGCTTGGGGGTGGGGAGTTAGGGCTGGAAACCCTAGCACCACATTTCTCTCATTTTCTGGCATCAAGTTGAACCCTAACTGGTGCATTAACATGGTTTTCTTCAAAGAATGTTCTTTGTTTTTGAGAATGTGGAATTGTATTCTCAGTCAAGCAAGTCCCATTGGGACCTGGGTGAACAAATGCAGATGTACAGGGCCCAATGAGCCTGTGCCAAAGGAAGATTTCATTCTCCTATGGCAGTGCAGCAACCAATGTCAAGAATTCATGGTGTTTTGTGGTGGATTGTGAAATTGCTGTAGCTGTGCTCCTATTGGTGGGTGTGTGGGGCAATGGCTGATTAAGTGGTAGTCATTGGTTAGATTGTCTGTTTGACTTGAAGGAGTTATGCATTCTTCCTCTGCCTGTAGAGTTCCTGTTTCTGAACTTGACTGAATTGTTGGAGAATGATGCTCTGAATCTTCCAATTCTGCTGCTATTTAGCTGTTGTGGTCTGCCATGAAAATGTTAGTTGCAATGAAATTTATTCTGGGCTGAGAGCAAATATGTGGATCTGTTGCCCTTATCCTTGCTGAGACTCTTCCCATCCTCCTTAGCATTGAGAAACTTCTCCAGATCTTCCCCAAACAACTAGCTCCATTTGAAGTTTTTTTAAGCATGATTTTCAACACTTCTGTGTGTTCTGTTAGCTATGGCTGCAATTCTTGCATATATCTTTAAGAATTCTACAGCCATGTTAGCTAAGTATTTAGGAGACTGGATGGACTGTTCTATTAGCTGAACCTCCATGGATTTTGGTGTGAAAGTTTTCAGGGCATCCTGCACCTATACAAGTTGAGCTGTCATGGCGAATATTGCTATAGTGGTCTGTCTTGCCTCTAAACCAACCAGCTCAAAGTTGTTTTTCATCATGTCCTCAATTTTTATGATCAATTGGATCTTTGAGTCTGATGGTATAGTCAGAGGGGAGGACTGTATTTTTGCTAAAAGCAGCAAATTGAGTATGCACAAGTGGGGCAGTTCACCATACTTTAAGCTTATCTTCTTGGAGAGGACATATTTTATCCCAGGATCTTCTCTCTGGTATCCTTGAGGGTTCTGTTTCTTCCCATTCCTTGGTCATTACTTCTTCTATAGACTTAAGCACTGGGAAGGAATAAGTGATTTTAGCCTTAGGAAGGAGTGAGTGCACTAGCTTTGTCTTTGGTTGGGAAGGGACCCTTGAATGCCAGTCACTTTTGATTGTACTAACCAAGTTGGGGACCTGGTCTGGGAAACACATTTTGGCCATTAGCATCTGAGGGTTATCATCCATATCTGATCCGTCTGAGCCATCACCTGGCTCCTCACCTGTGTTAAGTTTATCTCCTTCTATGTCTGGTTGAGGGCTCTTTGGTTAAGGGGTAAGAAGTGGTTGAGGTAGTTGAGACATGTTTGGCAGAGGACTGAGAGGTAGGCCAGGAGTTGTTGGCCTAGCTATCTCTGCTGACTTTACATAATCTTTGCCATGAACTCTTGTTGTGTCTGAATCAGATGGTATCAGTGTTGTCCCTTGGTTGTTCCTTCTTAGGTAGGGAGTCCAGTTTGGGTGGGGATCTGGTTGGGTTTGAGTCAGGGAAGGTCTGGGAAGGTACAGTAAGCTTCTCATTCCTGGAGGGCTGCTAAGAGGAGTTGTACGTGTCCTCCAAAGAGCACTTGGGTCATGCCTGTAGACAGACCTTTTGGTCTAGTGTACTTACCTGGTTAACAAATAAATTGAATTAATAAGTGGTGCAAAGGTCTGGGTTGTGATAGCAGGAGTTGAATACTGCAGGTTTGGTACTTCTTTGTCCTAACCATCTTTGCTGCATAGGAAACACAATTGGAGCATAAATGTGGTAGCCATTAGTTGATCTGAACATGTGGTAGATACACATGTTAGTATTGCTGTTTACCCTCCAGCTAGTGGTGTCCAATTAACAGGAGTGCTGCTTAGGATACCATGATTGTACAGTCAGCTGAGAATCAACTAAAGCTAGCTCCATAGCTATGGGGAAGGTGAATTAAATGCAGTAATCAAGAATGCCCTTAACAGCTGGGTGAAAATTCAATATATAGAACCCTAGGTCATTGGAAAAAGTTGTGCCGGCATTGACCAAAATGTCTATCAGAAGTGACACAATTTAGGTGACTTCTGGGACCAGAACAGACAGGTCCACCATGTTCAATGTGGCTGACACAAGTGGTGCTTATTGGGTGACTTCCAGAAACTAGAGAGAAGGCTGCCATGCCCAATATGGCCATCGAGAGTGACTCAAGATTTTTCAATGGGACATAAACAAAGTGTCAAAAAGAAAAACTTATGTCTTTTCTTTTCTGTGCTGAAAATATATACCACCTTTTTTTGACACTGCCCATGTGTAATATATACATCTGTCAAGTGTTGTGGTAATATTAGCTGTATTCTGCAGTCGCAGTTAAGAGCATATGCTCAGGCTACTTTGTCTATATCCGTTTAAAATAATGTGGGTATTTATTAGGTTTCACTATTATCACTTCATAAAACAAACTATGCAGTATGACTATATGGAACTCTAACCAAGCTACCTATTATTCAATAAAATGAATGTTCTGTTCCTTTAATGGAGAATCAACATACTCTCTTTGATATGTAGTAGACATTTTGAATATTTAAATTGGCTACTTTTAATTAGCTGCAAAGCATTTATATGTCACATTGTCATGAGTAAACTCCATCCCCTGAGGAAGGAGCTGTTTGCTCCGAATGTGCATGGGGAGTTGATCATAGGCGAGGTCACCGTTTGCATGTTTGTAAGTTTTCATGAAAGAAACGTTATTTAACTATAGCTCTTGAGTGACAGCTTCTTTGTGTTGGTTTCTGTTCTGTGTTGAAGTCTGCACCGTATATGAGCAGTCTGTGGAGGTCTTTTGTGTTTAGTAATGGGTATAGCACCAGATGTCAGACTGAGTGCAGGCAACACCTAACTGAATAACTGACTGTCAATCTGCTGGCCAGTTATTCAGTCTCCTCCTATTTCCTTGTTACCATCACTAGAGAAGAGTCATATCTTGGACCCAGAGGCACTAGCAGGGGGTCTGGGCAAATGCAAGCATATGATGAGGGGAGCATTCTTCAGCTTACACCCATGCTGCACTGAATGTGACTACTAACAGAAGTTACACATGTGCCAGGCACATGCTGTCTGCCATAGAGGCTGCCGTAGGTGGAAAAGAAGGCAGCTAAAAAAAAAAAAAAACAGGGACATAATTCAAAAGGGGAAAACAGGCACTGAAGAAAAAACAGCACACATTTGCTCTCAAGTCATGTAATCAAAACGTAGCTAAATTTCATGCAGCAAATGTTCAGCTTGTTCCATAAAGGCTGGGGGCCAGCACAAATATGTAAAGAAAAGTGGTTAAAATGCTACAAAAGCCTGTCCTGAGTTACTATCAGCGAGATAGGTTACATGACTCAAGCTTAGTCACTTTTTTTGTAAAATTTATTTTATTGACATGTTTAGACATACAGAATATGTACTGTAATTCCCAGACAGTGACATTTGATTTATAGAATCCAAGAGCAGTGGCATGTGATCAAAATGAATTACACATGTGCATCAGCTGTAAAAGGTGTACGCATATGGAACTGGAGGTATCCATGGGCTTATGGATGGTAAAGAAACAATCTTAAACCATATTCTTGCTTTCAGACATCAATGTGTATATCTGTTCAAGTGGGAAAGGTGCCAGATTCAGTAGCAGTATAGTAGATAGTGGGGTTCATATGGACTCAAACACTTCAAGCATGCCATTTGATCTATATTGCATGTGCTCTATTTTTAAACAAGTTTATATATTCTGACTCCACCGAGCTATAGTTGATGGATCCCTCCCTATCCACATCTGGAATATGTTTTTTCTTGCATTAATTGTAGGTTCAACAGTGTGCTGGAATCCTTAGGCAGCCTTGGCCTGTCCTCGGCCCCAAGTAAAAGTTTGAGGGGGGAGCATGGGAGTATGTGGTTCACCAATTTTTGCATGATACTATTAACCTCATGACAGAATCTGCTGATTTTTGGGCATGTTAATGTCATAGTTGGAAGTCACCCTCCTTTGTTTCACACTTTGGGTAACTCAGGGATTTTTCAGTGTCAAAGACATGCATACGTTGTGGGGTTAAGTACGTGCAGTACCTAAAGTTAAGCTACACTTGTCTTAGGTGTTTACTCCTGGCACAGTTTCTAAAGTAGGAGGAGGCCTTTATCCAAATTTTTTGAGTGACATCTATATCCAAATCTGTGCTCCATTTGGCCAGGATATCATTAAGCAGAGAAGTTCCGGCAGTTAGAAGCAATTTGTGGAAAACAGTTAAAAGTCATCATTTAGGCTGGGGGCTGTAAATTAAGGATTGTACTGCACACAGGCCATGTGCTCCCTGTACAATTGTTCCATGTCATAACGGTGATCGTGGAATAGCGATCGCCATTACGGCTAGTGTACATCGCTAAAAATGGATTTTGGCAATGCACACTTGCGGTAAGGATAAAGACAGCATGCGAGAACTACGGGTTTTTATTTAATATGGGAAGCTGCACCCCCTGCACACCCTACTATGGGATTCTAAACTCCAGGGGGGGTTCATGTGGAGGGGTGAAAAACTTGGGAAAATAACAAGCCACTTGCTGGCAGAAAAAACCTGCACTCTGTACCTCCTAAGCAACCACCCACCCCAACACACAAGCTGTTCAGCTCAGCAACTACTGGCCACACACCCTCCCACATACCTTCCCTCCCCTTCCTCCCCCCCATGCATGTATATATGCACGTATATCTGTTTGTCCTACCTAGCCCACCATGGTATCCACTCACTACCCTGCCAGGTAGCCATATACACAGGTGCCATGATTGAGTCACCCTTTTTGAAAGAGCTCAATCACAGTTGCCCTGTACATGGTATACCCTGTATAATGCAGATGAGTGGGGGGGTCAATACCAGTCCATTCACAGAAGAAAGGGTTCTGAAAGAACTCCCAAAACTGAAGGTGGACAAAGCAATGGGCCCTGATGGGATTCACCTCAGAATTCCAAACAAACTAAGGGGAGAACTAGTGACACCATTGACTATCCTTTTTAACAAATCATAGGATGATGGTGTGGTACCTAAGGACTGTAGGAAGGCAGATGTGATTCCCCCTCACAAAAGTGGAAACAAAGCAGAGGCAGGAAACTACAGACCTGTTAATTTGACCTCACTGGTAGGGAAAATGATGGAATCACTCCTGAAAGAAAGAACTGTTTAGTACCTAGAGGCTAGCGGGGCACAGGACCCAAGGCAGCATGGATTCATAGTGGGAAGGTCATGTCAGATAAATCTGATAGATTTCTTTGACTGGGTGACCAAGGTAGTAGACCAGGGAGGGGATGTGGACATGACCTACCTAGACTTTTGCAAGGCATTTGACACATTCCCACACAAACAATTAGTAAACAAATTAGCCAGCCTAGGAGTGGGTCCCAGGGTGGTAGCCTGGGTAAAAGATTAGCTGGACAACAGGATAAAGAGGGTAATAGTAAAAGGAGTCCACTCTGAAGAATGGGGGGTTACTAGCGGGGTAGCGCAGGGTTCAGTACTGGGTCGGGTCCTTTTAATGTCTTTATAAGTGACATTGTGGAGGGACTGGAAGGAAAAGTATGCCTCTTTGCAGACAACACACAGATCTGCAACAGGATTGATACACAAGGGGCAGGATGAAAGGATGAAAAGGGACTTGGCAAGGTTGGAGTAATGGTCAAAAGTATGGCAGCTTAGATTCAATGCAACAAAGTGCAAAGTAATGCACCTGGGAAACAAAAACCCAGGGGAACAGTACACAATGGGGGGGTACTAACAACAACAAAAATGGAAAGGAACTTGGGGGTAGTCATATCAGATGACCTAAAGGTAAGCAAGCAATGTAAGAAGACAGTAAGGAGGTCTGGGGGATACTGAGATGTATAGGAAGAGGCATAACCAGTAGAAAACAGGAAGTTGTTATCGCTGGTACAGACAGTTGGCAAGACCCCATCTGGAGTACTGGGTGCAGTTCTGGAGACCCCATCTCCATGAAGACATAGACAGGATGGAGGCATTCCAAAGGAGGGCAACTAAAATGGTGCAGGGTCTGCTCCAGAAGCCATATGGAGAGAGACTGAAGGAGCTTAATATGTATACCCTCAAGGAAAGGTGGGAGAGAGAAGACATGATAAAAACTTTCAAGTACCTCAAGGGAATCAATAAAGTCCAGGAGAGTAGCATTTTTCAGAAAAAGAGATGTGCAAGAACAAAGGGGCACAATTTGAAGATAGAGGGGGGATGGCTCAAGGGCAATGTGAGGAAGTACTTTTTCACAGAGAGGGTGGTGGGCACATGGAACAGCCTTCCTGAGGAGGTCATGGGGTCAAAAACAGTGGGTGAATTCAAGAATGCATGGGACAGACATAAGGCAATTTTTGTTTGGGGGTAGGAAGAAGTAGGCTGTTGGTTAACTAGGATCTGTAGCTTATCCAATAAGTAGGGAAATGGGCAGACTGGGTAGGCCAAGCGGTCCTTATCTGCTGTCAAAGTCTATGTTTCTATGAGGATGTGTGCACTGTGCAATACATATGGTGGACGCTCTGTGGAGTTCCATATGGTGGCCAGACAAGTTGGTGAGAAGAGGGCTGTGCTGGTCACCACATGTGGTCCCATGGCACTGGCACTTCAGGTGAAGGGGGGTTGGAACGATGGATTCTCAGTGCCATAGTGCAAGAGATCAGCGAGATGCCAGGGGGTGCAGTATTAACAAAGGAACAGTGATCGATGGGTGAGGAATACCACTGGACAGCAGGGAATATTGTTTTTCTTTATTTTCAACATCACCTTTTATTATGTGACTACTCACATACTCCAACAGTAGAATTTACGTATTTGTAGCACAGCTGTGGATCTGGGATGGAGGACACTGGACACCAGGGTGGCTGCTGTCATTACCAGGGCTGGGGACTGGGACCAGGGAGTTACCACTGGACACCAGGGAAAAAAATATATGTTTATGGGGCTTGGAATCAAGACCAGGAAGGGACCACTGGACACCAGGGAAAATGTTTATGTGTATGAGGCTGGGGATCAGCAACTGTGGAAGCTCCACTGGCCACCAGGGAAAACGTTTATGTGTACGGGGCTGGGGAGCAGGACAGGGGAGGGACCACTGGATGCCAGGGAATATGATTTCTGTAGGGAGCTAGAGATCGGGACTGGGGAAGGACCACTGGACACCAGAGAGCAGGTGTGGTCCCCCACCACCAACTTGGTTGTTGGCTGCAGTTGCTCCAGTGGCCACTAGGGTTGCTCAGAGTAAGTCAGGGTTTTAATTGACAACATTTGCACTGTGAAAAGTGGCCTGCGCTAACCCCTCTGCCCAGTGAAAATGCACTGAATAGCGTGCTGTGCTGGTATTCCTGTCACTGCCCCTCCCTTTGCCCACCCACATACATTATATTTTGCATGCTCAACTGCCCCTTTTGAATGTTGCCCTCTGGTGCAGAACCCGGTTTGTGTGGGCAAACACCCCTTTGCTCCCACGCAAACTTTTGAATTTCTGGCCCCTGCAGCATTACTAAGAAACTATAAATGTGTAAACTGCTCACACTGCAGCAACACCAGAAATATAAAAAGTTTCAATCACCCACAGTCTGAGAAAAAATACAGTATAAATGAGTTTATTAATTGCAATACAGAGGGCATAATATACATGCTTATTTGTCCATTTGGTCTCGTTTATGTGGAGCAAACAAAATGGGCATTGAAGACCAGAATAAGTGAACACAAGACTACAAACTGAACAAACAACAAAACTTATGCTATGGCAAAACATTATAGTGAAGCAGGATATGGGTTGTTGGCTGTGACGCTTGGACAGCTGGTTCTGATTAATCTATGCTTTTTGTAATATAAAAATGCGTTATTGAGTGTCTCTCATGAGATATACTGTTTCAGCTAAAAGATAAAAGCCAGGAGATAATTACAGGCTAGAAGAGACTTAAATTAAGGATTTCCTGTTTATCTGGCTTAATTGTAGCTGCCAGCTGCTAGGCTGGAAAATCATAAACTTTTATGACGTTTAGAGGAAGAATACAGGTTATGTCACTGTGGTGAGAAGTCATAAGAAGTCCTTTGATGTCCTTGAGAGAGGAAACTGCTCATGGATGAAAGAAGATACTGGAAAAGACACATTAGATCAAAGGGGTCATGAGGAAATGAGTTTTTGCTGATGTCACCTTCTGAATGATAAGACGTCCTGTTTGTATAATTTTTAATAAACAGAGGAGGAGCTGGGTGACATCATGGAGAAGGCAGGCTCAAGACAGTTGCTTTAATTATTCTGTGACTGTCCTTTAGACACACACCTGTTTGGACTCTAAGGCCCAGATATTCAAAAGGGTTGCACCATGCGCAATAGAGATGCGCCAGCTCAAGTACGAAATTGCACCATTCTGCGATATTCAGCGGGAGGCAACGCGCTCAAGACAAGCTCTGAATAATGCTAAGAGTGCAATGGTATGAATGCATGTGCAACCATAGGGGCAGGAACCATGAATAAAATGCCCGTGAGGAGGGAGGGAGGGTGGGGCCTGAACAGTGGAGGATGGTCGAGGAGCACTTGCATTGGGATTGTTAAGCAGAAGACACCCTGGGGTGAAATGGAGGTCTGAGCAGGGGTTTCCTTGTTTGACCCCCATACCCAAGGGCACCATCATTAATAACGATGGGCTGGTGGCCGGGGCATCCAGGGGATCTGTCCAACTCGGGCGGTGTTATGCAATGCCAGATCCATTGTGAACAAGACTGCTATCATGGCGGACTTGGTGAGTACAGTGGATCTGGCTTGCACCACCGAAACCTGGCTGGATGGTAATGCTGGCCCCATTCTTGAGGCTGCAGTTCCGGCCGGGTATTCGGTGATTCACCGTCCAGGATTGGACCACAGGGATGGGGGGTTGTGGTCTGTTTCAAGACCGAATTGGGTCTTACCAGTGTGCCAGTTGAGGAGACCAGATCATTCAAATGTGTCATAGTGGCAGGTGGAGGCTTTAGACTGGCCCTTGTCTACCGTCCACCCAGAGACGATAAGCCATTCCTTAAGGAAGTGGCAGACTCATCGTTGACCTGGTATTGGAGTCCCCCGGTTGATGGTGCTGGGTGACTTCAATGCCTGGATCAAAGATGAACTCTCGTAATTTGGACAGCACTTCCTCCAATTGATGAATTAATTGTGCCTCTTACAGGTGGTTACCTCTGCTGCTCATAAATACGGCCATTCCCTTGACCTGGTCTTCCTCCTGGGGATGGAGACCTCCGGCGTGGGGGTGGAACCCATCGGATGGTCTGACCATCACACGGTGAGATTCAATTTTGGCACCCCCCTGCATAGACCAACCCCTGTGGAGATGGTCAAGTACTGCCCTTTACGGGATGTGACTCCCAATGGTCTAACTGCGGCACTTGACCTATCAGAACTCCCTGTGATATTTACGGATCCAGAGGTTTTGGTTCTGGCCTATAATAAGGCCATTACCTCTGCTCTGGATTCCATTGCACCAATTCGTGTGTGTCCTCTCTACGTTCAGCCTCGGTCCCCATGGTTTGATGAGGACCTGAGGGAGATGCGGCATTTAGGACGCAGGTTAGAGAGATGTTGGCGGAAATCCCGCTTGAATGCCGACCATTTTAGACTGTGAGAGCATTATCAACTCTATCAGTCAGCAATTACCCGTAAGAAGGCAATGTTCCTGTCCGGGGAAATTGCTGCAGCACAGAACCGACCGGTTCAGCTCTTTCGAACCATGAACAGACTGTGCAACCCAGCCTGTCTACAGGTTCATAGAGCCTTTCCACAATCTCAGTATGATGAGCTTGCTCAGTTCTTTGCAGATAAGGTGGAAGACATTAGGGCAGAGATCCATGCAACAGTCTCTATGGGAAGGGCCGTGGACCAGTCCTTGGTCGCTTTCCCTCCTCGTTCCTAGAATCTCTTCAAAAGGCCGGATATCAAAGATGTTATGACGATTGTCCAAGGTATGCGCACTACATGCTGTAGTTTAGACCTGGGCCCTACAGCCTTGATTATGGGCTGTGGGGAGATTATCATACCAGTTTTAGCGAGGATAGTTTGGTGCTCCTTAGACTCTGGTGAATATGACAGCTCCCTGAAGGAGGCTGTGGTGACACCAGTGTTGAAGAAGGCTTCTTTGGACCCAGACTCCCTCGCTAACTACAGACCTATCTCAAACCTTCCCTTTGTTGGGAAGGTAATTGAGAAAGTAGTGGCTACTCAGTTGGACAACCATTTGACCATCCATAGCATCTATGATCCTCTCCAATCCAGTTTTAGAAAGAGGCATAGCACTGAGACTGCGCTGGTTTGGGTGGTCAATGATCTCCTGATGGTGAGAGACCAGAAAAAATGGTCCATTTTGGTCCTGTTGGATCTGTCATCAGCATTTGATACTGTAGACCATGGGGTACTGCTTGAGCATTTGGAAAACATCTGTGGGCTTTCAGGTTTGGTCCACAGATGGTTTACGTCTTTCCTCACTGGTAGAACACAGAGAGTGGTGTCAGGGGTATTTTCCTCTGACCCTATCTCTCTGTCCTGTGGGGTGCCTCAGGGCTTGGTGCTGTCCCCCATGTTGTTTGTGGTGTACATGCTTCCCCTCGGAGACATTGTAAGACGGTATGGGCTGGAGTTTCACTGTTATGCCGATGATACTCAGCTCTACGTGTCTTTTGCACCCGACCAGAATGGAGCACTCTCAGTTTTTAATAACTGTCTTGATGAAATCCAAGGATGGATGAGGTCCAGCTGGCTGAAGCTGAATTCTGGAAAGACGGAGGTGATGGTCGTGGATCCTGGTTGCCGGATAGGGAGGTGGGGGACAAACCATCCCTCAGGTTTATTCCTGGGGGTGGTTGAGCTTCCTCTCTGAACAGGTGCACGACCTAGGGGTAATCCTTGATGATCAGCTGACACTGCGTGAGCAAGTGTCGGCTGTCATTAAGCTATCCTTTTATCATCTTAGGAATATTGCTAGGATCAAGCACCTTGTTCCATCCGGAGACCTACCCACATTGATCCACGCCTTTGTGACCTCGCTCTTGGACTACTGCAATTCTCTTTACTTTGGGCTTCCAGGGGTTGATATCCACCACTTGCAGCTGGTGCAGAACTCCACAGCCTGGTTGTTAACTGGGACTCCTCGTTCCTCCGATATTACCCCGGTGCTGCGGGGCCTGCAATGGCTGCCAGTTCAGTGGCAGATCTCCTTTAAAGTCAGTTTGCTGACTTACAAAGCCCTGCACGGTCTGGGCCCTGACTACCTGAAAGAGCTTCTGGTCCCTTAAATCCCAGATCGACCACTCCGCTCAGCCAGTGAGGGGTTGATAGAGAGTCTGAGGGTGGTTTTGAAATCTTCTGGTGCCTGGGCCTTCGTATTCGTAGTACCGACCCTCTGGAATTCTCTACCCCATTGGATTAGAGAGTGCACGATGGTGGGGGGCTTTAAAAAAGCTTTGAAATCCTTTCTGTGGAGAAAAGCGTTTGGGGAGGATATTGAACCGATCTGATTTTATTATTTATTATGAGGTTGATATTATTTATTCTATTGATTTTTACGATGTGTTATTTGGATGTATTTTAAAGACTGTTCTGCGCCTTGATTTTTTGAGAGGCGCAATAAAAATAAAGATTATTATTATTATTATTATTCAACAGCATGCACCATGTGCAATAGGGGAGCAAGCAGAAGTTGCGCGATAGTGGAAATGATCCAAAATAAAAAGGAACAAGAGAGGCACAAGACCACTACAGGGAAGCCAGAGGTAGGAGCAAGGTGACAGCTACAGAAAAGAGAGTAACAGTGAGTGGGACTGCGCAGGAGCAGAACAGGGTACACCTGGGAACAAACAGGAACAGGTCAGGAGTGGGGAGCCTGTGTCATTGTGCAGGAGAGACAGGGAGGTGCCACAAAGCACTGAGGGCAGTGGCAGTAGGCAGGACAGTTAAACGCTGGAGGTGTACCCGGTGCAGGGGGAGCATCACAAAGGACAGTGGGCGAATGGGATAACAGTCGCTGGGGGGGGAACACCAGCCAGGGACATGGCAAGTGCCACCTTCCAGATGGAGGCAGTAATGAGGGGTGTGAGAAGGCAGGCAGCAGGGGAGGCACTGTCGTGGAAGGACCCGTTGGTGGTATGCCCCAACAGGTGGTACTGAGCCCTCACTACCTTCGAGCACTACAGTGACACAGAGATCGTGTGCCAGTACCACCTGAACTGGGCAATCCTGAGGCAGCTCTGTGAGCTGTGCAGTGATGAGATGCAGGCACCCACACAATGGAGCCATGCTCTGTCAGTGGAGACAAAGATGACAGCTGTCATGTGCCTGCTCACCACGGGCACTTTCCAGAGACCAACAGGGGACACAACAGGCATAACCCAGTCGGCCGCGTCACGCCTACTCACACAATTCCTCAGCGCACTGCTGCCACATGCTGCAGAGTACATCCATTTCCCCAGCACACAGACGGAGCGCACAGCACACATACAAGAGTTCCACAGGGTAGGACGTATGTCTGGCATGCTCGGGGCCATTGAGTGCACCCATGTGGCCATCCGCACACCACCTGGCCCGGATGGTGTAGCATACATCAACAGAAAGGGTTATGCCAGCATCAACTGCCAGGTGGTGTGTGATGCCAGGGGGCGCATAACCAATGTATGTGCCACGCACCCTGGGGGAGCACATGATACCTTCATCTGGCACCAGTCTGCACTGTGCCACAGGTTCGAGAGTGGGGACACCCCCACTGGCCACCTAGTGGGTGAGTATGCACATCACGCAGGATGACATGGGCATCTGGGGTGGGGGGTGCATAGTCAGAGGTGCCATGGGTACCAGCCTTGAAGGCCCATGGCAGAGCGACACTGACCACCATACTAATGTCCACCCTCTACACACAGATGACAGTGGCTACCCACTCCATCCCTGGCTGCTCACACCATACCAGCGCCCCTCGACCCCATCACAGCAACGGTACAATGAGGCACATGCCACCACACGTAATGTCATAGAGTGGGTGTTCGGGATGCAGAAGGCACGTTTCCATTGCCTGGACACATCTGGCGGTGCCCTACAGTACAGCACCTCGAAGGCCTGTGGGCTATTCCTGGCCTTTTGCATCCTGCACAACATGGCCAATGACTGTGGGATAGCAGTTGAGGTCAAAGAGGGGGACAGCGATGGGGATGATGAGGACACCAGTCCAGACGGTGATGGGCAGCCACCCCTTGGGTGAAGGGACTCCTGCCTGATCCAGATGTCGCAGCTGCACTGGGATACCATCACAGGGGAGAACTTCAACCAATATAGGTAGGTCATGGGACCATGTGCAACCACCAATGACAAGGGCACAACCCACAAACATGCATGGACGAACACTAGGGGCGCATGGTGGAAAGGGAATTGGCTGAGCTTGGAACCGCACATGCCATCAGGGATGGGCAAGGCCTAACACGACATGCAGTCACACACACACACACACACACCCATACACCCCACAAGATATGCACAAGGGGTAGAAGACACGCCGACCATGACTGCTACCCCTAGCCACACACAGGTCCACAGACGACCACGCCCAGTGCCCGTCATTGTGCATGTCTCAGACGCTGGGCACCATTGCACACGGGCGTACAGCACAACGCAGGCATCATCATGCACACGTCACAGTGGCCAGCAGCTGGGAGGGTGTGCACATGGACCGTGTGTGTGTGTGCAGAGCCGGGTACCCCAACTGTGCATCGCATGTTGCACAACACACTGCACACAAGGCAACATCAGACAGTAGCCATGGTGGGAGACAGATCAGTCATGCGGCATAGTGGCATGGCTGCCATGGATGCATGAGCGACCCCACCAAGACCTGCCAGCCATGGCAGGCTGACTAATGGCCTCATGAGGTGGCACCGACGGTCCCCCAGGGGTGACACTGTGGGAATGCGACCATGATCGAGCAGGGGTCTGCAGCCCACCGAACATGCCAGCACCAGGCGTGATCGGGATGCCCACAGCTGAACCCAGTGTCGACATGGAGGGTGTCACATGACACCAGGAATGGGGGGTGAACGTGACACTGCATGGTGTCTGCGGCGCATGTGCAACAAACTGTGTGGCCAGTGTGGCCATGACAGCTGTGAATGCACGTGTCTGCCCGTCAATGGCAGCAGTCACATCCTCCCACTGCCGGGCCATCTCTGCCAGGAGCAGAGCATGGTCTCTGCTGTGCCGCTCCTCTGCCTGGCGCAGAACCGCACTGAGTGCATCCACCACCCTAACAAGCCACGACTGCTGATCCATGGAAGCCTGGAGTTGTCGGCTGTGCTCACCAAAGAGGTCATCCGCCGGATAGGCACGTTGTCCCTCATGGTGTTCCTGGCCATACTGGGCATCACCCCTTGATGATGGGTGCTGCACACCAGAGCCATGCCGGGGCACGTCCACATACGGTGCACTTATGCCGCCCCTGACACTGTCCCCCTGTCACCATTGGCCAACTGCCGACACTGCCCCTCCAGCCGCAACTGGCCAGGGCTCACCGGTGCCTCCACAGCAGCCGCAGCAGCCCCACTGGCCTGGATGTACACCAGTGCTGCCCCACTGGTTCATACAGGCACAAGCTGGGACTGTGATGTCACGCAGGCCTCCACGGCAGCACCAACCACGGCTATGCCCGTGCTGTTACCTGCTGTGGGGCCATACTTTGGCCCACACGTATCACTGTCCATGATGTGTGCTCCATCATCATCATCGGTGCCGGATCCAGCACCAGTCTGTGTCACAGCATGCTGGCATCCATGGACACTTTCATGCTGGTACACGGGCAGGGCCTCCTCTACACCAGCACCACCAACTTCAGTATAGACAGGTGGGTATACTGTTGTCCTGACCCTCTGACACCTGTGGAGGTGGATGGGCGCTCCTCTGTGTCCAGGGTATCACCCTCAGTGGACACACCCTCCACCGCTGACCCATCGAGATGCTCAGGAGCTGTAATGGAACACAGTAGCATTAATGTCTCTGCCTTACCCTTTGGCTTTCCCCCCACCCCCACACAGTAACAGAACAGGACCTACCATGCAGTGACGGGCTGCCACCCATCTAGAAGCCACCACCTAGAACACCCACTAGGGCACAACGCCGCATGCTGCCAGCCACCCGCTCCTCCTGTGGCTTCAGGGGTGGCACAGCCAGCTGTCCACCACCAGTTGCAGCACATGCCACCCTGATGGCAGCCACCTTGTCTTTTATCCTCCTCTTGTCTGTGCCCACCTTCTTCCTGCACTCCTGCATGGACTGCTGCTGGCTGCCATGCTGGTTGATGGCACGTGCTACCTCATCCCGTGCCGTAGCATGGGCCTGTGGTGTTCCCCGCTGTCCACTGAGCAGCAGTTCCCTGTCGAGGTAGGCCTCAAACAGGGCATCTGATTCTGCCTGGGTGAAGTTGGGCCTCCTCCGTCTCCCATGTCTCTGTTTCTCCACCTCCTTCTCACGTTCGGTCATTATTGATCCTGTGGGAATGACAGGTGTTAACTGTGAATGTGAATGTGCAGTCCCATGCATATTCCACACACACCACAGTCCACACTTCCAAACAGCATGCAACCCACCACAATAGACTGCAATACCAAACAATGACCTCTGAAGCCCCATGTCGCATTTATATAGCGCAAGGCATGCAAATGAGGTGAGGCGCAACTTTAAGTGAATGCTAATGCAGTGGCTGCGCCATGGAGTTGCTGATGAGCTGATTTGCATATGCTGGCTGAATATCGCACTGTTGCGCCTTGCGAAATTGTGTTGAGTGAGCTCAGGCAAAGGCACAGCTCTGTGATGTGCACAGTAGGCACTGCACGGCGCATGCCCAGGGGTGCTGATGCCAATGCCTGCCAAGCTGATGGCGTGCTGAGCGCAGGAGGCAGTGCAGAGCACAGCCACTACTGTGCCAGTGGTGCTAGTGTGCTGTTCACACATATAGCGCTCATGCCCTGGAGTGTCATAGGCGCCATGGTGCCACAGCACAGTAGGCCACTACAGGGAATCACACACAGGCACCTGACCGCTCTACATGCAGGGAGTCCCAATCGCACTGTGGCGATCGGTGCATGACAGACCCTTGACCCTCCATTCAACCTTTGCTCCTAGGCACTACGTGTCCACTTGGGTGCACCCCTATCGTGCTGTTCGGTGACAGCACGATAGGGAATGGCAGCACTGTACTGCACAGCATCTGCATGTGGCGGACATGTGCTACAGAGCACCATTTTGTAATCCTAGCAGCTTTAGCAATGACATGCAGGAGAGCAGCACTGTGGAGCCCTCTTCAGCTGGCCAATTTGGTGGCCATTGTTGAGCCCCACACTGGGACCCTGTTTGGGAATGTGCCCTTGGATAGGGCTAGGAGTGCAGTGTGGGAGGAGGTGGCAGTGTCACTTGAGGAGGCCACTGGCATCTACAGGACTCCAGAGCAGTGTCGCCACTGCTATGGGGACCTCAGGCAGAGGGACCCAGACAGGCTTGCCCATCTATGGACACGTGCCAGGTGAGGTGCAGTGCCACATCCAGGTAGGTGCTCCATCCATACACTGGCAGTGTATGTCCGGGTTTCGCGGTGGGCATGGGTCCACCCCAAGGGGGACCTGTCCAGTGTGGGCAGTTTTGGTCATGGTGGGGTTGTGGCATGGCTGGGCTATGTGGGATCACACACACCGGGGGGGGCCTTTGCTACTGTTTTGTACTGATGTTCCCCTCTCCATGTTTGCACCCTAGGCCCTAAGGAGAGACAACGAGACCGAGAGGCATGGGTGGATCAGGAGGCTGCCCAGCAACAGCCACATGATGGCAGGCAACATGTCCATCAGTGCCAAGATGTTGCAGATGTAGGCGAGTACCTTACTTCATGGATATTCTGTTCATGCTGTGTTGCAGGGTAGGTAGAGGGGCATGGCCACCATCCAATGACACCATTGACGTGCATGCCACATGGTACACTCAGTACTGTCCTGTGGCACTGCATGTGTGGGTGTGTGTCGCTGGTGGTCCATGCATGCACCAGGTACATGGCTCTGCCACTGCCTTCGCACTGCATAGCCATGTCACTGCACAGCCACGGTGATGCTGTACTGGTGTTGGGTGGTGGGTGTGTGCAGCGGTCCACATGGCTGTGTGCACCTGGGTGGGCAGGTCTTGTGGACACAATCACTGTGGGTGGTCACATACCATCACAGAGGTGTGGCTCACGGCTGTATGCCATGCACAGTGGGTGGGCTGCAGGGGGATGGACATTCACACCTATTGACTCTGCTCCCTTGTCCTAGATGGTCAGTGTTGGAATGCTATGGAGAGGGCATTGCAGGAGTTGCTGCAGCTGTCAAGGGCATCCCTTGAGATTCTACAGTGGCTAGAGAGGCATGGTATGCATAGGAGAAGGTCGCACAGACACCACAGGACAGAAGAGTGGGGCAGACGTTAGGCCCTCAATGCTCCCCGGATGCTTTTTACCTCCCTGGACCCACCCTCACACCCTTTCTTCCCTCTCCCAGTTGTTCACCCCTGCCCCTTACCCTCCCCCACCTTTTTTGTGGCCCTATCCCCCACTCTGGTGTGTATATATATATATATATATATCTATATATCTATATATATATATATAGATATATATATGTATATAGTTGTATTCATTGGAAATGTGTAATACATTTGTTTTGTTATGACAACTGTGGTGGTCTATGATTTTCAGCAGGCTACAGTTGCTCAGCTGCAGTGGTGTGCATGGCATCAGGGTTGTTGCAGTCATGGGCGTGTGTGTGTATGTCCAGAGGGGAACCACCCATGGTGTGGGTGGGGGAATCAGTCACTGTCTGTGGTTTGTGTGTTGTTCTCTGTACACTGGTTGCCTGTGCAGTGGTCCACGGTGCATGCTCTGAGTCCATGGCGTCCCTGTCAGATTGTCCATGGGCTGTGCAGCTGACACTCTTGCATGTCTGTGATATGCACCGTCTGCTGGCATGTCAGTTGTGGCTGTTCATGCTGTTCAATCTCTGTACCTGGCACAATGCCAGGTTGCCTCCTGTCACCGATGGGGTGCACATCTGCCTCGGGTGGCACTGTGGCCTCCGCTGTTTTTGTTCCCCTCATGCTGTCACTTGTGTCTGTTGCAGGGGATGTGCTCCACTATTTGTCACTTGTGCTCCAGCTGTGTGCTGGTGGTGTACGGCTTCATGGTGCATGCGCAGGGTGGCTAGTACACCTGTGCCATGGAGGGGTGCTAGCCATGGGTACACGGCTGCTGTGGCCACACTCCAGTGGGTTTGTTGACCCACTACTGTGTCCTTGGGTTGGTGTTCACTTGGGTATGGGTTGGTGTTTGTCCATGCACTGTGTTGCATCCTGTGTGGTGTATGCTTCCATGCACCACTGTGGGCTTCTTTGCTGGATGTTGAGGCCAGTTCTGGGATGGGGTGTGTCCTTGAGAGGGTGTGCAGGGTGCTGTACCACTGGTGGTGGTGTCCAGGGCATACCCTGTCGCATGTGTGGTACCTCGTGTGCTGACACATGGCCAGTCTCTCAGCTGTACATTGGGGGTGCCATGCAGGATGGCACTGTGTCTGCAGTTGTTGCATCGGTCTCTGCTGCTGCACACTTCAGGGTGCTTGCGATGGGGCTGCCTTGCATGTCTCAGTGGTGCACAAGGTTGCATTGTCACAGTGGGGGTGGTGGAATGCATGGGGTGTCCTGCAGTGTTGGGTGCTGCTCCTGGGCAGGGTGTCTGTGGAACGCTGTGCAGGGTATGATCTGCATTGGTGGGATGGTGTATCATGGGGTGGACAGACCTCCTTGTTTGCCGGTCACAGTTTTCCAGGGGGTGTGTTGGGGCACCATGCCCCAGCTGCAGGATTGTGGCTGGTTTCCATGGGCCGGTGGTTCTTCCAGCTCTCCTCTGGTTGGGCGGTTCATGGGGTGTGGGGTGCACTGTCTCTTCTGCTGTGTGCTCCTCAGCCCATGTCTTCCATGTGTGGGGGCCCCTGCATCCTGTCCCTGAGCATCCCTGGTTGTGCTGATGCGCTGCTACCCTGCTCCACTGGGCATCCCTGGTTGTGCTATTGTGCACCAGACCTGTGCCACTGAGCATCCCTGGTTGCGCCATGGCACAGTAGCCATGATATTCAGTTGTATGGTGCAAGCGCATTTAGCCCTGCGCAATGTTTGAATATCGCACGAGTTGCACATAGGCGCACTGTGCTTTGCCTGCTCCTGCTGTTGTGCTACTTTGTGGTGCAGTTTGAATATCTGGGCCTGAAGCTACAACATCTTTCAGCACTCTAAGAATATAAGAATACATTAGCTAGGCAAGGCTAAGTGTATGGTTGGTAGGAAATTGTCCTTTTAAACCTGTTTTTTTTAAGTGATTGTAATGTTTTGTGATATATGGTTCTGTGTTTTACATTTTACACTTGTATCTATTTTTAAGTAAACATCTCATTTTAAGAGACTACTTGGTGTGCCTTTGCAATTCTTTCTTTGACAAGTGAAGCACATATGGTTAAAGCTGACACTGTGCAAAGCTTACTGGTTTTACCAAACTGGGAAAAGGTAAGAGTTTATTCTGAGGTCTTTAATAGAGTTTTTAAGGGTTCACTTTGTACGCCAGGTTAGGTGCCCATAGGAGAAAGATATCTGGCACCCCCCAAAGAGCAGAATTATCTGAGCCTGTACATTGGGTATGCTAGCAAGAGGTTCACAGTTTGAATCCCTCCAAGAACTTGAGACCAAAGATTGATTCAAACCCGCAAAACACATAGGAGGGTTACCTTGTTCTGTTAACTGTTCACAATACTGCACTCGGAGGTTGGCAGTGTGGGAGCAGAAGGCCTGACCTGCTGGGTGGGGTTGTGACAGATTGGTTGGCAGCGGTGTGCATAAGTTTGGTATTACAAGCTTTTATTGTTCAGTGTGTTAGCTTGAGACTGTCAGCTCACTTGCAAAGAAAGAAAAAGGCAGTGATTTATTTTTAAAAGGAACAGAACTATATCACTTGGCTTACAGTCGAGTTCCTACCCATTTTAGTTTTTTTTTCTAAAGTGAAAGTCAGTGTAGCTGTAGTTAGGGAAGAAGATGGCTTCCAACTGCAGTGGGCACACTGTAGACTACTTAAAGCAGTTGTGTGGGGACAGAGGAGTCCTATTCGAGGTGAAAGCCACCAAGCAGAACCTCATGATGCCCTGGTGGTAGCAGATACTAGAGCACCACGTCACAGACAGTGACTGTAAGGGACCGAACCTTGAATGTGGAAAGGCTAGCAGCCAGTGCGGTGTCCAGATATGATGGGGAGGGCATCAGGGCCACTGTCAGCGAAGGGCCACAGCAAGAGGGTAAAGGTCACCAGTATCCTGCAGCCAGAAGTACTCGCTGCAGATTGAGTTAAGCCTAATGGAGCTGAAGTTCCAGGAGAAGAGAGAGCGAGAGCAGTGAGAGGCGGAACGAGAGAGATGAGAGGCAGAGCAGGAACAATGGGAGGCTGAGCGGGAGAAGTGGGAGTGCCAGCGAGCTGCAGAGGAGAAGAGAGAACATGATCAGAGGGAGGCAGAGTGAGAACGCCAAGAGGCAGAGTGAGAACAGCGAGATGCTTACCGTGAGGAGTGTGAGCGCCAGAGGCAACACGAACTGGAGAAGCTATGACTCCAACCAGCGGCACCCGAGCAGATAAGTGGCTTGGGTTTAACTGGGACTATAGGACTGGGTTACAAATTGAATTCCAAATTGATAGCCGAATTTAAAGAGGGGGAGGATATGGATGCCTTTTTAAATTCTTTTGAAAAAGTTTGTGTTCAGGCTAAAATTTCTAGGGAGTCCTGGAGCTTCCAGCTATCCCCATTACTTACTGGGAAAGCTAGGGATGCATTGGGTCAAATGGACAATAAGGACAGTGATGATTACAGCAAACTTAAAGTTGCACTGTTAAAGAAATTTGAATTAACTGCTGAATCATACAGAGCTAAATTCCGTAAGCTCAGGAGAAGCCCTGACATAAGTTAAGAGGAGCTAGCCATGAAACAATGTCAGTTTTTAAAACGTTGGTGGGAAGGAGTTGAAGCAAACTCTGTTGATAAAATTGAAAATGTGATTTTGTTAGAACAGTTTTTCTGAGCATGCCCAGCAGAGCAGAAAACCTGGCTGGAGGACCGAGATCCCAAAACAGTACAAGAGGCTGCTGAATTCTCGGACTGCTATGCCAAGAGCAGACCTGCCCTAAGAGTGAATGGGGCAGGCGTGGCAGTGCAGAAAGGGAAAAGCACACCTTCAAGGCAGGTAAAACCTTCACTGCCTCCACCAAAGCCAGTTAGCCCCAGGTTTCAGAGAAAAGATTTCTCTGAGAAAAGAAATGAATGTTGGTTGTGTAAATAACTGGGCATATTGCAAGACAGTGTCCCAAAAAGGTGAGCAATACACAACAGAGGGCTAGGAAGGAAGTGGGTTGGTTATGTGTCCCTGGAAGCCTGCCAGTGAACATGAGGGAACACATGCACCCAGTCATGGTGAATGGTGTACAGACACAAGGGTTAAGGGACACAGGAGCATCCTTGACCTTGGTAAAGGGGGATCTAGTAAAGCCGGGTCAGCTTATACCCAATAAATATGTCACTGAACAGGACTTTACTGGTGAAGAGAATAACATTGCCCCTTGCTAGTGTTCTCCTAGACTGGGGTGAAATGGGGGAACTGTGCAACAGGTGACTGTAGCCAAAACCTTAGCAGTGGATGTGATCCTGGGCAACAATCTCAAACAAAGGGTGGTGTGTGCAGTTACCCATAGCCAAGCAGCAAGGGAACACTGTAGTTCCCTGGACCCCACAGAAGCCATTGCGGAAACCACTGGGAAGCTGGTTCCCCAGCCTGTGTCTCCTGATAAGGAGATTAATGAAAAGGGGGTATAAATTTCCCCAGGATGGATTGAACAGCTGTTTATCACAAAACCAAGCTAAAAACGTGGAATCTGAATTTTTTATTTTTAACTCAAGACCTTTATGATGGTTAAGGATTGAATATTTTTAATAACAATATTAGGCTCATTTCCTGAATTCTTTTTTTTTTGTCTTACATGTTTTTCCCTCCTTCATGCTCCACAACCCACCTCTCCTTCAGGCTTACCTAGGTCCCCTCCGATCCACTCTGTCCTTTCCTGAGCCTCTAACCTCATATGGCAGCCATCTGCAGGGTAACTCTGACGTAACTCTTCACCAGGTGGGTCTCCCTCCTCCGAGGGGGAAGGCACCAGGAGGGGAGACCAGTGCAACTACTTGGCCCCGGGGTGCTGCTGAGGTGGAATGGCTCCTTCAGGGCACTGGTGGCATTGGCGGACCGGTAGCTGTCATCTGGTCGATCGTGGAGTGGTTTCTGGTTTTCTGTGTTGTTCCCTCCTTGCGTTGCTACTGCAGTGCTACTGGTCTCCACCATAGGCCGCTGCAGAGCGATGCCATCCTGCTACCCACCCCTGGAGAGGACAGCTGTCCTATGAATGCTTGATCCTCTCCTTCCCCTGCCAGCCACCGGTGTCCCGAGTCCATTTCTGAACCCAGGTTGCTGGCGTGGTTCGAAGTAAGGCGCCAGCGCCTCAGCCTTCTGTGCCACAGGGCCAGAACATTTCCTGAATTCTGAATTTATTAGATATTAGTTCTATCTGTGTAGAATAAGAGGCTATCTGAGTGTTGATTGCCAGCAGTTTTCTGTAACAGTACCGCTGAGCTAAAAATAGCTCTTTTACAAAGGTTCCACATCAGTGGGGAAGGGTAAAACACATACAAAGGTAAACATTATGCTGGAATACAGGAAGCAGCACTCTAGAAAATGACTGGACATTGTAACTAGAAAATCTACAAACAGGAAGGTGCACAAATGTAACAGTAGCAGGATAATATGCAGATAAACCCAAAACAGGAGGCAGCCTGAGAGGCCTTGCCAATGCTGTAGGAATAGATAACAGGGGTGTCAGCTAAAGGTAGAGTGTGGAAACAGAAGAGAGCAAGGGAGGGTGGGAGGGAGGGAGTGCAAAGGAGAGAGGATTTGAGATAAGTGAGAGACAGGGGAAGCATGGGAGGGTGGGATCAAGGACCCCATGTTTGGGCAGCGTAGAAGTGCTGGGATGGAACATCAGAGAGTAGAGGTGACAGATTAAGTGAAACAATCACAGCTACTGTTAGCTGTGAGGTGCCGATGGAGCATGTGTTTGAAAGGGCCCAATTTTAGTTCAGACGCGATATCTCTGTGTAGGCATTATACCAAAAGAACATTGCCCTTGGGTTGTGCAGCATCTGGGAACAAGGAATAGTTGATTTACTGAGCTATGCATGCATTGTGAGCTGCAATAGGGGCTTAGAAGCTTTTGGACTCCAGGAGGTGTGGTCCCTACAAGTGTTATTTTAGTTAACAGGCAGGTTTGGTATTGAATCCTACCATTTAGCTGAAGCCATCCAGTTTTGTGCATACAGATCACAAGTGTGTGTGAGGCGAGCTACACCAGTGAGGAGTCTGCATGCTTTATTGAGTGCAACGGATATCCTATGGAGGGACGTACTTGAGGTGGAGCCATGAATGACAGCCCATAATCAGTTATGGAGATGACAGAGCTATATATTGCTAGTCTTAGAGTCTAGGGCATCAGGATGTGCTTATGTCTGTGAAGTAACTCAATCCTTATATTGACAGCTTTGGCTATCTTCTCAATATGCTGCACACAGGATAGGGAACTAGTATCCACAGTTACAGTATCCCCAGATATTTGACCTGTTGGTTCTGTTTGAGTGGGATGCCCATGCAGTTTCTGATAATGAGAGTTTGTTATTTGTGCTTTTTGTGTGAACTGCTAAAATGCATGACTTTAGTTTTTCATAGTTCAGCACCAGTTTGTGATTACTAAACCACTCCTCCACTTTCCCAAAACTGTGCTGTAGGTGGTGTTCCAGAAGTTTAGGGTCAGGATTACTAGTGTAGATGATAGAGTCATCCATGTAGAGGAGGATCTGTTGATGACAGGAGCTAGGGAGGTTGTTCAGAAAGAGGCTAAAAATGGGGGGTCCCAATATAGAACCCTGGGGGACTCCAGAGCGGACAGGCTGCCGTTCAGAGAATACATTAGCTATCTTCACCTGTTGGTAATGGTCCTTTAAGTAACTTTTGAACCAGTCCATGGTATCCTTGGAGAGCCCAGTGCTGGACAGTTGCTTGAGTAACAGTGTGTGGTTAACTGTATCAAAGGCCTTTGTTAGGGCAATGAATTTTGCACCCACTAAATTCCCTTGGTTCAGTGATTTATGGATGAAACCTGTGAATTCCAAAAGTGCTGTAGTAGTGCTATGCCCCTTTCTGAATCCATGCTGTTATGGGCATTGGATCGAGGTAATCCACCAGCTGATCTGCAACTATGCATTCAAGTGCTTTGGACGGGGGGGGGATGGAGATTGGCCTATAGTTAGCGAGTTCAGTCCGGTCGCCATTTTTGTGCACAGAGGTTACTAAGGCTGATTTCCATATTTGAGGGAATTGAGCCAGCCTTAGTGATAGGTTCAGTATCTTTGTAAGTGGTGCCAGTGTTTCTTCCAAGGTTAGGGCAACTAGTTTGAGGTCTAATGTTTCCCCACTGTGCCTTTATTTCCCTAATACCTTACTTAAGTATTTTCTAGACACATGCAAGGGGACCTCTTTAAAGTAGAATGGGGGGGGCAATTGCTTGTCTTTAGCACACTGAGTACTATTTATTGTGGTATCCTCAAAGAAGTCTGTTGGGAGGACACTATCCAAATCCATGAAGGTGTTATTGAATGTATTAGCTATGGTCACTGGGTCTAGTGTCGGGGCTCCATTGATGTTGAGTATAGTAGGAGCTATCTTGGAGTCTTTCCCTGTGACATTTTTAAGTTATTCCAGAAGTTCTTGCTGTTGCCCCAGGAGTTAGAGAGCACTTCCCTGTAGTATTTGCTTTTTTCAAGATTGATAGCCACGGTGCATTTATTCCTGGCTTTTTTGTATTCTTGCACATCTGCTTGCCTACCAGTGGCTCTTGTACATTGCCAGAGGTGATCCCTGGTTTTCATGCAACTTATAACTTCAGAAGTTTTCCATAGGTTAAAGGTGCCCTTGACTTTCAGTTTTGTTATGGGGGCATGGACATCGCAAGCAGCATTGAAGTGATTGATGAAATGATCCAGTGCTTCATCAAAGTAATTGGTAGCGTCAAGTAGAGACCAGTCCAGCCTTCCTAGGTGCAGTTTTAGTGGCTCAAGGTGCCCCATTTTAAGACCCTACTTTAAGCTGTCTTGGGATGGGGCTTACTGAATTTATTAGACCAATTACAGGTAATATAGGAGTGGTCACTTAAAGTATCAGGGAGCACAGTCACAGAGATACGTTCCAGGTGATTGGAGAGTATCTAGTCCAGCAATGTGCATGCCCCCATCCTGTAGTTTGTTCTGGTAGGAGATGTAACTAGCTGGGTTAGGTGGAGCACCGAGACAGTATTCTTAAAGGAACCTATGTCAGGGGAAAGTCAATTAACATTGAAGTCGCCCATTATTATAGTTTAGGAGTTATGTGGCAAACTCCGAGTATATTCCATTATGCTATTAAACCCTGCAGTGTGTTCCTTCAGTGGTACATACACAGATAGTACAGTTAAGGCATTGTTATGTTCCCCAAGTAGTATTTTGATGGCAAGAGCCTGTATGGAGCAACCAAGACTGGGTATCAGTAAGGCATGTCCCACAAGTGTTTCCTTAAGGCAAATGGCACAGCCACCACCTCTTTTTGTTAGCCTATCCAGTCTAAATATTGCGTATCCAGGTATAGCGATTTCAGTGTCCAGGATCTTGGGTGAAAGCCACATCTCAACTGCAGAGAGGACATCCGGGTTATGCTGGGTGCCCAGACTTGGAGGTTGTCAAGCTTACTTAGAAGGCTGCAGATGTTGACAAATGCCAGTGTTATTGTCCTGGATTTTTTTGTGCTGCAGGGTGATGCAGTTCTTACTGGGCCAGGGTTAGAGTGCACATTGTCAGACAGTAGCAGAAGTATTAGAATGAGTCTTAGTAGGTAGGCTTTTAGCTGTTTGTAGTTTACTTTGTTTGACTGTCATGAATTTGAGCTCATGCTGCATTTATGGTATAGCACAGCACAGTGTGGCTGTGGAGAATTGACAGGGTGGAACAGGACACTTTGGGGCTTGAGATGAGCCACACCTGAAAGTGCACTGTTGGCCAACCTGGTGTATAGGAGGCCTTAGATTCTGCAATAAAATGGCTGGTAAAAGAGCTAGTGGCATAGTGTAACTTGCCTACAGTCATATACTGTGAGTGGGATTGTTGCCTGGTATCATGCAATTCTATTTGGCTGATTACAGCTAGCAGGATAAGCAGGTGTGGGACAAGAGTTGAGGCATCCATAGTTGTGAGTACCTGGATAACTATGGCTGGGCTAAGTATGATGAGACATTCCAATGGCACATATCAGAGGGCTTGCAATAAAGATTGAAAGAGAAACTAGGAAAGAAAAAGATAGCTGTAGAGTTGTGGCCCTCTAGTGACTGCAGAATATAACTGGCCAATGCGAAAGTGGGTACTTAGTATTTTTTTGGCCTAGTCATGTGACCATGTGACCACCTGAGACTATATAAGTAATTGTCCAGATTGGGGGGGGGAGCCAATGTGAAGCACTGGCAGGTTTTTCAGCAGGTCCTGGGGTGGGTAGCAGCTGGAGAAAGAAGCCGCATCACCAGTCAGAGACAGCACCTGGTCAGGGTCCTCATGGCTACAGCTAAGGAGGGCAGACAGCAACAATTAAATAACTAGGCTGATAAATTGGTGGGCGGAAGAGACAGGGGTAGTAGGAGACAGGGGGACAGTGGGGGGTCTGGAAATAATAGTAGGGCTTAACTGGTGGGAGGGATAGCAGCAGAAATAGGTAGGTAGGGGAGGGAGTGTTAGGAAAGAAAGCAGGAAGGTAGAGAATTCAAAAACAGTCTAAATACAGTATCTAAATAGCTCTAAGCAGTTAAGGAAGGTCTACTCAGTTTAAAACTTTTCACAAAATGGCTGTAACACTCTACAATACCTATAACAGTAGTTTCAGACAAAATACAAAGAAACCACAGTCCTTTAGAGGTTTGGACCCAACCTCGGCCAATAGGCAGCTTAGGTGAGAGTATGAGGTTCAATTGAGGAGAGCAGAAAAAAATGCCCAAATTTCAGCAGTAGAGCAACTAAGCTACCGTACCTTGGAGCGGTGCTGGGTAGGGTGAGGTGCTGGTGGGGTTGTCAAGCCACTTTTCAGATCTGGTGGCTTTTTGCCAGGTCCTGGGAGTGGGCAGCAACTGGAGAAAGAAGCCGCACCTCTGGTCGGAGAGATCGCCCGGTCAGGGGCCTCACAGCTTAGAGTGATGCTGGATAGGGCAAGGTGCTGGTGGGGTTGTTCGGCTGCTTTTCAGCTTCAGCAGCTTTTTGGCAGGTCCTGGGGGGCAGGCATCAGCTGAAAAAAGAAGCTGCACCACCAGTCGAAGACAGCGCCCTGTCAGGGGCCTCATGGCTAGAGGACTGTAAAGTTACTGCTTCTAAAAAAATAAGATTACGTTGTCTTTTTTTTATTTTTTTTATAGTTTGTTACAATAAAAGCTCTCTCACTGTCTGTTTGGTTAAATGATGGTTAAATTCCTTTACAGTTCTGGGTGCTAATAGAAGTGATTCATAACTCTGTGGCCAAACCTAACATGTTGTAAACTATGTTTTAACTGTAAAAATCTGTAGAAAAGTAACCCTTGCCCTCCTTCCCCCAACCTAGGTCCCCTGTCCCCTCCAAGAAACCCATATAACAGAACATGTCCCCCCCCAGATCCTCTTTTTGTCCTGCAACAGTAACCAACCTAGAACAGGCTGCCCCCTTATTCCTGTCAAGCTTGAAGCTCAAAACATCTCCCCCTGCAAAACTGTGGTGGATTTAATGTACAACATTTTCAGTGTATATGCACCATTTAAACAAGTAAGCAATAAGACACAGCAGGGTGTGCATTATGGTGCTATATCTGCACTCCTAGGGGTGTAGTTAGGCATGAGGCAGAAGGCCAAATGCCAGTGGCCCCCTAGGAGTGCAGTTATCACACCATAATGCACAACCTAGAGTGTCTTATTGCACTTATAAAATGGCCCTGTATTTTCAGAATCAGTTTTTTATTTGGAAACAAATCTTCAAATAAGTAAAAATGTAAATGAATATATATTTTTAACAAAATAGTCTTTCCCCCTCCTTGTGTGGGCTGCAAATTAGATGACAAAACACTTTATTTTTCATGGTGCTTCTGTTTGTTTGGAGGGTCACAATTACAACAATTGGAAGGGTTGAGAACTGCTGAACTAGAGAAAGTATTTATTAAATAAAATTGAGGGCTTATTATAGAACACAGTGGTCCTCTCTAGTTTGGTGGTGGTTGTCTTGAATCATGGGGTAATGACAATATGCTCCCGGGTTTCGCCCCTCCTGTAGGAGTCGCTGTCAGAGTCTCACCCTTGCTGAATGCCAGAGGAGGGTGTCATGAAGCGAGGAGTCCTGTGTCAATACTGAGGGGATTTCACTTGTAAATTAAAGTCTTTTTTAACTGGAAATTTTGTACCTCTGCCCTCCAGAAACAATCAACTATGACTCTGACCCTCAACCCCGGGGAGCGCCTTCCTTCCTTTCAGACACCTATTTCACAGAGGTTAAGTAACAGGTCTAGTCACAAATGCTGACAAATCTCTCCCAGCTAGAGCTCCTCCCAGGCAAATAAAAGTTAAACTATGAAAAGTCAACCCCAAAAACACAGAATCAGAACTAGTTACTTACACAGGCCCAAATATTAATAATTCAATTCTGTGTAGTCTATTAAATTAACTCCTTGATTTAAGGAATCTTTTGGCTGCTTTCTCTCTCTCTCTCTCTCTCTCTATCTCTTAGCAGACAGGTCCCACAAACAACTCCTGTTTTAAATCCACAGTTCCCCAGGTATCTTTCAGCACCTCCCCTTAACAGTACCTAACTCTTTCATTAGATCTTCATTCTGTAATAGTTTATGAAGAAACAAGAGGTCCCCCCTGAGTATCCTCTCTTTAAGGCTAAATAGACCCAAGTTTTGAAGTCAGTGGTCATAATCCATAGTGGCCATACCATGTAAACTCTTAGTCAATCTTCTCTGTGATTTCTCCAATAAGTTCACCCCCCTTTTTCAAGTGAAGACACCAAAAAGGGGAACCATAATTCTAGTGTGGTATAACAAATGTTTTATATATCTGCAAAATACACTGTGGGTCTCTGGTCACAAAGGAACACTTTATTGCCCTAGTCAAGTAGTTTGCCTTCCTGGCCACCTGCACACAATGATCAGAGTGGGATAGAGTGTTGTTGACAGTGACTCCAAAATCCTTTTCCTTGTGTACAGATTCCAGTGGAGTCCCGTCCATGCAGTATGTGTACCCTGGATTGTTTTGTATAAAAATAGAATACTATGCACTTCTGGGGGTTGAAGTACATTCTGTTCCCAGTAGCCCAGTTTTGAATGGAAGCCAGTTCGTCACAAAAGATACTTTGTTTTTCAATAGGATCCACCTCCCCTTCAATTTTCATATCATCTGCAAACTTAGCTATTCGACAGGTCACTTGCGATCCCATATTGCTAATGAACAATCCAGACAACACTGGCCCCAGAAGAGGCACACCACTGCTCACCCTCCCCTCACTTGATAAATCACCATTTATTTGAACTCTCTGCATCCTGTATGACAGACAACCTTTGATCCAAGAGACAAAGATACAATATTGGTGTTGATACCCATGTCATGTAGTTGAGTAACCAAGAAGTCATGTGGCACAGTGTCAAAAGCTTTTCCTAAATCTAACATTATTATATTGTGTGGCTTGCTCCCATCTATGATCTTAGTGATGTGTGTGACACTTGGCCAGCTGGTTATGATTATTGTATGCTATTTGTAATATAAAAATATAGTATGTGATTGTCTCGCATAAGACAGCCTGTGCTATGGGTGCCCCCCCCACAGGTTTCAGTGAAGCAGGAACCATTTAATTAACTGACTTACTTCAGAATGGCATTTCAGTACATTTTTATGATATCCCTAGGCTCCTTGAAGTGGAAATGAAATGGGACATTATGAGTCTGCCAGTGGACGAGTCTAATAAACTTGTATGACATCTTAAGAGGAAGAACATGTTATACCACCATGGTGCTAAAAAGTTATAAAACCTTTGATGTTCCTTGGGAAAACAGGAATTAGACACCAGTTCAAAGGAAAGGCTTGATTAAAGACTGTCATAATTTGTGAACTGAGTTTTTGGCTGATGTCACATTATTTATTATACCTCCTGACATGACATCATGTTTGTATTTTTTTATTCTAAAAAGGAGGAGCTAGATGACTCATAGAAGGGGTGTGGAGAGTCACAGTTTAAACTGAATGCTGTGTCTGAACTTAGTGGTCTTATTATTTTGGGACTGTAGAGAAAGACACATTTCTTTAACTTTCAAGGCACTTAAAGAGGTAATACATTAGATAGAAAAAGTCTAACTGTATTGTGGTAGGAGTTTCTGTTTTGTAATCTTCCCTTGTTCTTTTATGTGATTGTGTGCTCTTTGATATATTGTTCTGTGTTTACATTTTTCATATTTGCATCCATTTGTAGTAAATATATTATTTGGCAGACTGCCTTGGGTTGTTGGCCAGTTCTTTTGCATCTAACGTATAGATGGTTAACTCTGACATTTGTTCAAAAGCTTGATGGTGTTACCAAACTGGAAAAAGGTAAGAATATGCCTAAGGTCTTTTAAAGAGTTTTAAGGACTCAGTTTGGATACCTGGTTAGGTGCCCTTAGGCGAAAGATATATTGCAGCCTCCCAAAGAGAATATTATCTGAGCCTGTACATTTGGGTATGCTGGCATAAGGTTCACAGCTTGAATCCCCCCAGAACTTGAGACTAAAGGTGATTCAGACCCACAAGCAGACAGGAGTGTTACCCTGTCTGTTACCTGTTCACATTACTGCACTTGGAGGTTGGTACTGTGGGAGCAGAGGGCCTGACCTGCTGAGTGCATTTGTGACAGATTTGGTTAGCAGCGGTGTGGATACAATTGGTAACACAAGCTTTAACTGTTCAGTATGTCAGCTTAATACTGTACGACTCACTTGCAAAATAAGGCAGTGATTTATTTTTTAAAAAGGAAACAGAACTATATCATTTTGCTTACAATCAAGTTCCTACCTGTTTTTCTCTAAAGTGCAAGTTAGAGTAGTCATAGTTAGGGAAGAAGATGACTTCCAACTACAGTGGGTACACTGCAGACTACTTGAGGCAGTTGTGCCAGGAGAGAGGAGTCCTGCACAAGGTGAGAGCCACCAATCAGAACCTCATGAATGCCCTGATGGCAGCAGATGCCCAGAGCATCAAGTCAAAGACTGTGGCTGTAAAGGACCAAACCTTGGGTGTGGAGGGGCCAGCGGCCAGTGCAGTGTCCAAATCCAGTGAGGATGACAGCAGGGCCAGTGCAAGCAAAGGGCCAAGGCAGCAGGGGAAGGTCACCAGCATTCTGGAGCCAGAAGCAATCAGGCTGCAAATTGAGTTGCACAGAATGGAGTTGGAGTTCCAGACAGAGAAGAAAAGTGAGAAGAGTGAGCCATAGAGGAGAAGAGGGAGCAGGAAAAGTGAGAAGCACACCATGAACAGCTAGAGGTGGACCATGAAGAGTGTATATGCTAGAGATGACATTAACTGGAGAAGATACAACTCCAACCACCAGCACCAGAGCAGATAAGTGGCTTAGGTTTAACTGGAACTACAGCACTGGGTTACAAACTGAATTCCAAATTGATAGCTGAATTTAAAGAGGGGGAGGATATGGATGCTTTTTTAAATTCCTTTAAAAAAGTTTGTATTCAGGCAAAAATTCCTAGAGGGTCCTGGAGCTTCCAGCTGTCCCTGCTAATTACCAGGAAAGCCTGGGATGCATTGGGTCAAATGGACAATGAGGACAGTAATTATTACAGCAAACTTAAAGCTGTACTTTTAAAAAAGTTTGATTTAACTGCTGAAGCATACAGAGCTAAATTCCGTAAGCTCAGGAGAAGTCCTGACATGAGCTACTGTATGAGGAGCTAACCATGAAGCAACGTTAGTTTTTAAAATGTTGGTAGGAAGGAGTTGAAGCAAACTCTGTAGATAAAATTGAAAATACAATTTTGTTAGAAGAGTTTTTTGGGGCATGCCCAGTAGAGCTGAAAACCTGGCTTCAGGACCGAGATCCCAAAACAGTTCAAGAGGCTGCTGAACTCTCGGATCACTATGCCAAGAGCAGATCTGCTCTGGCAGTGAATGACACAGGCGTGGCAGTGCAGAAAGGGAAAAGCATGACTTCAGGGCAGCTAAAACCCTCACTGCCTCCATCGAAACCAGTTAGCCCCAGGTTTCAAAGAAAAGAGTTCTCTGAGAAAAGAAATGAATGTTTGGTTTGCAAAGAAACTGGTCACATTGCCAGACAGTGTCCCAAAAGGATGAGCAATATGCAACATGGGGCTAGGAAAGAAGTAAGTTGTTTGTGTGTCTCTGGAAGCATGCCTGTGAACATGAGAGAACACATGCACCCAGTCATGGTGAATGGTGTACAGACACAAGGGTTAAGGGACACAGGGGCATCCCTGACATTGGTAAAAGGGGATCTGGTAGAGGCTGGTCAGCTTATACCCAATGAATTTGTAACTGTATAAGACTTTACTGGTGAGAAGAAAACACAGTCCCTCGCTTGTATTCTCCTAGACTGGGGTGAAACAGGGGGAACTGTGCAACAGGTGGCTGTAGCCAAATATTTAGCAGTTGATGTCATCCTTGGCAACAATCTCAAACAGGGGATGGTGTATGCAGTTACCCATAGCCAAGCAGCAAGAGAAAATAGTAGTTCCCTGGACCCCACAGATGCCATTGTGGAAACCACTGGGAGGCTGGTTCCCCAGCCTCTGTCTCCTGATATGGAGACTAATGAAAAGGGGGTAGAGATTTCCCCAGTAGCAGTTAACCACACAGCTATGGAGGGTTACTCTGAAGAAGGAAGGGTGACCCATTGTCAGAGGGTTAGGGATGACAGCGATCCTGATTGCCCTGATGCTAGTGCTAGGGACCCTAGTTTAGAGACTGAAGGGGATCTGTTCCATGCCTTGGGAATGTTTAAGGAGTTCGCAGCTGCTCAGAAAAGTGACCCTAGGCTAGAGAAGCTGAGGGCTTGGGCAGATTCTGACGAGCACAGGGAGGTGACGGTAAAGATAAAGTTTATTGATAAAATCAACTGATGTATACTCAGGCTGTGAAAACAGTGGGAGGGGTGATAGGCAGACAGCTTGTTGTTCCCCAGGGGTACCGTGAGCAGTTGCTCAAGATTGCATATGATATTCCCTTGTCTGGTCATCTGGGAATCATGCGCACTATGCAGCGGTTGGCCCAGAATTTCTACTGGCCCAACTTCACCCAACAGGTGAAGGAGTATTGCAGGTCTTGTCAATGGTGTCAAGAAATAGGGAAGGTGTGTAAGAAAACCAAAGCTGCCCTAATTCTATTGCCCATAGCGGAGGAGCCATTCCAGAGGTTGGGAATGGATTTTGAGGGGCCTTTAAATACCCCCAGCTCCTCAGGGAAGAGATTCATCCTGACTGTGGTGGATTATTCTACCTGGTACCCAGAGGCAGTCACCCTATCCTCTCTGGGGACAGAGAAAGTGGCAGATGCCTTACTTGGGATTTTCTCCCATGTTGGGTTTCCGCAGGAGGTTATCACCAATCGAGGGGGTTCCTTCATGTCGGACCTGCTGAAATGTTTGTGGGAGAAGTGTGGGGTGGTGCAGAGGTGCACAACACCTTATCACCCACAAGCCAATGGCTTGTGGAAAGATTTAATGGTACTCTGAAGTCAATGCTCCAAGCGTTTGCTGAACAGTATGGGAGGGACTGGGAGAAATACCTTCCCCACCTGTTGTTTGCATACAGTGAGGTGCCCCAAGAGTCAACATGATTTTCCCCCTTCAAGATTTTATATGGACACCAGGTACGTGGGTTCCTAGAATTGATCCAGGAAGACTGGGAAGGCAAGCACGCCACTCAGGGAACTCCCATAATGGATTACGTCCTTAGGGTTAGGGAAAGGCTGAATGAGCTTATGAGGACAATACAGAGCAACCTGGCAGCTGCCCAACAGTAATTAAAAGTGTGGTATGACCGCAGAGCCAGGGCTCACTCATACACGGTGGGTCAGGAAGTCATGGTCCTTAATCTGGTCTGGAAAGACAAGCTGCAGGCACAGTGGGCAGGACCGTACAAAGTAGTTAGGAAGGTAAGTGATGTGAACTATATCATAGAATTACCTGACAGAAGACATACAGAAATAATGTACCATGTCAACATGATGAAGCCATATGCTAATAGGGTTGACATGGTGTTTGCAGTATGTAGTCCTGGGGAGGAGCCAGACGAAGGAGACCCCCTTCTGGACTTGCTGGAAGAAAGAAAGTGGGAGTCCTCTGTGGAGGCAGTTAAATTGTCATCCCAGCTGGTCCTGGACAAGATCCAGGAAGTAAGAGAGGTTTTAGCAGACTTTGCCCCACTGTTCAGCACCAACCCTGGATTAACCCCCTTAGCAATGCACGATGTGGAGACAGGGATGCAGAAGCCTATATGGCAGACAGCATATCAGGTGTCAGAGGCTGTCCAAAAGGACATTAGGAGGGATGTGGAGGAAGTGCTGGATTTAGGGGTAATCCAGAGATCTCACAGCCCCTGGGCTTCACCTGTAGTCCTTGTGCCCAAGCCAGATGACTCTACTTATTTCTGTGTGGATTATCGTGGACTGAATGCAGTCACAAAGTCAGACACCCACCCGATGCTCCAGACCGATGAACTCCTGGACAAGTTGGGTGGGGTGACTTACCTTATGACTATTTACCTGACAAAGGGGTATTGGCAGGTAGAGTTAACTGACAGAGCTGGGGATATGTCGGCCTTCATCACTCCGATAGGCTTATTAGAATTTAAAGTAATGCCTTTCAGAATGAATAACACCCCGACCACTTTCTAAAGGTTGGTGAACAAGGTGTTAAATGGTGCTGAGGAGTATGCCATGGCATACCTAGATGACATTGCCATCTTTAGTGCCAGCTGGGAGGAATGCCTGTCCCACCTTAGGGAAGTGATGGACAGGATACAGAGGGCCTGGCTCACTGTCAAAGCTGATAAGTGCCAGGTGGCCATGGCTGAAGTGGCATACCACAGGCATGTTATAGGCCGAGGACAGCTCCAACCTACCCAAGTAAAAATAGAGGTGATCAAGGCATGGTCCAGACCAGAAATGCACAAGCAGGTCAGGAGTTTTCTAGGGACAGCATGGTACTACAGGAAATTTGTACCCAATTACAGTGCCCTGGCTGCTTCCCTATCTGACCTGGTAAAGAAAAAGATGCCTAAGAAAATTACCTGGGAATAAGCCTGTGAAAAAGCCTTTACTAGACTGAAGGAGGCACTGTGCAATGCTCCTGTATTGACAAATCCTGACTATAGCAGACACTTTATAGTCTAGACTGATGCCTCAGATGTGGGCATTGGGGCAGTACTGAGTCAGACATCCAACCAAGGGAAAGATCACACTGTAGTGTACCTGAGTAAAAAGTTACTTCCCAGGGAGCAGGCTTACTCTACTGTGGAAAA
Source organism: Neoceratodus forsteri (assembly GCA_016271365.2). Classification (NCBI taxonomy): domain Eukaryota; kingdom Metazoa; phylum Chordata; order Ceratodontiformes; family Ceratodontidae; genus Neoceratodus; species Neoceratodus forsteri. The sequence goes on from CM028134.1 coordinate 641,356,080, forward strand.
AGAGTGTCTTGTCATAGTGTGGGCCCTAAAGAAGTTACAGCCATACTTACATGGGCATCATTTTGAGATACAAACTGACCACAACCCCCTGGTTTGGCTGACGCAAATGGGAAAAACTCATGGTAGACTATTAAGATGGAGTCTTGCCCAGCAAGGGTATGACATGATGATCTTACATAGGGCTGGACCGACCAATCAGAACACAGATGGCTTATCGCGTCTATATGAGGAGTGAACTGACTTGGGAAGCTCATCCCATTCAGGGGATAGAGCCCCCAAATTCAGTCTAGGTGGGGAGGAGTGTGACGCTTGGCCAGCTAGTTATGATTGTTGTATGATATTTGTACTATAAAAATACAGTAGGTGATTGTCTCACATAAGACAGCCTGTGCTATGGGTGAGCCGCCCCAGGTTTCAGTGAAGCAGGAGCCATTTAATTAACTGACTTACTTCAGAATGGCATTTCATTACCTTTTTATGATGTGCCTAGGCCCTTTGAAGTGGAAATGAAATGGGACTTTAAGAGTCTGCCAGGGGATGAGTCTAATAAACTTTTATGACGTCTTAAGAGGAAGAACATGTTATACCACCATGGTGCTAAAAGTTATAAAACCTTTGATGTTCCTTGGGAAAACAGGAATTAACCACCAGTTCAAAGGAAAGGCTTGATTAAAGACTGTCTTAATTTGTGAACTGAGTTTTTGGCTGATGTCTCGATATTTAATATACCTCCTGACTTGACATCATGTTTGTATTTTTTTAATTCTAAAAAGGAGGAGCTAGATGACTCACATAAAGGGGTGTGGAGTGACACAGTTTAAACTGAATGCTGTGTATGAACTTAGTGGTCATATTATTTTGGGACTGTAGAAAGAGACACAGTTCTCTAACTTTCAAGCACTTAAAGAGGTAATACATTAGATTGAAAAAGTCTAACTGAATTGTGGTAGGAGTTTTGTTTTGTAAACTTCCCTTGTTCTTTTATGTGATTGTGTGCTCTTTGATATATTGTTCTGTGTTTACATTTTTCATATTTGTATCCATTTTTAGTAAATATATTATTTGAAAGACTGCCTTCGGTTGTCGGCCAGTTTTTTTTGCATGTGACATATAGATGGTTAAGTCTGACAATTGTTCAAAAGCTTGATGGTGTTACCAAACTGGAAAAAAGTAAGAATATACCTAAGGTCTTTTATAGAGTTTTAAGGGTTAATTTTGGATACCTGATTAGGTGTCCTTAGGCAAAAGATATGTTGCATACCCCCGAAGAGAATATTATCTGAGCCTGTACATTTGGGTATGCTAGCGTAAGGTTCTCAGTTTGAATCCCCCAGAACTTGAGACTAAAGGTGATTCAGACCCACACGCAGACAGAAGGATTACCCTGTCTGTTACCTGTTCACATTACTGCGCTTGGAGGTTGGCACTGTGGGAGCGGAGGACCTGACCAGCTGAGTTCATTTGTTACAACGTGCTCATAGAAAGAAATTAAATTTGTGTTGCAAGAAAGCCCTTTTCTGTATCCATGCTGTGAAATGTCCTATAGATTTAGTCTAACTATCTCATTCTCAGTTAGTTGTTTTAACAATTTTTCCATTATTTTGCAGCATATGGAGGTCAGACTAATAGGTCTATAATTTCCCACCATACTTCTGCTGCCTTTTTTATGGATGGGGACTATTACAACTTTCCTCTAGTCCTTTTGGACAACTCCACTTCTTAATTATTCATTGAACAAGATAGAAAAGGGGAAGGGGGAACACCAGGCAATTGGCCATCTTTTTTTTTTTTTCTCTTTTTGGCGCCTCCCAACGCTGGGCTTCTGCCCAGTCACGGACCCCTTAGCTGTGGGTTCCCACATTAGCCACCCTCCTGGTACCCCCTTCTTGCCCCCCAGGGTGGGGTCATGGTACCCGGCCCCTCTGAAGGGTGCTGTGAATGATGGGATAGGGCGGGAGTTGACCTGGAAGCCGATAGCAGCCAGGGGGTGGGCATCATTGAGTTGGTGGGTAGGCTGGCTTTTTCCCCCCTGTAGGTGAGGGAGGGAATGTGCAATGATGCCAGCATCTATCCCACCCCCCCAAGCCTTGCTGATGCTGGTCACTGCTGTGCCCTGGCCTCTGCCAGGGGTCCCTCGAGCACTGGTCACTCACCACAACCTCCCCCTGGAGAAGGTGAACAGTCCATTGGATGCTCGATCCTTCTCCCCCGGCTGGCCCTCTGATGATCCAGGCCTGTTCCCCAACTCAGGTCACCAGCATTGCAAGTGGAAATCCAACCACTGTGCCGACAGTCCGGCCTGGCCATATTTTTTAAGAACTGGGGATGTAGTTCATCTGGTCCAGGGGAGGTATTGCATTTAAAGTTTTTCAGTTAGTCCAAAATCTATCTTGATGTAAAATTTATTGTGGGGGGGGGACTGCTATTAGTTAAAGAAGGTCTTTGCCCTGATCCACCATTGAACACAGAGATAAAATAATCATTAAATAGCTCTGCCATTTCTTTTGGGTCTGATATGTCAACCGTGTTATGGGATAAGGGACCAATAACTGGTGTGAAATTTTGCTATTAATTATGTATGTAAAAAAAGCCTTATTGTTGTCTTTAGAAAGGGCCAATCTCCGTTCCAAGTTTGATCTCTCTTTCCTTATCAGTTTTTTGAACTTACTTAATTCCCTTTTGTAATTGTTTATATTTTCATCTGTGGGGTACTGTTTTGATTTCCTGTATAGTTTTTCTTTAACATTGATTAGTTTCTGAACAGATTTCATTAACCATGCAGGTATGCGTCCCTTTTTATTCTATTTCTTAATAACAGGGGGCAAATCTATGCACTAGATCCAGAATGACTTTCTTGATGGTTTCCCAAATGATGTCAGTATTTTTACTGATAAATAATTTATGCCAGTCAATGTTATCCAATGAATTTTTTATTACGCCCCCATTCAGCTTTATTGTAGTCCCTGAAAATTGTGTGGTTAATGTGGGTATACTTCCTTGCTTTAATTGATCCAATAAGTCTGCAGTGGTCACTTGTGCCGATAGGACTGAGCACCTTTATATCAGAAATATTGCTATCCAGGTTGGTCAGGACCAAGTCCAAAATGTTATAACCTCTAGTTGGGCTATCAACATGTTGGTACATACCATTAGAGTTTATTACTCTAAGGAGCCCCTTTTCAAATTCCGTGGTGCCAGTTACTTCCTTCCAATTAACGCCTGGGTCATTGAAGTCTCCCACTATTAGGACATCCCTATGTTAAAGGCATTCTCAAGTTCTAGTAATAGCGCAGCATTATAATTTTTTTTGTGCTGACCGGGGGGTCTATAACAAAGTGTTTTTAATAAGTGTCATACATTTCATATTTGGACACTGCTCAGTCATTCTGCTGCTCATGGCCCTGTGGTGTAATCCATCACGGTTGGCAGCTACATGCCAATAAGTGATGCATTTCAAAAAAGAGGAAAGACATGTCTGTAAGTGCTGTGTCCTCACCACCTCATGGCATGGCAATAGACAGAAGATTAGAGAGGCTGACAGCAAACCGGTGTGTAGTTCATTCCATAAAAACAGAGAAATCCCTCCAGATCATTTCAGTATTAAATCAGTCCAAGGTGAAAGAAAACAATTGTAAAACATTATTTTGGTCAATTAGTTTTTATCACATAGTAGCTCTAGGCAGAGTACCAACCAGCCACCCACGTACCAGGTCCTAATTTGTGTACCTCCCGGCCCTGGATGCTCAAGTCATGGGTCATACCCAAGACTTTGAGTTGTATTTGAGTCTGTAACTTGATATTTCCCAGTTATCAGGAATACTTAGAAAGGGTGAGCTGAACAGTGCCCAAGTGAGCTCTGTAACTACTGCACCTTGCTCAGGAGATAATGTACTTCACTATCAAAATGTCGCTGTGGCGTTGGCATATGAGGGGGACTGGGGAATATAGAATTTTGTTAAGAAGGCGCAAGTCGGTATAGCTGAGCAGTGTTAGAGTACTTTCTGCGGCAGCACCTTTCACATGGCTGACCTGGTTACCCTAGTTGAGATCCTATCCTCAGCAGCTGCATCTTCAACTTTAACAAAATTCTCAGCCTCCTGAGGAGAGTTGAAAAACTGTGGAGGGTGACCATAGCTAATGATCCTGACACATGGGTACAAATATGCAAACTCCCAGCCTCACAGATGGAGCGTAGACATGACTCCCGAAAATAGTTGTTGTCGATGCTGTAGTTCCCTACAGTAATCTTGGAACACTGCAACTTTCACTCCATTTGCATTGATTGGGCTGTTGTTTTTAGCTGCATGCAACATAATCTGTTTCTCTGGGAACTGCAGGTATCATATGAGGAAGTGCCTGGGTCAGTCTCCCAGTTTTGGTTTGTTTAAAATACAATGGGCCCCACTCTATTTTAAAGTCTGCAGCTTCAGGACCCAGTTTCAAATATTTTGAATTGTTTGATTGTTGGCCCTGGACATTTGCCCACCAGGTCCTCCAGAAGTCCTGTGAGGCAAAGTTGGAGCAGCGGGCTCTGTTCTCCTGGTCATCTGCCTGCTCCTCTACAGACTGTGTTGTTCTGGTTCTGAGTTAAATCAGTCAGTGCATCCTCAAGGTTGTTTACTCTTTTTTCCATTTTGTCCACCCTTCTCCTGTTTGCTGTAGAGGTTTCACTCAGGACAGTCACTATATTCTGTATATGAACAATCTCCACTGATACATTTTGGAACCCAGCTTTTATTTAATTTTGTTGATTTAAGATCATGATGGCAACAGATGGTCAGGATCCTCATCTGCTGGGCTCCTGTCAGAAAGCATAATTTGCGTTCATGTGTGGCCTTCTTGTGGAACAGGACTGGAATGATTGGTGTTTGTAACAGGCTCAAAAGAAAGCAGAGTTTGTTTCTTTTGCAATTTCTGGAATGCCATGAAGGTAGTCTGCCTATTCCATCACAGGTTTACCAAGTATTGCTGTTTCTGTTGTTTTAAAAGCTGATTTAAGGTGGTGCAGTAGTAGACGAGCTGAGCTAAGGATCAACCACCATCTTGTTCTGCCAGGCCATGCCCTGAAGGCTAACAACTTTTGCCTTGAAAATAGGCTTCAAAAGGGGTGAAATAAAGCTTAACTGGCAGTAGCCTAGCTAATGTGCTCAGTCTAGTACAATCCACATGAAGAAACTGAGGTTTCTAAGGCAGGGCAGAACCTAAAGTGGGTCAAATTTCACCTTTTCAAGTCACATGTGCATCATGAGCCCATCAGGTGGACTTAACCCAGACTGTAGTCACCCATAAACAAAAATGTTTAAAGCAGCAAACGGTCATGAAACATTTTCCAAGAGTTGTATATCAAAAATAAGTTTAAAGACAAGAATAATGTGACAGGAATGTTACCATTGTAATGTAATCTGCTCTTGTTGCTGTAATTATTTTTCTTCTCTACTTATCATGTTTGCTGCACATGCACGCGCAAATGAACATTTTGTTTGGAGAGTGACTTTTGAGGGATGTGACACTGTAAGTCCAATGCAGAATAGTCTGCAAGGAACTCATCGGTGTCACCAATCATCAGCCAGGCTGATCATGGCACTATTCTGGCTTTCTGGGAGGAAACTTCATGTATTTCAAAGGAAAGAGAAGGACCAATCACAGGTCATCTCTTTCCTTTGTTCACAGTCAAGCAAGCACAGCTGATCTGTCATGATCAGAATGCTGTGCCCCCCCCATCACATAACCTGAAAAATGAAAACCGGCCCTCAAGTAAAAGTCTTTCCTCCTAATTGGGGACAGTTGAGAGATAAGGAGAAAGGGATTCTGAGGGGTAAAGCAGTTCTGGGCAGTCCAGAAACCACCCCCATTTTCCATTAGTAGTGACAGCCCTTCCACAATCTTTACTTGCTCTAATTACAAGTGCAGATTAATGGAGATTTTTCAAATGCCCAACATTTCAAGTGGCTGCCCATAAATACTTCTGGATGCGTCCAAAATTCTGAAATTTAGAGACAGCAAAACAGTAAACTAATATATGCAGGGACAAGGTCCCTTCTGTGCCCTGTATTGTCTGTTTTACCTAGCCCCAGTTTTGGGCTCTGTGACATTGTGAGGGGCAAGGACCTCCTTCCCTCCCTTTCCCTTCCACTCTCTCCCTCCATCCAGTGTGGTACCACCAGACCACATTTTGCCACTCTCCCTAATGACCATTAAAGAGCCAAAAAGAGAGAAGGAGAGTGGATGGCTGAGTTAGCTGGCTTGTCTATGAGAGGAACTGCTTCAAAGGGACTGAGGGGCACCCAGCTGCACATAAAAGTGACTGAATAACACAATGAGCAGCCTAACTTTGGTGGGGAGAGGGTTCCCATTTATATTTTAAAAACCTGGACTCCACAGATAGTGTATGCGTTTAGTTCCTTTTTTTTGGTAATTTTTAAAATTTTTTGTTGGTGGTTGTTGTTTTGTGTAGTGATTGTGTCAGTTCTTGCATCTCCAAGCAATAAGTCCAGAGGAGCAGCAGGTCTCTGGCTGTGCTGCTGACAGCAGGGATGAAGCCCCGCTCCCCCAATGTGTTGCTTGGCCCAGTGTCCTTAGTACGTAAGTAAGTAAATATTTATATCTTGAGCGCCCAAGCCTGGAGGCTCTGGGCTCTTTACAGAGGTAAAGATACCATGAAAAAATGCAAACATAAAATAACAATACGCAATAAACAATTCATAATTCAATAAAAGTCCATAAAATCATGATATTAAAGTAGCAGCACTTCAGTAATACTCATATTATAACTGGCTTCCAAAGGCTTCTACAAATAGCTATGCCTTCAGACCCCACTTAAAAATCTCCACTGTTGGAGCCTCCCTCAAAGATCTCGGAAGCGAGTTCCAGAGAACCAGGCCTGCCACCTCAAATACACGGTCTCCAGAGATTTTCAGCCCGGCTCTCGGAACCTCTAGAAGGCCCTCGGTGGAGAAGCAGAGTGAGCTCACAAGGCGGACAGGGTTCAAGAGGTCACTCAGTTAGCCAAGGACCTTAGAGGAGGCCTGACTGATGTATGGATGTCGGAGGACAGATGGACTCAGGGGAACAGCACACAGAGGAACCACACAGCACGGGGAAGCCAGTGCCAGTTAGATTTCTTAGCGTCACCTGACAACGCTCTCAAAGTACAGTGAAGATCTGGGACAGATAGCTATCTATTTTTTCAGCAGACAGTATGTTGTAAAATTGTTAGAAAAACTGTCTGCTTTCCACATTTTTAGACAAGATAGAGAATCAGGTCTTTCTGATTCTCTATATGCACAAGCAAACTTACAAATGCAACCTGGACTGGCTTCTTTGCACTATGTGGTTCCATGGAGTGCTGTCCCATGATCAGTACTGCTCTCTGCTTTGAAACTGCTTCCCTGTTGGCTCTGCTCCATCTCTATAGCAAGGCTTTCTGTCTTTGTAGCAATGCTTTCTGTTTTTATAGCAATGCTTTCAGCACATGTGCTCAAGCGTTATCAGAGAGTAGAGCTGGCAGGAAGGCACTGCAGCTACAACAGGCAGTAGTAATGGTCGGGGAGGGACAGCAGGCAGATTTCAATTTAACTTTGTAAGCTGACATGCAATATCTGCACAGTTCCTGTTCAATGTTTCAGAAGGATACTACTGAGGGGGCCACTATGGGATTCATGGAGGACATTATATATGAGAAGAACCTTGACTTCCTGTTACTGCCAACACAGGCCATAGAAGACAACCAGGAAATTGAGGCAACAACAAACAATGGCGTTTTGGGACTTGAAACAGTTAATATTGCTGCAGAATCAGGAACAAATGCTGACAAAAAAGAAGCCTCTATCAACATGAGGAAATCACTATTTAAGAGGCAGTCTGACTTCTGCCCAGTTGTGTTAAATATTCACATCTCAGTGTTTGAAAATACTGTTGTTTTAAAGGTAAGGGAGTTACTAGAGAACAAACAAGCGGAAAATAAATATAAGAGCATTAGTCAGGAAGAAGAAAAGGTTCTACAAGAATTAATGGATAATAATGACTTACTCATTAAAAAGGCAGACAAGGGGAAACATTGTATTAATGGGAACTACTAAATATAAGCACATGGTTGAAGTACTGTTATATGATGTGAATAATTACCAGAAAATAAGCTACAATCCCACACATTTATATAAAAAGGACTTGTTTGCTCTTTTAAGCAATGCAGCTAGTCTGGGTAGCATTACTAATCAAGAATTAAAGTACTTATACAATGATTACCCGGTTACACTGACTATGTATTGCCTACCTAAAGTACATAAAAACATATAGAACCCCCCCTGGTAGACCCATTATATCAGAGGCGGGGTCTCTTACTGAACAACTAAGTAAATTTATTGACTTCTTCTTGCAACATAGCATGTTGAAATTTCCTTCATACCTAAGGGACACCGGGGATACTATTAAGAAATTTCAGGAACTTAAAAGGGATAGAAGCTTCAAATGGATAAGTATAGATGTAGAAGCACTCTATACTTCCATTAGACATCATGAAGGAATGAAGGTTTCTAAATATTTTCTTGAAAAAGATAAAAAAGAAACAGATGCACCAGTGGAATTATTGATTGAAGCACTTAGCTTTTTCCTACACCACAGCTATTTTGAATTTGATGAATTTTATATTCAAAAATGTGGCACGGTGATGGGGGCCTCTATGGCCCCCTCATATGCCAACTTATTTATGGTGATGTGACAAGAATTTCTGATGGATCCAGTAAACAATCCATACCACAACAACAACATCAAAAAGTGGGGATGCTTTACTGATGATTGTTTGTGTGTATGGAAAGGTGATTTGAAAGATGCCCTAGAATTTGTAAAGTGGTTAAATATTAATAATCTTAACCTTAGGTTTGCTGCTCACGTGCGTGAATCACAATTTGACTTCCAGGACATCACATTAATGGGAAACAATGATACTGGGAGTATCTCTACAAAAGGTTTTAGGTAGCCTACTACTACTAATTCTCTTTGAGAAGTGATAGCTCACACCCATTTAGGCTTAAAAATTCTGTCCCCTATAGTCAACTTATCAGGATTAGGCATAACTGCACAGATGATGATGAGTTCTCACAACAGGCAGAAGAATTATTAGAACAATTCAAAGAAAGGGCATACATAGATGCAGTTTTAAGTAGTGCTTTGAATAAAGTGAGACAAAAAAGACAGCAGGAACTCCTTGAACAGAGGGAAGGGGAAGGGGCACCAACTAAAAGAAACAGTACAGGAGAAACCGAGGATTACATTTAGAAAAACTGCCAGTCTGCATAATGAACTGATCCATAGTCAGTTTTACAGAAAGGAGGTTTCGGGGGGAACCTAGCTTCCTACAAGGTCTAAGGGGGTTCACAGGTGCAAAAGATATAATGTTGACCAGTATATGCAGACAGGGAAATAACTTATATTACCCAATGGAGTGAGAATAGGAATTGAGGATTTTATTATGTGCACCACCACTTTTGTGGTATCTATTCTGTGGTGCAGTTATCATCTTTACTATATTGGGAAAACAGCCATGACCTTAAAAGAGCATATTCAAGATCATATATGCTCTATTTTAAATAAAAGGATGGATACCCCTATTATAAGGCGTTTCCTACAGGTGCATGGCTCAGACCCTAGTAGTTTCAAGTTTAAGGGTATTGAATGGGTAGAGAATCCTGTCAGGGATGATGTTAGACAGAACCTGTTATTACAACAAAAATGTTTTTAAATCTCTAAAGCAACTACAATAAGACTGAATGGACTAAATGAAAGATGGAACCATAAACCTTTTTTAAAATCAAGAAAATGATATGTTAAAGTCCACAAAATGGTTTACTAAAAGTTAATATCCATTTATCTGTTTCACTACTTTATTCATCTCCTTTTTACTAACCATTTTTATTTCTTTTGTTTCTTTCATTTCCTCCACCTCACACCCCTTCCCCTCCCCCACCCTTTTATTATGTTTGCTTGCACGCATGTGCAAGAAACATAGTGCCATCGTCCGAAGTCTTCGGAGGTGTGTCACCCTCTTCCAATTCAGTCAGTGTGTTGGCAGGCGCGCCCAATCCTCCATCATGCTGGAGCTGTCTATGACAGCTCCAAAATGCAGTGGCATAGCTGGAAAGGGGAGCTACACTTCAGTGAGCAGCGATAAGATATCACCCGCCTGCGCGCAGCTTCCTCACACACAAACACAAACACATACGCGACGCATACCGCGGCTGCCCCCCATGCACACACTGTATAGCCGCACGGAGTGCCCAATCCCCCCGGCTGTGCTGTGCTCCCCCAAAGCCTTCCACATGCCACACTGGGTGCCCACCCCAGCGTGGCAACTCATGGTATAGCCAACGGGGGTGCCCAATCCCCCGATGGCTCCACTGTCCCCCTTCCCAGAGTACTGGGTGCCACGCTGGGAGCCAACCCCAGCATGGCAACTGATGCTATGGCCGACGGAGTTCCCAATTCCCCATCGGCTCCACACCCCCCCAACCAGCCGTCCTTGTGCCATGCTGGGAGCCTATCCCAGCGTGGCAAACGTCCCGTGTCGTCATTTTGATAAAAAAAACCTGAAACTTGAAAACAGTCCCTCAGCGCTTCTCCCTGCCCCCTCCCACAACCTGCACCCACCCCCTGCGCACCCTGCCTCCCCACACCCCCCTCACCCCATACTTACCTCTGGACCTCAGCACGACGATCTTCGGTGGACCGGGAACACGTCTGCACTCTTCAAAGCCAACCACAACTGAGGAAATGCCAGTAAGCTGTATAATGGGATAGATAGGGTTTTTCAACTTTGTTGCATATCTCAGGCATTTTTGGAATTTGTGCACCAAATTTTCAACATGGGGTTTTTGGGACCCCTTCTCATGAATGATGTCACTGTCATGGCGTTATTCGGGCCCGAAGGGTGATTTCACAGCCACTGTATGAAATCACCTTTCGGGCCCGATTAACAAAATGACACTGCCAGCGTTCATAAGGTGGGCTCTCAAGAAGCCTATTTTGAAAATTTGGTGGAAAAAGTCCAAAAAATGACTGTTTTACGAGCGTGCGTTGCGCAGTTCCTATGCAGGCTCTTAAGTTTGCGAATTTTAAATATTTTCACTCCAGATTTTCACCATTGCCATTTTTCCATACCTTCTTATGAGTAGTACAGCTGCCATTTTTCATATCTCACCCAAAACGTGTCTTCGCCCATGTAGCGCACAATGGCGCAGTCGGTGTGCGAAATCAATGTATGGGACACATTAAGAAAATCACAGTGACACTGTTCATGAGCAGAGGTCTTAAAATGGCTATGTTGAAAATTTGGTGACAAAAGTCCCTAAAATGACTGTGTTACGAGTGAGCATTGCACAGTTTCCATGCAACCTCGTAAGTTCATGACTTTGTAATATTTTCAGTCCAGATTTTCACCAGTGGCATTTTTCCACACTTCCTTATGAACAGTACATTTGTCATTTTTCACAACATGGCCGAAATGTGTTTTCACACTTTCAGCGCAGAGATGCGTGGTCACTGTGGGCAATCACTGTTCGGGACAGATAAAGAAAATCACAGTGACACTGTTCATGATCGGAGGTCTCAAAATGCCTCTGTTGACAATCTGCTGTAAAAAATCCCCAAACTAATTACATTACGGGTGTGCGTTGCACAGTTTCTATGCACGCTCGTGACTTCACCACTGTTTTTAATATTTTTACTACAGATTTGCAACATTGCCATTTTTTACACCTCCCCATGAGCTGTCATTTTTTACATCCTGTTCGGAATGTGTTTGCACCTGTGGTGCTAAATGCCATAGTCGCTGTGCATAAGCAGCTTTCCGCTAACAAAGTGATATTGCCACTGTTCATGAGGTGGGGTCACAAAAAAAACATGTGAAAATTTGAAGTGAAAATACCAACGAATGCCTGAGGTATTACGGTTTCCAACCATAACGCCCAACCACGTAGAGAATGACAGGCATCAGGGATGTGACTTGGGATTCTTGCCTGCAATGCTCATACCATTCCACACCCTGCGGCCAGTGAGAGGCATCGAGGTATGCCTTGGACTCTTTGGCCCCAAAGTTCACCCCAGACTCCTATACAACACCCATCTCACCATATTTCCGGATGGAATGGGGTGCGCATAAGGGCCAAAGGCCCTAAGGCACACCGTGACACTTCTCAGTGTCTGCAGGGTGGGGTGTGGTGAAATGGCTTGGCCGTTATGCCTGACGACCCAAAGGTACACCCCAATGCCTGTCACTCTCTGCAGGGTGGTGGTGGGGTTGGCTTCAGTTCAATACTTCACTGCCATTCCATTTACACAGCTCTGTAACTTCTACACTACCACTGCCAATGCCAGCAAGCAAACATTCAGCATTGACAAATGCTTGTTTATTTTGCTTCCCCCTTTCCTTCTGTCCATAGTTATTCAGAATGGATGTTATGCAATTGGATTTTGACCCTGTTCTGTGTATACAATATGTTTAATTAATAAAATATTTTTTTTCTGACTTCTTTTCCTCTTTCCTCATGGGTTGCCATGTACTCACTATCTTTCGTGAACAGATGGCCATGGAAATGAACCTCTCTCTTCTTTTTCCTTTTCTTTATTTTTCTAAGTTTGTTAATAGCAATATTACTGCTGTTAATGTCCATGCATTGTATATTACTCGAATAAAGAATTCACATGAGATGACCCTGTTTGGAGATCCTTACATTCATAAAAGGAGTTTAACTATGTGCATGAGCATGAGGTATAGTTAAGAATTCATGTAAACAGATATGGTGCTTTGCCTTATTTTTTGTCTTTTTCTCTAGCATTAGAGCAGTTATTTATTCATAAAAATAGCTATTTAAGACAGCATGTACATGAAGTAAGCACACTTGTACATATGAAGTATTTTTGTAATTTATTATTTGTGTCTGTATGTTAGATATTGAGAACTGTCACATGTTGTATGATGTCATCATCTTTAATTGTTTAAAAAGGCACTTTGCAATTGTTGGCTTTACTGAGGCACTAAAAGCTTGCAGGGTTTTAAATAATTGATTAGCATTTTTTTCTTGGGACAATGCTAACTGTACAGAAAGTATTTAAATAGGTTTTCTAGAAGAGTTATGTTTGTTAAACACAGTGAGGCAAGTGCTATGCATTTTCTCAATGTTTTAGCACTTTTACGAGCAAAAAGCTAATCAATTTTTGGAGTTAAATAAAACCCTGGCTTGTCACCCAGTGATTAAATAAAGCAAATTTTGCTTGATTCAAGTTTTTCTGGTGGACTTTTTCACTGCATTCCCAGAGCTGTTCATTTGGACTTCCTGTACAATGTTTGTTGTGTTACTTTGAGTTGTAGATCTAAGACAGCTGCAGTGGTGTTGGAGGCAGCCTTGCTCCATGTGAGAAGGAAGGTAATTATACTGGGTTGGGGAGGGGACTAATCAAGGCAATAATAATGACAGTTAATAATGTATAAAATAGTAAATATGACAAGTGGAGTTACTGCTACACTAAGAGCCCCTGTGCGGGGGAAGGTGTACAAATTGTTGGTCATTGTGTGTGTGTGTGTGTGTGTGTGTGTGTGTGTGTTAATGTAAATTTATGGTCTGGGAGGTGTGTACAAATTGTTGGTCTGTGTGCAAGTAGTGTGTGGTGTGTGTTTCAGTTATGTGTTGTGTATGCTGCTATGTTTTACTTTGTGAATATGTGTGTGTGTGTGTGTGTGTGTGTGTGTGTTTGTGTGTGTTTGTGTGTGACTGGGTGCCATCCAACAGTAGCAGTGTTGCACGTTTTAGGGGAATCCATAGATGATGACTTGTGGGCTGATGCTCTGGATCCCTACTGTGGCTGTAATGTAGCTGACTAGGGCAATCCTGTGGGATGGACTATCCAGACTCAGCTTTTGTCAGCTTCCTCATCTCTTTTGCCACTGTCCTGGGTGAGTTGAGCTGGTTGGTGGGGTAGGGGTATAATAGGATGTATCCATCTGCTGGAGGATGTCCTCCACTTTATGTTGAACATTTTAGGACAGAATGCCTACTGACAATTATATATAGCTTCTCAACCTGTCTGTCCTGGGTAAATACAATCCAAAAATCTTTAAAAACAGCATATCACTGAAAATAAGACATTGCTTCTCTTTTGCTCTATCCTGGGTAAATACTGTGTATAGTAAAAATGTGTACAAGCAAGACCAGTACAACAGCAATGCAAGCAGTGAACATTCGGCAATGACAAATGCTTGTTTTAATATAAGTACTTTTTGTTGTAGGAGTGGCATGGGGCAAACAAAATGGAGTTCAAGTCACAGGTCACAGCAGCTATCTTGGGAAACCTACAAGGGAAACAACTTGCCAGGTGTAATAGTGTTACTTTATAGAAACATAGAAACATAGAAACATAGAATTTGACAGAAGATAAGGACCGCTTGGCCCACCTGGTCTGCCCATTTTCCTACCTAACAGATAAGCTGGAAATCCTAGCTAACCAACAGCTTACTTCCTCCTACCCCCCACTAGGACTGCCTTATGCCTGTCCCATGCATTCTTGAAGTCCCCCACTGTTCTTGACTCCACAACCTCCTCAGGGAGTCTGTTCCATGCATCCACAACCCTCTCAGTGAAAAAATACTTCCTCACATTACCTCTGAGCCGCCCCGCCTCTATCTTCAAATTGTGCCCCCTTGTTCTTGCACATCTCTTTTTCTGGAAGATGCTACCCTCTTGGACTTTGTTAATTCCCTTGAGGTACTTGAAAGTTTCTATCATGTCCCCTTTCTCCTCCTTTCCTCTAGGGTATACATATTAAGCTCCTTTAGTCTTTCTTCAGATGTCTTCTGGTGCAGACCCTGCACCATTTTGTTGCTCCTCTGGACAGCTTCCACTCTGTCTATGTCTTTGCGGAGATGGGGTCTCCAGAACTGCACACAGTACTCCAGATGGGGTCTCACCAACTGTCTGTACAGAGGGATAACAACTTCCTGTTTTCTACTATTGATGCCTCTTCCTATGGACTATGTTTTTACCATGTGCCCCAGTGTCTCCCCCCCGTCCCTCCCAATTAAGACCCCTCCCCCTCCTCCTGTTTGGCTGCCAACCTCCCTCTCCCTCCTTACCTCTCTATTATCCCTCCCCCTGCCACACCATGCTCAATCTCTCCATTAGTAATGCCCCTCACTCCCTCTTCTTTGTGAATGCTATCCCTTGTGCAATCACCTCCTGCATCCTCTTTCCCACGTGTTGCAGTGCAGCAGAGGCAATTAACTACAAAATATGCAGATCAGATCAGTCTTAAGCCCTAAGTTACAAGCAGCAGTAGCAATAAACTGTAACTATGACAGCAGTAGGAATTAGGCTAATAGCACAAATAGAACATTTAAACAGCTAGCACAATTCTAAGAAAGCAGTAAAATTAAAATAAATGCAATCAAGGAAAGCAGTAAAATTGAAATAAATGAAATCAAAGGAAGCAGTAAAATTAAAACAAATGCAATCAAAGGAAGCAGTAAAATTAAAATAAATGAAATCAGAGAGAGCAGTAAAATTCTCAGCAAGAGAGTAAATCTGAGACAAACAGGGCTTGCAGCAGAATAGTCAAAATTTTTTTCAGAGAGATAGTTAAGAGTTTGGAGTTTGAACAGGTTGGTGTCCAGCTAGCTACTGGCAACTTCCAGAGGGAAAGCCCCCTCTTGTCTTTTCTTCGCCTTAGTGTATCAGCAGTCTGTCTGTGCACTGGGTAGTGGTGGAGACCGTCTGTTCCAAGGCCCCGAGGGGGTGAATTTAATCACAAGAGTGCTGTAACCCCTGCAAATGGGGTTCCCAAAGTCTTCCAGGAGCTTGCCTGAATGCTCCTAGTTTGGGCGGTGTTCGGTGTCTGAGCTGTTTAAATGTGGTTCCAAGTGAGTGCTATTTGAGCCTCCACGTACTGTCTCTTTAAGAGCTGTCTGCTTGCAGACTTAATTAGTTTGTATGGGGGACTGTGTATTTAATGCTTGAATCCCGCCCGAGCTGCTGCCAATTCGCTCCGTTTCTGCCATTGCTACATGTGCAGAGGGAGCCTTGTTGAAAGATATAACTGTTTGCCAGAAATCATTTAGCGTGACTGAGAAAATGTAGTTTGTCTAACCTGTCTTTATTTCAGCACGAACTGTTTCAGTGTAGCTCTTTCATTTTGGTCCTGAATTGCTGACTTGGACCAATCAGGATGATAGGGAGGCCTTAAAATGGAGCCTGTGGACGAATTGGAACTTGGACTCTCAGTTTTGAGCCAGCCACAAGGGGATTGTATGAGCAGTGACTCTGGAAAATGTAGTTTTGACCTTGGCGCCTTTTTTCACCAACAGAGGGAGTCTTATTGTGAGTGACAGCCGAACCAGCCAACAGAATGGTGTGGAGCTAAAGGAAATGCCCTGCTCTGTGACTGGAAAGATCAGATCAGTTGTGACAGTGAAGAGAGAAGGAGCTCTGCGCTTCTGCGGTGTATAGTTTCACGCAGGAAGCACGAGTGAGGCCCTGAGGTTCGGCCTGCAGCCGTTGTAAGCGCTAGCTCAGACTGAATCCGACTTGTAAGGAGAAAGAAGGAAGTCTGAAAGGTAGAAACCAAGCTAACCCTGTAGAAGACTGGACAAATTGCTGAATCGCGCTCGGTCTGTCAGGAACTGAAGCTGCTGTGTGTGCTCCCGGGTATTTTTCAGTAATTGCGATCGGGATCTAGGAGCAGCCTGCCTGGTATAGTACTTTCCTTTTACATATGAATGTGCATCGTGCTTGTGGGGAATCGCTATTTCCAATCCCCTGTGTTGTGTGTTGAAGCTGGAAGCAAACCCCAGCTTGTCTCGAACTAAATCTGTTTGCTATCTACTGCAGTGGGGTCCAGTCACAACTACCTTGTCTCCATGCCCTGTTGTTCTGGCAACCCAGAAGAACATCCACCATCCGGTTCTCAGCTTGGGTATTGTGAGTACAAATCAGGGTATTCCCCTGCATCCTGTTTTCAATTACAAGTGTGTCATCTAATTATTGTTGTTTCACTTCTTCATGGACTGAGCCATCCGGCTCCGGATTACAACTGGGTGTTGTGCATATATTTTCTTCTACAGGGCCCTGTCCATCTGCACCTGCTGGCCAACCCCGGGCAACGGACCTGGCTAGCCCCCAACCTGGGTACCCAGAGTGTGACTTTTCAGACCCTGTATGTGTGCACAGAACTGTGATTTAATTCTGCCAATTAACCTGATCTCACCCTCCCGTGTTTTATTCCCCCTAAATAAACCAGATTTGATGTTGTTAAACTTTAAACTGTCTGAAGTATTAGTACCTACATATCAAGCATTGTATTGGTTTGTGTATGTTGATTAACCTTATTTTACAGGGGGTCCCCAGAGACAAACCTCAGAATCAGTCTCGAGGGTAAGTGGTACTTTATGAATAAACAGTGCGTAAATGTGGGGTATTGGGGCTGTAACTCTGGTGTAACTGTGTGAGCCACTAGAGAGAATGAAAGGGGGTCTCAGTGTCCCAGAGGGCTGTGACCAAGCTAGTCTAACCACTACAAACCCTGACCTCTGGGTGGAGGCACCCGCCATAGGTGTAATAGTGTTACTTTATGGCTAGCCCTTCCCCGACTCTTTGATTACTCTTTTGTTTAACTTAACAACCCCCCACACCCTGCCAGTAGCCTGCCACCAGCTTCTTGCCTCGACCACCCAGATGCCAGTAAGGGTATTTATGTAGCATGTATCTCTCTCTCTTTACCCACTTACACTCCTGCACCTGAGCAGCGCTCCTGGAAATAGGCGGACACTCCGAACCACTTCCACGGTCCCCGACCGACCTGCTGTCCCCCCTGTGGCTGAAATCCTGATTCAGGAAGACAGATCCTGCCATAAGGTATGCCCACTGATCCTCGCCATGGCCATCTTGGATGGCTAAGCCCCAATTGGTGTAGTGCGCTCGCAGGCAGATTCTGATTGGACTGCCTGCTATACCACTGCATTCTGATCGGTGCGCTTTTTCCATAGACTTAAGCTGGGACTTTTTGGCTTGATTTACAGCCACTCTCCTACCGGAGCACTATTCTACTTTTCTGTTGTGGCTGAAATTTTCTCCCACCCCACCACCCCCTCCCAGGCCTCCTTTAAATACAGTGTTACTCCGCCCCTTTGTATTTCATACCTTCTGATTGGATCTCCCTACCAAGAGCACATCTTCCCTCTTTGGTTATCCCCAGTTCTCCCAAACCAGCAGGGTATTAGTGTGATTGGTCACCTGTTCAGCTGTCCTACATAATTCACACTCACCTTGATACCTATTCTTGTGCAAACATGGCTTGCTTTATCATCTTATTACTATTCCTGGCAAAATGTATAATGCTTACTACTCTGCTCTATGAAGAGATGGGAGCCCACTCAGCCATGCAGCCCATTTTCCTAGCCCCAACTGTCTCTTCATACTGCACCACAGCTATTCATCTGTGGGATACACAAATTATTTTTAATTCCACCCCCTTAGCCCTCCTCCCATCCCCTATGTCTATCCGTGCACTTTTTATGTTAACCCTCAATGGTCAAGGCAGTATTTCCTATGCCTTATCCAGATGTACACCCCTGACATCATACCAAAAGATGACTCAGAGAAAAAAAGCCCTTTACTACTTGGTGACTTCACTTAAGAAAATGTTTCTAATCCTCCTACTCTGTTCTGGCAATGCAGAATTAAATCCAGATCATCCAACACAAATCACCTCCCCATCGGATTTTGCAGTGGCTCCTGGACTGAAAATAATGTCAATTAACATCCTTAGCCTGGCCAAAAATCTTGATCAACTTCAAGTCTGGGCGGTGCATACTGAGCCAGATATGATCATCATTACTGAATCATGGCTGAAAAAGTCTATCACTGACTCGCAAATTACACTCCTGGGCTTTAAACTTTTTAGGGATGACAGGGAATCTAGAGGGGGGGGGTCATTGTCTACACCAAAACTAAACTTGATGTTACTGATATTTGTTGTATAACTAAGCCAAAAGAGTATGAGATTGTGTCGCTGAAGCTTCACCTTCCTTCTACTGAGTGCATCACTATTATAGGAGTCTACAGACCACCGTCCGGAGGCATGGAAATCCTCATCACTCTGAAATCTCTAACCTTGGCTGCCAATATGGAAACAATAGTCCTAGGGGATCTCAACATGGCTTGGCTCACGGCAAAATCTCATGGCTTAAAATCGATCTGTGATGAGCTAGGTCTTACTCAGATAGTCACTGAGCCCACAAGAAATAGCAATTCTCGCACTGCTAACAGCTCTCTCCTAGACGTCATTTTATACTACGCATCCCCATAAAATCTCTCATTCTGCAGTTTTCCATAATGACATGAGTGACCACAGTGTTGTTGTGTGTATAAGATCACAAACCAAAACACACCAGCCTCCTAATCTTAGAACTAAATGCTCCTTTCTTAAATTCAATACAGCAAACCTTCTAGCTGATTTGGGTAAGATCAATTGGCAAGATTTATATCTTTCCAAATCTACTGACGAAGCTGTCGCAGTCCTTAACGACAACCATACCAACCTGATAAACAGGCAAGCCCCCCTGATTAAGGTGAGGGTACGTAAATCCTCACATCCCTGGTTTACCGCAGAGCTGAAGGCAGCACTCACCAACAGAGACCAGCTTTGGGCCGGAGCTAGGTGCACCAAGAACTCAGCAGACTGGCAGGCCTTTAGAACTGCTTGGAATGCTATGTTAAAAACATATGTACCACTAAAGCAAGCTACTACATCTCCACCCTGGAACAGGCCAAAGGGAACCCACAAAAAATCTGGAGGACATTGAGATCCATTGAAGGCTGACCTGCTGCTCCCTCTATACCTCCTAAGATCCTTACCAAAGATAAGATGGTGGAAAACCAACCACAAATCCTTGAAGACTTCAACCACCACTTTACCACAGCTGGACTAGCATTCGACTACTCTCTGTATGCTAGCTGCACAATTGGTGATCTCAGCTCAGACCCCGCATCTACCTCCCCTCCTCAGCCCTTTCAGCTGCACTTGTTTAGCTATAAAGAGGTTGAAGACTTGCTGCTCAGCCTAGATATCAGGAAAAGTGCAGGGGACGATGCCCTTGACCCATTCTTTTTGCGATTAGGCTTTGCCCAACTCACAGCTCCCATCCTCCATATTTTCATCCTCTCCATCATCTCTGTCACAGTTCCATCCTGTTGGAAATCTGCCCATATTCTTCCTCTCCTCAAATCAGGAGACCCCTGTGATTTAAACAATTACAGACCTATATCCATTTTATCTGTTGTCTCCAAAGCCCTGCAAAAACTGGTTTACAACCAACTAAAAAATCATCTTAAAGTGCATTCCCTCTTAAACCCTGCACAATCTGGTTTCAGATCTAAACATAGTACCACCTCAGCACTGGCTAAAGTATCTAATGACTGGATCACTGCTATGGATTCCAAGAAGATTACTGGTGCAGTCTTTCTAGACCTCAGTACGGCTTTTGATACTGTTGCCCATCACGTCCTAATTACCAGCCTCATCAAAATAGGTGCTACTCCATACACTGCTCAGTGGTTCAATAGTTATCTCACTGGAAGGATACAAAAAGTCAAAGCCAATGGTCTACTATCAGCCCCTCTCTCGATTGCCAGGGGAGTCCCCCAAGGCTCCATCCTAGGCCTGATTCTTTTCTCAATGTATATCAATAATCTTAATTCCTGCATAAGAAAATCCAGCATACATTTTTTTGTGGATGACACCGTACTATATACGCCAGGTACAACCTTATCTGAAGTCAGGAAAGTGCTGCAAGCCAATTTCCTTCAGCTAGAAAGCAATCTCATCAAGGCCAAACTTCTCCTAAATGCCAAAAAAAAGAAGGCAATGATTTTTACATGGTATCCCTCACTTGGTGCCCTACCGACCTGTCCGCAGGACTTTATAATAACACCCTTGGGTGAACCCCTGGAAATCGTGCCCAAATTCAAATACCTAAGCATGTGGATAGACGAAAAGCTATCTTTCAGTGACCATATTGAGGATCTATCTAAGAAACTCAAAGCCTGGCTGGGATTCTTTTTTAGAAATAGGTCCCTCTTCTCTTTCGCGACCCATATAGAGCTTGTCCAAGCCACTTTCCTTTCCCCACTAGACTATGGGGATTTTATCTACATCTCCTCCCCAGCCTCTAGCCTCTCAAAGCTGGATGTTCTCTTCCACTGTGCCCTACGATTCATTACCAGCTCCACTTTCAGGACCCATCACTGCGATCTATATGCGGCGGTAGGCTGGACTTCACTTGCTACCAGACGCATGCTCCATGGCGGTATCTTGGCCCTTAAGATACTTTTGCACAATTTGCCAGACTACCTAACATCTCTGTTACACATTTCCCATAGTGTTTACTTCCTAAGGAAATCCGACTATATCCTATTAGACGTTCCTAGGATTCGAACTATATTTGGCCAAAGGGCTATTTCATATGCCCTCCCCAACATTTGGAATTAATTACAATCCATGCTGAAGCTAACCAGCATTATCTCAATCAATTTCTACAAAACACTAACAGGCTGTAAAATAAAACACACCTGCAGCTGCTACTAGGCTTTCCCTTAACTATAAGTCAAGCCTTTGTGTGCCAATTGCCCTACTACTCCCCAAGATGGAATGTAACTGCCTACCTGGTATAAATTTTCCCATTCTCTTTTATATTCTATCCACTTGACATATTATACTAACATACTAACATACTATTTGCCAGCAGATTAGGCCTTATGGTCTATCAAGTCTGCTCGAACCTAGATCCTTAGTTGGGTGCCGAGACCCTCCCATCCCTTGTGCTCCAGAAACCCCTATCATCCATCCCCACCCCCCCGGGACAGGCCATCATCTGATACATCCACTTTCTGTGTCTGTCCCACCCTTTCTTAAAGCTCTCCACTGTGGATCTCTGAACCAGCTCACCAGGCAGAGCATCCAAGGGTCCACCACCCTCTCAGTGAAAACCTCTCCTCTTTTCCCCTCACCCTTCCACCTTCCAACTTCAAACCATGCCTCTGGTGATGCCTCCTGCTTTAGTCTAAAGATCCTCCATGTTTACCTTATTTATTCCCTTGAGGTACTTGAAGACCTCAATCATGTCCTCCTGTCTCTCCTCTCCTCCAATGAAAACAGGCAGAGCTCCTCAAGTCTGTCCTCGTAAGTCAAATCCCCTAGCCCTCGTATCATCTTTGTTGCCCTCCTCTGTACCCTCTCCAGGAGCTGTATGTCCCTCTTCAAGTGTGGTCTCCATTATATGAGCCAACTGGACCCTGCACTGCTATGTTGCAGCTACTTGGTAATTTACTATGTTGTATATCACCTGTATTATATGTACACACAGAGTTTATCTTCATACAATTGTTCCTATCTATGTAATAACGTTATGCACTTGCAAATGTCTCAGGACCTCCTTGTGAATGGGAGTTTTCCTATAATAAACTTGAACTTGAACTTTTCCCATGGAGAAACCAAGTAGCTACGGAGTAAACAAAGTATTAAAACAGTGATTGAGCTTTTCAAGTACTGGATTCTTGCACTCAGATAATAGGACAAGAGGATGTTGCTATGTGTGAAAGGGCAATTCAGCCTATCAGCTGTAATTATACACACACACACATATATACACATATACACCCCTCTGCACTCAAATGAGTGGGGGATACTGGAGGGTGTTGTAACTCTAGGGGGAGGTCCCATCCTACTGCCCTGAGTCCATAAATAGAAGAGTTTAACTACAACTCACTCTCTGACTTCCTGCAGCTTTTGAAGAGGATATGGGTTCTGTCTCTTGGTGAGTGTCCCCCGGGAGGAAGGAGAAGCCTGCTTCCACAGCTATCTTATCTGGGTGAAGAAATAAAAGGCCTAGTGAATGTTTCTTTTAAGTTAGCTGGCAGGTAAATATAGATCCAAGTGTGAGACTAGATTGTGAGTTTATTCTATAAGTCATCTATTTGTTTAAATTGTTGTATTTTCCTTTCCTGTAAACATATGTATCTTATTGCTTGTTGTACATGTCCTGTTTGTAACATCCTGTATCATTATAGCAGTAAACATCCATTTTTATAGAGCCAGAGTCTGATCATCCTTATTGCAAAGGTACATTTAATATTTCTGCTGGGCAAAGTGAAAATTCTCTGTTTAAAGTCCACCATCTGAAGTGCACTGTACGAAATATTACTGTGTTTGACATTCCAAATGTATGAGCAGGTCAGAGGTATTTTCCTGGGATAACCTGGTGGTGGCAGCAGGAGAAGTAATTCAGACAAAACTCCCTAGAAGCTGGTATAGTCCAAAGGAGTTTTTGTCACAATCATGAAAAAAGGTTGGGAACATGTCAGAAAAAAAGTGCATTATGTGCTATGATTAACATGATATAAAAACAAAATAGTAAGAAAATTATGTGCACACTTTACACAGTGCCCTGCTCATCCTGCTTTGCAGAGAACAAGTTAGGAATCGGCTCCTATTTTGCATAGGGCCCTGAGTGAAGCAAGTTAGAACACATGTCCTGTTTGACTTAGGGTCTAAAGGACACTTTGCATCCTGCCTTGCAAGGGTCTGAAGGGCAATGCATGAAGTAAGTCAGGACTTAGCTCTGAGGCCTTATGGGGAGTCATGTTGGTAGTCCTTCAGTGTGCAGAAGCTGACACTGAGTGGCACAGAGGACAAAGCTCCCAGGGGAAGGGCTGAGTAGTTTCAATTAGGTGCTGCTTTGTACAAGTGTTGTGTGTTGAGACAATGTTTTAATTTTGTGTGGGGGACTTGGGGACTACATGACTCAGTAGGGTGACTGGTGTCTGGGGTCTTATAGGGAGCCTTCTTGGTAGTCCTTCAGTGTGAGGAAGCTGACACCAAGCAGCACGGAGGACAGAGCTCCCAGGGGAAGGGATGAGTAGTTTCAGCTAAGTGCTGCTTTTCACAAGTGCTGTGTGTTGGGGCAATGTTTTAATTGTGCTTGTGGGACTTGGGGGAGGAGGGAAGATGCCGAGAGTGGGAGGTTGAGGGTGGGACAACAAAGGAGCCAGATGCTGGAAGCACGTGACCCAGCTGAGCCAGTAGGGAGACTGGTGTCAATATTTATTATTCAGAGGGCCATGCAACCTCTCATGTGAATGTCCCCGAAGCATGAATGCCACAAAGCAGGAGTGTGCCATCTGACTAAGTGGAGTCTGCAAGGCATCCATAGGGAGGACCACGGACTGCAGGCCACACTGGGGCAGGGCATAAAGGGGTGGTGAATAACATGGGGGAGGTTAGGCTACCTAAGAAATATTCCTAATCCTTCTTGCTTGCACAGTAGGAGGGGTATTGAATACAAGGGAAGGGGTCGACGTCCCCATCTGGGGTGGGCTTGGTGGGGGTGTTATTGCCAGAATCCGGGGATAACACAAGGGGGGAAGCAAAGCCACCTGGGAGGATGTGGCACCCAAAGAGTTGGGAGGTGGCAGGACAGCATGGAGGAAGGTTGGTGGAGTAGGGATAGTAGATGGAGGGCATGGGAGCTAGGATGATGGTCAGCTGTAACAGGTATGGAGCCACCATCTTCCTGGGAACAATGTGGAATGTGGATGGATGTCTAGTCTGTAAGCAGCTTGGGCAACTTAAGGACAAAATTAGGCAGCTGAGATGGGAACTGGAAAGGAGGAGGGGGAGAGGTTGGGGGATGTTCAGTGAAAGATTGGTATGGGAATGTCACCTCTGGACAGCACAGTGGGTGCACTAAGGACAGAACCAAGGGGAATGACACAGGGTCCAGGAACACCATCACCACAGGGACCAAGGGGGAATGAGGTGGGAAACTGGCAGGTGGTGAGAGGTAGATACTTGGGGGAAGAATCAGGGCAAGGAGGGCAGAGAGGAGAGCATGGAGGGAAAACAAAAGGCAATTCTGACAGGGAGAGAGGGTCCTTGAACAGGTTCACAGTATTGGAGTATCTGGACGAAGAGAGGGAAGGTAGGAAGATCAAAAAGCAGGAAAGGACAGAGGCCAGGAATAGAGACAGAGGGGCAGGTGGAGCAGGGGGAAGGGAAGGAAGGACAGAATAAACAAGGGCAGGGAGGATGGGGAGGGGGGCTGCATGGGTGAAGAAAATGCGACTCAGGAATAGATACTAGAGGGAGGGCAGGGGGACGGGAGGTAGGCTAAGCAGGAGTTAGGGAAGCTTGGCTTAGGGAAGAAGTGATGCTCTGGGGGTTGTACAAAATGGAGGGTGAAATGAGAGGGAGGGGTAACAGGGTAGCCAATATGAAAGGGTGAGTCAGGAAGTAGGGGAAAGGGTTGTAATACTGGGAGACTTAATACTGAAGGGAGTGCAATGGGGAAGCAAGAGTTTAAGGAAAAGTAGTAGGTGGGTGGTGTGTATGCCAGACATGATGGCAGGGAGGGTGGGAGCAATTATATCAAACTGTGTGGGGCAGGACCTGAGAAACCTCACATTGAGGTCCATTTGGGTACCAATGATCTGGCAGGGTGCGAGGTGAAGATGGTGCAAGAAAGGTTCATGGAGGTGGGAAAGATCTTCAGTGAGGTGGCAAAATCAGTAACATTATGTGAGGTACTGCCAGTCCCAAGGGCCAGTACTGTTAGAATGCAGAGGATAGGCAAGCTCGGTGGCACTGAGGGTTGAGGTGCTGAATACCTTACCTTGCACCACGCTGGTGACCTGGGTTCGGGAATGACCTTGGGTTGTCAAAGAGCAGGCACGGGGGGGAGGGAGCAGGATTGAGCATCTGGAAGGCAGCTCTCCTCTTCTGGGATGGTTGTCACCCCCCCATAGTTCCGCTTCCATGGGGTGGAGGTCCGGAAGTTAGTGTAGGTGGGAGGGGGAGGCAGTGTAGCAGGAGGGTGCCCTGTGGTGTGGCATACACATGCCTCCACACGCGAGCATATACCTGGGGATGGGGAGAAAAAGGGGGAGAAAAAAGCCGATAAAAATCTATATATAAAAAAAAGAAAGCAGAGGATAGAGGAAGTCAACTCAACTGGTTGGGGGATGGTGTGAGACAAATGGGTATGGGCTGGTGGAAGAGTGGGGCTAGACATGGGAGAGTAAGGACCTATATTCACCGGTCAGGCTTCATTTAAGTAAGGAGGGCACAATGTTCCTGAATGATAAACTGGAGGGATTCTTGACAGATAAACTGAATTTAAACTGAAGATGGGGGGGGGCCACAGAGGGCAAGGCACTCATAGTCACCAGGAGAGGGAGGTTATTGGGTCTCCCCCCAATAGGTGATCACAAGGAATGGAGGGGGCATGGGGGAATAGAAGGACCAAGGAAAGAGGAGAGACACAAAAAGATGTCAGGGAGCAAAATGCTACCAGATTCACGCTAGAAGATGGTATCCTTGAATGCAAGGAGTCTGGCTAACAAGTCAGTGTATCTGCAGGCATTGATGGCAGAAGGTGAGGTGGGCATAGCTGCCATCACAGAAACATGGACAACCCAGTATCATGACTGGGACCTCGGGATCCCTGGGTACCGATTGTACAGGAAGGTCAGAGGAAAGGGAAGGGGTGGTGGTGTGGCATTATATATAAAGGAAGGGATAATATGCACCATGGAGGAGGAGGAGCAGAAAGAGTGCAGGACAGAAGCCCTATGGGTAATGCTCCAGATTAGAACACCAAAGAGAGAAAGATGATTGGGGGTGGTGTACAGATCACCTTCACAGGGCATGGAGCTGGAGACGGAGCTAGGGGAACAGATCAGGAAGGTAGGTGGTAGAGGAAACATCATTATAACAGGTGACTTTAACCTACCTGGAATAGAATGGAGCACCCCGGCTACCTCCTGTTACAGGGAAGAGGTCCTCTTGGATGCTATCCAGGAGTGTTTCCTGACACAGGGCATCACAGAGCCAACCAGGGAGGAGGCCATACTGGACCTAGTGTTGTTGGATGGTGAACAGGTCCAGGAGGTAGAAGTGAGAGACCCCTTGTGGGCAGTGACCACCGCATGGTGTGGTTTTACATTAACATGGGAAAAGAAGCAGCCTAGACCAAAACAAGAGTGGTGGACTTCAAGAAGGTGGATTTTCATAGGTTGGGGACATATTAGTTGGGCACCTTGCAAAGCTCAGACCGGAGATGGATGTGGATCAGAAATGGTCCATCATTAAGTTGGGGTTAAACAAGGCCATGAACAGTTGCACGAAGGCATGTAATAAGAACTCCAGGACAAAGAGACTTAGCTGGTTTAACAGTAATGTTGTAGAGAAAGTGAGGGAAAAGAGGGCAGTCTTCCAAAAGTACAAGCGTACTTTGAGGGAGGAGAACATAGAGGTCTACACAGAGAAAGCCCGAGAGGCAGGGTGAGTAGACCAGGCAGCCAAAGCTGCAAAAGAACTAAGGCTGTCACAGGGGATCAAGGAATGGGAAAAGGACTTCTTCAAGTATATAAAGGAGAGAAGAAACAGTTGGGATAGGATTGTTAGGATAAAGAGGAAAGGAGGATGGGTGGAAAATAGTGAGTATCAGGTGGAGGCACTAATTATGAGTAATTTTGCTCTGTCTTTACTAGGGAAAAGGATGGGCCTATGCCACAGGGAAAACTGAGGGGAAACAAGGGGGTGGGAAGGAATCTGATTTGGTGATCGGGGTTGACAGGGTTTTAAAGGGTCTTAGGGACCTTCGGGTGGACAAGGCACCTGGCCCAGATGGTAGTCCATGACAATGGTGACTGTGATTGAGCACTTTTAAAAAGGGTGACTCAATCGTGGCACTTGTCCATAGGGCTACCGGGTAGGGAGGGCGACCAGATGGAGGAGTCTGCGAATATAGCAACAATATGTCGCTATATGTACACACCGTGCAACGGGCAGAAGGAGGTGAAAGGGTTTGTGAGGAGTAGTGTGGTGGTGGGCTGCTGAGCTAGCCCTGTGGCGTGGTGGGTCGGTGGCAGACCAGGGTTGCAAGGGCGCTGGGTTTGGTTCCGGTTGTGCATTCGTTTTGTTGCTACCAGCCATTTTTGATTTTTTTCTGCTTTTGCATCCCCTTAACATGCACCCCCCTGGAGCTGAGAATCCTTTAGTAAGAGACAGGGGCTATAAAAAGTCCCCAGCTTCATTTTGCTGTGCGCCAGAGTGTACTACCAAATTGATTTTCTGCCATGCACTGTCTCTAACAGCAATCAGCTTTCAACGATCATCGTTATCACATGGAACTGCCCAGATGGAGTGCATCCGAAGGTCCTCAGGAAACTGGTTGAGATACTGGCAGCCCTCCTAGTGGACCTGTTTAACACATCACTGGAGAAGGGGTGCATGCCACAGGACTGGAAGACAGCACATGTGGTGCCACTCCACAAGGGAGGTCCCAGGGCTGAGCCTGGTAACTACAGGCTGGTCAGCCTAACCTCCATAGTGGACAAGTTAATGGAGAGCATTCTTTTTTTTGGCTGGCTACTCCCTGAACATCCGTCCGATCCACCTGGCTGTCACCTCCCACCATGGGCTCCACAGCCACTGACCACCCTGTCTTACCCCCACAAGGTGGGGCCTCAAAGATGCCCCCCCCCGCTTTTCCAGATTACTGACGGCATCACCCCTGCTGGCAGGGCTCCCTAGGCTTTTCCCCCTGGGTGGGGCTGAGGGTGTGAGCCTACCGGCAGAACACTGTCTTGGCTGGGACTGGGAAGTGCAGTGGGGATAGCGGAACTTGGGACAGGCATCACAGTGGGAGCTCCAGCCATTTTTTAACATGCCCTTGCCCAAGCATGGGACATGCAATGACGCGCCTTCCCCCCATGATCGATGGCACTGGCCATGGCAGAACCTCCAGCCTGTGCCACAGGTTCATAGAATGCCAGACACTCTCCTCCCCCCCAAAGAAGGACAGCCATCCCAGGATGCTCAGTCCTTTTCCCCTCTGCCAGGCCTCTAATTCTTGAGTCCATCCCCGGACCCAGGATATTGGTGCCGCAAGTGGACACCTTGCCGCTGTGCTGGTGGGCTGGCATTAGAGATCATTCTAAAGGAAAGGCTGGTGACTTTCCTTGAGGTAAATGGTCTCCAGGATGATAGACAACATGGGTTTTTCAGGGGAAGAGCCTGCCAAACAAACATGATAGATTTTTTCAACTGGGTCACAAGGTTGTTGGACGGGGGAAGGCAGTGGATGTCCTATACCTGGACTTCAGCAAGGCATTCGAATCAGTGCCACATGGCAGGCTGATCAGCAAGCTGAGTGACCTGGGAACTTGGGAAAAGCTGCTGGGGTGGGTCAAGAGCTGGCTGCGGGACAGGAACCAGAGAGCAGTGGTGGGGGGGAATATCCAAACCTAGACCTGTAACCAGTGGGGTCACACAGGGCTCAGTATGCGGACCGGTGCTATTCAACATTTTTATTGATGACATAGCAGATGGGGTCAAAAGCAAAATTTGCCTATTTGCAGATGATACTAAGCTCTGTGGGAGGGTGGACACAGAGGAGAGGAGCCAGGAACTCAGGGAAGATCTGGCTAGGCTAGAGAAATGGTCGGGTATCTGGCAGTTCTGATTCAATGCTAAGAAATGCAAGGTCATGCACCTGGGGGCTAGGAACCCAGGTGCCAGCTACTGGCTAGGGGAATACAGGTGACCAGTTCAGAGGAGGAAAAGGATCTTGGAGTGTTGATCAGGAGTGACATGAAACACTATGCGCAGTGCTGGAAGGTGCCAGCCAAAGCAAATAAAATGCTGGGCTGCATCGCCAGAGTAATCACCTCTAGGAGGGTGGGAGTTATTCTGCCACTATACAGGTCACTGGTGAGACCACACCTGGAGTACTGTGTGCAGTTCTAGTGCCCTTATCTGAGGAAGGACTTCTAGCTACTGGAAGGGGTTCAGCAGAGGGTGACCAAAATGATCCAGGGCATGGGGGTTAAAACATATGAGGAGAGGCTGTGGGAGCTCAACATCATTCCCTGGAGGACAGAAGGAAAAGGGGGGATATGATAGAGACCTTCAAGCACCTAAAGGGTATAAACAAAGTTGGAATGGAGGGCATCTTTAATTTAAGAGGGGAAGGTACAACAAGGGGGCATTGCATGAAACTATTGGGAGGTAGATTTAAGAAGGAATTAAGGAGGCACTTTTTCACTGAAAGGGTGATGTCAGGGTGGAATGAACTGCCCAAGGAGGTAATATCAGCAAATACTTTGGGCAGTTTCAAGGGGGGGGCAGGGTGAAAATGAAAACTAGAACGGGAGGAAGCAGTACTCATAAGGGGAAGGGGGGAAGTGGGGTAGGTCTGGATTACTCCTGGAGGGAAAGGAGCGGGGAAAGCTCCAGAGAACTAGACTGAGCTGCACACTCGAGCAGACTTGATAGACGAATAAGGCCTGTTTCTGCTGGCTATTTCATATGTTTGTATGCATGAAGAGGCCCTGTGCAAAGAAAGTTAAAACTGATCGTGCCAGCCCAATGGGGAGCAGCAGACTTTTGGGACTCAGATACAGACTTGTAGCTTGAAGCAGCAGACTCATGAAATGCCACCCTGGACTTGTAGCTTGATTTTTGTGACATGAAATGAGGGGCTGGGGGTAGGGATTGGTCACTAGGGATGAAAAAACATAACAATGTTTTTGCAATGAATATTCCAAGGAAAAGCACACTACTGATTTGCCAAGACTCATGAGATTTTGTCTCCTAATTTATTTAATTTCCTTGTTTTGTCCATTTTATATTTTTCTACCCCATATGTGTGCATTGACATATTTTTTTAATTAATTTCCATACTTTTTGAGGAAGTAAGGTTTCCGCTTTGTATTTTTGTAACCTTAGTGTACACCTTAACATATATATATATTTGCAGTTGCTGTATAGTACCTTATTTTCACTGGTTCTATATTTTTGCGATATTGGCTAAATAAGTACAACCAGCTAATTTATTGGGTCCAATAAATATAGTGTGCATGATTTGCTATTTGCCAATACGCTGACTGCAAGCCATGTGTTATACCCCCCTTAGTTGGCACTTACTGTTGGTATCACAAACACAAGCTTCCTAATTACTGTACATTTAGTACAGTATCACTTTTGTTGATACAGACCTGCTCTTTTCTTCCAATTGTACTAGCACTCGCATTCGCACTCGCTCACTCACACTCGCACTCAATCACTTGAACTGCAGTGATTTCCATGGGTAACTCATAATCCACAATGAGTGTTATAACTTTATTTTATTCAGAAGAAACAGAAATCCAAACAAAAAGGAAAACTAAAAAGTCTACTGGTGTTCTTCATTCACCGCTGTCGACATCACATGTTCCTGTGGGTGTGTTCACTGATCAAGTTCATTCATCCTCTGCATCCTGTACATCCTCCACGTCACTCTCATTCGCTGGTGGCATAGCAACACCTGTAATAGACAAAAAAAAATGAAATAAACAAAAAAGAACAGGTACCAGTAACTCCTGAATGGGGTTTTTGAATAAACAGTACTTAGTCTCTAATCACTGAGCATGCTTTTCCTTTAGGTGGTGTAATTTTAAGTCTACTTTAATTTCTGTCTCCCACACTGGAAAACTGCTCAGGAGTCCTGCATATCAGTTTATAAAGTGTTTTTTTTTAGCAAATCTTTAAAAATCTTGTCCACTGAGATATCCAGTGGCTGAAGTAAATCAGTACAAGATGCAGGGATAAATATAGGAATAATATTAGGCTTCTGTAATGTGTCCAAAATTTTAGGGGGATGTGTGAGCTCTAAACAAGTCTAGCAGCAATAAAGCTTTCTGTTCATCAGGGCGACACAACCACTCTCATATGTGGGCAAAATAGGGGACAAGCACTTGTTCCACATACCTAATGACTGTGTACTCATTTGTCCAATGGTTAACAGAGGGGCTGATGTTCCAGCCAGTAGGAAATTTGTGCCTTGGGTGACATGTATTTGTTTTTCCTTTATAAATGACTTGAGGAGTCAAGAAATCACCTACCAATTCGAAATGGACCTCTGCACCGTAGGTCTGGTATGTACATGCCCATTTACATTTGGCAGGTGGTATGCTCATTAACTCTCAACCCACTGAGGCAGCAACATGATTTTCTATGCCAGAACAGGCTGCAGGATCGTCAGCATCTACATTAGCCACATTAAGAGGATATTGCCGTTTTCTCTGGTTGCTGCCAGTAAGCCAAGTAAGTATAGACATAATGTAGCGCTACAGCGAGGTATATGACAGTATTCAACGGTTCCAACAGAGCTTTTAGCAGTGCACTTGTAGTACAGAGGGTAAATTACAGAAAGAGGTTGGAATTTAATTAGGGACAAATCAGCTGATCATCACTACACTAATTCAAAAGGGTGCAAATGCAGACGATCAGCTGATAATGCAAAATAAAGTTACTGCGAATTCAAGGTACTATACAGTAATTTCCTTAATTTTGAGAAAGAAAGTCCTAACTTACTACTCATAGGACCCTGTGAGAAGCAAGTTGTATGAATCATGAGCCAAGTCCTAACTTGCTTTGTACAGTTCTCATCAGGTCCTGCATGAAACAGGGTCCTTACTAAGGGTCCTTTGGATCCCATACAGTTCCATGAAACAAGAGGTAAATCATAACTTGCTTTGCACAGGTTCTTTGTACTGTGCAAAACAGAATCTGAGGCATACTTTGCTTTGTGCAGGGCCCTACAGACCCTGTATAAAGTATGCATGTATCCCAGATAGCATTAGAACTTAGTTAATTTTTCAGGACCATTTTGCTGCTTTAAGCATTTTCTTTCTATTGGACTTAACGTTTTGAAAATTATTTTTTTACCTGTGAAAATGAAGTTCAAAAATGTTCTGATTATGCTCACAGACCTCTACTTTTTTTCCATTTTTTTTTTATTTTTGCTCATAACTTGACCATTTCTTACCTTTTAGACTCAAAATGCTCAATGTGACCATGAAAGTAAAAATGCATTTTGAGGCTGATTCACAAAAAGACACAAGTGTTTATGAGGTGGGCTGCCAATGTGGCTATCCTGAAAGTTTGGACTCAAAACAGACAATCAAGGCCAATTTATGACAAAAAGTACAAAAGGAAAGCACATTTTTAGACTTCATTGTTTTACTTAGTACAGGGAGAGCCGGATGTTCCTCCTCCAGCACCCTGCTTATTACTCTAAGTGCAAGGACTAGCACAGGTCAGAGATCCTTCACCAGCTCTACCCCCCAAATGGAATGCCTTCCCAGCCTCTCTTCTTCACTGTTCTTCCCTAAGTGGTTTTAAAAAAGGACTCAAAGCTGTTCTCCTGGAGTGATGTATCCACACCTGTAACTGTCGAACAATGTACACCTGTTCTATAACTCTGCAGTCCACTTGACTATTGCTACTCAATTAACTGTCCATGCTGAACTATGCTATTAAACCCCAAGGCATGTTGCACACCCCCAGATATATCCTGTTAAATCTTGATGACCCTAAGTTCTTAACCATTGTCTACAGTCAATAATACCTGCTTATTGTATCCCAAAATGTCTTACCATGATGTACCTCTAAATGCATCCTGTATTGCTTTATGCTCATAACGGTTGTCTACTGTCAATAATATCTGCTTATTGTATCCTATCATCTTTAACATGACGTTTACCTCTAAATATATCCTGTACTGATGTACCATATTTGTCATTAATTCTGGGTCACCCCCTCTAAATGCATCCTGCATTGCTTTGTGTGCTTAACTGTAGTATACTGTCAGCAATACCTGTTTACTGTATCCTATCATTTTTACCATGATCTTTATCTCTAAATGTATCCTGTACTGATGTACCATTAATTCTGGTTTGCCCCTGGAAAAGAGGTTTTTAGTCTCAGTGAACTCACCCAGTTAATAAAATTCAATCAATCAATCAATCAAGCAAGCAAGCAATAAATAAACAAGTAATAGGTGTACATGTAGGGAAAAGAAGGGTGACATAGGTGTTAGAGTGTGCGTGGGGGTTACTTTTTTACAATGATTTGGGTTGGGGGGAGACTGATGGTGGGATTGGCACCCACCACCAGGAAATCATTTTGAAAGCTGTTTGGGGGTGGTGATGGATACTAGTGGGGGTGGGAGGAGGGTGGCATGGGTGTTATAGGGTGGGTGAGGGTGGAGGGATTCATTCAAAGTGTCCAGTTGAAGGGGAAGATTGGTGGTGGGATTGAGCATCCACCTTCAGAAATCTATAACATTGTGTAAACTGGCAGTGGGATTGGGCACCCACCACTTGTAATACAACTAAATAGACTGGATATCATTTGGTGGGTAGGGAGGTGGCATAGGTGCTAGAGCATGTGCAAGGGTTGGTGATTTTATTTTTATTGATCAGGTGAGAGTGTGGTGATCAGTGGTGGGATTGAGCACCCACTGTCAGTAAAAATCAATGTTACAGGTTGTAGGTGATGAGACTGGACACCCACTGTTGGGGAAAAAAAAAACTTTAATGGCTGGGGGCTGAGGGATCAGCCAAACATTTATGTAGGGGACAGTGTAGACTGTGTGCATGATTCCTCACCTACTGTCATACTATAGCTTTTTAAAGGATTTTGCCATTTTTTTACAACAGCAAGTGATAAAATGTCTTAAAACAACAAACAGGTCTCATCTCTCATTTGGTAAAAAAAACAAACAAAACCTTAAAGAAACATGCAGTGTGACAGTCAGAGAGGAACCATCCATACATTCTACAAAGTCCCCCACAAACATGTCAACCCAATACCCCATGGCATGATAGAGTTTTTAATGCACAATGTTTTTTTTTATTGGTTAAGTGACTGCTAACAATCACAAAACCAGTAAAAATACATAGAATAGGGTCTGCAAAAATCCACATCTTCTGAAAGTCCAGTGTTTGCACTGTGCAAAATTGGAACACATTTTAATTTATATTTTAAAATCTAAACCATTTTTTGAAAAACTAACCATCAAAGATTCATCGTGCCAAAGGATGCCATGCAGCAAAGCCCCCTGTGCCACCCTTGCTGCAAAAGTGCAGGTGCACAAGGTCGAAAAGGTGGTTGCACCATGGTGGGACTGCAGCGTCCCCTTAATTGCCATTCTACAGGCCCACCATGGTCGCAACAGGGGAGTTGCCTTTAGACCAGCTGGAAGGTGGTCTAAGGGCCATGCACTGCTGCTTGGCAGGATGGCAATTGGGGGGGCTGCAAGGAGGGGACTGGGGAGCAGAAGAAGCACAGCGGGAGACCTTGGGGTTGATGGGGGCATGATGTTAATGTGCAAGGGATAAGATGGCACCCTGTGGGGGTGTCCTGTGCTATTCCAGATGGTATGCCACCACTACAGCAACACCTGCATAGTGAACCCCCTCACAGCGAAACCCCCACTGCATCCAAATCAGCAGTGACAGGGATTTTCTGTTGAGACACTTTAGGGTGATGAGGGATAAATATCTAACTTCATGCAGCCCCCCCTGCATTGTGTGTCTTGATGTTGTTGGTTGGTTAGGGATTGTGTCACGGTCGGGAGTGTCGACAGATTCCCGACACTGTAGCAAACATCGCAGATGGGGTTGTCACGGATCCATTCCAGACAACCAATTGGATTGGGACAGGGGGCTGGAAGAAAGGGACAGGGACCTGGTCTCAGGAGGTCACAGCCCTGGCACCTGCCCCATTGGTGCCACTGACCACAACACTGTTAGCAAGCAGCAGTGACTCCAGGTTGCAGTGTGCAAGTGATGTCTCAGAACAGTCCCCGGGTACCGCGGCATTTCCCTGGTACCTTACTCCCCATGTGTAGGCAGGATGCTGCTTTCCAAAGGTGTTGTGGTCAGTGGCAGCTATGGGACAGGTGCCAGAGCTGTATCCTCCTGAGGCCAAGTCCCAGTCCCTTTCTGCCAGCCCCCTTTCCCTCTCTAATCAGCTGTTTGGAATAGCACAGGGCACCCCTGCAGGGTGCCACCTCATCCCCTGCACATTAGCACCATGCCCCCAGCACCCTCAAGGTCTCCTGCATTCTTCTTCTGTCCCCAGTCTCCTCCTGGCAGGCATTTTCCACCCCCACCTTCATGGTATCTTGAGTGTTGAGTCAGGCAGGGGGATGAACAGATACTTCCATCAAAGCTCATAGATACACCACTACTTCAGATCAATGCTGTGGATGTAGCTAATCTCAGGTCTTGGGTGCAGGGACTCTCTTTTTTTTAAATATGGTGCAGGGTCCCTGACACAGCCCTAGATTGATGCAACTTGCGGCGAGATAAGAGCTCTTGAAAATCAAGCCCAGGGGCTTCATGAGATGCTTGCTGATGCCATTATGATTCATTAAATAGAGGGATAAATACTGAGATTTTTTGGTGCTAGCCAGTAAGACTACAAGTTGAGCAGATCTGATAGCCTTCATCAACATGTTTTAGCATAAGCAGGAATGCAAAATACCCTCTATAAAGTGAAGCTCAATTCCAGTAATTTGATAGTCATAGGAAGGATTTATTAAAAAATGTCATTTTAAAGAGCTAGATGGAGAAGAGATGCACATTCCGCAAATTGCACAGTTTTGTTTGACTCAACATTACAGTTTTATTTACCTAAAATTAAAAAATTAACAATTAATTAAAATGTCTTTGTAGCATATACGTGTATATTTTTTACTTAAAAATTTAGCTATGACCATATCCATTTGTTTAAATACTCCATTCAATTGCTGAAACATTAGCCAAATAGTGCAATGTCTTAAGTGTGAATTTTATTGATGGCCAAATGTTCTGTGATTTGTGTATCAGCAAGGTGACAGAGTTTCCCCAAGCCAAGCAAGGTGATGTCACCTCACCATGGTCCAAGGAGAAGAAGCCTGTTGATACCTATGCAAACTTCAAAACCAGTCATAACTCTGATTGAGGAACCACTTTTGATCTCTGAAAATATAATGAGCTTATTCTAAGGGGCCTGGGACTGTTAAGGAAGCAGAATAAGGAAGGAAAGAGAAGCTGAACTGGAAGCTTATTCATCTGGTAAAGGTGATTATGGGAGCATTCTATACGACACTCCCACAGCCACTACATCACGGGTCTACCATGTTCACCTCATAGACAGCAATGCACATGTGATAGGCTTTTAGCCAGCCCCTTAGTCCTTTAGCCTTCCAAGATACCTTCAGTTTGATGCCTTCCATAGCTGTAACTACATTGTGTTATTAGCAAGCCACCTTAGTAGTAATCTTCCAGTCCCCCCTCTACTCAGTCTCAGTGTATGATTATGACAGATCTGGTCTGGATACATGTCTGATTGTAACAACTGTTCACTCCCTGAATATAGATGCTAAGTAACATTTATCAAGGAATGTGAACAGCAATTCAATCTGGTTAATGTCACTGTATTGCAGGATTTATCAGTATATACTTGTTCTTGGCTCTGCAATATTTCAGTCTCGCATAGAGAGGGAATTGAAGTGTCATAGGGAATGCTCCAACAATCACCTTTACTAGGTGAATAAACTTCCATTATGGAAATAGATACTTCTGCTCAGTATTTACTGAAGAGAAGGTAGGGCAGGGCCCCCAGCTCAGCACCATGGACGCGGGGGGGGGGGAGTTGTGCACTAGTACCTTCACAAAAGAAAGGGTCCTACAAGAGCTCAATAAGCTCAGGGTGGACAAGGCAATGGGACCTGATGGCATACATCCCAGGGTACTAAAGGAGCTAAGAGTGGAACTAGCAGAGCCATTATCAGAACTGTTTAGTGAGTCTCTGAGCACAGGAGAGGTCCCAGGAGACTGAAGAAGGGCTCATGTGATCCCACTCCACAAAAGTGGTAGCAGGGAGGAGGCAGGGAACTACAGACCAGTAAGTTTTCCTCAGTAATGGGAAAGATTATGGGGGCACTCCTTAAGGAAAAGATAGTGCAACACCTGGAATCCATAGGAGCACAGGATCCAAGACAGCATGGTTTTACAAAAGGAAGGTCCTGTCAAACTAATCTCATAGATTTCTTTGACTGGGTAACCAGAGTGGTGGACCAAGGGGGACCAGTTGATGTCACCTACCTTCAGCAAAGCTTTCGATACTGTTCCACATAACAGATTGATTAATAAGCTGTGTAGGATTGGGGTGGGTCAGAAGTTAGTCAACTGGGTGGCAAACTGGTTGACGGGCAGAAAACAGAGTGGTGGTAAATGGTATACAGTCAGAAGAGATGCAAGTCACAAGTGGGGTACCTCAGGGATCAGTCCTGGGGCCAGTCCTCTTGAATATCTTCATCAGTGACATTGCAGATGGACTGGATGGTAAGGTTTGTCTGTTTTCAGATGACACCAAGATCTGCAACAGAGTAGATGATCCAGATGGGGTGGGCAGAATGAGAAGAGATCGGGATAAACTAGCAAAATGGTTGGAAGAGTGGCAACTGGGGTTTAATGCAAAGAAGTGCAAGATCATTCACATGGGGAAGAGAAACCCTAAAGCCACCAATAAGCTGGGAGGGGAGTTGCTGGCAGTCACAAGGGAAGAAAGAGACTTGGACGTCATCATCACCGATGACCTGGAATCATCCAAGCAGACCACTAAAGCAGTAGCTAAGTCTAGAGGGATGTTGTGGTGTATTAGTAGGGGTATCACAAGTCGGAAGAGAGAGGTAATAATCCCACTTTACAAGACACTAGTTAGGCCCCATCTGGAGTACTGCATGCAGTACTGGAGACCACACCTTATTTATTTATTGAATTGTTTCACCAGGAAAGATACACTGAGCAACTTAATGCTCATCTCACAGTACGTCCTGAGGGAATGGGGAGAGGGATGTACAGAGTGCAAGTTCAGATACATATATAACAGATGGTAAATACATACATACAGTTGCAAAAAAGGTTCACGACAAATGAGTACAATATACGCTGTTGCAACAGTTACTGTGATTGCAGTTCAAAGGAGTAGCATACATATAGTATCAGTACAGAGACCAAGCATAGGATGCAAGATTGGCAATGCATACATTACAGACAGAACACTAGTGATGCAGATGCAGAAGGGTGAACACATAGTATCCAGTCACCCTTTTTAAGAGCTAGTCTATAAGGGGTAGTATAAGTGCAGGTAGGGTAGGGGGATGAGAAAGAGGAGAGCAAGAGGGAGAGAAAAGTGAGAGGGTGATGGGTATGCAAGGAGGGGGTCAGAAACAGGTTCAGGTAGGTGTAAGGTAATTGTGCACAAGGACATTAACAAAATTGAGGCAGTCCAGAGAAGGGCAACCAAAATGGTGCAGGGACTGCATCAGAAAATACATTCAAACACCTGAAGGGCATTAACAAGATGAAAGAGTCTAGCATGTTTCAATATAAGAAAAATAGCAGGACAAGAGGACACAGCATGGCAACTGGGGTTCAGTGCAAAGAAGTGCAAGATCATGCACATAGGGAAGAGAAACCCTGAAGCCAACTATAGGCTGGGAGGGGAGTTGCTGGCAGTCACAAGGGAAGAAAGAGACTTGGGCATCATCATCACAGACGACCTGAAATCATCCAAGCAGACCACTAAAGCAGTAGGTAACGTTAAGGGGATGTTGGGGTGTATTAGTAGGGGTATCACAAGTCGTAAGAGAGAGAGAGAGAGATAATAATCCCTCTTTACAAGACACTGGTTAGGCCCCATCTGGAGTATTGTGTGCAGTACTGGAGGCCACACCTTCACAAGGACATAAACCAAACTGATGCTGTCCAGAAAAGGGCAACCAAAATGGTGCAGGGACTGCATCAAAAAACATATGAGGACAGATTAATGGAGCTCAAATATGTATACCCTAGAGCAAAGGAGGGAGAGAGGTGATATGATCGAAACATTCAAACACCTTAAGGGCATTAACAAGGTGAAAGAGTTGAACATGTTTCAATATAACAAAAATAGCAGGACAAGAGGACACAGCATGAGATTAGAGGGAGGCTGATTAAGGGGTAATGTGAGGAGGTTCTTTTTCACAGAAAGGGTGGTGGATGCATGGAATGGCCTACCTCAGGAAGTGGTGGATATGAATACAGTGCAGGGCTTCAAGCATGCATGGGATAAGCATAAGGGAGCAATACAGATGAGTATGAATATATAGGCCACTGACAGAGCAAAGGCCAATGGAACATTTATAAGTTAGAAAAAGAAACGGGGAGACTGGATGGGCCTTACGGTCCTTATCTGCCGTCAACTTCTATGTTTCTATGGATTCAGTTCTGTACGGCAATCCCACAGCCATTACATCAGGGGTGTTCACAAGCAATGAGTTCAAGCTTTTACTTGGAGGGGGAGATTGAGCAATGTAGAGTTATATGGTTTTCACAGCATGTAGTACTGCTTTGCCAAATTCCATTCAGGAGGTACAGTTCATGTCTAGTCTTTAATGTCTGGTAAAAGTGTGTGTGGTGGACCATGTTGCTGCAGTGCATATGCCCCCCACGGATGCTAGGTTCACTTCTACCTATGGTGTTGCTATAGCTCTTGGGAATGGGCTTTGAAGTAATTTTGTTGTTGTATTATTTATGCTCTGGCCCTGCAGCCCTCTCAATCTGGGGGGAACCCTAGCCCTGTCACCCTGGCATCTACCAGCCAACACAGCAGTCATCCCCAGGGCTTACCCACCCGGTGGAGTCAGAGAGGAGGCCCTCCCCCCCAACAGGATCCAGTGTGCAATGCTGTGGCTAGCCAAGTGCAAGGCCTGTGAGTTCCCCCATCATCATCTAGAGGCTATTTTTGGCTGTTTATTCCCTTGTAGGATCGCGGCGTGCAATGCCACCAGTGACTGGGACCATGCACACTCCCATGTGCGCCCCCTGTTAAGCAGCTGTCACATCCCCACCCCCTGTTGTGTGGCTCCATGCCATCAAGCCCCAGCCTCTGCTAGGGGTCAGGCAATCACCGGTCGCTGAATTCCCCCCTCCCTGGAGAAGGAGAGCAGTCCTTTGGACACTCAATCCATCTCCTCCCTGCCGACCCCCAGCGATCCATGCACATTCCCGAACACAGGTAGCCAGCGTGGCATGAAGTGTGGCGTCCAGCACCTCAACCCTCAGCACCACCAGGCCGGCTTTTGAAGTCTTTGGGCACTGTATGATTCTGGGCTTTGAATGCCTCATTGACCTGTTTATCCATGATGCTATGGTGGACTTCGATGCCGCCATCCCTGTCTTGTGGTCTTTGGTGATTATGAACAGTCTCTCTGGCTTTGTGTGTGTTCTTCATTCACTGTAGGTTTATTATTAATACCATGGGCATGTCCAGCATCACCAAATTCAACTCCACCAGAGAAAGGAAGGGAGTCTGAGTTGGTTGATGGCAGTTTGATTCTTTGGCTGATATGGAACTGTGTGGCTACCTTTGGTGTTAAGGATGGGACTGTTCTTAATGACACTCTGTCCAGGAAGAATAATAGGAATGGCTGTTTGTGTAAAAGTGCTTTAAGTTTGTAATCCTTCTCGCTAAGCAGATCGCCACCAGGAATGCTGTCTTCAGTTATATCCACCATAGTTCTACTTCATTAGTGATTTGAATTGTGCTTTTGTTCTTTCATTTAGCACTAGATTAAGGTCCCATGGGGCTGTGATTTGTCTGGTCTTAGGTCTGATGATGCTTGATGCTTTCAAGAATCTCATCACCTCTGGATGGGTGCCCAGTGAGGTGTTATTAATCTTACCTATGGCTGCCCCTATTGCTGAGAGTTGTACCCTTAGTGATGATGGGGTTAGACTTTTGTTGAGTCCATGTTGGAGAAAGAGCAAGACCTGTGGTATTGATACCTGGTCTGGTATGATACTATTCATCGCACACCATCTTGTGAATATTCCCCAGTGCCTCTTGTACATTCCTGTTGTTGAGGATCTTCTTGATTGCAGAATTGTATTAATGACTGACTGATGGTATCCCTCTCTCAGCAGTCTGTCTCTTTCAGGAGGTAAGCCATCAGTTTGAGGTTGTGTGTGCTTGAGTGGTGTATTGGACCCTGTGTTAGCATATCTGGTCAACTGGGTAATGGCTGGTGGTCTATGGCCATTGATACTACCATGGCAAAGAGAGGCAAGTTGGCTGGTATGGTGTAATCAGTATCACCATACAGCATCTCTGTCTGATCTTTAGTAAGGCACGTGGTATAAGAGGTATGGGCAGGAATACATATGTTCTGTTGAACATCTATGGTAGTGATAGAGCATGTATCCTGCTGGAGTTTGTCCCTGAACCTGAAGAAGAATATTGGTACTTGTCTGTTCCTGGAAGATGTCATTAGGTCCACTTCTGTCGGGACCAACCTTTTGTTCAGTACATTGAATATGTGAGGATGTAGGCTCCACTCCCCTGGATGAATTTGTTGGTGGCTGATCCAGTCTGCTGTAGTGTTCAGTTTTCCTGTTCAGTGGATCACGGATATACGTAGGAGATTGTTTTGGGAAAAGCTGAGTATTCTTGATGCTTCCCACTGAATTTTTTTGCTCCTTGTGCCCTGTTGTTTGGCTTTGTATGCCACTGTGGACATGTCGGACTGGATCAGTACTGATTTTGCCCTTAGTATGTATTGGAAGTGTGGCAGTGCTTTGTAGACCCCTTTCATTTCTAGTATATTTATGGACAGTTTGCTCTGTGATGCTGCACATTTGCCCTGTGTTGTTATGTTGCCTTTTGACATGCCCCAATCCATCAGGCATGCATCTGTATCTATTATCAATTTGAACTCTTGCTCCATCTGTACCCCAACTGAGAGGTTGTCCTTGGAGGTCCACCAGTGTATTGGCTTTCTTACCGATAGGGTGATGTGGACTGGAGTCACTAGGTTCTTATCTGTTTTGATTGCCCTCTGTATGGCTAGGCACTGTAAAGGTCCAATTTGCCACCTGGCCCATGATACCAGGTCTATGAATGATGTTACTGACCCCAGGAGTTGTAGTATTGGTGACAGTGGGGGATTATTTGCTGGTAGTAGTTGCCAAGCCTGTGTTGTCACTGTGTCAGTCCTTTTTTCTGAAGGTTTGACCCAGCCACTGGCTGTGTCGATGAGTGTTCCCAAGTGTTCTATTTGTTGAAATGGTGTGAGGGAACGTTTTGTTGGGTTCACAACCCATCCATGTCTTTGTAGTGTTTTCATGAGTATATGTGTCTCCCTTTCGGCTTGCTGTATTGACTTTGTTCTTATTAGCCAGTCATCTATGTATGGGACTACGTGAATTCCTATCTGGTATAATTGTGCTGTTATGACAACTGAGATCTTGATGAAGACCCTTGGTGCTGATCATAGTCTGAATGAGAGGGCCTGGTACTGGAAGTGATGTTCCATTATTGTAAATCTCAGAATCTTGTAGTGTGACAGGCATATGGGTATGTGAATGCATGCATCCTTCATGTCTATTGACATATGGAAGTTGTCCTGATGGACTGCCTTTCTTGTAGATATGATGGTCTCCATTTTGAATGTTTTTGTTGTTATGAACTTCTTTAAGAATTTTAAATCTAAGACAGGGCGTAACTCTCCCATGTTTTTGGGGACCTTAAAGAATATGGGACATACTCCTTTTCAGTGCTGTAATTCTGGGACTTTGGCTATAGTCTTTTTCACTACTAATTGTCTCAGGGCATCCTCTACTTGGGCTGGTGTTGCCTTTTTCTTTGAGACTGGAGATATGATTAACCTGTCCAGTCTGGGCTTTTTCTTGAACTCTTTTGCATAACCCTGTGATACCACTTATAGTACACATTTGTCTTGTGTTGTTTGTCTCCAGTGGTGTGTGAATTATTGAAGATGGCCCCTGACTGGTGGTGTCCTTGTCTGTGTTAGTATATCTTGCTTGTAGTCATTTTGAGTTGTAATGGACTTCACTGAAGGAGTTATGGCAACCTCTGTTGTAGGTTCCCCAGCCTCTGAACTTGCTGCAATTGTTGTGTCCCTGATATGGCTTGAAGTTGGTGCGTGCCCTTGATGGAGTTGTAAGTTTGTCTGTGATCTCAAAAATGTCCTCTGTTCTTGTGAACCCCCCCTGCTCCGGGCAGATGGGAGGTATGTGTTTCATTGTTGTTTGTTCTTTTCTGGGACAACACCCTGGCCCTTTAACTTAAGGAATGGCTTGAGTACTTCACCAAAGAGTTTGGTGCCCTTAAAGGGTAATTTCATTAATAGTGATTCTGATGACTGCCACTGTGGGTGCCTACCACGATGACAGTGTAAGCT
Organism: Neoceratodus forsteri; assembly: GCA_016271365.2. Lineage (NCBI taxonomy): Eukaryota > Metazoa > Chordata > Ceratodontiformes > Ceratodontidae > Neoceratodus > Neoceratodus forsteri. The sequence continues at coordinate 641,400,232 of CM028134.1, forward strand.
ACAGGTTCTCCTGCCTTGAGGACTAAATCCATTAAAATCCTGCTTCATCTGAGTTTACTACTTAAATATAAGGACATATAACTGTGCAGAGGGCAGCGAGAATCTTATAGATACCAGTATTATCACCCATCATCATCCAGAATGGGAAGCAAAGTAGAAGGGAAAACTCTGCTGAGGTTAGTGGGACCTGCTACTTACAGCATGGCACAACCTCCACAGCCTGCAGTATGGGATCACACTTCAGTTGAGAGGATGTTTGGGCAGCTATTAACTGAAATGACCCAAGTAACCATGGAAACAAATCACACAGCACAAGTTTTGCAGTCACTGGAAGCCCGCATGTTCCAAACTGAGTACTGGGTCGCAGCCACAGAAACTAAGGTACAGGACTTCTCGGCTACCCTCCAGGACCAACAACAGACTATCCTTAAAATGCAGAAAAAAACTGAAGACCTAGAGAACCAGGGACACAAGATAAACTTCCAGTTCCTAGGTTTCCCAGAGCAGGCCAAATCCTGAAACACTGAAGCTTTCCTCCAAAGGGTCCTGGCCAAGATCCTGCACCTGAACCCTTCAAAAGTGCTGCAGGTGGAGCAGTCCTACCGCTCCCTCACCCCTATGGCCAAAGCTCATGACAAGCCGCGGCCAATCATTGCCCACTTTTTGGACTTCAGGGATAAAGGAACAGTGATGGCAAAGGCATGGTAGTTAAAACAACTGTTATAGCACAATCATCAGATAAATATATACCTGGACTACTCAGAAGAGCTTTCAGACAGAAGGCAGGCCCCTACATGGAGGCCTACCACTCCATGTATAGGATTGGCCTAAACTTCTCTCTGCGCTACCCGTCTATGATGTGTGTTGAACATAACGGAGTTCTGCAGCTGTTTGCCACTCTGGAGGCCCTAACTGACTACCTATGATGAAACTGGCCCAACAACTTAAAGATCATGTGCCAAGCCGTTTTTGCTGAATTCTCCAAACATCATAATAAGCACGAATACCTAACCTGTTTTATTTTTTACTTGCCGCCTTTTAGTAATGTTCTTTCATCATCTAGTTTTGCTTGTTTAGTCATATGTTTTAAGTTTTGAAATGCCCCTTACACTCCTGTTTCCTCAGCTCCTGAAGCATATACCCTATCTACACTGACGTCATTGGTGAGTGGTGCAGAATTGAAACTACTTAAGCCTTGTTGCAGCTGTCACCACAGTTCTTTGTACGCCGACATTTACAGTGGTTCAAAAGTTCTGCAATGTCTTCAGAGGAGGATAGTGATGTTGAATACCTGGCAGGGTCTGCATCCATTGAGCCGGACGCATTCGAGCCAGCCACTTGCTGCTTTGTTTACCACATTCTCACAGTTGGCACTCTCAAATCTGAAATATTGGTGCAAACGGTAGTCAGAGTGTGCTGTCATAGTGACAATTCAAACTGATCAGTGTCTGTGCCAGTAACTTTTTGGTGTTCTTAATGTTTCGTCTGGCCCATGATATCATCCTATTTTCATTTCAGAAACACAGTATAGCTGTTGCTGAAACTTCCCATACTCACAGTTTCCATCCATGGACCCGCAACATCGGTGGATCAGCCCTCAATTAGCTGACTGGTATTTCTTTACAGAAGCCTCACAGTATTCCCTGCATCTGTCCACACTGTCCTGTCCACCACCTACCATGGCCCCCATTGCAGCATTACTTATAAATCATCATGGACAGTGCCTTTGCTGGGGTTATTTATTTATTTAGTTTTTGTTGACCGGGTAAGTGCACTAGACAAATTCTGCCTATTTTCAGGCACAACCCAAGGGAGGGGGATAAAGATGAATGCCAACTGACTTTGAACCAGATTCAGTTGTTCATGGTATTTTAGTGATTGGGGGGAAATTTGGCCAAGGCACCGGGGAAATTTCCCCTAATCTTTTTGAGAAGTGCCATGGGATCTTTAACGTCCACATGAACAACCAACAGAACAGGTAGATGGGACCTCGGTTTAACATCTCATCCAAAGGATGGCACCTCAGGAGTGCAGCAACCACCTCATGTTGCACTGCAGTGTCAGTATTGGGATATTAACCCAAGTATCTGGTGTGGGGATAGAACCCATAGCCTTCTGATCTCCCAGCCTCAGAGGTGAGTGTGCTACCTGCTGAGCCACTGACACTGACAATGCATCCGAATTGCACATGATGACCTGTATTTCAATTTAGTAGTCACCAAGGCAACTGATGGCTCAACCTGTGGGTGTTGGATTCCCTATGCTCACAGTGAGTACACTCTGGTCTTCCACCACCGTTGAGCCTCACCAACTTACTGTGCATAATCTCATTCTGTTAGCACAGGCTTCCCACAATTCCATATAGTTCAAGTTTGTTTATTGTTGATCAGTTAAAACCATTACAACATGACATTTCTAAAAATTACAATAATACAATGAATGAATTAACATCAAATTCCAAAGTTTCTATAAATAGAATACTTTCATATTAATTTAGAATATTATTTACAATTAGTTAATAAATCCATTCTAAACCTCTCCATTCAGAAACATTTATAACCAGTGTATGAATATAACATTCAATCAGTAATCAGTAAGTGATATAATTAAAATATTATGTCACTGAATAAATTTGAATACATTTATCTTTAATTTGTGAATATTTTCATAAATGAGTGGTCTGAAGGAAACCAACAACTTTCTCCAGTATACGTGGATTTTCATTATTCATAAGATATTTCACCATATCATTGGGGGAGAGATCAAGATTCACCATGATGTCACCAAGCCATTTCATGCGTATTCCCTTATATAAAGGGCATGACAACAATATATGTTTTAGGTCATCTTCTGAAGACTTGTCACATTTACAATAAGGGATAGATATATTTTCCCTTTTTTGTCTATAAAATACATAGTTGGCATTGTATATTTCAAGCCTAAATTTAACCATAGTTCTTCTCTCATTTGGGTTAATCAGTTTCTCTAGGTAAGGTTCAAAACCATGTGTTAGCTTAATCTGTTTGAACCACCTATGTAACTTCAATTGCTTCATTTTTATTAAATCTTTAGTTATTTCCTTATCCCTTAATCTATTCAGCACTTCTTCTACAATCATCTGCCAAGGGTATATGTACATTCTCCACAAAATGTCTCCAAGTCCATTTGGAAAAATAAAATGTTTAAAAATATCCGGATTTGGTAAAATTTTCCCCATCCATGTATATTTAATTTCTTCCTCCAGAAATATCCTGGGTAGTCTAATTTCATTTAGTAAAAATGTCTTTAAAGAAGAAATAATCAATCTTTCAATTACTAAAATAGAAATCAAAAATTGACCCTATTCCAAAGTCACTATCTCAACTGGTACTGATTGAGGTACTTTTAAAATATACCTTTTTATTTTGTTACATAATATTTCTAAATTTTTCAAATCATCTGTTCCCCATATTTCAGCAGCATAAAGAATACTAGAGTTTATTTTAGCTTCAAATACCCTTAGGACTCCCTTAACTGATGTTTGTCCCATCTTTGAGTTAAATATCCTAAAAGCATTAAATGTTCTCTTTATTTTCACTAAGATCTGTGCAATGTGATCTCTCCATCTTAAATGTTGGCTAAATCTAACTCCCAAATAATTGTAATATTTAACTCTTTCAATTTTTTCTGATTTTATCCATCAGGTTTTGATATATTTTTTATTATTTCCAAATGTTAAGATTTTTGTTTTAGACATATTTATTTTTAATTTATGGTCATCATATAGTTTGGAAAAATGATTGTTTCCTCTGTAATCCCAAGATTGAGGTTGATATTAAAACCAAATCATCGGCATATGCCAAACATTCAACCCGAATATTTCCTATTTTAGGTGCATGAAATTGTGGATTTTCTAGTTCCTTGAAGATGTCTTTTATATATATATATTAAACAGGAAAGGTGCCAATAGGCATCCTTGCCTGACTCCTCATGTCATCTTAAAAGGCCTAGAGATATTCCCAAGATGATAATATCTTATTGCACCCCAGGTATCTGAGTGTAATCCTATAAGAATGTTAAGGAGTTCTGGGTCTAACTCTAATTTCTTTAGCTTATTCCATAACATTACTCTGCTTATGTTATCAAATGTGGATGTAAAGTCCACAAAACAGCAGTAAAGTGAAGCATTTTTAATTTTTATGTATTTCCAAATTAAATGTTTAAGTGTGTAACAATGTTGTATTGTAGATCTGTTTCTCCGGAATCCTACTTCTAATCTTTTTAGAATAATTTTAGTGAAAATCTTTTGTGAAATGTCTATTAAACTTGTTGGATGATACATTTTAGGATTACTTGGATCATCTTTTTTAAAGATAGGGAATATAGTGCTCCCTTTCCAACTCATGGGGTAGTCCTTACAAAATGATGTTAAATAATTTTTCCAAAATTAGAGCCCACCAATCAGAGTAGAATCTATACACATCTCCTATTATGTTATCTGGACCAGGTGCTTTATTAAGTTTTAATTGATTAATTGCAATTTGTATTTCTTCTATATTTATTGAAATTGGAATTGGATAAATCACTTGCGAATATTTAAATTCTCTGTTTTTCCTAATTCTGTTAGTAGAGCTTCATCTTGTTGGGAATAATAGAGTTCTGTGAAGTAAAGAACCCAAGTTTCAGGATGAATATACGCATCTACTATCTTTGCATATTTGTCAAATCCTTAACTAACCAATGTCCAGAACTTTTTAGTATATTTTCTTTTACTGTTTTCCTCAGTTTTCCCCATAATATTATAGAATATTTATATTTCTCTACTTCTAGTATTTGTGTATACTTCTTCCTCTCTTTGTTAATATTTATATTAACTTTATTGGTCTTAATTATTTTAGTTTTTTAGTTTTCCTATATCTTCTAATAGCTTTACTCAGTTCTTTTTTAGCTTCTTTACAATTCTTATTAAACCAGGCCTTACCATGTCTGGTCTCTTTTTGAAACCCTTTCCTGCTAACAATACAGTAGGGGCATACCAGACTGGTTAAATCAGCCCAGTGTTTTAATACATCATAATAATTAATATTTTCTACAATCAATGTTCTTATATCATTTATTGGTCCTTTATATAAGGTATCAAATTGTTTAATTGCCTTAGAATCCCATCTTATCCTTTTTAGATTGACTATTTCCATATCTTTAATAGTATTTAAGTTATTCTTACAATTGTCTCCTCTTATAATTTGATTAATTTCAATTATAAGTTTAATTGGGTTTTGTGATGACTCCGGTCTATAAACAACAGTCATTTCCTTAATCATTTTTGTTCCCTCTAAATTACTCCAAACATAGTCAATAATAGAGGAGCCTTTGGGACTATTATAAGTTAATTCTCCATCCCTATCTCCCATTATTCTTCCATTAATTAGGAGCATATTTTCCTCAGAAAAATAGGGGTGAATGATTCTCCCTCTCATATTATCCCTTTTATCTTTTGAAGCTCTTGTCCAGGTTATTTTGGGGTTTAGTTCTGTTATTATTTCCAGAAATCCTAGCCCCTCTAGATTTTTCCCAATCCTGGCATTGAGGTCTCCAATTATATAAACAGGAATATTCAGCTCTTCATCCATCAATTGTTCAAATATTACTTTAATTCTATTCATTATTTTAACTTTATCTTTAATCATAGGAGACAAGTATATGTTTACTACTATGATTTTAATTTTCCCTTCTCCTTCATCATTTCCTTCTTCAGCTCTCACCATTAGCATATCTTCCAGAGTAGGATATTGTCTGGTGATTTTATAGTTATTTTTAGTTGTCAAATATATAGCTACTCCTCCTTTATGCCTCCCATATTTATTACTTTTAGTTGCAGATTTAGATATATTGGCATATCCCGAAATTTTAGGAGCATTCTCGGAACTACACCAGGTTTCTTGAAAACAAATAAGATCAAAGTTTGCAAGAAACTGATCAATTTCTGAGTCTGTAATTTTTAAGTAAGTACCTTCGATATTCCAGGATAGAATTTTAATTTTAACTTTATCAATATCTTGCTTTCTTTCCTGATTATTCCTTTGTATTTTAGTCAATCTTCTTTTTCTTTCATATTACCTAAAGCATGAAATCTATTGGAACTCAGATATTGGTTCCAACTATCATTCTTTTCTTTTAATCCTTTGTCTATCTTTATCTAGGAGTCTCCCATCTTTTCAGTTCTTACAGCCTTTGGCCACTGGTCTCCTGAAATCAGGTAAAGTCCCATTTTCCTAAACAAATGTTCTTTATTTAATAACCGCTGAACTACCTCTGTTTTTTTAAATGTAATATCTATTTGTGATGTTAATTCCTTATTTGTGTAATGTAATACATTCTATTGAATTTTTGGTTATATTCTCCCTAATAACTCTTGAGAAGAACATTGCTATTTCCTGTTTCATTTGTCCTATGGTATCCTTTTCTGATGTTCCCCATCCAAATACAGTCAAGTCTTATTTTCCCATTTCTCTCTTCCTGTTTTCATTCAAATTGTTTGATAATATCTAGTGTTCTAACAAAATTTTCCTCTCTTGTTTCCCTAGTCTCCTCAATTCTTTCTACTGGAACTGCTTTGGTTACTTCTAAGCCTTTCTTAGTTTCTGGAGTATTTTGGATCTCCATAAGTGGGACAATTTGTGTTGGCATAATGTGAAGTCCCACTGATTTAAATTTTTCCACTTGATTCCAAATGTCCTCCAGTAAATATCTTTTTTTGGTATAAATCAATACGCAGTCTTGAAAGGACTTATTGGGTGCTCCCATCGTATAGATTTCATCTTTAGTAGAAGGGTCAAGGTGGAGAATCTCAACAATTAAATCCTTCAATTTCCCTCCATTTTCCATAACCAATCTAGGTGCTCCATACATCTCAAGTAAATACTCCATATTTGTCTCCTCTAGATCGACAAATCTAGTCTTCGTTGCTATAATCCCTTTCCTAGGTGACTTCATGGCAATCTTGACCTCCCCCTCTTTATTCATCACCTCTCCCTCATTCTGTTCTTTACAACTATTAGTTGTATCCATTTTTCCTTTGTTAGTCTCAAAAATCAAGTCCTATGTTATCTCAGTTATTTCTTTAGTTAAGAGTGATTTCCCCTTTTTTATATGCATTAGCTTTCTTTCTTTCTGTATTATGTTCTGATCAAGCCTATCCTTTTTCTCATCAAAGATTCCACTAGGCGGATCCTGTATTTTCTAATTAGTGCCTTTATTTGGAAGTATTTTACTTTTCCCGTCTGGTTTATTTTTAATAAACCTTGCATATATTCTTCCAAAATCACCTTATTCCTTTGTTTAGGGTTGACTTTTCCTCCTCTAGATTGTAACTGGTAGTTCTTATTTTGTTATCTTTGCTTTCCATTAGCGCTTCTTGAATAATTGATTCAAAATGACAGGTGCAAGGCTGATTCTTATCAAAAGGTGGTGGCAAATATACCTGCACAGCTTTCTTTTCCCTCTGCCCAAGATTCCCCGGGCTCAACCTTTCTTTAAAACAACTACCATGCTTAGGTGTCCTATTTCTTTGGAGCTCTGACTTAAGTTCTGTAATATCATTCTGAATTACCATTAACTGCTAGGATTGTTCATTTGGGAACATAAGCAGGAGGCTGATAAGGACAGAGGTCTGGGGTTATATTCTGTTTTAACTGAAATATTTGAATAGTTTTGTAAGTGAAATTAGTTCTATGTGTTAAAAATTATTACCTTGAGTTAGAACTGTTACTTGGGCTGTGATATTGTAACTTTTGAGGCTTGGGAACAGTTGTTTGGCAGTGATAATTAAAGTGAAATTTAAATGTGTTGTTTGCCTGGTGTTAGGGGGAGGGGACATTAACATGAATTACCTTATCTTTAACAGGAATTACCTTGGCTTTCATTGTTCACTTGGGAACATAAGCAGGAGGCTGGTAAGGACAGAGGTCTGGGGTTATATTCTGTTTTAACTGAAATATTTGAATAGTTTTGTAAGTGAAATTAGTTCTATGTGTTAAAAATTATTACCATGAGTTAGAACTGTTACTTGGGCTGTGATATTGTGACATTTGAGGCTTGGGAACAGTTGTTTGGCAGTGATAATTAGAGTGAAATTTAAATGTGTTGTTTGCCTGGTGTTGGTAAGAGCCTCCCACCCACCCTGTTTTGTAGGCTTTCTTAAATACTGAAAAGCCACTGGGGGTTGGGATTGAAGGGCTGAGTATTTCTGTTTGGGACTGAAATTCAAAGCAACAGGAGCTGGTAGGCCTGTGACATCATACAGTACCTGATGTCTGCATACACACACTGTTAATGGGACTGAACACACACTGGACTGTATGTGTTTGTGAGACTTGGGAACTTTATTGGTGGGGTTGAAAATGGGTTTGTAAATAACTGCAGTCAGTATAGAGAAAAACTGTATTCCAAGGAAATGGGACTGAGAAAAGGGGATGTGCCATTATAAACAGAGGGGGATAAACAGGGTGGCCATATTCCACCATGGCAGGCATCTTTGGAAGGGTTGTAGGCTGCACAGGCTGTGGGATGGCAATAATTCTCAATTGGACCTGGAGATAGGGAGGCTGCCCACTCTGTACACTGCTATCTTGTATCTGGAGTGAGGTATATTGGTTAAGGAGTAAGCTGGGGGAGCTGGGGGGGTGTCCAAGGATAAGGGATGGGATATGGAGAGCAGAAGGGTGGGGCTGAGGGAGGCTGGGACAACACTCTGAAATTACAGGACATTATGTTACAGCAAGCAGGAGGGGATTAGGGACAGAGGACCCTTAGATAGGGATGTTGCGCTAAGGGGAAGCGTCGGTGAATATTCTGAATACAAAGAGATTGGAGGGAAGATTCAGGAGGGGCTGTTGTGTGGAAGCCTAAAACAGCAGACTCTGGGAAGGAGTTCAGGTGAACAGAGCAAGAGGGAAGAAGAGGGCAGTTTAGAGGCAAAGTCAGGGGAAACCTGCTTACTTGATGGAGGCATGACATATACCACAACAAATTTGAGCTACTACAACCTAGAGGGGAGGAAGGGGTTGGTGGAAATGAGGAAACTTATACAGAGGCTGGGAGGGAGTCAGATACCCAAGGGCATCACAGACCGGCAATGGAAAGGATAGAAATAGTCCCAGAGGGAGAAGGGGAAACATAAATGTTAAGCAAATGGGGGAGATGCAACATATTGCAGACATGAGGGAGGAGAGCATGATTGGAGAGAAACTGGGAGACAAGGAGGTGGGAGAGGAGCCCCCCTTCAGCAGGGAGTCAGTACCAAGGATGGGGCCCTAGCTAAAGGGGACCCACAGAGAGCCTCTGGAGGCAGGGGTACTATTACAAGGGGGGAGAATGGCAGTGTGGGGGAAGGGGAAACCATCAGGGCCAGGATAAATGGTTCAGATAAGAGAGGGTTAAAGGGGACACCTATTCAGAGGGGGTTTGAGTTAAGTGGGCCAAATAACAAGGGAGGCAGAAAGGGAAGGGTGACAAGGGGGTCTCTAATAAGGCAGGAAGACTCCCACAGAATTGAGATCATGAATAAAGGGGGGGATGGGGGGCTGAGAGGGCACAGTGAAGGTAACCATAAGGATGATGGTGGTGTTAAGGTTCTGTTATTGGGAGACTCGATGATTAGGGGTATCCCGTGGGAGGGACAGGGGGGTGTATGCCATAGCCAGGTGAAGGTAGTGAGTATCTCTGGGCTGACAGTGCAGAGAGCAAAGTTCATGGTGTATGAAATGGTTAGGGATTGTGGAGGGAAACTGGATTTCCTGGTGCATTTGGGAACTAACGATCCAGAGGGAAATAGCGTTTTGGAAATCCAAGCAAAGTTCCAAGAACTTGCCAGAGTCTGTCGGGATAATGGATGCAACATTTACTTTTTGGAGATATTGCCAGTACCAAAGGACTCAGTGGAGAAAAAAATGAAGCTCCAGAGGTTAATGACTGGCTCAGGAAGTGGGGTGAAGAAGTGGGTTGGGGTGTTAGGGAACTGGAATGGAGTTTGGGAGGATAGGGACTATATGCCAAGGACAGGCTTCATCTTGCCCCATTAGGGAAGGAAGTCCTTAAACAGGGATGGCTGACTACATTCAAGAAAGGTGGGGTTTAAACTTGTGAGGGGGAGGGATAAGGAGGGCTGACTAGAAGCCCTCTCTCCAGATGAGGGAGAAGCCTTCTGCCCAAGGGGTGAGGGGAAACAGACTGGGGGTGGAGGTTTCAGGAGGAGCAGAGGGAGGATGGAAGTATAAGGAATCTGGGTGGGGTTCGTCAAGAGGATCAGGGATAAGGGGTGGGGGTTGGTGTTAGTAAATGCCAGGAGCTTGAGAAACAAGTTACCAGAGTTCCAGTCCATGCTGTTTGGGGGGTGGATGTGGCGGCTGTCACGGAGACGTGGGCCAACAAAAACCATGACTGGGACCTAAACGTGCAGGGGTACACTATGCTTAGGAAGGATAGAAAGGAGGGCAGAGGGGGTGGAGTGGCTATGTTTATTAGAGATGACATAGAAATTGCTAGGGTAGAAGAGGAGGAGGGAAATGTGGAGGCCTTATGGGTCACCTTACGATCCCCAGCAGGAGATAAGGTCAAGCTGGGTGTAGTATATAGGCTCCCCGGGATGAGTGATGTTCTAGAGGATGGTTTGTTGGACAACATCATTGCCCAGTGTGGACCAAAAGGGGAAGGAGTGGTGTTGATGGGGGACCTTAATATGCCAGGTACAAACTGGGGAACCATGTCCTCTAAGGTGGCCAAGGAGCAGAGGCTGCTGGACGGCTTCCAGGATGTGTTCTTAACACAGCATGTGATGGAGCCTACAAGGGAGTTGCATGTCCTGGATGTGGTTCTGGCAGATGGGGATCTGTAAGGGATCTGGTTGTACAGGACCCCTGACTGGGAGTGACCACAATACTGTCTGGTTTCAAATAAGCATGGGGGGGGGGGAGATCTAGGACACTGGCAGTGGACTTCAGGGGGGCAGACTTTGTGGGCATGGGAAATATTCTCAAGGGATTACATCAATGACAAGTGTGGAAAGGAGATGGGAGGTCATAAAACCGGGACTTCATGAAGCAGTCAGGATCTGGGCTAAGTTGAAACGTAAGGGAGCAAGGTCACATAAACCATGCTTGGGGTCCAGTGAGGTACAGGTAGCAGTCAGAGAAAAGAAGGTGGCCTACAAAAAATATAAAACAACAAGAGGGGATAGGGATAAGGAAATGTACCATCTTGCATCTAGAAAAGTCACCCAGATGGTGAGGGAGCAAAGTCCAGTAAAGAGCAGTGGCTGGCACAGGGATACATGGAGGGAAAGGGTTCTTCCAGTACATTGGGGAGTGGAGAAAACTAAGGCCATCTCAGCAGATTGAGATCAGAAGGAGGGTGGGTGGAAGAGGCGAGGGACCAGGCAGAGGTATTTAACGAGTACTTTGCCTCTGTGTTCACTAGGGAAGGGGATGGGATAACTACAAAGCAAGGCACAAAGGGGATAGAAGTGGCAGTGAGTGGGATCAGGGGAGCAACAGAAATGGAGCAAGAGGGAGGGAGAGGTACCCTAGGGGTGTCACATCTGGATAAGGATAAAAAGGCAAGTAAGATGGAGGGGACGGATGATGTTATCTCCGCCAAAAGGGTGTGGTTAGCCCTCAAAGCCCTAAAGAAAGACAAATCTCCTGGGCCGGATGGCATTCATCTGAGAGTACTATGGGAATTGGCGGACATACTGGCTGCACCCCTGGTGGAGCTCTTCAACAGGTCACTTGAGACAGAGAGGGTACCTAGGGATTGGCGAGACACATGTGGTGCCAATCCATAAAAGGGGTCGGGAAGTGCCAGGTAACTATAGACCCATCAGTTTGACCTTGGTGGTGGGAAAATTAATGGAGAGTATACTAAAGGAATGATTAGGGTGTACTTGGAGGAGGTGAGGTCTGGATAGTCGGCAACATGGGTTTGTGCCAGGTAGATCATGTCAAACCAATCTTGTGGAGTTCTCGAATGGGTAACATCAGAACTGGACAGGGAAAGCCTGTGGATGTATTATTCTTGGACTTCAGCAAGGCGTTTGACTCTGTCCCCCACTATGGTCTGGTGGAGAAACTGATGGGGTTAGGAGTAGGCCCTTTGATGGTCAGATGGATTGAAAACTGGCTAGCTGGATGTACCCAGAGAGTAGTGGTCTGTGGGGAGCTCTCGAAACCTAGAGAGGTTGGTAGTAGGGTACCGCAGGGCTCGGTCCTGGGTCCGATCCTGTTTAATGCATACATATCGGACATCAGGGAGGGTATAGGGTGTGAAATGAGTCTCTTCGTGGATGACTCCAAGATGGGAGCAGTAGTTGAGGGAGAAGAGGGGAGGTTGGCCCTGCAAGGGGACCTGGACACCCTGGAACGCTGGGCTCACACATGGAAATTAAATTTCAATATCACCAAGTGCAAGGTGTTGCATCGTGGTTGGGGAAACCCTAAACACAGATACACCCTGGGAGGGGAGGCGCTGGAGGCCTCAATAGGGGAAAAAGACCTAGGGGTCATGGTGGATGCATGTATGAATAACTCTGAGCAGTGCAGGAGAGCGGCTAGCAAGGTAAACAGGATGTTGGGATGCATTGTAAAGGGGATCACCTCTAGGAGCAAGGAAGTGATTCTGCCACTGTACAATGGACTGGTTAGACCACACCTTGAGTACTGTGTACAGTACTGGAGACCACACTTGAAGATGGACATACAGCTCCTGAAGAGGGTACAGAGGAGGGCAACTAAGATGATACGAGGGTTAGGGGATTTGACGTATGAGGACAGACTTGAGGAGCTCTGCCTGTTTTCGTTGGAGGAGAGGAGAGACAGGGGGGACATGATTGAGGTCTTCAAGTACCTCAAGGGAATAAATAGGGTAAACATGGAGGGGATCTTTAGACTAAAGCAGGGAGGTATCACCAGAGGGCATGGTTTGAAGTTGAAAGGTGGAAGGGTGAGGGGGGAAAAGAGGAGGAGGTTTCACTGAGAGGGTGGTGGACCTTGGAATGCACTGCCTGGCGAGCTGGTTCAGAGATCCACAGTGGAGGGCTTCAAGAGAGGGTGGAACAGACACAGAAAGTGGATGTGTCAGATGATGGCCTGTCCCAGGGGGGTGGGGATGGATGATAGGGGTTTCTGGAGCACAAGGGATGGGAGGGCCTCGGCACCCAACTAAGAATCTAAGGTTCGAGCAGACTTGATAGACTGTAAGGCCTAATCTGCTGGCAAATAGTGTGTTAGTATGTTATAGCTAATAATAGTGAGTGATACAATAGTGCCTGGGTTTGTTCACTACTAGGGGCTAAAGGATCTCTCCTAATACTTGACTGCTTTATATCTTTATCTGTTGACCCTTTGTTCTTGTGATAATCTTGAAGAGACTATAAGTTTTCAGAATTTGGGGATTTACTTTTAGTTTTATCTAAATGTTTTAAACCATCAATTATAACACTAAGACTCTCTTTTATACTTTGAATTTCAGTTTCATTTCTATCATTATTCCCCTTACTGTAAGATCCCCATTTATTCAAAGTAGTCTCTTTTCCTAACATTTTACCTGGCAGTCTTTCTGAGATTTGGCCATTTCTTCTATGAATACTTACAGGAGAAAAGCTTGCCCCTTCGTAGTCATCTCTACTATCACTATTATAAGATACATAAGAATCATAGGACTTTCCACTATGAACATGTGAGGTCATTTGGTCTAAACTTATGACTGACGAGGGAGAAACTGGTGATGCAAAGGTATTCCATTCATATATATCAATCGTGATGCCCTCAGTTGGTCCTAAGGGAGTTGAGGTATTTACCCCTAACAAGGAGTTACAATTACCCATATTAACTCTTCCCCTAACAGCCTGTTTCCCATTCCTTTTTGATATATTCTCAATCTGTTCTAATTGGTCATCTTTAGGGTCTCCCTCTTTACTGGCCATGCCCTTAATGGTAAGCCGTATTTCTGTTAATTTAGTTTGCAGGGGATCTTCTCTAGAAGCTTCCCTGCATCCATTAGTAACCTTCTCTTCCCTTGGCCTTACCGGTATTAAACCAATTTGTTTATTCCTCTTCGTACCACCATGCCTCCCTCGTTTCCCTCTAGTTGCTTTATCCATTATGGTACTAATTTTGCCACCTCTTGTTAGGACCATACTTAATTAGGCTCAATAACAATAGTAGGAAATAAAATATAATTGCACAATGTTATCAGTTGTCAAAAAAATTATATTCTTAAACCTCCCAAAGATGGTCAAGTAAAAACAATAGCACTATATTTGTTGCCAAATTAGTACAGTGCTCAGTCAGGAATAATAAGTAAATTCTATGGGCTTGCGTACAAAGCGCATCCCAATAACCTTAAATATCCTCCCGAGCTATTTAAATTAAGACCAATTATCTCATCATAGGGGAATATTCTTATAAATAACCAGAAGTACTAGGTACTAGATCAGACTAATCAAGCTAATCAGATTAAGTCTCAAAATAAATAAATATCCAGGATTAAACACAGGTTAAATATTTAGCGTAATAGACTGTACAATAAAAATATGTAGTTCACAAAAAACTGAAATGCTGGCATATATTATTAAGCTAGTTAGTAAATTTTTAAGTACACCTTATATTGTCCTTAAACAAATCATAAGTTACTAGGAATGTCTCTTAAACAGCCCGAAGATCATTTCTTGACCAACCCAAAAATCACAAGCTCTGTCAAGGTTCCTTGATATCGTCTCCTTGGTGTCCGTTGCCAATGCGGGAAACAATCTTCAATCCCCAGGGAAGGTATCCGAATCAATGTCAAAACAAGGCTGCAATACAAGCTCCCATTTTCAGTCCACGAGGAGTTTTGGATCAAGTCAGAAAGTGAAGCGGTTCCTTGTTTTAAGCTAACAGTCAGGGATAAGCTCACTCGACGTTGCAAAAAATTCAGTCTCAGAATTTTATAAAGTTCCCAAGTTAAACCGTTTGGAATTCAATATCACAATACAATTATACTGAGAAACCGGTATAGCTGATATATCTCCTTTGTTCAATACAACCTTCTTTCCCTCGAGCATTTCCTGCAGTTATAACATTTCTAGTTGCTCTGCCTCTATCAGGCTATGAGACTGACTATGAGTGAACTGCTCGTTGGTGGGTTTAGCTTCAGAACTGATCACAATTCCATATATCAACATCCACCGAACCACCACCTACTGAGCCGCTTGCATGCAGAAATAATTAATAAACAATAAGTTGTCATCAATGTCAGTGCAACTGACTTTACAGGTCCATGACTGGTGTGAAAACACCCACTACGACCTTATCCCCAGTGAGTCTGATGCACTGTGTGACTTTTCAAACACATGTGCATGCCACAGTGTGCAGAACAACTACACCTCAGCCCAATAAGGTAAACCATAGGTTGCCCTGCCACTGATGAAGGCAGAATGAAGAAACAGTGCAGCAGAGATAAAACACAATGAAGCCACAAGTAGGTGTCATGCATAGTAACATTTATTTCAATGTCTGCACAGAAACTGCTCCTGTGGTTCAAATCCAAGAAATGAAATGCCAGCCACTGGTGTACTTTCTTCAACTTGTTTCGGAGGACCTGTAAGCATCCATTTCCTGTACACAGTGCTAAAGTGCTTGGTAGTTCCATTGAATGGCTAACTTATAGGGCCATGATCCACACCGCCACATTTTGGTATGGTTCTGGACACTGACATCTGAGTGGAAGAGCTAACAAGGAGAGGGTCATAGTATCCCTGGTTGCAATCCTCATGCCCATAACAATATATTGGCAGTGATGGCATTGGTGATGCAATCTGAGCCAAACCAGTAGAACTGATGGTGCTGCTGGATCAGAGTGCAAGACCATACACTCCTGTTACCATCATGCAAACTCACTCGCATTGACATTGGGCACAACTGAAGATTTCTGCATTCAGGGGTCACTGTATCTGGTGGTTATCTAGTAGTCTGGGTAAGTTTGCTTTGCAGATGCTATTATGTCTGCTGTTCCAGAGTGACATCACACTTTGGCACATGTGTCAGATAGGCCGTGGTTGTGGATGTGTGTGTACCAACTGTGATCATAGCTAAACTAGTTCAGCCACTTTCCCCATTTGGTGTACAGTTCATGGCATCATGGTTTCTTTTATTACCCCCTTCCCCATCCCAAGCACACACCCTCAGCATCTCTGTCAGTGACAATTATCTGTACTGATTATTTTCTTAGTAGTGCTGCTGTGGGGATCCCGTTTCATGGTCCTTTCATTGGAGATCTTGGTGGTGACAATTAGGAAGCTTGAAAAGTAAAATCTGAATGTTGCAGTGAGGGCTGCTCGGCTGCTCTGTCTGCTCAGTATGTGGCACTTGTGAGCACAGGGCAATCAAGGCATCAAGTTTTCTGATTTTTTCTTAGTGTGCCCACCAACACTAAACACTGCCAAAAGAACACAACAAAAAAATGTCGATTGTTGTGGGCGAGACTTACTCCAGATGCCTACCCCTGCACACCTGAACCCCCCCCCACATAAAAAAGTCACCATCACTGACAATGCTCAGACTAATTAGTATTATCTATGCATGGTGTACCCCGTTTGTTGTTGGTCTGTTCTGTGAGTATCTTGCATGAGACTACTGCAGGACTTCAAGAGTAATCTTCCAGCTACCTTGCAGTACTTGTTTTTCGGCCTGTGCTGTGAATCTCTCAGTGCACAATCGGACTCCAGGGTGAACAATGCCTCTGGTTCATTTACATTTTCAGGCCACACTCATGACTAGGGGTGCAGCTGGTAAATAATCAGCACTCAGTATGGTATTTTGTAAAATCTGTTTCAGAAGGAAATGAAATGCCACATATATGTATGACAGGTGCAAAACGTGGTAGATCACATTTTGGTAGGTGATGTGGGATGTCAGCCTCAACTTTACTGACTGACTATACTTTCCATCTTGACCAAATTATCCATACAGTATTTCTTCATGGTCGATCCAGTGTGCTGCGGGGATCAGGTCTGTGTGTATGTCATAGTAGAGGACTGCTGTGCTTCTTCAAGTGCCATCAGACTCGATTGCAGTCTGCTGCTGTTGATGATCTCTTGTCTGCTGAATCTCAGCCTATGGCTCACAATTCCTCCTGTTTCTGCAATCCCTTAGTATGCTGACATTGTCATGAGGAGAAATGCAAAAAAAAAAAAACTACTGCTCCCCAAAAAAAACATATAAAAAGAAAAGTAACAAAGGCATGGCATACAGTATGTGTACAGTTTCATCCACCTTGTCCCTCACAGGTCACACCTGAGCTGTCTAATTAGAGCCCACATATCAGCTGCAGTATTGCAGGTACCACTACACCAATTTTCCCAGACCAGTACACAGTATGGCTCCAAATCATGCTCTGTTCTGAGCAACTGTAATAGGGCACAGTGAACATGGCACATGAACAAACTGTTGAAGTTCTATATATTCAGTGGCCTTCTATTCCACTCCATCTATGAGTCTACTGTGAGTGTTAGTCAGTGGCGATTACTGTGCTGATGTTTCAGTGTGCGCAGGTGAAGCACAAAACATGAAGGGTTCTCTTTTCATTCTATTTCCATGATGTGCATTCCAGAATGCATTGTTATTCCCGTTCTAGGGGTGCTGTTTATTGCATTGCAACCATGTTTGATCTGACAGCACAATGTACTACTCTGTGTGTTGACTCTACATTTCCACCATAGGAGCACACCGTGAAAAGTTTATGCAGTCATTAAGCAAATATGAAGACCACACCTCAAATACCAGTAGTGCACAAACACAGTAAAAATAAAACACAAGTAAATCCAAACACATGTGGGTGAGATGACAGTACTGCTGGCTTTCAGTGTAAAGACTGGATTTTTGCTGGACAGAGTCCACAGATCACTTTTTTGGTACTATGGTACCCCAAATGGCCAACCGCATTTACACATCTGGATCAATGCACTCGTGCTCTGTGTGTGTGTGTGTGTGTGTGTGTGTGTGTGTGCGCATGTGTTTGTATGTGTGTGTTGTGTGTATGCTTTTCTGTGTTCCGTTCTCAGTGTGTAGAAATTTTATTTTCCTGGTGTGTGTGTGGTTAGGTTATGGTTTGATGCCATCTAGTATTGGTCTGTAGCAGTATGTTTGCTGGGGACAGAATCATGCCCATTGGAACATGATGCAGCGTCATATTTGCACTCATTCAGAAACCAGAGTACTGCCGATTGATGGCTCATTCAGTGGTCAAAGGCTGACAGTCTCAATCAGGGATGAGAATGGGATGTAGGTGTTGCTCTGCCCCAACTGCTGTCTGCCAAGTATGTACATCAACTGGTAAAGAGCTGCCATTGGCGCACCTGAAAACAACATCACAGCAACCTGCACCTATTGGAACAAATTATGGGGCAGTAATCAGGGTTACTGCATTTGTTGTTGACTGTTTGTTTCTGCTCTTACCTCCTTGTTCTTTCGTCCGTGGTTCTTCTTTTTCGGCAGGGGAAGGGCCCAGCCACCCAACCCCATCCCCAACCACTCCACACTATACTCCTTTTGTAGGGTACCACAGTTGTGACATTTCCTGTGGCAGAGCAGGAAGGGTGGATCAGTGGGGCCTCCACAAGGTGAGCTCATTTACAGGGCACTAGTAATTTAACTTGTTATAACAAGTTAAACAAAACACAATCAAACCATTACTTGCATTTTTTCTTTTTCCTTCTATCACTCTGACTGGGTTATAAACCCAGCAACTTATCTGGAATGGATATCATTAACTGCAGGTACTGTAGAACAATTTTCAGAAGGACAGTCTTACAGGATTGGGACACTGTCCACATGCTGGCCTTTGGAGATCTTAGGGCTCAGCTCCGGGCAGCATGGGCAGAGATTGCACGCCTCAAATTTCATATTCAAGAGGAAATACATGATAAGAACCACCCAGCCATTCCCCAGCATCCAACAGAAAAACCTCGACGCAGAGGGTAGTTGGTCCAGGAGGTTGGCAGGTGGTTAGAGGGACAAATCGGTGCCCCATCACTCTCTGCTCTCCAACATATTACCTCAAAAACCATATAAACACTACAAACAGGTATCTGCCTCTATCTCTGAAATCAAACAAAGAGGCAGAAGACACTGCAGAGCAGAACACTGCAGCACAGGAGCTAGCACAACAAAACTCACCCAAATCAGGAACCAAAACAAAAAAGCAAAAGTAAATCCAAAACTTGATCATAGGAGACTCATGATTCGGGAGTTGATACCATCTCCAGCCAGGGTAATGGTCAGATGTCTCCCAGGTACATCAGCATGGAGAGACACTGACTGCATTGCTAAAATTGTTCACAAAGCAGGAGAAACATTGATGTCCTAGTACACATAGGACTAATGATCTTGCCAGCCTGTCAGTTGTGGAGACCAAGGAACACCTGACCAGGCTGGGTGACAAACTATCATTTATTTCATCCGCATCTCTTTCTGAGATCCTGCCAGTCTGGGAGAGGGAGAGATGGACTAAAGGTCAGAGAAGGGGAGATAGGGAGCTAAACACGGGCTCAAGGGCTGGTGACAGGAAAAGGACACAGATTTGTAGGAACTGGCAACAGTTCTGGGAGTGAAAGTTCTTTAAATTTGATGGACTGCATCTGACTAAGGAGGGAGTCAGTGCATTAGGAAGTTTGACATCTTGCAGAATATTTAAACTAGCAAATGGGAGGGGTGCAGCACCCATAAGTCGAATAGGAAGAACACCCCTCCCCCTCAGCCAGTGGTCAAACAGGGATTCAGCATGTTTGCAGTTCATTTGCATCACCAGGTAAGAAAAAAGGTTTGTCTCCCCGTATGACGCACAGGGGTAATGCCAAACCTCACCCAACAATTAACACACCAAAATCTGGCCAATGGAAAATCATGTACACAAATGCTCACAACCTGGGAAATAAGATCCCAGACCTGCAGGCAATAATGTCAGAGGCTAAACTGGACATAGTAGCAATAAGTGAGACGTGGTTTACCAGTAACCACACTTGGGAGACTTCAGTACCTGGCTATGTATTGTTCAGAAGAGACCGAGGTGCAAAAAGGGGGGGAGGAGTGGCCCTGTATGTCAATGAAAATATCAAAACTACAGAAATTCAGAATACACATAAGGAGCCAGAAGAACTGTGGGTCACCTTGGAAACAGGAAATGGGACATCCATAAGAACTGGGGTTGTCTACAGGCCCCAGACCAGGGGAGGACATAGACACATTACTGTTAGAAGATATACAAAACATGACAGCTAAAGGGAGGTTATGATAACGGAGACTTCAACATGCCGGATACAGATTGGTCAATACCAGCAGGAACATCTGCCAGAACTAGACACATAGTGGATTCCCTGCAGGGGGAGGGCCTCAAACAACTGGTACAGCAACCCACAAGAGACAGGGCTATCCTAGATCTAGTACTGACTAACAAGGAAGGGATCACAGATCTCCAGGTAGAAGGTCACCTGGGGGCGTGACCATCACATGGTATGGTTCAATTGGCTACTACATCTAAATCATCCCATTCCAAGGCAAAATATGGGACTTCAGAGGAGCTGACTTTGATAAGATGGCCAACAGAGTTAAGCTAGCCCTGGAAAAAGAAACACAGGTGAGGGGTACAGGCAAAGTGGGCAAGCATTAAGGATGCAATATTTGAAGCAACATCCCATTGTGTTAGACAGAAAAGTAAGCAAGTAAGTAAGTAAAATTTTTTATTTATACAGAAAATTATGCCATTAGGGGTTCAAGAATCCCTATTTACAAGGCATCCCTGTATTAGTACAAAATAAATAAACACAATACATAAATACACACCATAAAGATACAATTATCGTACAATTAGGTACATACAGTCATTTCATTTGTATAGACAACCAAACATCATATATTCATAGCAATCAAAAGAAGAAGGAAACCACTTTGGTTCTCAAATACAGTAGCAGAAAAGGTCAGAGCCAAAAGGCTGGCCTTCAGGAAATATAAGGGAACACAGCAGGATGAAGATAGGGAGGCATACCAAACTGCCCTAAGAGAAGCAAGGAATGCAGTAAGGCAGGCAAAGTCCCAAACTGAGGAAACACTAGCACGAACAGTAAAAGAAGGTGACAAGACTTTCTATAGATACATTAGTGAAAGGAGAAAGTCCAGAGGGGGTATTGCTAAGCTTAATGGAGAAAAGGGAGCATGTGAGGAGGAGGACCCTGTAAAGGCATCTATCCTAAATAGATACTTTGCTCAGTATTTACTGAAGAGAAGATAGGCAGGGCCCACAGCTCAGCATCATGGACACAGGGGAGGGAGGGAGCACTACTCCCTTCCACAAAAGAAGTAACCTGGCAAGAGCTTGCTAAGCTCAGGGTGGATAAGGCAATGGGACCTGATGGCACACATCCTGTGGGTACTTAAGGAGCTAAAGGTGGAACTAGTAGGCCATTAGCAGAACTGTTTAGTGAGTCTCTGAGCACAGGAGAGGTCCCAGAAGACTGGAGAAGGGCTCATGTGATCCCGCTCCACAAGAGTGGTAGCAGGGAGCAGGCGGGGAGCTACAGACCAGTCAGACTTACCTTAGTAGTGGGCAAGATTATGGAGGCACTCCTTAAGGAAAGGATAGTGCAACACCTGGAATCCATAGGGGTACAGGATCCAAGACAGCATGGGTTTACAAAAGGAAGGTCCTGTCAAACTAATCTCATAGATTTCTTTGTCTGGGTAACCAGAGTGGTGGACAAGGGGGAGCAGGTGATGTTGCCTACCTTGACTTCAGCAAAGCTTTTGACATTGTTCCACATAGAAGAATGATAAATAAGTTGGGTAGGCTCGGGGTGGGTCAGAAGTTGGTGAACTGGGTGGCAAACTGGTTGACGGGCAGAAAACAGAGAGTGGTGGTAAATGGTATACAGTCAGAAGAGATGCAAGTCACAAGTAGGGTATCTCAGGGATCAGGCCTGGGGCCAGTCCTCTTCAACATCTTCATTAGTGACCTTGCAGATGGACTAGAGGGTAAGGCTTGTCTGTTTGCAGATGACACCAAGATCTGCAACAGAGTAGATGATGCAGATGGGGTGGGCAGAATGAGAAGAGATCTGGATAAACTAGCAAAATGGTCAGAAGAGTGGCAACTGGGATTTAATGCAAAGAAGTGCAAAATCATGCATATAGGGAAGAGAAACCCTGAAGCCACCTATAGGCTGGGAGGGGAGTTGCTAGCATTCACAAAGGAAGAAAGAGACTTGGGCATCATCATCACTGATGACCTGAAATCATCCAAGCAGACCTCTAAAGCAGTAGGTAAGGCTAGGGGGGTGTTAGGGTGTATTAGTAGGGGTATCACAAGTCATAAGAGGGAGGTAATAATCCCTCTTTACAAGACACTGGTTAGGCCCCATCTGGAGTACTTCGTGCAGTATTGGAGGCCACACCTTCACAATGACATTAACAAAATTGAGGCAGTCCAGAGAAGGGCAAACAAAATGGTGCAGGGACTGCATCAGAAGACATATGAGGACAGATTAACAGAGCTCAATATGTATACCCTTGAGCAAAGGAGGGAGAGAGGTGATATGATCGAGGCATTCAAACACCTTAAGGGCATTAACAAGGTGAAAGAATCTAACATGTTTAAATATAAGAAAATAGCAGGACAAGAGGACACAGCATGAGATTAGAGGGGCTGATTAAGGGGAATGAGGAAATTCTTTTCACAGAAAGGGTGGTGGATGCATGGAATGGCTTACCACAAGAAGTGGTGGCTATGAATACAGTGCAGGGTTTCAAACAGGCATGGGATAGGCATAAGGGAGCAATACAAATGACTATGAATAGATAGGCCACTAACAGAGCAAAGGCCGATGGCACATTTATAAGGTAGAAAAAGAAATGGGCAGACTGGATGGGCCTTGCGGTCCTTATCTGCCATCAACTTCTATGTTTCTATGTTTCTATGGTGAAAAGTTCTCATTGATATTGTCAATGGCGGGGGGGGGGTCACTGTGCACCAATGCTATGTTAGTGTCAGAGTAACCCAGCAACCAGATGCAAGCAACTGGATGCATTATCGGTACTTTGATCACTGTTGGCCCTCGCAGATCCACTACTGGGACTCGGCACACAAGGGCCAGTGTACAATTGCATTCCTGAGAAGCGTAAGCCTACTGTCATCCTTGACTTCAGCACAGACCTGACCACCACTGAAAAGCAGTCTCAACACAGCAGCACTTGTAAATAATAAAAACTGAACATAGCCAGGGAAGGTGACCTTGACATTGGTCTGGATGAGGCCCTACTTGATGATGCCATTCAATTTTGTTGCACAGGGAACACAGTGAAATAATGGCAGCAATGTGCATAATTGATTGCCCTCGTCCCCTAATTGGAACACACAGACCCAAAAACAGAGTAAAATTTCCTGGGGGAAATGCAGTTTGATGTCCTGACCATACCTCCAGAACCACTGGATCACCACTGTACTGTGATCACCCAGTGCAGCCATATTTATAAATAGTAATGGGCAATCAATCCCTGTAATAGAAAATTGGCTGGTCTATTAACGGAGTTCTCAGTCCATTTAGATACAGCCATCCAATACTGCTAGTACGTTGTGCACACTTCAAAATTGCTGCATTGCATGTCATTGCTAGGATGGTGTGCACAAGTGTTCAATCGTGTCTGAGAAACATGGACAGAGTTTCAGCTGCTGCTGCTGTTGAAGGGCAACCCTGTTCATCCTGAGACATCCATCCAGATAGGACCACCACCAAATTGGACTCTGATCCCAGAAATTAATATAACTCATCAGTAGTGATGATTGCTATGGATGTTGATTCTCAGGATGTCATGATGGATTCATGCTGCTGTTCTAATGCAATCAGGGGTGTACAGAACACACAGTAAAAACATGGAAAAAAGGACAAGAGTTAGATGCCAATGGTTCCCAGCTGGCACACACAGAACCACCAGATGATGATCATTTCATGGTGCAAAGGAAGCCCTGTGTTGTTTGAATATACCCAAAGTCAACCAACCACCATCTACTCTGACCATTAATGCAGCCCTAATTACAAATTATAAAGGGTGATCAGTGGCAGTGTGAGAAACTACTGTGGTCCATAGCATGAGTTTACACCCTGTGTACATCTGCAATGTCTGGTCCTGTTAGTACCATAGAGGGATGACTTCCTGGGCGAAGATAAAAAGCACTACAGTTGCCACAGGTGCACGACACTGATGTGGGGGTGGCAGAATAGACAATCACCAGTGGCAAGTAGAAAAGGGGAAGTGGTTATCCCTCTTTACAGACAGTTGGTGAGAACCCATCTGGAGTACTGCGTGCAGTTTTGGAGACCTCATCTACGCAAGGACATAGACAGGATGGAAGCAGTCCAGAGGAGGGCAACTAAAATGGTGCAAGGTCTACATCAGAAACCATATGAAGAGAGACTGAGAGAGAAAAGAAGGCGGCTTACAAAAAATATAAAACAACAAGAGGGGATAGGGATAAGGAAATGTACCAGCTTGCATCTAGAAAAGTCACCCGTATGGTGAGGGGAGCAAAGTCCAGTAAAGAGCAACGGCTGGCACAGGGGATACATGGAGGGGAAAAGGGGTTCTTCCGGTACATTGGGGAGCGGAGAAAAACTAAGGGCCATCTCAGCAGATTGAGATCAGAAGGAGGGTGGGTGGAAGAGGCGAGGGACCAGGCAGAGGTATTTAACGAGTACTTTGCCTCTGTGTTCACTAGGAGGGGATGGGATATCTACAAAGCAAGGCACAAAGGGATAGAAGCGCAGGGAGCGGGATCAGGAGCAGCAGAAATGGGAGCAAAAGGGAGGAAAGGTACCCAGGGTGTCACATCTGGATAAGGATAAAAAGACCAGTAAGGTGGGGGACGGATGATGCCATCCCACCAAAGGGTGTGGTTTGCCCTCAAGGCCCTAAAGAAAGACAATCTCTGGCTGGATGGCATTCATCCGAGAGTACTATGGGAATTATGGACATACTGGCTGCAATTTCCTGGCGGAGCTTTTCAACAGGTCACTTGAGACAGGGAGGTAAATTTAGGATTGGCGAGAGGCACATGTGGTACCAATCCATAAAGGGGGTCAAGGAAGTACCAGGAAACTATAGACCCATCAGTTTAACCTCGGTGGTGGGAAATTAATGGAGAGTATACTAAAGGAACGATTGGGGGTTTACTTGGAGGAGGTGGGAGGTCTGGATGTCGGCAGCATGGGTTTGTGCCAGGTAGATCATGTCAAACCAACCTTGTGGAGTTCTATGAATGGGTAACATCAGAACTGGACAGGGTAAGCCTGTGGATGTATTATTCTTGGACTTCAGCAAGGCGTTGACTCTGTCCCCACAATGGTCTGGTGGAGAAACTGATGGGGTTAGGGTAGGCCTTTGATGGTCAGATGGATTGAAAACTGGATAGCTGGACGCACTCAGAGAGTAGTGGTCTGTGGGGAGCTCTCTAACCCTACAGAGGTTGGTAGTGGGGTACCACAGGGCTCGGTCCTGGGTCCAATCCTGTTTAATGCATACATATCAGACATCAGGGATGGTATAGGGTGTGAAATGAGTCTCTTCATGATGACTCCAAGATGGGAGCAGTAGTTGAGGGAGAAGAGGGAGGTTGGCCTGCAAGGGACCTGGACACCCTGGAAAGCTGGGCTCACACATGGAAATTAATTAATATCACCAAGTGCAAGGTGTTGCATCTTGGTCGGGAAACCCTAAACACATGTACACTCTGGGAGGGAGGTGCTGGAAGCCTCAATAGGGGAAAAGACCTAGGGTCATGGTGGATACATGTATGAATAACACTGAGCAGTGCAGGAGAGCAGCTAGCAAGGCAAACAGGATGTTGGGATGCATCGCAAGGGGATCACCTCTAGGAGCAAGGAAGTGATTCTGCCACTGTACAATGGACTGTTAGACCACACCTTGAGTACTGTGTACAGTACTGGAGACCACACTTGAAGAGGGACATACAGCTCCTGGAGAGGGTACAGAGGAGGGCAACAAAGATGATACGAGGGCTAGGGGATTTGACTTACGAGGACAGACTTGAGGAGCTCTGCCTGTTTTCATTGGAGAGGAGAGACAGGGGGGACATGATAGAGGTCTTCAAGTACCTCAAGGGAATAAATAGGGTAAACATGGAGGGATCTTTAGACTAAAGCAGGGAGGCATCACCAGAGGGCATGGTTTGAAGTTGGAAGGTGGAAGGGTGAGGGGGAAAAGAGGAGGAGGTTTTTCACTGAGAGGGTGGTGGACCCTTGAAATGCTTTGCCTGGTGAGCTGGTTCAGAGATCCACAGGGAGAGCTTTTAAGAGAGGGTGGGACAGACACAGAAAGTGGATGTATCAGATGATGGCCTGTCCCGGGGTGGGATGGATGATAGGGGTTTCTGGAGCACAAGGGATGGGAGGGTCTCGCACCCAACTAAGGATCTAGGTTCAAGCAGACTTGATAGACCATAAGGCCTAATCTGCTGGCAAATAGTATGTTAGTATGTTAGTATGTTAGCTAATATGTATACCCTTAATGAAAGGAGGGACGGGGGGACATGATAGAAACTTTTAAGTACCTCAAGGGAATCAACAAAGTCCAGGAGGGTAGCATCTTTCAGAAAAAGAGATATATAAGAAAAAGGGGGCACAATTTAAAGTTAGAGGGGGGATGGCTCAGGGGTAATGTGAGGAAATTCTTTTTCACGGAGAGAGTGGTGGATGTATGGAACTGCCTTCCCGGAGAGGTTGTGGGGTCTAAAACAGTGGGGGAATTCAAACATGCATGGGACAGACATAAGGCAATTATAGTGGGGGGTTGCAGGAAGTAGGCTGTTGGTTAACTAGAATCTGCAGCTTATCCAGTAGGTAGGGAAATGGGCAGACTGGGTGGGCCAAGTGGTCCTTATCTGCCATCAAAGTCTATGTTTCTATGTTTCTATGTATCCCCTGCTGCGATCTTGCTGGGATCAACAAGCATGAGGAAGGGGTAATAGAGGTGGGGCAAGCAGAGCCAAAGAGGGGCCAGTGAAGGTGTGTCTGGAGCAGAGAGACACAGTATTCAGTGCAGTTACAATAATGTGAAATGCATCGCACTGACATTGGTCCCTATTGCACATGTCATTTGGTCAGAATTAGTGGT
Organism: Neoceratodus forsteri; assembly: GCA_016271365.2. Taxonomy (NCBI): domain Eukaryota; kingdom Metazoa; phylum Chordata; order Ceratodontiformes; family Ceratodontidae; genus Neoceratodus; species Neoceratodus forsteri. The sequence goes on from CM028134.1 coordinate 641,427,414, forward strand.
CATGTCAGGTGGTAGTCCATGTAGATGTGGATATAGGAAGGTACCTGGACTACGCTTCCAAGGCTAACATTATAAACTGGCAGTTCAGTCAGACGGGAATGTGTCATGGCCATGGATTTGTGGGGCACCAGTGTGATCCTGTGTCAACCAATACTGCCAGTTTCTCCCATGACTAAGTGAATTTAGTGATTTATAAATTGTGGGTCATCAGTGCACAGGAGTTCACAACCTCCCCCCCACCCCCAAACAATCACTGACAATTCATATAGCTGTCCAATAACTCTATTGCTAATTGTTATCATATTGGCTACATTGGGAGTCCAGTTAGAGGGTGGGAAGGTACGGCTGAACAATGAATGTGATGATGGATGCTTATGAATGACATCCTACTGCCAGTTGCCCCATGGACCATGCACTCTGGTGACTATCACTCGATCTGACAGAATGATGCTTTACATCTACCTGCATACAGACAACCACAGTGCTTCGATGCTTGGCCCCACTTGAGCAATCAGCAAAGGGAATGCTCCCAAACTAGCCATGGCAGGTAAGGGGCCACAGAGGTTTGGGTACCAGCAAAGTTGCTGTCTGAGCATGTAAACGGGAGACAGAGCTGGGATAGCTGCTTGTACACCCATCATTGCTGCTACAGGGTTAGGACTGTTTCGGAGGTGAGTTTCATTGAATTTTGCAGGTAATATACAAGAAAATATAAAGAGTGTAGAGGCAATGCAGATTTGGTATTGCAGTATGAACAGGTAAAGGGTGGGGGCTAAATCAGGAATACAAAAGAACCCCAGAGCAAATGATCTGTGGCATGGGTTATCCCTGAGAATATTGGCAATATGGACACATTTTAAAGAAAACACAAATTGTACATACCCCAATAATGCAAAGCATCAGGGGATGCATAAGCAAATGCCCATGAATCAATGTGAACTGACTCACCTGTAAGCAGAACTGCATGGTGCCAGAAGGCCTCACAATACAATTAGCAAAGGCTGAGAACATCAGACACAGACACGTGTTTCGTCCTCATTTGGACTCATCAGTGTGCCATATCTATATCTCAGTCCAGGGAGAGGGAGCCAGCCACCCTATAGGGGATCTTATTTGTTTGGGTCATGGGCAGCCCAAAGTAGAGAGAGATGAGAACTACAAAAGAACCCCAGAGCAAATGCACTGGGGCATGGGTTATCCTGGAGGATATTGGCCATACAGCTACATTTTAAAGAAAACACAAATTGCACATACCCCAGTAATGCAAAGCATCATGGGAAGCATATGAAAATGCCCATCCTTACCCATCCCACAATTGGTCCCTCAATAGAGTATTGGGAAAGCTACATAGGAGGCTGAACACTAACCCCTTCCCCCCTCAGCCTTACCCCACTGTGGGGGAAACAAGAACATTACAGCGGACAACCAGTCCATATTCTGGCCCAAGTTGGTCGATGCTGGTCCGCAGTACCTACGGGACACTTATGCACCAGGGACCACTGTCCTAGACACCTTTAAGGGACTGTGTGATGGCTGGGACCTCCCCCCAAAGGACATTTGAAGATACCTCCAACTCAGAAGTGCTATCACTGAGTATACCAGCAAAAACTCCACCGGAAAACCCACATCGCCAGTTGCACACTGCTTCATCCTAAAGAGAGGCCAGGCCAGCATTATATACTTAGCTCTCAGAGCCCAAATTCCCTCCCAATCCTTGGAAGTCAAAGAGAAATGGGAAGCTGCTTTAAACATCCAGATATCTGACCAGGATTGGAAGTCCTGCTGGAGGCTAACCCATAAGGCCTACACTGGGAGCACCTTAATTCAAAACAAGATCTTACAATCTTGATATAGAACCCCTGCAGTACTCCACAAGGCCAAGCTCATCCAGGACAACCTCTGTTGGAGGTGTCAATCCCAGAGGGAGGACCTGCTCATATACTATGGGACTGTCCATCAATTAAACCTCTCTGGCAGCAAGTCTGTGCTCTAGGGTCTACGATACTCCAGAAACTGGTGCCCCACTTAGCGGAGGTGATGCTGTGGGGCAGCCATGCATTCACTCCTCAGCTTACTCTTCAGGATCAAAAATGCATTGCCATTCTGAGCATGCAAACAAAGAGGCTTCTCCTCCACAGGTGGAAATCACAGAAGGTCCCCTCATTCAAAGGAGTGCTTAAATCATTAATGCAGGTAGCCAACTTGGCACAAATAACTCATGTGGTGGCAAACACCCTTCCCCTGTACACTATTCTGTGGCAACAATAAATAAATAAATAAACAAATAAATAAATAAACACTTCATTACTTTCCTGAAGCCCAAAGCAGGGATTGGCTGAGCTAAGCCCCAACATACCTCCGTGCCCCCCCCTTTCCACGTAGATGGTTCAGAGGATGGGTATCTAGGACCACTTTGTTCGATCAAGTTAAAGTATCGTTTTGCAGACCTTGGACTACATAGTTGCTGTATCACCTTAAAATCTCTAGATGCTTTGTGTGTGTTATGTTTCTGTTTTGATGCAGGTTTGCTCCTAAAGGTGCATTGTCCCATTGCCACTCCATGTTTCACAGTGAGGATCACCTCTTCGAGCTGATACTCCAGGCCATACCAGAGAGGCCTTGTTACAATTGTAACTGTATGATCTGAAATGCCTTAAATCACCTTCGTGTACAAGGCATATGTTGTAAGCCTGAAGCAGTAGGGGATCTGCAAAACTGCTGATTCTTTTTCCCGCATTGTTATGTGTTGTTCTTTTGTGTTGCATCTAAACATGGTTGGTATGTTTATTATTTTTGAAACAATAAAACCTTTAACAAAAAAATAGTGATTCTGATTCCAAATCAGCATCCTATAGTGTAAGCCACAGTGATCTGTGGGCTTTATTGGCCAGTGCTACCATCCTTACATTAATCTTAAGGATGTCCACCGCCATATCATCCAGGTACTTTGTTGTTTGTATTGACTGGGTCATTAGCTGTTCTTGAGTAGAACTTGGCTCTGCTGTCTTCACCAGGTCTTCCAGCCACATGATTTGAGCTCTAGTGGCATATATTGCTGTGGTGGCTGCTCTTGTGGCCAGCCCTGCCAGTTCAAAAACCCTCTTGAGCATTTCATCTAGTTTGAGGTGCAGGCTTTTTCAGTTGCACAGAACCTTTGGCGGGCAGCACTGTCTTTTTACTCAGTGACACTATGTCTGGGTCCACTGTTGGGGTAGTGCACTACAGTCTGCATAAATTTCTTGTATGGGGTACATTTTGTCCCATGACTTTCTTTCCGGGATTCTTGACAGATATGCTGCCCCCCACTCTTTTGTGATGACCTCCTTTATCACCTCGCAGATGAGGAAATGGTCATTAGGTTTAGGTGCCAGTTGATGTATTGGCATTAGCTTCCTCCCACCACTAGGAGGTGGGGCTTTGAATCCCACACTGGTCTTGATGACTTTGACCAGCAGGTGCATGGATTCATAGCAGCACAATTTGGCTGTCATTGATTGTGGGTCCGTCTCTGTAATGTCCTTATTGATGGTCTCTTCCTTATCTGATTCTCTATCGCCCTCATCCTGGTCATCCATATCTGGTGGACTGGGGTTTGATGGAGGAGGGGTTAGTGGGATCTAGTCTGCCACCTGGCATCTGGTTACTAGGGGAGGGTATGGCCTTTGCCATTCCTTCCATGTGCTGCATAACCTGTATCAGAAACTCCCTCTGGTCTTTAATGGTTTGTGCCAGTAAGGTGGCCATGTTGCTTGCTGGCTCAGTTTATGCCACCTCCACGTTTTCCTCCTCAGTGGCAGATTCCAGAGAGGATTGTGTGGACCCTTCATGGTCACACATGTGGCAGAGGGGGCCATGTTGGCAGGGTACACTGCAAGCTCTGCATTTTCTGCCCTTGGCCATCTTAATCTGTGGATTTAGAGCAGAGACAATGCAACTGTGATTAGTGGCATTTTCGTTTGGCTGCATGGCGTGTTGTTAGTATTGAGTTCCTGTAATTGTGTACCTGCATAACATAGTGCCTTTATTTTGGGCTGTATAGTTGCCCTGAATAACTGTGTAAGTGTTTTGACCTTCCTAAGATGGCCACCATGAGCTTCCACAAAATGGATGACATTATGGCAAATTTGTGTTCTTGCCCTATATTGAACATCTAGCATTTCTTAAAATGCTCAATGGGAAAGTCCCCTCAACCAATGTTCTATATATTTGTGTCGTTTATAGGCATGAACAATGATTCCCTCTATTGCATCCCCCTAATTTCATCTTAATTTAAGTATAATTTAGGTTGCTTCTTTCTGTTTTGACCTGGTGTGAAAACCAGTTTGTCTCAATTTCAAAGGTCATGACCCCACCCGTGCAAGGCATCATGGGAGTTAATGAATATATGCACAAGCCGGCAGAATCATACTCTGTCAGTTCTGCTACATGTCATGTGACATCCCTCTGTTTTTCAAGAATATTTTATTTCTAAATCAGATACACTTTAAACTACAGAAAACAGCAGGGCACTTACTATGCCTTGAAAAGTTTTGTAGCCAGTATAAGACAAGAACATAGGGACTGCAGAGAAGAGCAACATCAATAACTAATACAGTACAGTTGCTGCAGACTTTAGCACCAAAACATCATAACATTCCAGGATGCCTTACAAGAGTCAGGTCGTGACCTTTGCAATGGAGTTGAGCAGGTTTTCACACCAGACTTTAGTACCTTCATTTACATTCAAGTCATGATGAAATTAGAAGGGTACACTAGAGGCAATAATTGTGCATTACTAGTACAACCTACATGGGGGAACAGAATAAAAGATGGAAGAGACCTTCCCTTTAAGTTCCTGCTGAGATTGGATCCACTGATCTTTTCTCTGCCTAGCCAACACACATTTAGTGCTAGTAATATTCTTTGGTTGACCTTATTTACTAGTTCCAACTGATATGTGTGACAGTGATGAATTTCTCAGTATGGCAGCTGAAAGCTGTCACACGCATGCATTGTACATGCATGTGCTAATGGGATAGCATGGGAGACAAAGAAGAAGGACTTCTGTGAAGATGCCTGAAGGGATCCAACATGGTACGTGCATTTGGGGATGCCATTGCCACTATGGTGAACTTGTGAAGTGTGTTGTGAGGTTGGTGGGAGCCATAATCTTGGTATCTGGTGCATTGCTGGGGATATCTTGTAGCCACTGTGTTAGTTGTTGTAATGTATAGCTTCAATAGATCAGGAGTTTATTGTCCCTCTGGGTGCTTTACACTGCAACCTTTGTTATTTATAATTTTTTACAATCTCTTCTCATAGTGTAGTGTCTTGCCCTGCAGGTGTTGCAGGAGGACACTGTGAAGAGACCAAGATCTATGGTCACCCTGTCGGGATGGGCGACTGCTTGAGCCTTTGCATATTACTGACTTGTTTTGCATTTTTCTTGGTCTCCTGCACTTACCTGCCACTGCTATGGTAGGGACAATGGGACCACTCACACCACATTCTAGCTCCATTGGGCTGGGAGCTGCTGTTTGATAAGTAGGGTGTGCTAGTAAGTTGTGTTTTTAAAATTCTGTCATAACCGTGATCAGTAAGGCTGCCATATAAATTATAAGCAGAGATAGCATGACAATTCAGTGTGACTCTGGGATTCTATGGTGGCTAAACAAACCCAGAATTATTTTAAAGGTACGTGAATGTTTAAATAGTGATAAAAGGCATGCTGCAACATAGTTTGGTAGATCATTAGTTGTTAGCACATATATTAGTTATTATTTTTCTTACCTTGATGCTATGTGGTATATTGGTGTTTTTCATTTGTTGGTGAGCAGGAGCTATGGTGAGTGCTGCCAGCCTAGATGATGCACAGGGAAAACTGAAGGTATCTGGGAAAGCTAAGAAACTAAGGGGCAGGCTCAAAAGCCCATCACATGTGCATTGTCAGCCTATGAGATGAACATTGTGAACCCATGAGGTATTGGCTGTGGCAGTGCCACAGAGAATGCAATCCTCACTGTCAGGTTACTCCAGAAAAAGAGACAGAAAAAGTTAAATAGAAATTGCACTGAAGAAAGCTTTCATTCTGAGCTCTGGTGGTAAGAACTTATCACTCAATTCCAATTTACTAATGTAACAATTCTACTTATGGTTTTAGCCTAAATCAGGGTTCATTTATTTACAGAACTTGTATCTATGTTTTAAAACCTTTATTTTCATTTCTTTTCCTAACTGCACTGTTTACTCTTATTAACTTTGCTTGTTAACTTTAAAAAACGAGTTTGCATCCTTCCAGCTCCACCCTGTGCCTGTCTCTCCACTAACTCTGTGCTCTCCCTCCCCTCCACATGAACTCCACCTCCTACAAAGTGTCCACAGCATCAGCTTTGCCACCCCAAGAGAACTCCATCCTCAATGGCAGTCCCTTAGGTAGATGTAATGTCCAACAGGTGTGCTGCGAGCTCTGGGTGGGGGTGGGGTGCATTCAGATAGGTAGCTAGCCCCACACATATCTTGTCAGGTAGACACACTCCATAGTAGTTGCCTGCTTTTAGGATTCCCACTGTTTTGTTATAAATGGTACAATTCCATGCCAGTGCATGTAGACGTGCCTTCACTGGCCAGTAAGCACGCCTACATGCACTGGCATGGAATTGTACCATTTAAAATAAAACAATTGGGATTATAAAGAAGCTGGTGTGGAACTTACTTTATGGAGTGCTTGCTACTACCTGACTACCCTAGATAGATGTGACTTAATATGAGACTCTGTTTTGTACAATATGATTTGTTTCATCAGCACTTTTTGATGTCCATAGTTTGAATCCCCTCTTTGTTTATTGCCATGTAATCTAAGCACAAATTTTGCTATGGCGGTTTCTTACTTGTATCTGTACCAAATAATCCTGAATATTTAATTGTACCTGTACTCCAAATGTCTTGTATTTTCTTTGTATGGGTATTTTATTGTACCATGTCCCTTCGGCTCAATGTGCCTTTCCCGGTCACCAAAATGTTAAATAAATAAATTAAAATTTTGGATTATATACAGTATATAGTAATTAATGGGACAGTGTGTGTAATGAGAATTTTACACACACCCAAGGTGCTCGATGCTATATAAACCCCAAGAATGAAACTCAAGGGGTTAATCAAAGCATCTAATACTAAGGGTGTGTGTAAAATTCAAGTTTCTGCAACCTACTCAATGCATTGTTTTATATTATTGCTGTGGAGTGTTTTTCAGGATTGCAATTACATAAATAGAAATCAACCTCCATGCCTGTATCCGCGATCAGTTTGAAAAAGCCAATGTGCCAGAGGAAGGTGAAAACACATCAGGCACATGCTTGGAGTGAGGGAAACCCAGCATGTGTTTGCTGTTATAACCAGCTGGTTATAATGGCAAATTTCAACTGGGTTTCTCTATGGGAAAAAATGCTCCACAGTTATTACATCTTGTTAAAAAACAGCAACCATTTATTTAGACATTAGTGACTGCTTGTGTCTTGTGAAAAGCATATTTTCTGGATCTCTGAGAAATCTATCCTGATGAAGTCAGATGCTATCAATTCCAATCTGGGCTACATAATTCTTCCTATTTCTGAGAGGTGATAAAGCAAAGACTGGAAAATAAGAATACTTTACACCTAAGGCTGGGGCGGTCGGCCATGGCCTAATCCAAGGGGACTGGGCCAATAGGTCAAAGTGTCTTTAGCATACCAATTAAGCGTAGGGGTGAGTGTGGATGTAGGACACAGAATGGGGTGAACTGAGATGTAGGTCTGTGACAAGCTGGTGTGAGAGAGGTACTGGTGGGGGTGCAGAGCAGTGTCTCTGACAGTTTTAACCAATTTTAGATTCAGGTGTCAGGTTTCAGTTTATGCTACATTAGACTGACTACTTTTGTTACCTAGATATGAACTGAAAGGTACCATTTAGCTCTATTTGGCCTACAAATAATGCATTAACTGGAACAGAGATGTGAATAACCATTAAATAGGGACACTGGTCAACAGCAAAACAAACACACACACACACACACACACACACCCTTTGCTGCTGTCATCAGTAGAACTCAAAAATTGCAAACACATTTGACGTTTTAGTCAAGTAATTTTTTTTTTTGGGGGGGGCGCTGACTCTAAAAGTTTATGTTCTACCTACATGGTGCTTAAACCCTCACTCAGCCTTCAGAATTTATAGCATCAGCTTCTGTAGTATTCACAGATACTCCCATTCCCAACATTTAGAACCTTCATTGTGTAGATCAGTGCTGACTTTGTGCTGCAATCTACTTGACTTGTGAGGAGTACGCAAAAGAGGGGAAACAGCAGTCTATGCTGGCATTCTGGAATGATTGCTACATTTGAATTTGAATTTTTGAATTTATTTATAGATGGATAAGTACACTGGAATACACTTCCCTTTACAGCTGTGACCCATAGTCGAATACACATACACAGAATAATTAATACATAACAGACAATAATGTAGGGAAACAATGGTTGGGGCTGCTGTAGTGGTTACACAGTCTTCCTTAAACCCCACAAAATACCACATTTCTTAAAATAACAGCAGTCAATACAGCAGTTCATTGGCATACTATTGAGGGGTGCAATGCACAGTAGAGGTGGTGATTTCCTTTTGCTATAATACATTATCATGCAGTTTTGTTTTAGATTTTGTTTTTCATAACAGTGTATCACAAAATACTTTGCAAAGGAAAAAAGTAACAAAATAAATGCAGAAATAAATTTGATAACATTCTGAAAAAAGATACCAAAAAACAGTAAATGCTCAACCCTAGCAATACAGCATAAAAGTCTGTATACTGTTTACATTGTATCTGATGTATGTGCAACTGGTACAGTATGTTGGTGTCTATTCTCTCCATAGACTAGGGAATACAGCAGCACCAGCCAAACCCCAGGCTGCCTTGTTCTAAGGATTTGCTTTTGGCTGGATCTGACCATCCAGTCTTGGGGCCAAACATCACCCACTGGATACACCATACCACCATCAGGCCCACTGAAGGACTGCAATTGGGGAAGTCAGTCTACAACCACATATATATCAGTTAAAACATATAAAGCTTTGACGTTGTTTTACTGCTTTAAGTTTGTAAAATGTATTTTATAATTACAATGTATGCTAATTTATCGTTATATGTAATATATGTATGTAATGTCTATTAAATATCATTTTTAACTCTTGCACAACAGGACAGTATTGCAAATGAGCTCTGTTCAACTGCTTTTGTCCCTTTTTAAGTAAAAATGTATGGAAAAATATAAGAGTTACACACCCCTGCAGAATGGCTGGGGGTGAGGATCACTGACATTAAAGCAGAATCATAGCTCTATAGAGTTTGTATTTACTTAATGCTTATTCTCTGAATAAAGTTATAACCCCATGCTGTGGAAATTATTTTGATTTCACAAACTGAGAACTCTGACCTTGGCTGGGAGTAAGCATCAGCAGCAGATGACCTTTAAAGGTCAAATATCCCGTTACCATTCCAATGCACCTAACAGAAATTAATGGAATGGCTAGAAAATTGTAATGCAATCTTTTTATTTTAAATGTGCAGTTGAGTTTTGCTATTGTCAACTATGATATGTTTGCTGGTGGTCAAAGCAGGAAAAATGTATTTTGGAGCACATGTGGGTTGACAGGGTCCTTTTATTTGTTCACAGATAATTTTTTTTACTGCCTGTAGACTCCATTAGTAAATATATGTCTGCCTTCTTAGTTCATTTCTTTCTATGTTCCTGCAGTTCAGGCCCTATTGTCCTTGTCTGACCCCACCGAAGTCCCAACACCCAGAATCCCAGGGTCTTAGTTCAACATCCATTCTTCATCCATCTCCATGGTACCCCACCCTAATGGTGGGATCAGTAGGCCCCATCTTGCCTGACGAAGAATGGATCCAGTTCATGGACGGAGGGCCCTGTCACTGGTACAGGGCCTGCAAGAGGTTAGACCTCTCATTATTGCTCTTATCCATAATTTTCCCTTAATGATTTTTCCCCCCCTTCCCCCATCGGCAAGATCACAATGACCCAAGCTCAGTCTCAAACCCAGTTCACACCACTGGTCTGGTTTTTTTATGCCTTCTTAACATACATTGCCGGTAGAGTTAAAACGTGTTGGAATTTAAGACATGTATAGAAGTCCATAGCACAACAAGAATCTTAGATTAGTTAATCACCTAAAATAAAACAAAATGATATGATGATAACGGACTTGAAAAATATTATAAGTTTACCTTCAAAAAGGAATGAAAATGTAATTACCGACCAAAGGTATGCAAGGGATAACACAGGACAGGATCTGTGGCTGTTGATGAATAGATGCACACCTCATGTGGAGAATAAAACTGTGTGTAAAGTTTTTAAATTGTTTGTATTTTATTCGTAAAGGAAAACATGGGGTGAAGAAAAAATAGTTCATCCAGGCAAGTTCTAAGAGTTTCTTTTTCAGAACTGGTTCTGCCAATCCCAACCACCATCCCCACCCCACCCCAGCATCAGCACTGTCATTCCTATCCCAACTGAAGCATATTTTTAGTAGCAGTAGTTTCCAAACTAAGTGGCAGTGAGTTCATGCAAATGAAAGCATTTATAGACTTTACATGAGATACATATACTTTGACTTTCTGTGCTCTGGAACAAAGAGATTGTTGAAATTTGCTCATTAAAATTTATAAGTACTGTTCAAGACTTGGTTAATAAACAGTTTTGACATGGTGGGAGTAACCCACAAACTCATTTAAAAATAAAGAAGAGCCAATGAAGTACTTGTCTAGTTTCTCAGGAAGACAGCCCAAGGGAAGAGTAGAAATTGCAATGATGACTCATTTTTTTCATTTGCACTAAGACGTCCACATGCCTTATTGAAAAGAACAGTGAATTTAGATAATGACCTTCCACAAGCTGTTGTGTAGATCATGCTTCTGTAATCTATTAGAGGAAGTAATGTCTATTTTAAAATTGCTTTTTCATGTGAGAGAGGTAAAGGGGCAGCATTTTTATAGAACAAAATATAAATACCCATTATAAGGGTTTATATGTTGGGTATTATATAAATGTGGCAGTCACAATTAAAATCATGACATATCTTCATTTTTTATCTCTAAAATGTTTGATAATGTACTGCCTGGTGGTGCTGGGGGAGTGTGTTGCTCTACCTTGTGTGAGATACAAGTTCATACTGCAGGTCCGACACCCAACACCAAGCCAAAGGAATCATGAGAGTGCTGTGGAGGTGGCATTCTCAGGCTCTGGTGGAGGATGGCATTTTCAGGCTCTGGTGGAGGGTACTGCTTGCAGTGGCTCTTTAGACTTGCTATTGTAAAAATCCCACATCATGGGTTTCCCTGCAACTTAGGTCCTCCCCTGACAAAACAGCATTGTATGGGTGAACCTTCAGAGGGAGTTTGGAGAGAAAAGAACAAGAAACAGGATTTCCATGAGGAGAGTGACCTCTAGCATTATCAGGCCACTGTTTCCTAGACTATGATGGTGGTCATGAATGTCTGGCATCAGGGATGGAAGAGAACAAAAATTATTTTTATTGGCACTCTGCTATAAGACCATAATTAATTTGATTAAAAAATAAATAAAATGGCAGTAAAAAAAAAAGAATAACATGATTAGCTGAACAGCATCATGTGACCATGCAGTAAGATTTGTCTGACTGCACTACTGTCTTGCAGTCAAACATCTCTGTTGGACATTTTTCAGCCTAAATGAGCCATTTTATAAATGCAATAACCCACTCCAGGGTGTGCGGTCAGACAACTCTCATCACACTTCCCAGGTGGTTGAAATCACTTGGCTCCACCTTGTGCTTTACAACCCACCATGGTGTGTGGTAAGATCTGTCTTATAATACACCCTGTTGTGGATTGCTGTTTACAGATTGAACCATAATCAGCTGTCCAGCTTTACAAGTAATATTCTAAACAAACTGCACAGTATCATACAAAATGTACCCCAATGTACAGCACATTCCAAGGAGGAAAGAGGAGGAGCTGTTACTACCATTGGGAACAGGGAGATTCAAGCTGCACAGGAACAGATGACGGAGAGGTTGATTATCTTGTTCACAGTCACAGTGTAAGTACTAGTTGTGGGGTTCAAACCTGGATCTCCAGATTAACAGTCCTGTGCATGCTTTAACCATTAGGCCAAACTCTCTGTATTAGTCTTATGTAAAATGATCTCTAAAGAAAGGAGATTTGGTTGTATATAGCACATTTCAAACTGACTGTAACCTAAAGTACTTTACAATCAAGGAGAGACAATGTGGCTGCCATTTTCAATACATAGTGAGATTCAAAGAAATTTAGAAAAACAGTCAGAGAAAGGTTGAACACAGGTAATTTTAGTGACTTGCTTAGGGACACACAGTGAATACCTGGCAGTTCTGGGATTCAAACACTGGTCTCCTGAATCACATTTCTGTGCTCTAACCACTATGCCCAACTGCCTTCCTGAAAGACAATATGAAAACCTAAAATATTTATATATGCCTCCATCAATATTCTGACAGCATTCAAGTCACAAGCAACATTCAGACAAAATGAAACCCACTGAGGAATGTTATCAAACAATGTCATTTGTACTGTGCTTTTGTAATGTATGGTTGTGAATCATTTATCTATTTTTAAGTAAATGGTACTGTTTTGCACCTGTACTTGTCACAAGTGTTAAAGGGCAAATTATTCATCTGCTTACAGGTATTAAAAATAAAAAAAAAGAATGAGAAAAAGGAATTACAAGAACACCAAATATTGACATTTTGACTGTCCTGGTGTTCTCAAGGACATCTGTCTCTGCAGTTCACATATATGTCAATATCTGTTCCCATTCTGCAGTATTATCAATGAGGATATGCACCTTATTCTCCTGCTGTACAAGCTTCAATAACATATTTATTTTACTTTCTTTGATGACTAGTGTTCTATCAAACCCACTTGTGCATTATTCCAAATCATGGCTGAGCTTAAGTCGAACAATCTTGCCTTGTCAAAGTTTGGTACAGCATGGTTACTTGAATGATTGGATAACACCTGAGTGGTATCTATGTGAGTACCTGCTGAAATTTTCTAACACTGTAATAAATGGGAGAACAATTAAAAAAATCCCTTATTATAAAAGCTGTCAAAAACATTTAAACAGAATCTGTTCTTTTTTTTTTTAGTGAGAATATTTCAACCGTGGAGTTCCTTGGGCATTCGTGAAGTACATTTTTGAAAATATCCTTGGCAGTGAATTTTTTTTTTTCTCAAATGCATCTTTGGTCTAGTGCTGCCAATGCCTACAAACAGTGTGAGAAAAAAGTAAGTGCCTCAGCAAGGACTTGAACCCAGACCGCCCGGAATATCATTCCAATTGCACTGGATTCAAGTCCCAGCTGAGGCATTTACTTCTTTTTCACCTGTTTGCACGTGTTCCATAAATATGCACACCACACTTCTGTGTGACTGTTACAAGTAAATATGTGTGTTGCCATTGGGTTGTGCATTTGAGAAAGAGTAATGTGCTCAGGGATGGCCCAGGTTCCAGTTGTCTCAGTGGCATTGCTGGCTAGCACAATCTGAATGGTATTCTGGGTCCCGGGTTCAAGTCCTAGCTGAGGCACTTACTTTTTTCTCACCTCTGTTTGTATGTGTTCCATAAATATGCACACTGCACTCCTGTGTGATTGCTGCTAATACCACATCACAGAACATGATACATGTATGGCACAAGTTTTCTTACTGCTGCTGTTCCACCTGTGTTATCCTGCAATTAATCATGTTTTGTATCCTATCTGCTTTCATATTGTGTTTCTGCATTATAGTAGTGCATCGTTCAAAACTGCTTTTCTGCTGTGCTCATTTATATTGTTGCCTGCTGTTGTCCATCCTGGGTCCCTATGAAAATGAGATTCCATGAGTTATCCCAGTTGGAGAAATTTTAGATAAATAAATCAATCAAACTGATCACAAATTATAAAACAATGGTTGGAAATTAGCACTCTGAATAGTTGTCAGATTCCAAGAACAATGGAACAGTTACATGTTAACTTCAAAAACATTAATTTAAAAAACTGAAAACATTTTAGGGCTCGATCCTCAAGACAGCTGGGATATGCTTGAGATAAGCTTATCCCAGCCATGCAACTGCACACCCTGCAGCCATGCAGGGACAGGCTCAATCCACAGCCCTTGTTCCCCTGACACCCACAAGTGCACAGTCCTGTGAAAGGTCTGGGGGTGGCACTGGGGACAGTGCACACAGGGCCGGTGGGCACCCAGTAAGGAGCCTGGATCAGTACTGTAGTGGCCACCCTGCTCTGCATGGAGCAGTGGACCAAGGGATATGACAGTCCATGATGGGACTGCTATATCTCCAGTGTACAATCGTGCACACTGACAAGAAACACTGGCTAGTGCTGGTGAAACTCCAGCCCCATACTGATGCTCCTAGGGCTGAGGGCTTGTGGAGAGAGGGCCATTTGAGTCTGGTAGAAAAATGGATGGCCATGTGGAAGGGGGCACACAGACCCCACTGCAGCCCCTTGGGTTGCATTGCTTCCTTCCCTCTGCCTTGCTGCATTTGCTATTCCTGCAGCACCCTAGATCAGGTGCAGGCAAGTCTCTCACCCCCTTGCCCACCCACATCCAGCCAGGCACATAACAGTTTGCACTGCCAGGAATTAGGTGTGGAGGAGAAGTGCAGCTAGGGAAGAAGATGCTGCAGAGTGCCTCAATGGAGCATGGCCTATCCCTAGGGGGAATTCTGCAGCATGTCCCAACCCTGCTCATGTGCAGCGGGGTTCAACACCCATTGTGTTGAGCCCTTAGTTTAATAAGAGAATTAAGGAACACCAGAGGTTGGTTTACTTTTGTTAATCTTACACTAGAGGCATACAAGCCTTGGCTTTACTTCATGTTTCAAGAACATTTCAAAAGTTAAACTAACTGATGGCAATCCAACCACTTGTTAAGCCTTAAGTTCTTTAACATTATAGTAAGCAAAGCATTCCATATGCAGAACATATAACACAACATCTGTTAGGAGGACAAAGAGTATATTTGCATACAATTGCAATAATGATTACAATAAATAGTTGCTGAAATGTTAGGTTACATGCCATTGGATTATTGATGTTTTAAACTGTTGTGTTGTTTAATTTTTGTGTTGGAATTGATGGCCTAACAAAGTAAATCCACCAGGAAAAATTCCCTAAGAGTATCTTTCAATGAAAGGTAATGGAAGGGTCTGATAGTAACAAAAGTTCATCAAAAAGGAGAAATGATCAGCTGCAGTGGCTAACATTTGCTCCTTTTCTGAGGCACTGGGGTCTGCCAAAATTCCATGTTTAGTCACTCAGTAGAAAATAAAATGTTTATCTGAATAACTGCTGACATTTGGGATTTGCACGTTATTTGATCTGCTTGTGTGGCTGCAGACATTTCTGATTTTGCTAGTTACAATAAGTAGAAAAGTAATTTAGGATTATCTGGAGAAGAAAATGAGTTACCTAAAGTAGAGAGTCAGTAAAATGTTGCTAAAGTTGGCTGAAGACACTAAATTAGCAAAAAGCAGTGGACAAAAAGGAAGGAGATATACTGCAAATGGACCTGTACCCATTGGTGTGAGAGCTAAACAATGACATGGGCTAAAGAGTAATGGGGACATGTAAGGTATTTCACCTAGGAATGAGGAACCAATGTGCCCATATAGGGATGCATTAGGAGGGGGGAAACAAGCATGTGATGAGAGATGATTCTTTCCCTGCACAAGGCACTGGTTCAACCACATCAACAGTACTGTATCATGTTCCTGTCAACACAGTTCAGAAAAGTCATTGAACAAATTCTAGAAGGTTCAACACAGGGTCATGAAGCTGATTAAGGCTTAGGAGGTAAGAGTCTTCAGAACAGATTGGGCATACAAATTATTTAATTTAGGAACAGAAGACTGAAAAGACATGATAATGGTGTTTTGAATATAACAAGGGATAAACAAGGGGTGTATCCACAGATGTTTAAGTTGGTAAATGCAAGAAAACTCAGAGTATGTGCACTCAAATTGAGGGTGGGGCAGGACAATGGAAAACTTCAGAGAATATTGTTCTTAGCGAAGGCAATCAAACTGTGGAACAGCCTGCCCACTAAGATAATGGAAGCTGGCACATTTCAGATATTCAAAACAGGAGTAGCCAGCTACCTGGGGTAGAATATCAGTAAGAACTGTATATCTTGATTAGTGGTAACATTCTGGCAGGTAAAGGAACACTATCAGCCCTTTTTGCGTCATATTATTTCTTGTTGAAAATCCCCATTTTATGATTGCTTACCTTCTCTTAAATTTATTGATGTTGCTGGTTGTAATATCTGCTTCCTTTTTAAGTAGTGCTCGAATGCATACTAATGGTGAAATTATACCCAGCCTTGTTTTGTTTCAGATCCTTGATCTACTGTTTTTTTTTTTGACTTCCTGAACATTAGGAACACTCCCAAGCAGTGCATCCACTTATGGTGCAATAGTTTCCTCTCCTCCCACTGTGTCTTGAGTGTCTAGATTGTGCTGAGGATGCTTTCAAGTCCAGGACTGATGCAGTGAGAGTTAATCAAAGACTCTAAACAAACATGTTTTTGTGTGGTAACACCAGTATGGTGGGCAAAAAAGAATCAGATCAAACAACCAGCTACATCAGCAAAATATACAGAATGTAATTAATCATAAAATATTTTTTTTTTAGTCATGGGAAAATTTGAGACCTAAGGGGCTTGACAGTGTCTATTTAATCTCCAGTGATTTTCAGCACTCAAATTGGGGTATAAGTCACAAGTGCAACAGCTCGAGCAACATGATCCATAAGTCATTTCCAACACCTGAATACTATATGTCATTATTTACTATTAGATGCTTAGATACTCCAGATAATTGCAATTGTAGATACAAATATTTTGGTTCCAGATAGGATATTGAGGTTCCTTGATCACTATCCAGAATTATTTGGGAATACTGTATATGACTAATTTAATCCTTTTTCTGGTGCATGTCTATGAGACAGGATGGATAAAATAGTGAGCACCAACTCAGGGAATAAAATCCAGGTTATCCTGAAACAGAGCTTCCATCATCCATATTATTCACTTCAGCCGGAAACTATGAACTATGGTTGAATAAGGAATGTCAATGGGTTCTCCAAACAACTCGTTATTGTGTGTAAGTACAATGCTGGATTTGTTGTCTGTATTCCGGTGGAACCAACCTACTATATATTATATACATAGTATTTAGTCAGAATTGGCTCAAGATCTCGCAGGTCTGTTGTCTCACCCCTCCCTCTGCATTATAAATAGGGATGAGCAGTATGCTGTGCCAACATGTGCCTATTTATAGGGATTTCTCTACCCACACCACTAACCAGGATATCCTGTGAGAACAGTGGTGAGCAAATCGTTGTCCAGGCTTATCTTAAAGGCATGTTCTGCCTTCTACTTACCTTTTTATCAGTTGATCATTTGCATTATCTAATTTGTCGAGTAATTTTAATTTTAAGGTTTTCATTGCATAAACTGAAAGAATAAAACACAAAGGAGAAATTCCATCATACTTACCAACATTTCCTTTTCTGTTACCTCCAATGTTGTCAATGAGAAATTAATTAATACATATGGGTAATGTGTATCCCTACTGGGGTAGTGGCACAGCTCCAGTGCTGTGACCTCAACACGGACCCCAGGGACATGGTACATTCCAGCTTCCTTCCACCTCAGTTTAGTTCTGTCCATGCAGTGCATGAGTTGCAAACTAGTATTTGCCACTATTAAACCATACTCTGAGTACCCTCTGCTTACACATCTACCATGAATTATACAACAGGTATCTGTTCTGAGCCAATCAGAACACAGGAAAACTGTCAGTTATTGTCCTACAAACTACTACAATTACATTTTAGACATGCCCACGGTAGCTTATCTACATTCTGGAGTGTCCACAGTAGGTTATTCGCTTTCTGGTGATGCCCACAGTGAATTATTCACTTTCTGGTGACACCCAACATAGGTTATTCACTTTTCAGACATGCCCACAGTAAGTTATCCATTTAGTCCAAAGAAAAAAAGGGGAACAAAGCCATGTTCCTCTTCGGCTGTTTCCTGGCAGACAGTACAGTGCAGTGGTTAAGAGTTCTGAGCTGCAGACCCAGAGAAGTGGGTTTGAATCCCATAGCCACCCCTTGCATACTATGTGACTACAAGCAAATCACATAAAAACTAGCACAGCACTTTTAAAACCTTGTGAAATTTCTAGTCGTATCATAGTAATAACATTCAATGAACCAGAGTATAGTCAGACTAATTGGCTTCAGTGGTTGATTAAACACCTCAGTCTTCGGCCTCGGCATTTAATCATCCACTTCAGGTGGTTATTCCTTTGTATTCTCTGGCTAACTAAATGTTATCACTTAAATAACCAAAGATAAATAAGAAATGCAGACCTACTGTACCTTTCTCAAAGAAGGGGGAACCCGTTCAATATGTCCATCTGCTCTTCATGAACTCCAACATCCAATTTCTTGTTTCTTGTTCAGATAACTTAAATTTCAGAAAGAAAGAACACATTCAGTTAGCAAGAAAGTAACAGAGTGCATATGACCAGTTGATAATTATGCAGGCTCTCCAGGTGAACACAGCCTTGAATGTCTCACATAAAACCATAGGCCATCCACAGAGTCATAAGTTATCATACAAAAAGTGTCCAGCACCAACTGATGAATCCCAGTCCACCTCTTACGGCATTATAGGTGTTCCTCTGATCAAAGTAAGCAATGTACACCCACATAGGATATAGCAATATATATACCTATATTGAACAATATTCTCCAGAAGAGCAAACGGCTCCAGAGAGAGGCCCCATTGACAATGTTGGAGCTAACAAAAAAAGAAATTATGGTAAGTATGATGGGATTTCTTCTTTCTGTATCACTCCATGTTATCAGTAGGAAGGTAGTTAATACAAATGGATACTAAGAAGCAGTACCCATCCAAGCAGGGTGGGGCAGAATATTGTCCCATATCGAACCCTTACCATTAAGTACTTGATTCATCTAATAACTACTACTACTCCCACAAGTGCTGAATGGCCATATCCATCAGGTCAATGGGAAGACTCCCACAGTGCCTTGGGAAAAGTGGATAAAGGCTAAAGAGCTACCTACCTATTGACACATTCTGTCCTTGCAGCATTAGGTGCCATTATCACCCTGAAGCAAATACTCCATCCAGTACAGACATGTTGACATCGAATACCTCCATTCTCCTGCTAAAGGGATAGCTTAATCTATGCCACACTTGTTGCTCAGCACCAACAATAGTATGTCATTCAGGGAGAACAAGAAGAAAGAAGTTGTCTTTCTACTATTTGCTTTACCTGTTCCGCTATCTTCAAGAACATCACCGTCATCTCCGGTGGGTTACCGAACTCAGAGAAAACCCCACCTACAGACTTTCCAATACCTGGGCAAAAGACCCCTGACACAAGGGACTAAGGTGAGATATACTGACAATGACCTGCCACACACATGAAAACATGAAGATTTTCGGAATGGAAGATGCTAAGCTGACCACTCCTGGAAACAACAGAAGGAAAACTTCCCAGGTAGGAAACCCTGTTGCTCTAAACACTTCCCAACATGGAACAACGTAGCCAGCCACTGTGTACATACTGTAGTTAGACTAGTTATCACCAGGTAAACAATATCTTCTTGGTCACACAACTGCTGCCAAAGGAGACTCACCTGTGACCCCTGCATCCCTGACAGATGCAATGGACAAAGACAAGAAGACAGCAAGTACGAATTAGTTATTTTGGTTCATCAGCCAGGACATGCATCTACGGACTCCTTCCCTGGCCACAGAGATTGACTAGTGTACTTACATGCCTGAAGAACTCCTATAGCTGAGGGACTCAAGCAATGTCCAATTGGGACTTGGCTCTGCAGACCAAAAAAAGAGCTGTACTGCTAGGATCATGCTGTACCTGCCACCTTGTATATCTAGTAGTGGCAAGGACTGACCCAATGGAATTTTGTCCTCCTGATGTGATACACAGATGCTGATGGCCCCAGGTTGGACCAGGCAAGAAATCTCCTGTAATAGGGGCCATTCAGTCAAACATTCTACTGTCATCTAGAAGAGGCAGGGAGACAACCCCCCCCAAATGGATAGCCTAACAGACTCTTAAGAATGCCATCCAGAGCAAGACTACCAGAATCACAAGCTGAGATTCCTTCAGACTAGACCTACACTGTTAGCAGCCACATCGCAACAGGTCCCCCCTTGTGACCTAAGTGACCAGTGGTCCTACTGACTTGGAGTTTGAATCATCTCTCTGGTTCTTAATGTCATACTCCTTTCCATCAGAGCTAACCTCCTGATGTGTAATCATCCTGCTACACAATGACCCACCTATTCTAGGCATGCCTCACTCATTGCTAGGCTTTTGAAGATGCCATTTTGGTGGCTGTTGACCACTCTAGAGGGCAAACTGACACTTGTGTCTCACCATTTCATGAGCCCACAAACAGCCTAGAGGTCTGCCTGACCACCCCTTGGCAATTATGTGTTGGTGCAACCCTTCCAGAATGAAAACCTAGAACAGGCGGGAAACCTTGCCTTCTGCTAATGACTGGCCAGGCCTGGTGGCAAGCAGTGGAGCTGCTGCCTGGAATGGGCAATGCACGGACCTTGAACATTGTGGAAAGGCACCATTTCCACCTATACTTATACTTGCTGTAACTCCAACTCTCCATTATGGATACCATCTATGATCAACTGTGGACTAGAACTGCCCTGCCTGGTTCCAAACTATGCTGAATGAAGATCCAGTCCTCAGCAGTAGGTGTCTGATAATGACTCATCACAAAGGTATGATTCCTATGGGCAAATGAGTTAGTCAGGCCTCGCCTACACAGTGCATTGCCTGGCGAAGTAGCCAGACCTCACCAGGGCATCATAAAAGAGTAGGCTGCCTAGGCAAATGTCTGTAGAACTAACAGCCCAGTGTGATAGACCTGCCCATAAATATCTCACAGAAAACTTTGAGGGGAGAAAACCTTGTCCTGGTCATCTGCCCTGTTGTCCTTATCCTAGCGCTCAACAGGCAGAGTTTGCTAAAAGACTATGCTAGAGACCCCAGGTATGCACAGACCTCAGCTTAGCTGCCCTGTTGCCCTTATTCTCAACAGAAAAACTTCATTAAAAATACAAGGCTGAGACCACCAGCTCTGCCTAGTCTAAGTTGGCTTCAGATTACACCCATCACAGCTCAGAAAGGGGATCCTCCTAGAATTTCAAAAGTCCAGCTTAGATCAGGAGAGCTGCACAATGTCCACCTTGGCCATGTCATGTAGATCACATCCACAGAGTATGATTATAAGAGACACTTTGTTGTTCAGCATAACACGGGAGCCTCATACCAAGACAAATTATGGTTCAGATCACCCTCCCCACTCCCCCGGAACAGGAAGGTGCAACCTGAATGCCCTGGCCTATTTCAGATGTCTCATGCACACTGTGGGGAAGGCTGGACAATTTCCTCCCTCCTGCAGCCTACACTGTAGACTAGGGGGATAAAGGGCTGCTACCTAGTGACACTCGCCACCTCCCAGTGCCTCGGAGAGGTGTCTTCCTTGAAAAAAACTGTGGCTCCATCCAGTCAGGATATAGTTACACTCCTGAGACTGTCATCTTGACCTGCTGTCAAAGTTGGGGGGGGGGTCGCCTGCAATTAAGTGGTCTGATTTGCTGTGCTATGGTGCACCTGGGCATGACTGTAGGAACCCTCCCCAACTGAAGGGGTTCAAAGAACTTGGGTGTCTTTGCAGGAAGGACCTGCGGATCTCTGCTAACATAATCCAGAGTATCAAGCTAACTAGAGCAGAAATTGTGTAACTCAGCTTTACCACTGTCCATAATACCACGGGTGCACCCCCACCCCAGTTTGATATTCCAGCTGGGAGGGGCTGAAGATTAAATTTGGTACCCAGCACTAACTGCAGGTCCGTTGCACCAAGGGCCTTCTAGTCCTATTGCAGGTCTTAGACTTTATCGTTATTAGTCTGCAAAAAGCTATGGTGCCACTACGAATACCTGAAAGGGAATAAAGACAGTCTTGGTGTACATGCTAGAGCCTCCATAATATGCCTGAATAACTCCTCACCAGTAACAGGACATGGAAAAGTCACCATTGCCTTAGATATGTAGACATGCCAAGGAGGGAAGAAGGTGGCCTTCCTCCGGCTGGTAAGGCATCATAAATACAAGGTACCAAAATACGACACAGAGACACACCCATAAAGGCGCAGGAACCAAGGATCCCATCAAGCAACTACACAAGAGGAACCATAACCATCATCCTCCTTCCACCAATGCAGGATAACCATATGAGCAGCTCCAACAACAACGTTAGATCAGGCATGCGTGCCTGAAACTGGAACACTAGGGCAACAAAAAAACACCCATGTGCAGGCCACCAGCAGTAAGGGAGATGGGGATGGGGGGAATTGTCCAGGCTGGGAGCTTCCAATGAGGACCCATAGTCCAGACATCATAGCAGTTCTCTGACCTTGTGATGGCAAGATCACCATAAATAGCGAAGGCAGTAATGGGTCCCTACTCCCTCCAACTCTTAGATGGCACTGACACAGCCCATGGCTACCAACCTAGGGGCTGGGAAAAAACATTAAGACACTGAGGCAACCTAGTAGGCCATCTTACTGAAAACAAAACAAAAGGAGTCTAAGTTTTAATCAGGGGAAAGGATTTACCCCACCTGTGGTCTGCAAGGCAAGAAGCGGACCACTGCTAGACTGCTGTCTCTGGGGCACATTGTACAGCTTTATACATAGATAACCTTGTTTTCTTCTGCTACTCCTTTTGTTTTAACATTTGTTAAAACCAAATATTACATTTTGTGCTGTCTGTGGTATGCACTTTGCCACCATTATCATCAATAGGAATGGTGTTGACAAGTGAACAGCTACTTCTCTGGGACAATACTGCTGAAAAAATGTGCCCACCCCAGTTGAGAGAAATAACAGTGATACGCAGGCACTACCTTTAGTTCCTGCTTACAAATTCTTAGTTCAGTACCCAGGTAATGTCTTCCCAGGTTCTTCTACCATGCTTCTACCATTTTTACACACAGAGGATGCACTGGGAGTGATATCCCGCAGTACAGAACATGGGAGAATGGAAACTGCATGCAGGCAAGAACAACAGATGTCACACTAACGTGTGACGTCACTGAACTGTGAAGCACCTCTAAGTGCATGGCTCTGCTCCCTTCATTACTGGGCAGGCTTTGCACTTCAGCATCCCCTGGTGTGCTCATTGGCCTTGGAGACCTCCATTCCTGCCCCCATTCTTGCCCCTTTTGGAATAAATATGCCACACCATTTCTCTGGGTAAAAAGGCTGCAGCACAAATTTACTGCGACTTAAAAATGTCATTATACTCTTGTCATCAACTCAAAGTTTTCAATATATAATTTTACATTGTTTGCATCATTTCACCATATATACATTACATCATAAAAACATGTTGTAAACCACAAATTACCCTAATACCCATCACCTCTTTCATGCCTGTTGGGGCCTTGGGTCCCAGCCCCAGCCACCTTTCACTTCCCCAGCCAAGGTAGAAGGTGTCTTGGCATCCCGGAGTACTCTTTCTATCTTAGCCACATGCAAAGACGCAGACAAGCATCCTCCAATCCCCCACCCACCCTACTCTCCCCTGTCAGGGTGGATAACTCCCCCCACCTGCCCCTCTCTTTCTGACCCTCAGCCACACAGTTTTGGTCCAGCAGGGAACAGGGGAGACCACACTCACCAGGCTTCCCGAGGCACCCCATTCCACCTTACTATGCCCCCTAGAGACAACCAGCCCCATTCTTTACAGCATTCATTATATTTTCCATATTACAAACTTTCCCCACTTTGAAAAGTTAGCTTTGTTTATAGAGTTTTAAATCAGAGCTCAAGACATATTTGTTTTATCAAGCTTTTTCAGAAGGTTTTTTAATTTATTGATAATATCTGTTTATATTGTTTGCTTATTTCACTGTACAGTGCCTTGATATTTGAAAGGTGTTTAAGAAATAAAATTTCACTTTACTTACTTTACTTTGGCCCAAAAAGGTCCAGAGAAGGGTGGGACACTGGGCCAAACTCTGGTACAGTGAGCCTGGTGGAAGATGAGTGAAAAGAGGCCAGGACTGAGCCATGCAGGACCTTTAAATCCTTTGGTGCCCCACCCTGCCTCAACATCTCATGTCAATCCCCCACCCAGGGCACCAGGCTCCCTACCAATGCCAGGCCGAAAAGGCCCCCCCTCCGAGCCACATCACCAGCCAACCTGGCGCTGGCCATTTTGTGCTGGTTGGGAGGCATCCAGCAGGGGCCGTGGTGATGGGATGAGACCTAGTGCCAATGCCTCCTCACCTTTAGGTGGAGAGGCTCCCTTTGCCCATGGAGGCCCCCATTCCTGCCCCCGTTATTGCCCCCTTTAGAATAAATACATCACACAATTTTTCTAAGCTAAAAGCCCATAGCACAATTTTACTACAACTTAAAAATTTCATTACACTCATGTCATCAACTCAAAGTTTTCAATATACAGTTTTACATTACTGTTTTCATCATTTCACCATGTATACATTACATCATAAAAACATGTTGAAAACCACAAAATTACCCTAATACCTGTCACCTCTTTCAGGCCCACGGGGGCCTCGGGTCCTGGTCCCAGCCACCTTTCACCCCCCTAGCCTAGGGGGAAGGTGTCTTGGCATCCCGGAGGGCCCCTTCCACCTCAGCCACATGCAAAGAGGCAGATGGGTATCCTCCAATCCCCTACCTACCCTGTCTGCCCCTGACAGGGTGGATAACCCCCCCATCTGACCCAGCCTCACCGATCTTTGGTCACAATTCTTTGGGCCAGTAGGAAATGGGGGGGTACCACACTCACCAGGCCCCACTGAGGCACCCCAACCCACCACAGGGAGGGCATAGCAAAACCTTGCTTGTGTCCACCCCCCCCCACCAGCATCCCTTCAGGCGCAGCTGCATCACATTTTGAAAATTATGGTTTCCAACATGGTTTGCATACATGTATACATATAGTCATTGAACAGGTCAACCCCCACCTCTGATAAATGTACCCCATCATCGTAGTATAGACCTGGACAGAATGCTTCGATTTCCTCTTGGGCAATTGTCAAGCTGCCTGTCCAGCTGACAAACTTGCCCACTTCCTTGTTCAGCTTGACCCTAGCCCAGTCAGTGTCCTTGAGTTCACAGGCGTGGTGCCAAACCAGGCGTGGGAGCATAGCTGACCACACCAGCTGGAACCCAAGCAGCAGGGTAGCCCAATCCCATTTTATCCACAGTATGAGCTCCACATTGGCCTGCGTTCTGAGATTATTACCCCCATATGCACTACCAAAATATCCAGCAAGCTGAATTTCCTTTTGTTGTGGTGGATGCAGGTCATCAGTTGTTCATCTCATGCCTCACATCCCTATCCAGTGTACAATGGCATCCTCCTTGGGTATCCTCAAATTCTTTTCATAACACCTGGCTTCTGTCCTCTTCCAGTCCCAGTACACATGGGAAGATCCCACTAACCACACTAACCAAACGCATTTTGGGCATCTCGGTCCTATTAACAAATGGGGAAGGAAGAAAACATAGATTAGTTCTGTATCTGCAATGGCCTGACATAGGTCCTAAACCTTTTGGACTGCCAGCTCCCAATCCATCCAATATTCCTTTTTGCCAGACCAAAGTTGGTGGCTGTGCTGGCTGCTCTGATTCTGAATGAATGGGTACCAAACTGGCATGGATCAAAAATCCACACACCAAGAAATATCTTAAGTACCCAACCGAATTGATACCTCAATAGCGGGACCCTGTCAGCATGAATCAGCAGCTGCCCATCTCCCTGAGGCCAGATGAATAGGAAAGGACAGGTGTTGAATGAGTCAGAATTCCCCTTGGGCTTTCTTTGGTGCTAGCCTCAAAGGGGATACCCGCAGCTTGGCCGGGGGGGGTGGGCCCACTATCCACCCCAGCCCCACCTCCTTCCGAATTCCATTTTCTAATATCCCCAGCTACTCTATGACTGATCTTAGGTTGTTTACTTCTCGATCAACCCAGGGACCCTGATCGAGGATTTTGAAACCATCCTGAAAGTCCATCAAGAATTCTATTGCCACATCCTTTACCAGCTACCATTGTAGCCATGGGAGGACAGCCATTACCTTAATTGGTGAGGGGGCCTTTCCCAGCACTGTTCATGGTTTTGCTTCCCCTGCACTGTTGCTGTCACCTTTCTTCCCACATTTGAACCCTGGGTGGGTGCCCCCACACCTTTGGCAATTATGCTTGTATTTGCAACTGCTCTAATAGAAACATGCACCCTTGTTGTACCTCCAACAACTCCCCTCCCTTTTGAAGTCCCACCTCCCTTTTGTCTCCCCCCAGGGTGAACCCCATAACTGGCAGCCCACTGTCGGTACCCCTCCCCCCCCGAGAAAGTGGCTCTTGGGACACATCTGTTCCAGATACAGGAAAGTCTGAATTCTGCCCCACTTCACCACCATGTCAGAAGCCATCCTCTTCCTAAACTTCTCTTCATGGCCATGCCAAGCCTCACCCCCAAATAAGTAATAGACCTTTAGAATGTGGTCTTGATAGTTGATTAACACCATTGCTTCCTCTGGCTCCTTTTCTGGCACAATTGTCAGTAATATATTAAAAAACGCTATCCACGTCATTATGCCCTTTTTCACTTTCTTCTCCCTTTAGTCCTTTTTCTCATTTTTGCCCTCTTTTTCTTTCTCAGCTTCCTTCAGTTCCTCCTCCCCATATAAGAGGGAGAAGATATCAGTGTATTCTTTTTTCTATACGGTACTTTCTCTTTGACTGACTGAGTTACATGTGCCACCAGCGACCCCAGGTCACATAAAGTTGTTTCCACCCTCAGCTGCCTGACTTCAGCCATGAGTAGCTTAATTGTGGCTGCCAAGTCATTGCTCAGCTCACCGGTCAAAGAGGGTGCCACTGGCAGGGGGGAGTGTATTAAACACCCCTGATGCCTCACTGCTGCTGGGCCACTGCCCAACCTGAGTGCTATTTGCCCCTGGCTGGTTCCTGCACTATCGCTCGCCAGTGGTGGGACCATACCTCTCAACTGTCCCTGATTTTCAGGGATGTCCCTGAATCTGCCTCAACATATTACTCTGTCCCTCCTCACATTGGTGTTTCTGTGGCTGAACAGTGGAAATAGTAAGCACAACATAATGTCAAGCATTAAAGTTACAGACTTGTTCTTCTTTAGCAAATGCATTTTGCACTAAGCCCCATATTCTACCAGCTGTCTGGGTGGATATCTCTAATTTTGCTGATTTGTCCCTGATTGTGGGCTTTTGTCCCTGATTTGTTTAAGCCTTGTCCCTGATTCAGGAGGCAAGGGGTTGTGAGGTATGGGTGGGACCCCGGGGATTGATGCTGTGGGTAAGCCCCCAGATAAGGCCGCCCCCATCCCACCAGTCCTCGCTCTCCCCCAACCCAGACTTCTGCACTTTGAGGCATATTGCACAGGTCTTTGGTATACAAAGTAGATACCACCTTGAGCATATTGGTAAACATGCCCTGGAGTGCTGCCATGTTCACCATTACCCTATACAGGCAGTTGGCCATCTCCTTACTCCAGAGAGGGGGTATCTAGTGGAAAACAGTCTTCCTGCCTATCACCTCTTCTGCTCTGGCCCCACCCCTCTTTCAGCCACCCCTCTCCCTGCTGACACTTTGAGATTAGACACCAACATATGCCTAACCTCCGCCACACATCCAAAAGACCATTCTACTAAAGAATAAATGGAGTACTCACTAGCAGTCTCCTTAGTAACTGGCTCATGGCAAACTTCTTGTAATTCTTGACCAGTTCTTCAGTGGTCTTCTTCTTCAGTCCTCTGATGAGGGGCTACTGGAGGGATGAGGCTTCAAGTGGGGGAGGGGAGCTGCAAGCCTGAGGCAGTCCAGGCAGACTGGTAGCAGGGTAGGCCGAACGTGTAGGGACAGCCGCATGAGGGGTGCTGACCCAGGCCACCACAGCTGCTGGAGGATGGAGGGCAACAGGTGAGAAACCAGAGCTCCTGGCTCCAGATCCAGAGTCAGCTGGTCACTGAGCTGTAGCGCAAGCGTGTTCTACTCCTATCGGACCAATAAAAGAAGGCAACAACTGCCCCTGCCTGCCCCTGGCCCAGCCTCCCTTTGTGCCCAGCCGGGAGCTACTGTTAGAACTTCCAGCTGTAGCACCCGCCGAGGACCTGCCCTGATGGCCTACCACTCCTGAAGGCCCCCCATGAAGTAACTGTTCGAGTCATGTAAACCCATTTTTTTCAGCCAAAGCCTTGGCCTGGTGTAAAAACTCTTGAATGGGATTGGAGGGGGAGGTAGTTGTCATGCTGAGGACTGGGGGGAACAGGTGCAGCAGGAATGATGCCAGGGGCAGGACAAAAGGCCCAACATGAGGAGGAAGCCTGGAAGGGATGGTGCAACAGGGATGTGGAGGTTCAAACAGCTGAGGGTCCATTGGCTGGGAGAAAGGTGCACCGGTGGCCACTCAGGGACAAGGGATGCAGTGATCCCTGGGAAAGAAGCAGGAAAGGGTCAGGCTGAACCACACAAAACTCTCCAGCATGGTGAGGAAGCTTTCTAGAAGAAAAAACGCTGGTGCGGCAAGCACGGTGGAAGATGAGCGATAAGAGGCTGGGGCTGAGCCATGTGGGACCTTTAAACCCCTTGGCGCCCCACCCTGCCTTGGCCTCTCTCATCAATTCCTTACCCAGGCAGCTGAGCTCACGACCAGTGCCAGGCTGAAAAGGACCCACCCATGCTGGTCATGTCACCAGCCAGCCTGGCGCTAGCCATTTCATGCCCTTGGGGAGGGGGGGCATCCAGTAGGGGCCACAATGACAGGAGGAGACCCTGTGCCAATTCCTCCTCCATATTTAGGCAGGGGAGGCTCCCTCAACTCATTCGCTTCACCACACAAGGTGGAGGACCTTACCAAGATAGCTGACAAATGGCCCACTTAAGAAATGCAAGTGAAGCGCTGAACACTGCTAGAAGAATGGAAGTTACTGTAGTAGCAGCCATTTGTCAGCAGTGAGCTGAAAAGGAAAGGAAATCAACAAAGGAAGCACAACAAATGCCCAGCACACCCCCACAAGTAAAAGCTTACACTCACTTCCACAGGCCTCTGCCAGAGAGGCTGGCATCACCAACCTTATCACAGTTTCTAACAGTGCCTCTCAAGAAAAGCGAGGGAAGTGCCAGACACCACCTCAGTAGGGTGGGTAACATAGGATGGCTGAATTAAACAGCAGGTATCTGGAAACAAGAGGGAAAAATAAAGCACACACACACACACACACACACACAAAGGCAGCTGGCAAGCCTCTCTAAAAAACAAATAGCTTTACTCACTTTCTTAACAAGAACTGTGTGTGTGTGTGTGTGTGGGGGTTAATACAACTGCAGACGGCTAGAATTGAAATAAGCAGGAACTGAGATGAAAACCTGAGGTACACACAAGAAGAGTACTTTAAATCCATACAATAGCAAAAAACAGAGCCATTTCAACCCCCCCCCCACACACACACTACTCAACCACCACACACATAAGAAAATACATGGCTAAAATACAGGCTATTTAAGGCTACTAATGTGGTACACCTCCCTCACAAATAAGATTACTTACCTGGGGCACCAGGTCAGACCTTGCAGGCTTACCAGAAGAAATAAAAACAAACACCCCCCAAGGCAAGTGATCTCCATTCAGACACTGTAGGCACTGAAATGGAAGTTAGCAAGCAGGTTACTGAATTTGAAAGCTGAAGCTTAAGAGACATGATTTCTAAATTTAGGGGTACTCCCTGACACCAGAAAACCCAAATCTGCCCCGGAGTTACAAAATCAAGAGCAAAAAAATAACAAACTTACATATAGTCTTTCAGAGAGTTCCTCCATGCTGCTACCCCCTAGATGGGACAGTTAAAAACTGGCAGTTGAAATGTACTATGTCCCTGGGATCCATGCTGAGGTTGCAAGTTTGGAGCTGTATCACTACCCCAGTAGGTGAGCACATTATCCATATGTATTAGGTACCTTCCCATTGACAATGTGGAGTGATACAGAAAAGTGTATAGTACCAGCTCCAGCAACTCTCATGTTTTCTTTCATCATGGGGGGTAAACTCTTAAAAAAGCAGGTCAGGAAGTCACCTGACAGAAGTAAACTTTCCTTAACTACAGTATTATTCATTAACCTTCTTATTATTCATTTAAGTATAGAACTCACCCACCCCTAGTGTATATTCATTTTTAAGATACAAAATCAGTTTTATACACATCTCATGTTTCTGACTGATAAAAAAACTAAACAGACATTCTATCAATGGAATAAGACACTCAAGAAGGTAAAGTTACAGAACAGGTGGTGGACAAGTGGAACACCCTGCCAGAGGAAGTGGTGGCGGCTGAAACAATCATGGGATTTAAGAATGCATGGGATAGACATAAAGGAATTCTGGAGGTCAGGGGTAAGGGGCAACAGACTTCTAGGAAAACATAAACTGAACTTACAAGCTCAAATGGGCAGACTGGGTGGGCCATAGACCCTTATCTGCCGACACTGTCTATGTATCTATGTATCCCAGTGTCCCTCATGGTGGTAGAAATCTATCACCCTTCAGGCTTGGGAGTTCAATACATAACTCAGTATGTTAATGGGGGGAGAGGGGCTACCCTCTCATTTCTTTCTCCTTACATATCAGCTTTTTCACATCATGGTAAAAAGAAAAAGCTAACAAGAACTATAGAGCAGGTCTAGCTTTTTATTTTGCGTATATCATCAATGTGATGCAAAAGGGATGCAGTCACTGAGCCAAACTCTCAGATACTTAAAACAGGTAACAATCTCTACATCCCCCTGAAAGGGGAAGTAGATTAAAGGTACTGTAATTTTGTGGCATTATAGAGAATAACATCATCGTGTTCTTTTTGCTGTTCAGGATGAGTGCGTTCTAAGAAAGCTGTATTTGAATCCAATCAAAATAATTTTGTTTTGCAACCTGCTGTCAATCATGTTTGTAGATGGAGGTAGCACTTGTGTAGACAATGGTTTCATCTTTAGAAAAATGAACATTTCAGCTGGACAAAGTGGCAAGGATGCCAGTAAGAGAAAGAAGAAGAGGAGTGATCCTAAGATTGAGCCTTGTGGTACCTCCAGCAAACTGAACCTGGTCAATGGCTACCCTGATGGTGCTTTCAAAGGAAAGATTTTAATTTCAACTGAAAGGGTGGTATGAATGCAACTTACACATATTACTAAATCAAGGCAGCTTGAGGACTTAATCATGATTTTATTGAATACTAATTGAGGGTTATTAAATACAGATGAGCTTTATTTAATATGTATATTTGCCTCCAACCAAGACATAAAATGAAACAAAACATATTTCTTCATCTTGTTATGTTTTACCTACAGTAGCATAGCAGAAATAAATTATGTAAAGATTCAGCAATTAGTAAAAAAAGATTTAAGCATTTATTGACTTCCGACAGTCATTAGCAGTTTACTGTTGTTTCTAGAGGGTAATCTGTAAAAAAATTAGTAGAATATGAAATGCATACTGCTGTCTTTTATAATTATTCTTCTTATCCCAGTGATTACACCTCATGTTAGTGTGGCTCATAGCTTTCTTGTCTTGGAGCCATAATGTTTTTCAAACTATATGAGGTAAATATACACATTGTTGGGCAATTAAATGTAAATTGTATTTTGGGTCTCTGCCTCATATCTTACTGATAATGCAATACTGCCCAGCAGAAACAGATTTTTGAAACTTCTATTTTAAAATTGTTTCCAAACTACTGCGAGAAATATGTTTAATAAATTATTTTAAATAATGTAAAGAAAATAAACTAGATTATAATAGTCCGTCAGTAGGAGTCATATTATCGCTTAAATATAATACTTCTAAACTGGAGTAAAACAACCAACTCTATAAGAACTAGCCATTCTGTATCAAAACAGGAGATCCTACCAGTCATGTTGTGGCTTCACATAGGGCCCTATGTATGAAGGTATCCTGACCATACATGCCCCAATATGGGCAGGAATACACACATCCAGGTTGTCTGACAGATACCTGCAGATGCATGATTAGTGTGCACCCACTTCCTACCCCTATGTGGCCAATCCAGGCAGGTGTGGGGAGTTGGTGTGTCCAGGAAGTGCTGGCAGAGGACTGCATGTACAATGCCATTTACACTCCAGCGGGCTGGTGTTAGCAGGGTTTAGCATTACCCCAGCCAGAGGGCTGTTGTAATGGGCTATTCAGTCCCCAACTGGATGACACAGGTCATAGCGGGAGGCAGTATAGTGATTAAGAGCACTGGGGTGCAAACCTGGAGAACTGGGTTTGAATCCTACAGCCACCATTTACATACTGTGTGTCCGAGATAGTCACCTAACTTCTCTGTGCTCCCAGAATGCATCTGGAAATGAGCTTTGGCTTATTGTGTCTTTCCTGTCCAAAACAGCAAAATAAAAAAAATAAAAAAAATAAATGATTGTGCCCCAAAGTCACTGATCCCAGCCCCTCAATGCCATGGAGAGCTAGAGGTGGTGACCAGCTGCAGGGGGCCAACTTCCTAACTTTTGTTTTGGCCAGTCAGGGACATAGCAGCCTTATGTGGGCCAACATGTCCCATGATATCTTGCTCCTACAGAGCAGTGGATCCACTGTGGTGCCTGGATGGGGCTTCTGACTGGAAGCCGCTGGTCATGCCCGTGCCCTGTCCCCGCCTCTGGCTCTTGCTCCTTGCATGGAGCCATGCAACTGCACTGCAGCCTCTCAGGAGGTCTTGCATACAGGCTCCTGCATCCTACGGGCCCCAGCTATGTGGCTCACAAATGTGCAGACTAGTATGTTCCCCTTCCATCGTGTACTGGACTCCATAGTGCATAGGGCCTTAATTGCATATTGCGAGGATGGGGGGATAATACATTTTTTCAGAAAGGAAAAGCAAAGTAAGTAAAATAAATTTCCTATCTCCTGAGAGCCATAATAGTCTATCTATTTTAGGTGCAAGCAGTTTTTCTCATACTCTAACAAGCTTAGCTCTGAAATCCTAGACAGTAGTTGAATTTTGGCTAAAATTCACATCATATTGCTGACTATTATACAACAATAGAAACTGCTCCCATTAATCTTTAGATAAATAGAATTCTCCCACATGATGACTTTTAAATTCATTTAAAGCAATATTCATCAGTGATGGGTAAACTATCATCATTCAAGATAAAAAGCATTTGTCAATGCCAAATGTTGTCTCGTTGGCATTGGCATTGGTAGTGCCGGAGTTAGAGATACATAATAGGAATGGCAGTGATGTATTGAAGTGATGCCAACCCCACCCCCAACCCCATCCTGTAGAGACCGACAGGCATTGGGGTGTGCCTTTGGGTCATCAGCTATAACGCTCATGCCATTGTACCTCACTCTACCTTGTAGACACTGACAAGTGTCATGGTGTGCTTTGGGGTCTTTGAGCATTATACGTATCCCATTACATAAGGAAATACACTGAGGTGGATGCAGTATAGGGGAATGGGGTGAACTTTGTGGCCGAACAATGCAAGACACACCACGATGCCTGTCACTGGCTGCAGGGTAGGGGTGGGGGTGGAATGGCGTGAGCATTACAGCCGATGATCCCAAGTCACATCTCTGATGCCTGTCAGTCTCTACAGGGTGGGGTGCTACAGTTGGAAAAGCTAACACCATAGGCGTGTGTTGGTATTTACACTCCAAATTTTCAACATGGGCTGTTTGTGAACCCACCTCATGAATAGTGGCACTATCAGTTTGTTAGCTGAAAGGTGGTTTTGCACAGTGGCTATGCCCGGACTTCTCTCCTTCTCTGGGGGGAGGGTTGGGGTAGCAGTCGGCACGAAGGGACCCCTAGCAGAGGCTAGGGATCACCCCCAGCCGATGCTTACGTCAGGGGAGGAGTGAGGCAGGGGCAGGCGGCTCAGCATCATTGCACATCCGCCTCCCCTCAGGGAGTGGGCTAATGAGGGTAAAAACCACGCCCAGCGTCTATATGACGCTTTACTCAGGGACGCCCTGATTGGTCACTGGAGCCATTCCCCGACCAGTTACTAGTTCCGCGGTCCGATACCAGGGGTCAGAACCACGGCCCCACTCTCTGGGGGGGGAAGCCAGGGATGACTGGGGAGTCGGCAATGTCCGGTGACCGGGGATCCCGGAGTCCATGACCAGGCTGAGGACGGACATGAGGCGTGAAATAAAGAGCAAAGTTCAAAAAACAGTGGCTATGCCATATGGCAACACAGGGATGAAAACACATTTTGGGCAGTATGTGGAATATGACAACTGTATTGTTCATGAGGAGATGTAAAAAAATGGCAATGTTGAAAATCGGGAGTGAAAATATGAAAAATTGGTGAGGTTATGAGCATGCACTGAAACTGTGCAACACACATCCGTAACCCAATTATTTTGGGGATGTTTTTAACCACATGTTTAACATAGGCATTTTGGGACCTCCCATCATCAACAGTGGAACGGTGATTTTGTTAATTTGTCCAAAACGTTGATTTCACACGATGACCACACCGTTGTGCGCCACAGGTGCGAAAACACAATTACAGCAAGATGTGAAAAATGACAGCTGTACAGTTCATAAGGAGGTGTGAAAAAATGCCATTGTTGAAAATCTGGAATGAAAATATTGCAAATTTGTGAAGTTACAAGGATGCGTGGAAACTGAGCAACACAAACTTGTAACACAGTCATTTTATGGAATTTCATCACCAAATTTTCAACATGGGCATTTTAGGACTTCTGCTCATGAACAGTGTCACCGTCATTTCCTCAAACTGTCCTGAAAACTGATTTCGCACAGTGACTGTGCTATTCTGTGCTGGATGTGCAAAAACAATTTTGGCCAGGATATGTAAAATGACAGTTGTACTGTTCATAAGGAGGTGTGGAAAAATGCCAATTTTGAAAATCTGGAGTGAAAATATTACAAATTCATGAAGCTACGAGCATGCATGGAAACTGCACAACACACACTCATAAAACAGCCATTTTTTTGATTTTTCCCACCAAATTTGCAAGATAGGCTTTTTGAGAGCACCCCTCATGAACAGTAGCACTGTCATTTTGTTACTCAGTCATGAAAGGTGATTCTGCTCAGTGACCACAAAATCACCTTTAAGGACTGAAGAATGCCATACTAGTGCCTGAATTCATGAGGAGGGTTCCCAAGAACCCCATGTTGAAAATTTGGTGCCTAAATTCCCCAAAATGGCTGAGATATGCACCAAAGTTGAAAAAACCCTATTTATGCTATTATACAGCTTACTGGTATTTCTTCAGTTCATGGTCGACTTTGAAGAGTGCAGATGTGTCCCTGGTCCACCAAAGATCGTCGCGCCAGACTCCGGAAGTAAGTGTGGGGTGAGGGGGTGGCTCGAGACTTCGCAGAAAGGGTGGGTCTGCGGGTTGTGGGAGGGCAGGAGACCCTGAGGGACTGTTTTCTTTACAGGTTTAAAAAACAAATAAAAGCCATTGTGGGATGGGGGGTTTTTTGCAGGGGATTTGGCATACTGGGGTGGGCTCCCAGCATGCCATCTAAGTGTTTTGGGGGATGCTGTAGATGACGGGGGATTGGGCACCCCCATTGGCACATACTGAAGGGGGGACACCAGCCGAGGGGGATTGGGCACCCCAATCGCACACAACAAAAGCGGGAGGGAGAGAGACATTATGCTGTGGGCTCCCCCACTGGCAAAATAAATGGGTACAGGGATAAATGCAGGCAGGGATTGAGCCCCCTGTCGGCAAAGAAAAAACATTGGAGGCGCATGATGTCGAGGGGGATTGGGCACCCCCTTGGCATACACTTTAAATGGAGGGGCCATTATGCTGACGG
The DNA here is from genome assembly GCA_016271365.2 of Neoceratodus forsteri. Lineage (NCBI taxonomy): Eukaryota > Metazoa > Chordata > Ceratodontiformes > Ceratodontidae > Neoceratodus > Neoceratodus forsteri. The sequence continues at coordinate 641,463,506 of CM028134.1, forward strand.
GCAGTGGGCTTCCCTGTTGGCATTGTGACAGGTGCAATATGTTGGCTGCGCATGCGTGAGCCAACGTAAAAATGAATAAAATTAACAGAAAGCATATTTTGAATGTTTTAATCCCAAACCAAAAATTCAATTAATTTAATTATAAAAGTCTCAGGTTATATTTGCATTACTATTGGGCTTGTAAAGAAAACCACAAATTTGGGGTTGGGAGTGGGAGCTGTGTAGAGTGACCATGATGACGGATGTATTTTGAATAACTTTATATCAGGCTTAAGGAACTTTTAATTGTCAAGTTGGCAAAACTGTTTATTTGGAATTATTTGGCATAGGATTGAGATGTGCACCATCTAGCCTTTCTAATGGGACTGAAAATACAAAATGAGCAGCTGGCACAAGGGCGGACATTTACTTTTCCCCTCCTGGGAGGAGAACATCAAAAAAAAAACTGGCTGGCCACCTTCACTCAGCCACTCAGTTTTTTTTTAAATTCTGCCTATACTTACAAAATTGCAACTGACTGGGGATGAAACAATAAAAGACTCATTTCCTTGGAACAGAAACTTACCGTTCTGACACCCCCAGGAGTGTCTGTCATGCTAGTCCCTGCTTTTCCCAAGGCCCACATCCGTAGTGTGGCTAGATCATCATTAGCAATCCCAAGGGTTAGGACCGCCCTAGCCCAGAGATCCTTCCCTATCAGAGCCCCAACCTGGTTCAACACAATACCCACATCAGTCACCTGTCACCCCCAAACTAGGTGCCTTCAAAAGGACCCTCAAGGGCCACCTCCTCACCTCCCACACCTGCACCTGCCCACTGTGAAGTAGCAGCTTCAGTGAGAACACACTAGCTGTAGCACACTAGATATGACAGCACCCTGACAATGTCTGACCTGGACAGCTCTCTTAGACTGAATGCCAGCATGCCTAGGTAGCCCAGTGACCTGTCCTAGCTACAACTCTGGATAGACCACTCATATATGTGTTAGCTACAACTCTGTATAGGCCATCACCCATGTAACTGCTATGTACTATGCATAAACAATGCCTGATTGACAATTGCACCACTGCATTCCAAGTGTGCTAGCTACAACTCTGTATAAGCATTCCAAGTGCTTCAGTTATGACACTGTGTAAACCATCATCCGTATAATCTCTGTGCTCGATGCAGATTGTTAGATTGACAATTGCACCTGATGTACTGTATTGTATTGCTTATGTTATCTGTATTATGCAATGTATTATATTATCTGTATTACTTGTATTATGTCTTGTACTGTTATTGACGAGGAGCCTTTGGAAATGAGTCTATAACTCAAAGGTTTGTAATTCCGAAAATTCAGATAAATAAATAAATAAGACCCGGATACTAAGATTACTGAAAATAAATCAGTGATATTGGACCTCACTGTTGCCTCAGATCGTCAGTCTGAAGTCTGCACTGGCCTCATATGGAATATGGATTTCCTATGGGCCAAAGTTGAAATGCTAGAAAATGGACAGAAACAACGCAATGTGCGCATTCTTGGGTATCCTTCACGACTGGTGGGCCATTTGGAGCTGCTAGCCTCTCTGGACCAATTGATCTTTGAAGACTTAGCTCTCCTTTTAAGAGATTCAGGAATTTTTGTAGTCCAGGCCTTTGTTATCCCGCTCCAACCCTGACCATGAGACAGCGCTCTGGGGACCAACCACTTACAGCAATTGCCACCCTCTTCACACCCAAGGCCAGGATCCCATTATTGCAGGCTGCTCATTGTAAGGGAGACTTTATGTGGGAGGGAACAGGTTGTTTTTTTTTTCTGATTTATCTTCCCAAACTCAAGAAAGGAATAAAAAACTGCAGTTAGTTAAAAAGACCTTATTGGTAAAGGGAGTAATGGCACAGTTACTTTTCCCAGCTTGATTGCAGAGTACTCGTATCCAGAAGGCTCATATCTTTACAGACCTGAGGCAGCGTCCTGCTTTACTGATAAATTATTCTTTCAACTGGATTCTGAGGCACAAAGGGCTGATCCAGATGGTGACCCTGAGTGACTGATACTGAGGAGCTCATATATTGTATTATGTTTATTTGGATATTTAACTGGGTCCTCTGGGCTCTTAGTCTGTTTGTATAGTGCCATTGGTATTCCACATTTTATCTTTTCTTCAGGCATTCAGGTTTAAATATTTAGTTTTACAGTTCTGTACTACAGTTTACCTTTTAGACTGCCTGGTATGTTACTTTCTAATGTAAAGGGTTTGTTTAAAAGTTAAGGTGTACCCTTACAGAAATAATTATATGAAATGTTTTCATGCTGTACACATAAAACAACCCAAATGATACTCATACTGCAAGTATGATTTAAATGTTAAATTGGAACCAATTGCATGCATATGGTATGCGTGCAGCAAGCAAGTGTGGAAAACATGATTTTTATGTTAAATTGGGAAAGACTGCATGCATGTGGCATGCATGCAGAAAGCAAGTGGACACTGATAACTACACACTTAAAAGTTAAGTGTCTTGCTCAGGATCACACCATACACAAGTAGGAATTGATGAGATTCAAACCCAGGTCTTCATGCCTCCAAGCCTCCTGGCTTGCAGTTCAGTGCCTTTAACCACTAAGCCATACTGTCTGCACACATATGGTTCACTTGTACTTCAATACATACTGCATCTGATTACATCTACATGCACGCAGCATGCTTGTAGCCACTGTTATGCTTTTCAGTTTTCTTCTCTTACTCATGTCAGTTTCAAAATTGAACTGTAGCACACATACCATTGAAAACACATGTGGTTTTTCCCACCCCAATACACAAATGTATGCACAAAACCACTTAATTACTTCTGTTTGGCCTGTACTCCTACTATTTTCTCTCCATAGTTTTGAATGCTTCCACACAAACAGATTTTAAGGTGCAAACACAAAGGTAGCAATAACTTGACACATACCTACATGGCCAGTCTCCACCCCCCATGTACACACACTGTAGCAGGTATGGCCATGCTGCTACAGACAACCCACCAAGTACAGATATAAGTAAAAAGTCTCTTACTTGAGTAATAGGATCCAGAGGCAGGATTCTTTATGAGACAGACAATGTCCATGGGTCAGAGTGCTGCAGCGTACCCTCTTGAAATGAATAGAGCTATTTTTTATTACTATTTTATATGTTATGATGGTGAGTTGGAGAACAATGAAGGTCACTGTTCTATTAACAAGGCCCCCTGAAGTATATAAAAATCATATGGACTTCTGGGTTCCAGTTTTAACAACTTTTCTCAACTTGTGTTCATCTCAAAATTATACTCTAAGTTCCTGGACTCAGAATATAATAGTCCCTATCTGTGTGTTAAAAAAAGGTCTGTTTATGACCCCAATCATTTTCATCCCATCAGCTTACTTGACATAAGCTCAAAGCTTTTCACCAGATTATTGCTAAACCGGCTAATTCAATGGTCTGATTCTACTAATAAAAATTTCCCAATACCAAGCTGGTTTTAGGGGAAGTTTTTCTATGGTTGATAATATATTATGTCTTGCTCATTTTATTGAAAAGTATGTTTATCTTAGAAAATCTAAACTTTTTGCCTTATTTGTAGAGTTTTCTTCTGCTTTCGATGTTATTAATAGAGATAAGTTATGGTACTTGTTGATGGGTCATGGCATCAATCCTGCATTACTTAAATTAATTGACATGTTGTATTCTAATACTACTACTGCAATTAGATTGATAATAAGGGAACAATAACTGAATACTTTGAAACAAATAGGGGGGTAAAGCAGGTTTGTCTTCTGGCCCCCACATTATTTAATCTTTACAGTAATGATTTGTTGGAATACCTTGATTAGGACATTTTTGACTCCCCCAAAATTGATATGATTCCCCTCCACTCTGGCTTACATTGATGACCTTGCAATATTCTCATTAATGAGGAATGGTTTCCAAAAAAGGATTGACATTCTCATTCATAAATGTACTAGCCTGGAGCTAAAGATAAATATATATAAAAAAAAGATAGTGATTTTTGGGAAAAGTCTAGGAAATTATAATAAACTCAGATTTACCATTGGAGCTAAAAACTTAGAAGTCATCTCTAAACATTGCTACCTGGTAGTAAAATATGCATCCTCCACAGTCTGGACCAGTCACACCAAAGAACAGTTAATTAAGGAAAACATGGTTACTAAGGCTTTATTAAGATTCAGCCATCAATATGGTGGTAATTCAATTGTCCCAGTCCTAAAAGCAGGCAAAGCCAAACTATATCCTTTTCTTCTTTATGGTGCTGAAGCCAATATCTTTTTTTTTTATAAAACTCTTCTAACAGTCCCAAATTCAATATCTAATGACATGTCTAAAACTGAATTGGGGAGGATTTCCATTGATTATTTTAAAATCCTCATGCTTATATCTTATTGGCTTAAAATAATAAAATCAAATAAAGACATCATCCATATGAGATGCCTTAATGAGAAAATGAAATGGTGACATATTGGCCTTCAATCACCCTGGCTTGATTTTCTGCTAAGAAATTTAAATAAAATAAAGATGGGCCATTTATGGTCCGACTTTGAAAGGGGGATTTTGATCTCTAATTCATACTGAGATAGAATCAAAAGTCAGCTATATCATTTAGGGAAAAAAGTGCTGTTATGGATGCCATTAAGGTGCAGAGATGCACCCAATGGGTTAAGACTAATAAAATAGACCATTCACTTGAAAGTGATGTGAGACTTTCTATAAAGCCAGAACAAAGGAAGTTGATTACTTGGTCAAGATCTGAAATTTTGAACTCATAATATATGTACTTCAACCTTAAACATAAAACTGATACAGGAAAAAATGAACAATCCCAATGCACTTGTAACAGATGTTTTGCTGAATCTATCAAGCATATAATTATGATATGCTCACTATATGAAAACAATAAGGAAATTAATTTCTCCTGGACCATTTGAAAATTTACACAGACTCAAACTATGATTTAGTTTTCATTTTATTACACCTTCAAATTGAAAAAGATGCTGAAATTATTTAAAATTTTCTTGCTTCAGTTGTTAAACTCAAAAAGAAAAAGTACAGCACATTAAAGAATAGGAATCTGTGAACTCAATCTGCCTGGATCCTCATGTTTTTTTTAGGAATAATTCATTGCATGTTTGTTGTACTATTGCCCGTGTAGCTCTCTGTAACTTGTTCTTAACAGTCTTGTGTTTTTAAATAATTTTATGTATAACTGTCAACTCTTTTTGCACTTGTAAAAAAAAAGACTTTTTGTATTTTTTCTTCTTGTTTTTAACTTTGAAAAAAACATGGCATTTCCCTATCATGGTTGACCAAATAAAAATAATTGAATTGTACTAACAAGGCCCTTATTAATCAAGCGGTGGCCTTCATTAATCTCTAACTCTCTATCAATAATGTATAAAATAGTAATAAAAAATACCCCCATTTACTTCAGTGGTGCACACCCCTGCAGTCTCCTTTGCCCTTTGTCATAATGTACCTGAGCATGGGGATGTGGAGGTCAGCTTCACTGGGGGAGGGGTCATAAGCCTGACTATAGTGGGGCTCCAACAGTCTGTGCATACCATTCCGCTCAACTGTTTGTGAATGCAAGGGACAGCTCTAGAATGTCTGTAACATCTCTAAAAGGTACAGCATATTTTTTTTGACTGAAAAGTGATATGCAAATCAGGAAAAATTCAAATGTATAAGATTCATCTGTATATACCCCAGAGTAGTGCATCAGATTTGGGCTTAAACCCATCCAGTTACTAACCATTTTTTTTCCTGGCTGAAGTTCTGCCCCCCCAAAGAACTTTGTCTCAATTTTTCTCCAAACTCCATTCCATTCAATACCCATCTCCTATGGGTCATGAAGCCACCCAAAGATGAAGAAACATGACAAACACATTGATATTTCAGTCCTTTCTCCTTCCCCAATCCCCCAGTAAAACCAAAAATATTTACTTTTACTTACCCGGTCATATGGCCAGAACCTGCAGTCTGGCACTGTGTGCCACAGCCCAGTTTTCAGTCCACTCCCCCTCTATCCATCTGCCAGAAGCTGGATTCTAGAACCAATCATCACTGGTCCCCAATGTGGTCTGTGGCCAAGTCACTTCACCAACCGAACCCACCCAATCTGGATTGCTTGCTTCTTGCTTGGCTGCTGCTGTGGCTGCTGTCACACTGCACTGATCAAAGCCTGCAAAGGCCACCCACACCACTTCCACCACTGCTGCTAAGCCTAGCTTGCTGCTGTGGGGGTCTGTGCTGTTTTTTTTTGCAAGGTGAGCCTAGTAGAGTAAGTAGGTAGCCTAGTCTTGAGTTAGCTTTTAGCTCACCATCTGCCCCTTCAGCCACCAGGGAAAGCATAGACCAACAAAAATATGCTGCCACAAAACTGCTATTAAGAGTTCAGTGCTCACCGACTCCCCCAAGCTGTAGTGTGCAATCTGTCTACTCTGTGGCAGGAAAGACAGTGTCAGACTTGTAAGACTCATGTGCTCTTTCTTGGCTGGAGCTCATCCACATCACATGCGATTGTGCCACCGCTAATAGGTGGAGAGAGTGGACAACACAATGCAGACAGTCGAGTCTGGAGGGTACCTGCAGCATGAGCACACATAGGCCAGATGAGCACTTATTGTGAAAAAGATTAAATCCTAATTTAATGCCATTATTGCCACACCATAAGAAAAACCTAGGCACAAATATGGGGGAGGCAACTGACCCCCTCTGCCCTACCTAATGGCACCCCTGCTTAATGGTAGAAACTCATTCGGAGGTGCTAATGCAATGGTTTTTACTGTGTTCAGAGGTACTGCATCTCCATGTTTCATGATGTGTCCTGATCATCATGCGGGTTAGTGTCCATCATTGTCCCTCATTTTGAGTATCCATGTCCCTCATTTCAGTGACAAAATGTGAGGTATGGTGCATGCTTCCAAGACCCTACTTAGCACAAAGGGTACTGAACATGGTCATAGTGTATATGCTCAATACAGAATGACAAAAGGGAAAGTAAGTGAGCTGAAAGTCATGGAGAAACACATTTGTAGCACTAAATATGCATAAGGGATTTGCATGGTCCAAAACAAAAAGGATAGGCTTCGCAACACAGAGGCCCCTCTTCATATATCTGGAATGGCGGATGTTGACTGATTATATCCTAGGCATTTAATGCAGTAAGCAAACAATACTTTACAAATTAATGACAAAAATCAAAAGCCATTAAACAACTTGCAAAATGATCAGAATTAATGAGTTTACCTAATCTAATTTTTATGGTACTTCAAATACAAATTTATTTTAATGACACTAATTGCTAGTAGTAGTATAACAGAAACGGATGTGCTTTTTTAGATGACATTTGCACCAGCTTAGCTGCTGCACACATGGAAAGTGTGCAGCATGTGCACCTGATGTGATATTTAAATGATGTTCACACCAGCTTAACTGCTCCACTCATATCAAGAGTGCCACACGCAAACCTGATATAATTTTTAGATGATCACACCAGCTTTCATGCTGTACTCAAGTCAAGCTTGCAGCATGCAAATCTGATTTGCTTTTTAGACCTGGTCTGCTTAGGATCACATTGTGTATGCGAACTGCATGCAAACATTGCGCAATTAAACATGTGGCATGCATTCTGCATGTACACAGCACACCTATATTTTTGTAAGGGTACTTTGGTGCACTGCTCAGTTTGTGGACTTTAGATATCCTTATAAGGCCATCTGTCCTCTGGCATGGTGTCTTTCTTTTAGATTCCTAGATGTGCTGGGTTTTAGATTAACTTACCTGAGCCCAGACATTCTCTAGTTGGATCTGTGCCCTGATTAGAAAGGTTCAGTCTCCCCCACTATTTCTTATGCCTGCGAGGGGAGGAAGAAATCCAGTGCACTGACTGTAGATTCTGCTTTCTGTTGTGAGAGCATCATATCCTACGGATTTACTTTTCTGGACTGTTTGAATCCTGGATCTGTTTTGAGGTGGACGGCCTTTATCTGAGTATGTTTTGTTATTAATATTTACTATCAACTATTTTAAACAGATAATGTCTGAAGCCTGTTATCAGCTTATGTACTGCTTTTGTATGTACATGTTGCTTTTCTGTACGTGAAACGCCATAAATAAAAAGTAAAAAAAAAAAAAAAATTTAATATGTATTTTTGGTTCAACAATGTAATTCAACCTGATGGTCTTGGAAAACCCACAGAGGATGGATTAGAATTTTTATTTTTAAGCACCCTTCAAAAAACTGCCTTTTATATTTCATATCAAAATGGATTTGGTGTTACATTATTTATTTATTTATTGAATTTTGTTGACCCGGTAAGCCCACTGGGCCTAGAAGTCCCTTTTTCAGGAGCGACCGGGGGGAGGGGGGATACAGGTGGTAAGCAACTGAAACCGAACCAGATTAAGCAGTTGGTGGTATTTCTAGTGAATGTGAGAAATTTGGCCAGGACACCGGGGAAATTCCCCATCTCATCTGTAGGGGCACCGCTGTGTTGCCAGATGTCTCATTTCGCTACTGGCCTTGGTGGTGAACAGATGGATAGGGCTAAGGTAGCCCAGGATGGATCTCAGGAAGGTTTAATTTTGCAAGATGAGGGACCTGCTGTGGAGGCGGCTGGGATGCACCCTTTGGGTGGCCAGCAGATGCCCGAGACAGCGGTCCCTTATTAGAAGAAACTAATGAGCAGCTCAGTTTAGAGCAAAAGCAGCAATGCCTGACAGAAGAATTGCTCCATGTTAGTGAGCAATTAACATCAAAAGAAATTGGCAAGTGGAGGACAGAAAACGTAAATGATCAGAAACCTCAACTGGCTCTGCAGTATCGGAAGGACATTCAAAGATCCTTACAGCAAACGAGAGGTCAGCAGCGACCCATTCAGTAGTTGATTCACCACCTAGGTGAGACTAGAGCTCTGAAGATGCGGGATCCTGGTCCCCAGACAAGGCTCTCTTAGCCGTGGGATAGATTCCGATTTCAGTTGGCCACTGGAGGCCCATCCCAGATCAGCCTGCATCAGACAGCTGGTCTCCGGCTCAGATAAGTGCTTTACCTGAAATTTCTTCCAAGGGAGTTATGGACTCTGGTGCTTCTCCTTCGGGAGACGTGCCTGCCCCAATAGAGAGTCAGAAGGATAATTTACTTGAGAATAATGTTTTAAACTCAGGTATGCCTGATACTTCTGGCCCCATGTCAGGACCAAACCCTGGGGAACCTGAGAAGCCAACGTATGCAAGCCATTTCCATCGACCTATAGAATTAGCAAAATGAAGGAATGTGATCCACTTACGTTATGTGGGCCCTCACGAAAACCCCCCTGATAGATTCTACGTGGGGAAGATCTTACTCAAAAGAAGTATGTGGTTCTCACCTTCAGAGGCTTATGCCTTGATCCATGTGCAGGGGGAATTTACATTTGATATCAGTTTTCGCACTCCTGCACTATTGGAAACCTTTTGGTGTTGGTACATCGACTTGAAAACAAACCCACTATGGTCTGATTTTATTGTTTTGCCTCTTACTAAACAACACTTTAGGATAATTACAATCCTTTTCAGGAATGAGGGGGTAAATATAGTGGATATAGTGCATTGACTGGAGAAACACTGTGACATACAGGGAAATCCTATGCCTATTATGGATGCTGAGGGGTTCTGGAATGGAGTTGGAAGTTTCACATTAAATTACACCATACTGATACTGATTTATTGCATCTCCTAAATTGCTTCTTTATTGGAAGAGACAAGAGTTTCCTTTTTTATCCTGGTCAGCCCAGGGTTTACTTTAAATGTGGATCTTCTAAACACATTAGCACCTCCTGTGACATTTTGAAGTGCTCGCATTGTGGGGAACTGGGTCACCCTAGTGCACACTGTTTTCAACAACCCAAATGCAACCTCTGTGATGGCCTGGGCCATACATTTGAGGATTGCCCCTCTGCGGCAAGAAATACTGAGGATGCTGATTTTGGGGTCCAAGATCACTATATCCATTTGGCAGTAAAACAGGGCCAGGTCCCCTCTGGGGGACATTTGCCCGCAACTCCTGGGACACTTACCCCCGCCAACAAACAGCCAATCTCAGCAAATCCCCCTAGTCAGGTTCCTGTGACCCTGACACCAGTTCAAGAGCCCCCTTTGCATAAGCCTATTCTGGCAGTAGAATCAGATGGCCTTGTTCCTCCTCCTGGGCCTCCCTCTGAAACTCCTTTGAGTGTGGGAGACTTTACCTTGGCTTCAGGGAAAAAGGGAAAACTGGCAAAGGTATGGCCAAAACTAAAGATAAGTGGTCCAGAAGTGCCCCTAGAAACCCAGAACATGTACTCGGTTTTGATAGATGATCCTATGGAACTGGACACTGGGTCAGTCTCAGTTAAGGGATTACTCCAGGTTGATATCCAGAAGGTCATACCCGAACAAACCGATTATTCGACCCAGGGCACCAAAAGTGTAAGAGTGATGAGGGCTTCCAGCAAAGTAAAATGAAATATCTTTGGCACGACTTTTTTGTCTTATGGCGTCTTTTCACTTTCGGGTGGCATCTTTGAATGTGAATAGCATTCAATCTCTTGTAAAACGCCGCAGTGCTTATGCACATTTCTTACACAGTGATCTTGATTGTGTTTTCTTCCAGGATGTACAGTTACATTCATTAGAAGACAGGACTGCGGCCACAAAAGATTGGATATTGGGGGACTGTTTTTGGTCTTAGAGTGACTCTCTGTGTTCAGGGGTGGGAATTTGTTTTTTCTCCTATCAGATTCAGGTCATACATCACATAGAGTTGCAAAAGGGCAGAGCTTTGCTACTAGATGTAAAATGGGAAAATTAGCTTATTTGCCTCCTTAATATGTATGCCCCTCAGCTTAAACATGACCAGGTGTACCTTTTTTGTTCCCTTTCACTGTTATTATTGACAACCCATCTGGTAGTCCTGGGTTGGGATTTTAATGTCACTTTGCCCTCTCAGTCTTTAGCACCATCTGGTAAGAAAATTTACTGTGATAGCTCAGTGCCTGGCTCAACTTCTCAGTGATGTAGGGTTTGTGGATGCTTTTGGTTCTCTCCCTAGTGATAGTCGCTATACTTACTTTTGTGGCCCTAGAGCATTCATTTTTGATTATTTTTTTATCCCCTTATCTTTGGGTATCAAGTCAGTTGCTTTTCAGGATGTGGCTACTTCAGACCATAGGCTTCTATCTCTTGTAATAGGTGATCTCCCGAAAGAGTGGCAAGGGCTGGAGACATGGAAATTAAATATACTGCTTTTAAATATTCCCCCGATCAAAGAAGGTTTTTCGGCAGTTTTACAAGCATGAAAATCATTTTTTTTTCTTATATTTAGATAGTAGTGCTTGGTGGGAGGACACAAAAAAAAGAGATTAAATCATTTTTCCGTACTATGGGGTGTATTAATGGAAGATTTAGGCAAAATGAGTTCTGTTATTTGAGGGATAGTATTTCTTTCTG